>CM075978.1:147910696-148225696 GCA_038087875.1 Malacoraja senta
GGTTAGGTTGGCTGGAGGGGAGCAATGGTACAAAACCTCTCACACTTTGCCCACCATTTGTGGGGTCGCCCATATCTCCACTGGCTGGGGTGAGGGACCAGTGGATGTGTAGCAGTGAGGGCCAACCTTGCCCGAACACGCAGGGTCATTCTGACCAATGCAAGGAACCACATTTGAAGCAAGGAAGGGAAGTAAAAAAAGGCACGCAAGGATACAAATAAGCAAACCGCGAGTCAAATTATGCTAATATTAGCAGCTGTATCACAGCCTACAGGGGGACGTATTATTCAGCATGTCCAAAGCTGTGACGCAATGAAACCTCAGGCTATATACGTCCCTTGTAGGCATCCCCGCCTTGTTATACATTTGCCTAGTTCAAGGGTTCAAAGTTCACTGTCACTTGAGATGCCTCGGTAGAACAGCTGGTGAACAGCTCACCCTGACGGCTCGGGAAGCAGCCCCCGACTCCTGACACACAGCGGAGCTTTTACTACTCGTTAACGGAGACCCCCGCTCTCTGGCAGAGGGAAACACTCACGTACTTGTGGTTTCGTGGTCCGAGCTCCTGGCATGTGCCGTGGGCCGGGGAGGGGAGTGGGTTGGGATCCTGTCCGTGCTGCCCTGCTCTCTGCTCTCCTCCCAGCTCTCCTCCCGGGCCAGAGGAGTGCGCGATGCCACCGGCTTCTTGCTCGAACTGGAAGGCTGAGGGGGTGAAGGCAGACCCTGTGCAACAAAAGCAAAGGGGGCAGGTTTAGGTTGCGTGCGGTGAGGAGACAAGAGACTCAAGTCAAGAGCATCCAGAGGGTTAAATCCAGAGGACATATACACACACTGAACTTTTCTTTTTCTCTCTCGTTTATTATATTGTTTAGAGTGTACTATGTTTACATATTCTGTTGTGCTGCAGCAAGTAAGAATGTTGTTGTTCTATCTGGAACATATGACAATAAAACACTCTTGAGTCTTAACTGTTTAATTGTCATATGTACAATGGAACAATGAACTTCTTACTTGCAGCAGCATAACAGGCCGGTTAAATACAGAATACACGCACATAATATGCAATAATTAAAAAGTCGGTAAATGAATAACCACAATACTGGTGCAAAAAGAACGCACAACTCCCGAGTGCAACCAAAGACCAGAGTTCAACGTTGAGGTTAGTGTGCAGTGTTCAAGAAGATGATGGTTGTTTGGAGGAAGCTGTTCTTGAACCTGGTGGTCATGGTTTTTAGACTCCTGTGTATTCTTCCCAATGATAGGGGTGAAATGAGAGCGTGGCCATGGTGGTGTGGGTCCTTGATGATCTTGGCTGCCATTTTGAGGTAACACCTCCTACAAGTCTCTTGGATGGTGGGAAAGTCAGTACCTTTAGACTTTAAATACAGCATGGAAACAGGCCCTTCCGCCCACTCTATATCCTGGTGTTTGTGGGAGCATGCAGTGCAGTAATATGCTGTCATGGTTCCTACAGCTGTAACTGCACTTCCAAAGAACTCCACTGGCTTTGGGATACTAATTCGTGCAACCCTCCCTAACCACTGCACTGATGAGTCAACCAACAGTCTGGGTTGAAATCTGTGCAGTGGGCCAGACTCACAACCACCTAACTCAAGAGGCAAGAATGCTCCCCAGTATGTTCATCGTGCATGTGAATGTTGGACCTTTTGTTTAGTTTAGTTTAGAGATACAGCATGGAACTAAGCCCTTCAGCTCATAGAGTCTGCACCAATTGCACTAATTCTGTCCTACACACTCGGGAAAATTTATAGATGCCAATTACCCTGCACGTCTTTGGAGAGTGGGAGGAAACCAGAGCACCCGGAGAAAACCCACGAGGTCACATGGAGAATGTACAAACTCTGTACAGACAGCACCCATAGTCAGGTTCGAACCCTGGTAGCTGGCACTGTAAGGCAGCTACTCTACTGTTTTTGGGGGGGGGGGGGGGGGGGTGTGTGTGTGTGTGTGTGTGTGTGTGTGTGTGTGTGTGTGTGTGTGTGTGTGTGTGTGTGTGTGTGTGTGTGTGTGTGTGTGTGTGTGTGTGTGTGTGTGTGTGTGTGTGTAAATGTGAGAGAATGTAGAACACAGATCACCACAGTGCAGGCACAGGCCCTTCAGCCCACATCAACATGTGATCCATATCCCTCCAATCCAAGCAACTCTCTCAGTCGGCAGCTGCTGTGAAATTTGCAGGAACTCCCCAGCCCCACACCCCTCCTGCCCACCACCCTACCTCCCACCCAGACCAGACCGTAATCCCCCCCCCCTCTAACATGCTCCGTTTCCAGAGCCGCCAGCAGCATCAAGGCCCTGGTAAAGAGAAAGGAAAGGCCGACCTTAGTATCTGAAACACATTTAATTGACTCTCCATCAATCCACACTGAGATTTGGCAGCAAGAAGCAAGCTCACAAGTTGTCTCTGCTCAGGAAAATTAATTAGTTTCAGTGGCTTAAAGCGACCTGCTGGCCATATGGAATATGTTTAAAACTGCAACCCCCATTTATTGGGTCAGACATCCAAACCTTCCGAACATATTTTCTGAAATTTCAATCTGTCGCTGCAAATCATCAGTGACTTCACAGTTCACCCTGTTTGTTTAGTTTAGTTTAGAGATAGTGCATGGAAACAGGCCCTTTGGCCCGTTGCGTCCCTGCCGACCCCCCTGCATTAGCACTTTCCCACACACTACGAACGCTTTACAATTAACACACGAGCCTGCTCGTCTTTGGAATGTGGGAGGAAACCGGAGCACCCGGGGAAAACCCACGCGGTCACTGGGAGAACGTACAAAAACTCCGTATAGACACCACCCGTGGTCAGGATCGCACCCGGGACTCTGACGCTGTAAGACAGCAACTCTACCCCTGCGCCACAGTGCCGCCCGTTTGTGTTTCCTACATCACAGCACTTCTAAAGTACTTCCCTGGCCCCAAAGAGCTCTGTGCTGCCCTAGGGTTGTAAAAAGCACCACAAATCATACACAAGTATATGTCTCTATGTTTCTTGTTTGATTATTTTGTTGTTATTCCAGCCACTGCCGCCTCTTCTGGTTTATGTGCAGCAGAGTTGGTTGTTTTCAAGCCTTTACTCCTTTGCTCTCCTGCCTCTGTCAGAGTCACACAGCATGAAAACAGCTCCTTCGGCCCAACTTGCCCACATCGACCAACATGTTCTACCTGCCTGCATTCGGTCCTTATAGCCCTGTCCCACAGTACGAGTTCATTCCAAGAGCTCTCCCGAGTTTAAAAAAAATCAAACTCGTGGTAAGCACGGAGAATGAACGTAGCGGGTACGTCGGAGCTCGGAGACGTCTCTTAGCGGCTCGTAACGCTAACGGCAGGTACTCGGGAAGACTCGCTAATGGCAGGTAAGCACGGGAAGACTCGTGAAGATTTTTCAACATGTTGAAAAATGTCCACGAGAGCCCCGAGTACCGACGAGTGGCCATTACCGTAAATCTCCGAGTTCGAATCAGGGCAAACTCGGGAGAGCTCTTGGAATGAACCCGTACCGTGGGACAGGGCTACTAAACCTATCCTATCCATGTGGCTGTCTAAATGTTTCTTAAACGCTGCGATGGTCCCTGCCACCACTACCTCCTCCGGCAACTTGTTCCATACATGTCATCTGTGTGAAAAAGTTGCCCCTCAGGTTCCTACTTTGTTCTGCTCCGTTAATCTGGGCGAATCCTCTTTGCAGCTGACAGGGCAGGAGAGTTACGAGTCAGCCCCCACAAAGCTGCAAGTCCAGAGTGATTTAGGGGCATGGCTCCGCGGTGAACACATCATCTGTCACTGCTTCCTGTCACAAACCATTCACCAGGATCTCCTGTGGCTGCAGCCATGTCTATGGGAGCTGCTGATATCAGACCTGCCAGAAATGAGCGCCAGGCTGGAGTCTGGTCAAAACCTGCACGTGATTCAATGTTTCAATGCTACTTTAATGTCACGTGGACTGAGGTACAGCTACATGCTTTGACTGCATACAATCAGGTAGAACCACGAGGCAGACCTCACCACGGCAGTATACAAGAGTCGCCACGTTCCTGCCGCCGCACATGGCAGCAGGTGCCCGCGCCCTCCCGCCCCTTGCCCGGCCCACCAGGTGATGCACGGCAGTGTCAGAGATCCCTTTATCTATCATCCCCTCCAGGATAGAGGGACAAGGTGGCCCAACATGGAGTCAAGTGACAGCTCGGCCACAGGTCCGTTTTCTCTTCTTGTGTTCCTGCGGGTTTAAAAGAGATTTGGGCAGGTTCCTGGAAAGGAGAGATTTACAAGGATATGGGCCAAATGCAGGTAAATGGGACAAGAGACGTGGTCAGAAAGTGATGAACACTGTCCATTCCGTCGTGGGTACTGACCTCACCACCATCGGAGGGATCTACAGGAAGCGCCGTCTCAATAAGGCAACTGATATCATCAAACACGCACCACCCTACCAACCCCATCATTCTCAGCGGCCCCCTCCCCGCCGGGTCCCCCCTTCACTGTCGATGCCATGGGTCCCCTACACTCTCGACCGTCCACCTCGCACGCAGGTCCCTCTCGCTCTTGGCAGAGCGGGTCCCATCGACCCTAGTGGCTCCGGGCCAAGTTCAGAGACCGCGGTGGGCGAGACTCGTAAAACAGTTGTCAGTCCGTTCAGCAGCTGACGCTTCTAATTCTTACCTGGTTCCCGTGGATGTAGCCCAGTCCATCACACAGACCAGACTCTCCACAAATGACTCCATCTGCACTTCACGCTGCCTTGGAAGAACAGCCAATATAATCAAAGCCTTGCCCCACCCCAGTCATTCCTTCTTCTCCCTGCTCCTGCAGGCCAAAAAACACAGAAGCTTGAAAGCGCATACCACCATACTCTGGAACAGTTGCTACCCCTCTGTTATCAGGCTTCTGAATGGTCCTTCCATAAGCTAGGGTACTTTCCGTCTCACCGCCACACAGTGCGGACATTAGACTTTGTCTCTGGAACTGATGCGCAACAATGCCAAGAACTATATTCCGCACTGTCTATCTTCCCCTTTGCTCTCCCCATTGTACTTGAGTTTGACTTGATTGTATTTATGTACGGTATTATCTGATTTGATTGGATTGCACGCAAAACAAAGCCTTTCACTGCACCTCGGTGCACAGCACAATAATAAACCCAACATTATTCATGTTCTTTCCCCATGTTTCATCATCTTATTTTCTCTTAGGCATTGAAGGTGACCATTCAGCCCATCGAGTCTATCCCCATCACCTTTAGAATTAGCGAAACACTGCTCTGGAGAAAATGATGGACGGAAGTGTCAGAGGTCCCTTTGTCTATCATCCCCTCCAGGATAGACGCACAAGGTGGCACGTCATGGAGACGTGACAAAATGGCCACAGTCTCGCTGCTATCATCGGGATGAAGGTACAGTAGCTTGAGAACAGTTGCCTCCAGATTCAAGAACTGCTTCTTCCCAACAACCATCAAAGTTCTTGAACCATCGTGCACATCTCTAATCGCAACCATTTCAACCCTACCGAGTCACAAAGAACTTTACACTACAATGAACGACACAAAGTGCAGGAGTAACTCAGCGGGTCAGGCAACATCCCTGGAGGAAATGGATAGGTGACATTTCAGGTCGGGATCCTTCCTCAGACTGGCACTACAATGGTTGTTGGATGTATATTGGTTTTTGCACTGTCAAGATCTGGTTTGCTTAGAATAAAGGGCCTGTCCCACTGTACGAGGTAATTCAAGAGTTCTCCCGAGTTTGCCCTGATTCGAACTCGGAGAATTTCGGTAATAGCCGCTCGTAGGTACTCGGGGTTCTCGTAGACATTTTTCAACATGTTGAAAAAACGTCACCAGCTTACCGCGTTTCCCGAGTACCTGCCGTTAGTGTTACGAGCCGCTAAGAGAGCTCCGACGTACCCGCTACATACTTACCTCGAGTTTGATTTTTTTTTAAACTCGGGAGAGCTCTTGGGTAAACTCGTATAGTGGGACAAGCCCTTCAGTAATAACTTATCGTATATTTATTGTTACATTTAATATGCCTTGAAAGCTGCAGGTAGTAAGAATTGTGTGGTTCCGGTTTGCATGCAACAAATAAATATCATTGACCCTTGACTCAGGAAGCTAATAAACACCGTTGACCCTTGACTGCGGTCACCATGGATGAGTTGGATGGAAAGGCCGGTTTCAATGCTGCATTACTCTGACTATACAAAAACTTTATTGTGAAACCTCCCTTTGGGCATTGACTGCATTAAATGTGCTGTATAAATCAGTTGTTTGAGGCATTCACTCCAATGGAGAGCCCGCGCGCGGAGAGGGTGGAATAGGCCACGAGATAAAGGTGGACCTCTATTTATTTTGTCTCCTCTTGTGCCCAGAATGACTGGTGGATCCATTGACAGCCGTGCGCTGAATGAAGTTTAAACACATTATCGTGCGGAGACCTTCTCCTTTTATTGATGTTCTGTATTATCCATTTCTGAGTTATGGCTCTCTCAGACCAGCAAGAAATGTGGGGAAGTACTGCCACTCGTGTAATGAATGATACAGTACGTTCTTGTTAAGTGTGTCAGTGAATCTGCAGAATTTTTATGAGTGCATTAGGGAAGATGAATGGAATGACAACTTCTTGAGCTAATTAACAGTGAGTTTATACCTTGTGGAATCAAAAGTGGTTCTGCTTGCCTTCACTGGTAATCCGAGAAAATACAATGCATGTGTGTTTCTGCGGGGCTGCCAGCGAGGGGAGATAACCCTGAGAGTGATTCTCCACCTCCCTGCTGTCATTTCAATCATTCTGAGATAGACACTTTCCAAAAGGGCAACATTGCTCGGTTGTCTCCAGATAAATACATAGGTGATCGGAGCAGAATTAGGCCATTCAGCCGATCAAGTCTATTCCGCCATTCAATCATGGCTGATTTATCTCTCCCTCCTAACCCCATTCCCCTGCCTCTTCCCCGTAACCCCAGACACCCCTACTAATCAAGGATCCATCTACGGGGATTCGGGGCAATACGGGGAGAAAAGATGAGGTACGAAGGTAAGCTAGCCAAGAATAGAAAGGAGGATAGTAAAAGCTTCTTTAGGTATGTGAAGAGGAAAAAATTAGTTAAGACCAAAGTTGGACCCTTGAAGACTGAAAAGAGTGAATTTATTATGGGGAACAAGGAAATGGCAGATGAGTTGAACAGGTACTTTGGATCGGTCTTCACTAAGGAGGACACAAACAATCTTCCTGATGTACTAGTGGCCAGAGGATCTGGGGTGACGGAGGAACTGAAGGAAATTCACATTAGGCAGGAAATGGTGTTGGGTAGACTGATGGGACTGAAGGCTGATAAATCCCCAGGGCCTGATGGTCTGCATCCCAGGGTCCTTAAGGAAGTGGCTCTAGAAATCGTGGACGCATTGGTGATCATTTTCCAATGTTTTATAGATTCAGGATCAGTTCCTGTGGATTGGAGGGTAGCTAATGCTATCCCACTTTTCAAGAAAGGCGGGCGAGAGAAAACAGGGAATTATAGACCAGTTAGCCTGACATCGGTGGTGGGGAAGATGCTGGAATCAATCATAAAAGATGAAATAGCGGCACATTTGGATAGCAGTAACAGGATCGGTCCGAGTCAGCATGAATTTACGAAGGAATATCAGGCTTGACTAATCTTCTGGAATTTTTTGAGGATGTAACTGGGAAAATGGACAAGGGATAGCCAATGGATGTAGTGTACCTGGACTTTCAGAAAGCATTTGATAAGGTCCCACACAGGAGATTAGTGAGCAAAATTAGAGCACATGGTATTGGGGGTAGAATGCTGACATGGATAGAAAATTGGTTGGCAGACAGGAAACAAAGAGTAGGGAATAACGGGTCCCTTTCAGATTGGCAGGCAGTGACTAGTGGGGTACCACAGGGCTCGGTGCTGCAACTGCAGCTATTTATAATATACATCAATGATTTAGATGAAGGGATTCAAAGAAACATTAGCAAATTTGCAGATGACACAAAGCTGGGTGGCAGTGTGAACTGTGAGGAGGATGCTATGAGAATGCAGGATGACTTGGACAGGTTGGGTGAGTGGGCAAATGCATGGCAGATGCAGTTTAATGCGGATAAATGTGAGGTTATCCACTTTGGTAGCAAAAACAGGAAGGCAGATTATTATCTAAATGGTGTCAAGTCGGGAAAAGGGGAAGTACAACGGGATCTGGGGGTCCTTGTTCATCAGTCAATGAAAGTAAGCATGCAGGTACAGCAGGCAGTGAAGAAAATGAATGGCATGTTGGCCTTCATAACAAGAGGAGTTGAGTATAGGAGCAAAGAGGTCCTTCTGCAGTTGTACAGTGCCCTAGTGAGACATTACCTGGAGTATTGTGCGCAGTTTTGGTTGCCAATTTTGAGGAAGGACATTCTTGCTATTGAGGGAGGTCAGCGTAGGTTCACAAGGTTAATTCCCAGGATGGCGGGACTGTCATATGATGAGAGAATGGAGCGGCTGGGCTTGTATACTTTGGAGTTTAGAAGGATGAGAGGGAATCTTATTGAAACGTAAGATTATTAAGGGTTTAGACACGCTAGAGGCAGGAAACATGTTCCCCTGTTGGGGGAGTCCAGAACCAGGGGCCACAGTTTAAGAATAAGGGGTAAGCCATTTAGAACGGAGATGAGTAAACACTTTTTCATCCAGAGAGTTGTGAGTCTGTGAAATTCTCTGCCTCAGAGGGCGGTGGAGGCCGGTTCTCTGGATACTTTCAAGAGTGAGCTAGATAGGGCTCTTAAAGATTGCTTTCTTTAAGTCAGGGGATATGGGGAGAAGGCAGGAAAGCGGTACTGATTGTGGATGATCAGCCATGATCACATCGAATGGCGGTGCTGGCTCGAGGGGCCGAATGGCCTACTCCTGCACCTATTGTCTTTGTCTATCTCTGCCTTAAAAATATTTATTGACTTGTCCTCCACAGCCCTCTGCAGCAATGAGTTCCACAGATTCCCTGCCCTCTGACGAAAGAAATTCCTCCTCATCTCCTTCCTAAATGAACACCCTTTAATTCTGAGGCTATGGCCTCTGGTCTTACTCTTTCTCACTAGTGGAAACATTCTCTCCACATCAACTGTATCCAGCCCTCAGATGTCACTTAACCGACGGTGAATTACTGCACCACCTTCATAAACCATTGCAAGCCTGCGCTGCATTTTTCTAGATCCTGTCAGAGAATAATACAGCAATGAAACTGGCCTTTCGGTCCATCTCATCCGTGGAGACCGGCAGTCAAGGATCAACAGTGTTTATTTGCTTCCTGGGTCAAGGGTCAACTGTGTTTAGTTAGCGGGTCAGGCAGCATCGCTGCAGAAAAGGAGTAGGTGACATTTCGAGTCTAGTCCCTTCATCAGTCTAAGAGTCAGGGAGGGGAAAACTAGAGGTATCTTGGCCTACAATGTCTGTGCTGAATATGATGCCAAGTTAGACTAATCTCATCTGCCTGCACATGATCCATATCCCTCCATTCCCTGCAAGTCCATGTCACTTTCTAAAAGCCTCTTAAACACCACCATCATATCTGCCTCCACTACCACTACTGGCAGCTTGTTCCAGACCATCTCCTTTAACCATTTCCCCTTTCACCTTCAACCTATGCCCTCGTCTTTGATATTTCCACCCCGGGAAAAAGGCTCTGACTGTTTATCCTATCTATGCCTCTCATAATAATCGCCTCCTCAATCTTAATCTAATTATTGACCAATCTGCTAATGAAAGTACATTTTCCACTTCCATAACTCCATACACCTTAATTAACTTTCTATTCAACCTTCTCAGCAATGGCTGCCTCGCCAACAGTCTGTCTGTCCCTTCCTTCTTTGTGTTTTAATAGTATGTGTTAAACGTATGTTTTTAGTGTTCTTTAGCTTGTTTTTATGTGGGGGGTTGGGGAAACTTTTTCTAATCTCTTACCTCGACGGAGATGCGATTTTGTTCCATATCATATCTCCGTCCGCACTGCGGCCTAACATCAAGGAGTTGGCGGCTTTGCTGGAGACCGACTTTTGAGAGCTCCACCGCGGGGAGCCTGCAGGACTTTAACATCACAGAGCCAGAGATCCCTTTGCCAGGGATCGACCTCGGAGCTCCAACCGTGGGTGCTTGTGGACTTAACATCATGGAACTCGCGGTCTCTGGTCAGAGACTGACTTCGGGAACTCCAAGCCGCAGGAGCTTCGATCGCCACGACGCGGGAGCTTCGATCGCCCCGACGGATGGTTCGACTGCTCTGACCGCAGGAGAATAAAGTGGAAGAAGATTGGACTTTTCTGCCTTCCATCACAGTGAGGAATGTGGGGATTCTGCTGTGGTGGATGTTTATGTTAACTTTTATGTAGTTGTGTGTCTTGTTGCTTTTTTTTCCGTATGGGTGTATGGTAATTCACATATCACTGTACCTATTGGTACATGTGTCAATAAAAGACCTTTGAAACCTTCTCTGTTGTAACTGAAACAACGACAGCCCCAGCCCATCTCACAACTGAATCACTCCAGCCCTGGCCTGTGATCAGTTTTGGACCCTATGTCTGAGGAAGGATGTGCTGAAGTTGGAGAAGGTACAGAGGATGTTTACGAGAATGATCCCAGGGCTGATTGGGTTCATATATGAGGAGCGTTTGATGGCTCTGGGCCTGTACCCGCAGGAGTTTAGAAGGTTGAGGGGACCCCTCATTGAAACCTACCAAATAATGAAAGGCCTAGATAGAGTGGACATGTTTGCCACAGTGTGATAGTCCAGAGGGCAGAGTCTCAGATGAAAAAAGACATACCATTAGAATGGAGATGAGGAGGAATTTCTTTAGCCAGAGAGTAGTGAATTTGTGGAATTCATTGCCACAGACATCTGTGGTGGCAAAGATATTGTTCATTTTTAAAGCAGAGAGTGACAGGTTCTTGATTAGTAAGGGTGTCAAAGGTTACTGCAAGAGGCAGGAGAGTGGGGTTGAGGGAAAAATAGATCAGCCATCATCGAATGGTGGAGCAGACCGGATGGGCCAAATGGTCTAATTCTGCTCCTGTCTTATCATCTTATGATCATTAATTCCCTCTGCAGTGGAATCATCTCTTTTTCTAGCAGATTGGAATCATGGCACCAACTTTCCAGCACCTTTGGTTCCAGAGCCTTTACGGATTATCCTTTTTGAAGGATCAACAGAACTCATGGCCTTGGAGGGCAAGATACCGACCCGCAAAGTCAGCCACGGATGTCTGCTATGGGATTGGATCTGCCGGCTCCGGCCGGGTCGGAGTCCCAGAGCCCCGGCTACAGGGGGCAAATTCGACCCCCCGAGTGGCACGGAAGTCCCGATGAGGTCGCGAACGGCTGCCTCACCCGGCCTAGGGGCCATATTTTCGGGGGGACTTCCGGGGGGAATTTCAAATGTGCTCTTGTAATTCTGTCCAGATTAGAGGATGTGCCTGAACACGAGTTGCCGGAAAATCGGTGGTGGACCTGTAATATTGTTCACTGATTCTTGCGTTACAATAGCATCTATGCGCCAAAAAGTACTACTTTGCAAAGTTAATTGGATTTCCTGAAGAGAATAGGGCAGGTTCTGCATCAGGGGGAAAAAAGCCTTTCATCCATCTACTCACTGACAACCAGGCAGCTAGCTCCCTGTTCTTCTCATCTACTGATGATGACACTGATAGCAGTGCGGTAGATGGATAACACTGTAAATAAAGCCTAGCATTGCATGATTACAGTAAAATATTGTGAACAGGTGCAAATGGAAAACTGGAGACCTGGCAGAGTAACTAGAACGTCAATTAAAATAAATACCAGTAAACTACGTGTGAGTAATTACAGTGAGCAGGAACAGCTCATTAGTGCAGCTTTTGTAAATGGCACACCTCGCCAGGCACCAACTTGTATTTGCAGCTTTCCTTTACGAACCCTCGGCCAATCTCTGCAGTATACACCTGCAGTTTCTCCCCTCCACAAATTTACAGGGCGTTGGGGAGATGGACCACAATCACTGTCCCAGTATGAGCCTGAAACTTGCCGGAGGGTCCCGACCCGAAACGTCATCTATCCGTGTCCTCCAGAGATGTTGCATGACCCGCTGAGTTACTCCAGCACTTTGTGTCCTTTCACATGGGGTACAAACATTGCTCAAATGATTATTAGTGACACAACAGGCACCTCAGTGAACTGTCAAAATGCATAAAACAGAATTCAATTTCAATTGTTCTCTCTATCACAACATACTGCAGCCAAATGGTTTACTTAGAAGTTCATGTCATAGGAGCAGAAGTAGGCCATTAGGCCCATCAAATCTACCATACCATTCAGTCATGGGTGATCTATCTTTCCCTCTCAACCCCATTCCCCTGACTTCTCCCCATAACCCTTGACACCCTTTTCAATCTGTCAAGTATCTGTCAATCTCCGCCTTAAAAATACCCAATGACGTCCTCCACAGCTGATTGTGGCAATGAATTCCACAGATTCACCACCCTCTGACCAAAGAAATTCCTCCTCATCTAATTTTCTAAAGGTATGTCATTTTATTCTGAGGCTATGCCCTCTGGTTCTGGACTCGCCCAATAGTGGAAACATCCTCTCCACATCCACTTTATCCAGGCCTTTCACAATCTGGTAAGTTTCAATGAGGTGCCCCCTCATCCTTCTAAACTCCAGCGGGGGAGATAACTCACAGGGGGAGAATCTCGCCTGGTCCTCTATGCTAAGCAATCAAGGGCATCAAGCAAAAGGTATAGTCACCTCGTGGAGTCATAGAATCATACATCAGCGAAACCAGCCCAGTGGCCCAACTCATCCACACCAACCAAGATGCATCAGCTAAAATAGTCCCACTAACCCGCATTCGGCCCATATCCCTCTGAAGCTTCCCTATCCACGGACCTGTGGGTATTCAGAACTGTTCCAGTCGTGAGGTGAATGAATGTATTGGGTCTATAAATCTGCCAATTAGTGTATGGAGTGGATCCATCATGAAATGTTACTCCTTATCCCCCAGTTTGAGCAAACGGTGGCACGATGGCGCAGCGGTAGAGTTACTGCCTTGCAGCGCCAGAGACCCGGGTTTCATCCTGACAGCGGGTGCTGTCTGTATGGTGTTTGTACGTTCTCCCTGTGGGTTTTCTCCGGGATCTTCGGTTTCATCCCACACTCCAAAGATGTACAGGTTTGTAGGTTAATTGGCTTCGGTAAAATTGTAAATTGTCCCTAGTGTGTAGAATAGTGTCGGGTGCGGGGATGACTGGTCGGCGCGGATGCGGTGGGCCGAAGGGCCTGTTTCCATGCTGTATCTCGAAACTAAACTAAACACGCAACTTTAATTCCATCAGTGTTTGAACTTTGGAAGAACTATGTCCTCCTGAAAGAATGTTTCTCCCACCACACAAGGATAAGTAATATTTGTCAACAATTCAACTTGATTCTCCGAGACTTTGCCAGACAGAAATTTAGACAAATTTGGCATTTTTCAGGCCATGGGGACTATAAATGTCTGAGATTCGCAAATGCTTTGACATCTTGACAACACATTTTTTGAAAACTGTATTCGTTCACAACTGACAAAAAAACGATCAAGGACTAATGAATAAGTCATAATTTCTTTCATTGCCTCAGCCTGTCTCAGTGGTTGGAACCATTGCATCTGGAGACCAATGTCAGTGGCTTCCTGTCTCACTCCAACGGCACAAATATAAAATCCAGGTTAACCTCCCTGATCAATATTGAAGGGAATGCAGTGCACTGTTGGAAATGCTGCACTATTGGAAGACATGACACTGCAGGAAGGTGTCGCATGGTTGGAGATGCAGTGTTTAAAATGTAAAATTAAACTGCGACCCTGTTTGATCACAATAGAGGACAATACTTCAGGGGAAAGTTCATACGTTCAAGGAGCAGAATTAGGCCATTTGGTCCATCAAGTCTACTCCGCCATTCAATCATGGCTGATCTATCTTTCCCTCTCAACCCCATTCTCCTGCCTTTTCCCCATAATCTTTGACATCCATCCTTATCAAGAATCTGTTAACCTTCGCCTTATTCTTTAAAAAGTTATTCATAGTCATACAGCATGGAAACAGGCTCTTCGACCCAACATGCCCCATCTACACTGGTCCCACCTGCCCGCGCTTGGCCATACCCCTCTAAACCTGTCTGATCCATTTACCCGTCCGATTGTCTCTTCAATGTCATGATAGTCCCTGCATCAACTACCTCCTCCGGCAGCTCATTCCATATCCCATCACCCTTGTGTAAAAAAGTTACCCCTCGGGTTCCTGTTAAATCTTCCACCCCTCAGCTTAAATCTATGTCCTCTAATCCCTAGGGTGTAGGATAGTGCTAGTTTACAGGGTGATTGCAGGTCGGTGCAGACTCGGTGGGCCGAAGGGCCTGTTTCCGCGCTGTATCTTCACAATGACAATGTCAATCGTTCAGTTTGCATATGATTTTATTCTTATTGTTCTTCAATTTCAGTTGCACAATTATAGAGACCAATTGGTCCTTCCAATTTACAGCATTAGCTGCCTTCCTCTCAGTGGCTACTTTAAGAGCTGTAGATTATGTGCACCTTCAACGCTGTGTCGGAGAGAACAAGCTCAATCGGTTGTATGCTCAACTAATTATACGTGCTGACCTACTTAAATTCCAAGAGCAATGGCGGAGCCTAATGTTCACAAGCTTCATCTTTGCATAATGCAAATATTACCAGCAGCCACACTGGCAACTCTGACACATCCATTCACGAGGACAGGTGCTGGGTGTTGTCCTGCAAAGTCCCCAACTTCAACGCATGCCACTGAATGAAGTAAATCCATTCCAAGTAAGTGAGCCCAAACTTGGTTGCATGTCAAGTTAACGGATTAGAGCAATGGTAATAGCCCTGTCCCACGATACAAGTTCATTCCAAGAGCTCTCCAGAGTTTAAAAAAAATCAAACTCTTGGTAAGCACGGAGAATGAACGTTGCGGGTACGTCGGAGCTCGGGGACGTCTCTTCGCGACTCGTTACGCTAACGGCAGGTACTCGGGAAGACTCGCTAACGGCAGGTACGCACGGGAAGACTCGTGAAGATTTTTCAACATGTTGAAAAATGTCCACGAGAGCCCCGAGTACCGACGAGTGGCCATTACCGTAAATCTCCAAGTTCGAATCAGGGCAAACTCGGGAGAGTTCTTGGAATGAACTCGTACCGTGGGACAGGGCTTTAACTGAGTTACTGCGCCAGTGGGTACAATCCCAAAGCAGTTTAATTGTTTGGTTTAACTCCTCGTGTCGGAGGCAGCTGGGGTTCTTGTAAAGGACCAGAACAATTGTTGCTGGGTCATGTTCACTCTAGAGTTCGGGATCCGTCATCTGATGAGAATGATGATGATGATGATACTTTATCGATGAGACATTGTTGTCCCATGTACCTTAAGTACAGTGTATTTCTTTGTTTTGCATAATATACACAACGTACACAAAGAGTCATCAAATATAGCGCACCAACAAAGTTACAGAAGTATTCATTGTCGTCCCGATGATCCCTCATCGTTCTTGTATCCGTGCTGTATCTCTCCATGACTCCAGGCAATGGTCATCACCAACAAAAGAGTCTTAACAACTTGCTCCCGATGGACAAGGGCAATACTACTTCAGATTCAACACGTTCTGGGGATCACCATGAATCACAGGCTTAACTGGTCCAGCCACATAAATACTCTGACCAGAGGAACAGGTCAGAGGCTGGGTATCGTGTGGTGAATGAGTCACCTCCAGACTCCTCACAGCCTTCCCTCTACTGGACTAGGAGTCAGAGTCTGCACCAGAAACATGAGTGGATGTTTCCACGTGGGAAAGTCTAGGACCAGAGTGCATAACCTCAGAGTAAAAGGATGCACCTTTGAAAAGGAAATTTAGCCAGAGGGTGGTGAATCTGTGAAATTCATTGCCACAAATGGCTGTGGAGGCCAAGTCATTGGGTACTTTTAAGGCAGAGGTTGACAGATACTTGATGAGTAAGGGTGGCAAGGGTTTTGGGGAGAATGCAGGAGAATGAGGTTGAGAGGGAAAGACAGATCGGCCAAGATTGAATGGCGGTGTAGACTCGAAGGGCCAATTGGCCTACTTCTGCTCCCATGACTTATGAACTTATGAATTTACGAGTTCAAATCCCACGATGGTGGCTGGCAAATTTAGAATCAGGAAATTAAATAAATATGTTTTTTTTTTAAATGCTAGACTCAGTAATGGCAACCACAAAACCGCCAGGTTCATGTCAAAGCCCATCAGGCTCACTAATATGCTCAGGGGAGAGAATCTGTTATCCTTCCCTCGCCTGGCCTTTAGGCGATTCCTACACACTAATTAATTCAGTCGTAATGGTCAACTCTGCTCAGGAAAACGTTGGCACAGAAAATAAATGTCAGTATTACCAACAACATCCATATCACTTAAATGAACAATATAAAAGAGATCAGGATGGAATATTCTCAAACAAAGACATAAGGTACTGGCGGGTCAGGCAACATGTCTGGAGAACACGGATAGGTGATGTTATGGGTCGGGACCATTATTTTCTCTTACAAAAAAGCAGGCAACATTCCCCCTTTTTTTTTTACCAAAGTAAACCAATACTGCAATATTTAAAGATCTTATTTGTTAATTATTGAGATTGTTTTCATGGGGAAAAAAGCAAGAAAGTCTTGCATTTATAGCACATCCTACATCCCAGCAAAATAAATGACAAATGTCTAAATCTGCAAACAACAAAAAGATCTAGAGTTCAGATACATAAATCAATAAAACCCGACTCTCATATTAGCAACGCCATGAAAATATAAAGCGCCGAGACTAATTTTAAGAGGACTGCAATTGAAAAGTAGAGATACGATTAGACCACAAATAAATGACCGTGTACAGTTCTGGCACATGTGGCAAAAATAAATGGAGACACTAGGCAAGATGCAAAAGAAAATCTACAATGATGATAAGAAAATAAGAGGTTCCATGTCTCGCAAAAAATATAGATTAATCAACTTGGAGCAAACTTCTGTGGCAAGGAAAATGTTTAAAGGTGAGCAAAGAAATCTCACAAATTATGAGACGGAAAATTAGAGAACATTTTCCCACTTTTCCAGAATCAAAACGTCAGAAATATCAGATCATAATCATCTTTTATTAGCCATGTATGTTTTGCAACATACGAGGAATTTCATTTGCCATACCGTCATACTAATAAAAAGCAACAAAATACATTTTAACATGAACATCCACCACAGTGACTCCTCCGCATTCCTCACTGTGATGGAAGGCGAAAAAAAGTTCAATCTTAAGATCAACACCAGTAAATCCATTGGAACTCAAGGTAAGAAGTAGAAGCAAGGAACTGCAGATGCTCATTTACAAAAAAAAGAGACAAAGCACCAGAGGAACTCAGCAGGTCAAGCAGCATCTCGGGTGAACATGGATAGGTAACATTTTGGGTCAGATTGATTGGTCTGAAGAAGGGTCCCGATCCAAATCGTCACCTAACAATGTTCTCCAGAGATGATGCCGGACCTGCTGAGTTACTCCAGCACTTTGCGTCTTTGTTTAGTGTAGCTTAATAATACAGCGTGGAAACAGGCCCTTTGGCCCAAGCCGACCCGTGATCCCCACACACTTGCACAATCCTACACACACTAGGGACAATTTACTAGTATACCAAGCAAATTCGCCTACAAACCCGTACATCTTTGGAATGTGGGAGGAAACCAGAGACCACGGAGGAAAACCCACACAGGTCACAGGGAGAACGTACAAACTCCGTGCAGACAAGATGTGTAGGAAGGAACTGCAGATGCTGGATTACATTGAAGATAGATATAAATTGCTGGAGTAACTCGGTGGGACAGGCAGCATCTCTGGAGAGAAGGTCTGAAGAAGGGTCTTGACCCAAAACATCACCCATTGGTCTGAAGAAGGGTCTCAATCCGAAACGTCACCCATTCTTTCTCTCCAGAGATGCTGCCTCTCGCTGAGTTACTCCAGCATTTTGTGTCTATCTTCCATACAGACAAGCACCGGTAGTTAGGATTGAACCCGGGTGTCTTTCTCTGTAAGGCAGCAACTCTACCGCTGTACCACCATGCCGCCACTGTGCGTAAACCACCAACTGCAGTTCCTTTTCCCTACAGTTAACAAAAGAACATTCTCCCTACAGTAACATAAAATCTACAGCTAAAGTCCCAGAATGGGACTTTGTGTACAAAATTTCAATCAAAATGAACTGTGCTGCCCCAACTCTGAAACACTCCAGTAAGATTCCACTGGATAATGGCCCTTGTCTACTTAATTCCACTGAGGCACTTGGACCATCAACCTTTTCATCTGAAGATGACATAGGACTGCGGAAGAAATGCTACTGAAATCAGCTTTTTATTAATCATCTTTTATTCCTCGTATCTGTCAAGGAATTAGTTTCCAGCTGTTCAAAATTGCACAAATATGAAATAATTGATTCAAATAGCCATCTGTTAGAAAACCCACTGCTGTTTGCCTTATTAGCTGGAAGCTGTCTAGCTATATATTATCAAGTACCCATTCTCTTAGCAAATGAATGCTGGGGACAGATAGTGTTCTAAATGCCTCACTATACATTAGGGAGTAATGGGAGATTCTGTTCCAGAGTGTCCACCATGATAGAAACTGGCCTCGGAAGAGTAGTGGGGGAGTGTTGTGTGGGGCGAAAGGTGAGAGATACCAATAATTTGTTACATGAATCCTTCAAGAGAAAATAGGCTGCTCTGCAATACGTAGACACTCAGGAATATCTTCCAATCTGAGTTTACAAGTTAAGGCGACAGACATTTCAAACAACATCACAAATGGAAATAGACACAAAATGCTGGAGTAACTCAGTGGGACTGGCAGCATCTCTGGAGAAAAATAGGTGACGTTTCGGGTCGTAAACCTTCTTCAGACTGCAGAGGAGGGGGGACTGTAGGCAAGAAAAGACCAGAATAATTTAGGGCTGGCAACAGATGACCTCAGGAAGGGTGGAGCCCATAATGGCCCATTGTTGGCTGGGGAAGGTTGATAACGAGAGGGATACAAGGATGCGAACAGTGGAACGCAGATGACTAGGGTGGGTGAGGGAGGCCTGCTTTGTTTTGGTCTTATCTCACCAACAGTTTTTATTCCCCCCCCCCCCCCCCCCCCCCACCTCTACATTCAGTCTGAAGAAGCTTTCTGGCCAAAGCGTCACCCATTCCTTTCCTCCAGAGATGCTGCCTGACCCGCTGAGTTGCTCCAGCATCTATCTCTGGTATAAACCAGTATTGTAGTTCCTTTCTACATATCACAAAAGGACTGGTTTAGCGAGAGTCAGAGTGGCCTTTTGTGTGGAAAAGCGTGTCTCACGAACCAGATAGAGCTTTTTGATGGGGTCACCAAGAGGACTTGCAAAGGCAGGGCAGGGCGGTGGATGTTGTCCACGCGGACTTCAGCCTGGTCTTTGACAAGGACCTGCAAGGATCCCATGGGATCTAGGGCAAGCTCGACAAATGGATGCAAAACTGGCTTGGTGGACGGAATCAGAGGATGGTGGTGGAGGGTTCTTTTTCTAATTGGAGGCCTGTGACCAGTGGTGTGCCACAGGGGTCCGTGCTGGATCACCTGTTGTTTGTCACCTACATGAATCATTGGATGACAAGTCTGTGGATGATAACAAAATTGGTGACATAGTGGAGAATGAGGAAGGTTATCTACATTTCCAAAAGGATCTGAATGAACTGGGGAATGGATGATGGAGTTTAACTCAGACAAAAGTGAGGTGATGCATTTTGTTAAGTCAACCCAGGGCTGGACTTAAACAGTAAATGGCAGGGCCCTGGAGAGTGGTGTGGTGCAGAGCGAACGATGCACACAGGTATACAGCGTGGTGAAGAAGGCATTTTGCACGCTTATCTTCATCAGCCAGGGTACTGAGTACAGGAGTTAGGGATGTCATGTACAATACCTTGCTGATAAGACCTTTGGAACATTTTGTGCAATGAGAAGGATGCCACTGAGCTCAAAAGAGTGCAGGAAAGATTCACCAAGATATTACCTGGACGCAAGGGCTACAAGGAGCTACAAGGAGTGACGGCATAAACGGGGACTGTTTACCCTGGAGCATAGGAGATTGAGGGGCACCTGATAGAAGCATGCAGAATCATAAGAGGCATGGATGAGGTGGATGCTCAATCTTTTTCCTGCGTAGAGGAGTCCAGAACTTGAGACCATACGTTTCAGGTGAGAGGAGAAAGATTTAAAAGAGATCTGAGAGGCAATTTCTTCATGAAAAGGGTGGTGCTGCAGGAAGAAGCTGTAGATGTGGATACAATGGCGGCTTTTAAAAGGCATTCAGTCAGATACATGTATAGGGAAGAGTTAGAGGGACATGGGGTAAAACGCTAAAAAAAATGGGACTGGTTTAGTTATAAAACCTAGTCGGCATGGACGAGTTGGGTCAAAGGGCGCATTATTATGTGACTGCACTACAATTGTGGTCGAGACTATTTTGTGTTTGACTCTCGAGTGAGCTGCTCAACCTAGGGGCTGATTCACGGGAGATGAAGCCCTACTCTTGTTCCCGTGTTCAAGGGTTATGTGACGGCTTTATACGATCCAGGCAGAACATAAAATGTAATCCGAGGGTAATCAAGTCTGGGATTAATGAGTGCTATCAATCTCCATCAATTAGTCTCCAGCAGGTGTGAGGCACTCTGGAGGAACCACATTCAAAATCACCTGTTCCACCCAAACAGTGTTAGAGTTGCTGCGTTACAGCGCCAGCAGCCTGGGTTCGATCCCGACTACGGGTGCTGTCTGTACAGAGTTTGTACATTCTCCCTGTGACCATGTGGGTTTTCTCCAGGTGCTCAGGTTTCCTCCCACACTCCAAAGACATTCAGGTTTGGAGGCTAATTGGCCCGTAAATTATACCTTGTCCCAAATGTGCAGGATAGAGTTCGTGTACGGGGGGGGGGAGATTGCTGGTCGGCGTGGACTGTGTGGGCAAAGAGCCTGTTTCAACGCTGTATCTCTAAAGACTAAAGTCTAAAGTCACAGACATTGTCTTTCAAATCATTGACGCACAATGTCTCACAATGTTATTTATATCCGAATTAAATTCCATTTTGAGCTGTGAAAGCTCCCGCTAGGAGGAGGTGGCAATGCCAGAAATACTGTGACCCAACCACTTAACCCTTGCACCTTGATCCTGATTATGGGTCAACCATCACCACGGAGCAAACTACAAACAGCTGTTGACCAAGTAACAAAAATGTGATAAAAAGCCATCCTCCTGTTGTGAACAACGTCCCTTTTAAACCCACGACCTCAAACCTACGGCATAATTAAAAGCCTAGTGCAATTATTAAAAAATAAAAGCAATAATAAAAAATGTTAATAATAGAGGCAACCAAAAATAATCTTCTCTGAAATAGAATGCAACAATAATAATGGCCATGGACACAAAATGCTGGAGTAACTCAATAGGACAGGCAGTATCGCTGGGTAGAAGGAATGGGTGATGTTTCGGGTCGAGAACTTTCTTCAGACCAAAACCTTCTCTGAAGAAGGGTCTCAACCCGAAATGTCACCCGTTCCTTCTATTCAGAGATGCTGCCTGTTCTGTTGAGTTACTCCAGCATTTTGCGTCTATCTTCGGTGTAAACCTGTTCCCACACTGTGCTGCCAGGGGTGGTGGTGGTGGTGGCAGATATGATCATAGCATTTAAGAGGCTTCTAGATAAGCACCTGGATATGCAGGGAGTGGAGAAATATGGATGACATGCAGGCAATAGACAATAGACAATAGGTGCAGGGGTAAGCCATTTGGCCCTTCGAGCCAGCACCGCCATTCAATGTGATCATGGCTGATCATCCCCAATCAGTACCCCGTTCCTGCCTTCTCCCCATATCCCCTGGCTCCGCTATTTTTTAAGAGCCCTATCTAGCTCTCTCTTGAAAGCATCCAGAGAACCTGCCTCCACCGCCCTCTGAGGCAGAGAATTCCACAGACTCACCACTCTCTGTGAGAAAAAGTGTTTCCTCGTCTCCATTCTAAATGGCTTACTCCTTATTCTTAAACTGTGGCCACTGGTTCTGGACTCCCCCAACATCGGGAACATGTTTCCTGCCTCTAGCGTGTCCAAGCCCTTAACAATCTTATATGTTTCAATGAGATTCCCTCTCATCCTTCTAAACTCCAGAGTGTACAAGCCCAGCTGCTCCATTATCTCAGCATATGACAGTCCCGCCATCCCGGGAATTACCCTCGAAATTAACCTCGGGCAGAGGAGATTTGTTAACGACATCATGATCGGCATGGACATTGTGGGCCAAAGGGCCTGTTCCAGTGTTGCACTGTTCTATGTGTTTTATCTGCTAATCTGCCAGTGAAAATGGGTGCTTGATGGTCAGTTTGGACAAGGTGGGCTGAAAAGCCTGTTGTAAGCCTCTCTCCTTCTATAGATATGTTGCAGTGTGAAATTGGAGGATGAATTGAGACAATCTCGGCGGTAAATAATGGCGAGGTTTCAGGATGGATCAGAGCTGCATTCAGTTTTGTAAAGGTTAGAACTGACTTTAATTTCTCCTCCTCGAACTTATGCTCCAATTAGAAGGTTCTGGATGGTTCTTAACAGCCTGCTTTTGCCATTTGGTGCAGGAATATATCTTCGGTAGCACGTCTGCGAGCTGTAGTTATAGCCGTCTGATGCCTCACAATATGCTGTAATTATGATTAACTGAGTTTAATAATGCAAAGACTGCCCTTCCCTCTGAGCTGTTGAAATTGCTAATGGTGGAACTGAATAAAATAAATGCAGGTCAGGAGGACTGTTATTGTTAATTCAATGCCTCAAGTGAGCAGGGACTTTGAAAGTTCAAGTAGAATATAAAGCTGTTTCTTGGAGCAAAGGATTTCAAGTGCAATCCTTCCATTTCATTTTACGGTATTCACAAAGCATTACTTTTGTCATTACAGGCTGAGGATAGAGATATTCTGTGTGGGCAGGAACTGCAGATGCTGGTTTACACCCAAGATAGACACAAAATGCCAGAGTAACTCAGCAGCTCTGGCAGCATCTCTGGAGAAAAGGAATAGGTGACATTTGCGTGTTGAGACCGGAGAAGGTCGAGTCTGAAGAAGGGTCTCGACCTGAAATGTCACCTACTGCTTTTCTCCAGAAATGCTGCCTGATCCGCTGAGTTAAGGGCCTGTCCCACTGTACGAGTTAATTCAAGAGCTCTCCCGAGTTTAAAAAAAAAATCAAACTCGTGGTAAGCACGTAGAATGTACGTAGCGGGTACGTCAGACCTCAGGGCTCGTAACGCTAAAGGCAGGTAAGCTCGTGAAGACTCGTGAAGATTTTTCAACATGTTGAAAAATGTCCACGAGAGCCCCGAGTACCTACGAGCGACTATTACCGTAATTCTCCGAGGTAGAATCAGGGGAAACTCGGGAGAACTCTTGAATTAGCTCGTACAGTGGGACAGGCCCATTAGTCTGGCATTTTGAGTCCAACTTCGATGGGGCTATTCAAGGTGCGACATTCAGTCGGACTGTGTGGATGTTACAGTGGCAAATGGGAACAGGAGGAGGGAGACTCTTCAGTCCTGTAAACCTATGGCCACAGTGGACATGCAAACTAACTCCCTTTTCCTGCCTCTACCCCATAACAATCAAGCTGAGGTTATTGTTGCCTGCTCAGGTACAGTGAGATAGAGGTACCACAAAAACACTCACAGGCACAATAGACTCAGACAACACGCACAACATAATTATACATAAACCACACATAAATTCTGCAAATACCGTAAGAAAAGATAAAATAAAGCGAAAAACAAGATATTAATGCAAAACACAATTAGAAAACATCTAATAGTGAGAGGAAAATTTATCAAAATCAGATTTAAAGTTAACACGGCGCAGTTTAGAAGGTATTTTGGGTAAATGGATGCCATCTTTCACAATGTAGAAATGTTTCACAACTGGATTTGCACAAGATAGACACAATGTGCTGGAGTGCCTCAGCGGGTCAGGCAACATATCTGGAGGAAAAGGCCTGTTCCTCCAAAAATGCTGCCTGACCTGCTGAGTTAATCCTGCACTTTGTGTCTATCTTTGGTACAAACCAGCATCTGCAGTTCTTTGTTTCTGGATTTTGGATTCCTGAAAGGTCTGGTTCTAATTTTTAGACGATATCCCCTTGTTGTCATGGAAACTCCAACCACACATTTGACTGCACATACATCCATTCTTATGGATCGCCATCCATCTTTTCCTTTAGCTCACGTCTCATGTATTCTCAAGCAGCTCAGTGCAGTGATTTAATCTAATCTGGTCCAGAGGCCTTAACAGGTATTCTACGATCTGAATCACATCTGTCATCCATTCCAACTTCGATCCACCCTGGCAGCAGACTAACACTGGACTAATATATTACTGCAGTGAGTATTGCGCGGAACAGTGGCGCAGCTGATAAGAGCAGCTGCCTCACAGCACTCTGTGTGGAGTTTGTACGTTCTTCCTGTGACTGCGTGAGTTTGCTCCAGGTGCTCAGGTTTCCTCCCACATCCCAACGACGTCCGGGCTTGTAGCTTAATTTGTCTCTGCATATTGCCCCTACTGTGTAGGGAGTGAATTGAAAGTGGGATAATATAGAAAGTGTGAAATGATGATCGATGGCCGGCATGGACTCAGTGGGCCGAAGGGCCTGTTTCCATGCTGTATCTCTAAACTAATGTGCTACTGTGACATGTGGTGCCAAAGTAAACAAAGTGCTTTAATCCCACTCCCCACCCATGCAGGAGTGCAGACTGCTACACATGTGCATAAGGGCACTGCACATAAACTGTGCACAAGACCCATCAGAGGAAAGCAACACAGACTTATTCCTACACCAAAGGTGATATCTTTCACAGGGAACCGTTACTGATACTGACCTTGCAAAAAAATGATGCAAAGCTTGTGAGAAAGTGAATTTCAACATAACCCAATGATGAATAACAAAGATTTATTTAACGGCATTATGATCCCGACTGTGTAAGATACAGAAGTCTGTGGCAGGATCACGCCATGTATGCATAGACTTGATGACACCAGGAATGTAAAGACAAGAAATCTTTGCAGTGTATTTTTTTGTAGAGGATATTTATAAAAAGTTTATTTTAAAAATATTTTAAAAAACGGCCTTTCAAACACTTTGTGGGTATTCTTTAAAGAGTGCGCACGAGCGGAATTGATTCATTGCAAATAGAATGTATTGGCTTGATGGTACATTTAATGCAAATAAAGAAATGAACTGATTGTGTAGTATTTCCAATGTATATTTTTAAGAGAAAAAGTTTATTTTCGGAAGTAAAAACAAGATGAAGAAGGGTGGGAGGAAGGTTTCATGTTAGAGGAACATTGTGGAATTCGGCCCTTCGGCCCACTGAGTCCGCACCAACTAATGATCACCCGTACACTAGTCCTATGTTATCCTGGTTTTGTATCCTACACACTCTGGGCTATTTACAGAGGCCAATTAACCAACAAACCTGTGCGACTTCGGAATGTGAAAATCAGAGCACCCGGGAAAAACCCCCATGCAGTCAGAGAGAGAGGTACAAACTCCATACAAATCGCACCCATAATCTGGATTGAACCCGGGTCTCTGGCGCTCTGAGGCCGCTACTCTCCCGCTGTGCCACCCTGTAAATACCACGTAATTATACTTTATAAAACAGTAGGAACCGGCCCTTCAGCCCACCATGTCTGTGCCAAAAATGATGCCAAGGCCAGCTCTTATCTGCCTGCACATAATCCACACCCTTCCATTCCCTACATATCCATGAGCCTATCCAAAAGTCTATTAAATGCTACAATTATATCTGCCTCCACTACATCCCCAGGCAGCGCATTTCAGGCATTCACCACCCTTTGTGTAAAAAAACATGCACCACACATCTCCTTTAAACTTCACCCCTCTCATCTTAAAGCAATGCCCTGCGTTCCGTGGATTACACTTGTGGAGTAATCAAACCCAGTAATCCTCCATCCTTCACATCATGTTAGTCCATTATTTGGAACATTACTTGGTTATCTCGCTTACAACCCAGTGGTATCAAGAAACCCTTGCTTTCCCTCTCTCTCTCCGTCCCTCCCCCACCCTATTCTCTGACTAGTTTCACCCAAAGATCCTATAGCGAGCAAGATAGACCATTCGACGAAAAAGACGTAGTACGGTCATGGGCAGATTCATGGGTAATTTTCGGCCCATTTCCATAACCGGCTTCCGTCTCCGCACCAAAGATCCCATAGGATAATAGTGCGAAGACGGAAGCCGGTTACGGAAACATCCTCGTAAAAATAAAAGTTATTTGGTAAAAATGTTCTCCTCATTTTCAGAATTTTAATTTATTAACACAAACTGTTCTCCCGCAACGTTGATTACACTGCGAGTCGGGTCGGGTCAGGTCCGGTTACGGAAATGGATGAAAAAAAGGCCCTCGTTCCGTTGCGTACTACACGTCAGCCCATTTCATTTAGCAGGAGTGGTCTATAGGATCTTTGGTTTCACCATCTTCCTGCTTAATTTTGCTGATTGTATGCCTCATTGTCACCTTTCCCCTCAGCTAACAATGATCTGAGTACAGGCCACCTAGCAGTAGTAGTGAAGTTGGGGATGGCATCAAACAGGAAATTAGAAATGCGTGCAACAAAGGCAAAACAGTTATAATGGGTGACTTCAATCTACATATAGATTGGGTGAATCAAATTGGCAGGGGTGCTGAGGAAGAGGATTTCTTGGAATGTATGCGGGATAGTTATCTAAACATGTAGAGGAACCAACGAGAGAGCAGGCTATTCTAGACTGGGTATTGAGTAATGAGGAAGGGTTAGTTAGCAGTCTTGTTGTGCGTGCCCCCTTGGGCAAGAGTGACCATAATATGGTTGAGTTCTTCATTAGGATGGAGAGTGACATTGTTAATTCAGAAACAACAGTTCTGAACTTAAAGAAAGGTAACTTTGAGGGTATGAGACGTGAATTGGCCAAGATTGACTAGCAATCAGTTCTAAAAGGGTTGACGGTGGATATGCAATGGAAGGCATTTAAAGACTGCATGGATGAACTACATAAATTGTTTATCCCAGTTTGGCAAAAGAATAAATCAGGGAAGGTAGTGCATCCGTGGATAACAAGCGAAATCAGGGATAGTATCAAAGCAAAAGATGATGCGTACAAATTAGCCAGAAAAAGCAGCATACCAGAGGACTGGGAGAAATTCAGAGAGCAGCAGAGGAGGACAAAGGGCTTAATTAGGAAAGGGAAAATAGATTATGAAAGAAAACTGGCAGGGAACATAAAAACTGACTGCAAAAGTTTTTATAGATATGTGAAGAGAAAGAGATTAGATATGTGAAGAGAAAGTAACAAATGTAGGTCCCTTGCAGTCAGAAACAGGTGAATTGATCATGGGGAACAAGGATATGGCGGACCAATTGAATTCTCCCAATTCTGCTAGCCCTTGCTGTCCCCTCCCCTTCATCAGCCATCTGGTTGTCTCCTCCCCTCCCCCAGCCCTCGGGCTCCTCCTCCGCCTTTTTCCTTTTTTCCTTTCTACTCCCCACCCCCTATCAGTCTGAAGAAGGGTTTTGGCCCGAAACGTTACCTATTTCCTTCGCTCCATAGATACTGCTGCACCCGCTGAGTTTCTCCAGCATTTTTGTGTACCTCCAATTGAATAACTACTTTGGTTCCGTCTTCACTAAGGAAGACATAAATAATCTGCCGGAAATAGCAGGGGGCCGCGGGTCAAAGGAGATGGAGGAACTGAGTGAAATCCAGGTTAGTCGGGAAGTGGTGTTGGGTAAATTGAATGGATTAAAGGCCGATAAATCACCAGGGCCAGATAGGCTGCATCCCAGAGTACGTAAGGAAGTAGCTTCAGAAATAGTGGATGCATTAGTGATAATTTTTCAAAACTCTTTAGATTCTGGAGTAGTTCCCGAGGATTGGAGGGTAGCAAACGTAACCCCACTTTTTAAGAAGGGAGGGAGAGAAAACGGGGAATTACAGACCAGTTAGTCTAACATCGGTAGTGGGGAAACTGCTAGAGTCAGTTATTAAAGATGGGATAGCAGCACATTTGGAAAGTGGTGAAATCATTGGACAAAGTCAGCATGGATTTACGAAAGGTAAATCGTGTCTGACGAATCTTATAAAATTTTTCGAGGATGTAACTAGTAGAGTGGATAGGGGAGAACCAGTGGATGTGTTGTATCTGGACTTTCAGACGGCTTTCGACAAGGTACCACATAAGAGATTAGTATACAAACTTAAAGCACACGGTATTGGGGGTTCAGTATTGATGTGGATAGAGAACTGGCTGGCAAACAGGAAGCAAAGAGTAGGAGTAAACGGGTCCTTTTCACAATGGCAGGCAGTGACTAGTGGGGTACCGCAAGGCTCAGTGCTGGGACCCCAGCTATTTACAATTTATATTAATGAACTGGATGAGGGAATTGAAGGCAACATCTCCAAGTTTGCGGATGACACTAAGCTGGGGGGCAGTGTTAGCTGTGAGGAGGATGCTAGGAGACTGCAAGGTGACTTGGATAGGCTGGGTGAGTGGGCAAATGTTTGGCAGATGCAGTATAATGTGGATAAATGTGAGGTTATCCACTTTGGTGGCAAAAACAGGAAAGCAGACTATTATCTAAATGGTGGCCGATTAGGAAATGGGGAGATGCAGCGAGACCTGGGTGTCATGGTACACCAGTCATTGAAAGTAGGCATGCAGGTGCAGCAGGCAGTGAAGAAAGCGAATGGTATGTTAGCTTTCATAGCAAAAGGATTTGAGTATAGGAGCAGGGAGGTTCTACTGCAGTTGTACGGGGTCTTGGTGAGACCACACCTGGAGTATTGCGTACAGTTTTGGTCTCCAAATCTGAGGAAGGACATTATAGCCATAGAAGGAGTGCAGAGAAGGTTCACCAGAGTGATTCCTGGGATGTCAGGACTTTCATATGAAGAAAGACTGGATAGACATGGCTTATACTCGCTAGAATTTAGGAGATTGAGAGGGGATCTTATAGAAACGTACAAAATTCTTATGGGGTTGGACAGGCTAGATGCAGGAAGATTGTTCCCGATGTTGGGGAAGTCCAGGACAAGGGGTCACAGCTTAAGGATAAGGGGAAAATCCTTTAAGACCGAGATGAGGAAAAACGTTTTCACACAGAGTGGTGAATCTCTGGAACTCTCTGCCACAGAGGGTAGTCGAGGCCAGTTCATTGGCTATATTTAAGAGGGAGTTAGATGTGGCCCTTGTGGCTAAAGGGATCAGGGGGTATGGAGAGAAGGCAGGTACGGGATACTGAGTTGGATGATCAGCCATGATCATATTGAATGGCGGTGCAGGCTCGAAGGGCCGAATGGCTACTCATGCACCTATTTTCTATGTATCTATGTATCTATGTATCTCCATTCTACAGAAGGGAGTCTGAAGAAGGGTTTCGGCCCGAAACATTGCCTTTCCTTCGCTCCATAGATGCTGCTGCACCCGCTGAGTTTCTCCAGCATTTTTGTGTATCTCCATTCTACATGTCCTTGGTTATCATCTGCTTTGATCAGTCGCTTTCACGCCTTACGCTTCCACACAACTCTCATCTCTCTCTCCCCTGACTCAATCTGAAGACAGGTCTTGACCTGAAATGTCACCCATTCCTTCTCTCCAGAGATGCTGCCTGTCCCGCTGAGTTACTCCAGAATTCTGTCTATTTCGGTGTAAACCAGCATCTGCAGTTCCTTCCTGCCCATTATTTGGGATGTGGTTTAATAAAGAGCAACAATCCATGTTACTTGATTACTATCCAACCACTGAAACTTACTGGGATGCAGCTTAACCCAGTAGTGTGTGCAGAGAGTGTAGGAACTGCGGATGTTGGTTTCTATCAATGAAAGACACAAAATGCTGAAGTAACTCAGCGGGCCAGGTAGCTACTCTAGAGACTCGAGCTGACCCGAAACGTCACCTATTCCTTTTCTCCAGAGATGCTGCCTGACCCGCTGAGTTACTCCAGCATTTTGTGTCTAACGTGGTAAGAGAGAAAGTGTTAACTCTGCTAATGAGACTTTACATTAGATTCTAGAACATAGAACAGTATAGTACAGGAATTTACCCTTTGTCCCACAATGTCTTAAATGCCACTATTATATATGCCTGCACCACAAGCCCCGGTAGTGCATTAGAGCCATAGAGTGATACAGTGTGGAAACAGGCCCTTCCGCCCAACTCGCCCACACCGGCCAACAGTCCCAGCTACCCTAGTCCCACTTGCCTGTGCTTGGTCCATAACCCTCCAAACCTGTCCTATCCATGTACCTGTCCAACTGTTTCTTAAACGATGGGATAGTCCCAGCCTCAACTACCTCATCTGGCAGCTTGTTCCAAACAACCACCACCCACTGTGTGAAAAAGTTACCCCTCGGATTCCTATTAAATCTTTTCCCCTTCACCTTGAACCTATGTCCTCTGGTCCTTGATTCCCCTACTCTGGGTAAAAGACTCTGTGCATCTACCCGATCTATTCCTCTCATGATTTTGTGTACCTCTATAAGATCTTCCCTCATCCTCCTACACTCCATGGAATAGAGACCCAGCCTACTTAACCTCTCCCTATAGCTCACACCCTCTAGTCCTGGCAGCATCCTCGTAAATCTTTTCTCAACCTTTTCAAGCTTGACAATATATTTTCTATAACATGGTGCCCAGAACTGAACACAATATTCTAAATGCGGTCTCACCAATGTCTTATACAACTGCAACATGACCTCCCAATTTCTATATTCAATACTCTGACTGATGTAGGGCAAAGTGCCAAAAGCGTTCTAAGCACATTCTAAAACAATTAGTTTTCTCTCTCTCTCTCTCTTCACAGATGCTGCCTGACCTGCTGAATATTTTGAGAATTTTGTGTGTTTATTTCAGATTGCAAGTATACAACATTTTTGTTGTGCTTCTATTCCATGGTAGGGGGATCACTATTTACAGGTGATCTATAGAAAGTAATAAATGTGTATAGGATCTAGTCACTATATACAAGGGATCTATGAGAAGCAACCACTATCTACAACAAATTTGCAATGTCTGGTCATTATTTAAAGGATTCAGTGGGATCTGGTACCAATTTATATGGGATGGGTAGGATGCAGGCACTGTTTAAGAGATCTGCCCCATCTATACAAGGGATACACAGGATCTGATCACTATTTACAATGAATCCCATTGAATCTGTTTCTGATTTACAGGCGACCCATTGGGTGTGGTGATTGTTTATAGCAGGGATTATGAGAGTTAATCACGTATTTAAAGGTGATAACCTGCATAGAAAATACAGCAAACTGCCAGGTTAATTTTATGGAGATACAATGCAGATGCTGGAATCTCAAGCAAAAGAAAAAGAGGAGGCTTGAGGAACTGAGCAGCTCAGGCAGCATTTGTGAAGGGTATGGACAGGCGACATTTTGGGTTGGGGTCCTTCTTCAGTTTGGCGACATTTCAGGTCGGGACCCTTTTTCAGACTCTTTAATTTTATAATATTATCAATGCCTGTTGGTACTCCTCAAGCTTGCTGCCACCTGTTGGTTGGAGTAGTGCATACTCGACAAGTTTTAGGGTAAAATGGCCCGAACAGCTCCTCTAATTGTCAAAGGTAGTCAGTCACATCTAAGCTTTTCAGAACAATTGCTCCTCGACAGTCTGGCCATCTGATTCTGCTCCTTGTATCAGTAAACGGGAAGCTGACAACCAACGTTCTGGGACTGAACCACCAACTCCAATTTGTCAAAGAATCATGCCTTGGGTCTGAAGTACTGTAGAACCCAGAGCCTTAGCTGGGGGCTAGGCAGGAGAGTGAACAAGGTAAAGGGTTAAATGTGTAGGATGGGACTGCAGATGCTGGTTTACACCTCCCTATTGGAGTATCTCAGTGGGTCAGACAGCACAAGTTCATAAGTTATAGGAACAGAATTAGGCCATTCGGCTCACCGAGTCATTTCCGCCATTCAATCATGGCTGATCTATCCTTCCCTCTCAACCCCAATCTCCTGCCTTCTCCACATATCCCCTGACACCCTTCCTAATCACGAATCTGCCTTAAAAAAATCCATTGACTTGGCCTCCGCAGCCTTCTGAGGCATTGAAAGTCCTTTCTAAAGGTATTCTAAGGCTGGGCCCTCCGGTCCTAGACTCTCCCACTAGAGGAAACAAGCTCAACACATCCGCTATCCACGCCTTTCACTATTTGCAGCTCTGGGGAAAAGGAATAAGTGATGTTTTAGGTCAGGAGTCCTCTTCAGATTCCATGGGTTCTTCTTCAAGGGTTAACCTTAATAAACAGCCAATGGTCTGCTCCTCTCCTTTAATGCTCTTTGCATTGGTTTGATTGCTGCCCCCATGTGATCATTGTTGGGCATGTACACCTTGGACGCGGACTTACGCAATCGGGCATGACTGATTGATTGAAAAATACAGTGTGAAAACAGGCCCTTCGGCCCACTGAGTCCACACCAACTATCGATCGCCCGTTCACACTTGTTCTGTGGTATCTACTTTCACTTCCATTCCCTGCACACTTGAGACAATTTACAGGGGGCAATTAACATGCAAACCCGCAGGTCTTTGGGATGTGGGAGGAAACCAGAGCACCCGGAGGAAACCCATGCGGTCACAGGGAGAACATGCGAACTCCACAGACAGCAGCCTTGGTCAGGATCGAACCTGGGTCTCTGGCTCTGTGTGGCAGCGGCTCTACTTGTTGCGCCACTGTGCCACCCAGGTGTGAAGGTTGTCACCATCAAACAAGTTGGCTGAGCTGCTGCCTCAAAGAGGCAGGCTGCAGCGTTAGGGAGGGATTTTCAAGAATTTAGAGCTTGGGCAGGTGAAGGCAGACTACCCGTGGTGGAAAGACGCAAACCTGGCGCGTTTAAGAGGCAGAATTGGAAGGGAGCAGGTATCTCAATGCCTGATACAGCTTGAGGAGATTACAGTAAAAGGGAACCCTTCAATCTATAGGTGAATCAAAAGAGACTCGGACCTGGCAATGAAGAACAGTCGGAGACTATGGAACCATGTTGCAGTGAGAAGCAGCGCCTACAGAAGATGAGGGAATGAGTCAAAGAATTGGAAGTGTTGGACACAAAATGCTGGAGTAGCTCAGCGGGACAGGCGGCATCTCTGGAGAGAAGGATGGGTGACATAGAAACATAGAAAATAGGTGCAGGAGTAGGTCATTCGGCCCTTCGAGCCTGCACCGCCATTCAATATGATCATGGCTGATCATCCAACTCAGTATCCCGTACCTGCCTTCTCTCCATACCCCCTGATCACTTTAGCCACAAGGGCCGCATCTAACTCCCTCTTAAATATAGCCAATGAACTGGCCTCAACTGACGTTTCGGGTCGAGATCCTTCTTCTGAAACATCACCCTTTCCTTCTCTCCAGAGATGCTGCCTGTCCCTCTGAGTTACTCCAGCATTTTGTGTCTATTTTCGGTTTAAACCAGTATCTGCAGTTCCTTCCTAAACATTGGAAGTGTTAGGTCAAAATGACACAAGCAAAGGTGCAATCCGATTTCAGAACTGAAATGTTTAATTAATCTTATTCACGTTTCCGAACAGTCAAAGCTGGAATTTAAGAATTATATGCAAAGTCTAATTCACAATTCATGCTGCCTCGGCAAGGCCACCCCCATAATCACGGACCAGTCTCACCCCGGTCACTCCCTCTTCTGCCCTCTCCCATCAGGCACAGGAGTTTGAAAATGCACACCTCCAGATTCAGGGAAAGTTTCTTCCCAGCTGTGATCATGGAACTGAACCATCCTGTCACCAACTGGCCTCCCATCTACATCATTGGAGACCCACCCCCGAACTATCTTTAATTGGACTTTAACTTGCACTAAACGTTATTCCCTTTATCCTGTCTGTATCTGTACACTGTGGATGACTTGATTGTAATTATGTCTAGTCTTTCCTCTGACTGGATAGCACGCAACAAACGTTCCACTGTACCTCGGTACACGACAATAATAAACTAAACTAATTGGGCTTGCCATTCATACCTGATGCCCCAACCCCACCACTTATTCAAGCACCATAGATCGAAGACTGGTTTTGGTGTCACAATGCGCAGCCAGCAGCTGTATTACTGCCCTCTTTAAAGGTGTCTGCAGAGGAAATGAGGGGGCTGGCGAGTTGTTTCTCTCCCTGTGACCCTGAACTCATTTTATGCAACTTGACAGCGGGTTCATATGCACAGCCATGTACAACTGCGGAAGAAACGGAAAGATGACCTTTAACCTCTCCGCCCTCCAAAAAACCTCACCCACCCAGGCCCAAACAATTAATTCTCCAGCTTCAGACAGGTAGGAGCCGGCCTTTCAATGGAAGCGGGTTTTTTTAAGTCTGCTTTTCCTAGCAACATGCTAAAATACACAACAACAACAACAAAAACAGCCCTGAGAGAGTACAGCAGTTTCTTATAAAATCTCCGATAGCCCTCGAACTGACTCGCTAACTGGCCTGGGATCAAGGCCTAATCGACCCCCGAGTACATGACCTTAAATCAAGCCAGACACTGAACAGATCTGTCAGCATTTTACTTGCAGTGGGAGCTTCACCAAAAAGAACTTGCACACACACCTCTCTGGCTGTCAAGGAGCTCACAGAACCTGTATTTATATTGTGTGTGAACTCTCCAGATGACAATCCCCAGCAACCTGACACCTCAGCATAAGCTCACAGCCAGCTTCTGTTGGCACGCTCAACTGTGAACAGAGCAGTAGAAACGACTTGCATTTCCTTAGCGCCTTTCACAACAACTCCAACAACACATATCATCAGCTACAAGGAGAGGTTGGGCGGACTCGGTGCTGGAGTAACTCAGCAGGTCAGGCAGCACCCCTGGAGAAGACAAAATGTGTAAAAAGGAACTAGATGCAGGTTTATACCAAACATAGACACAGAGTGCTGGAGTAAATCAGCGGGTCCGCTTACAATGCGGTATGAATGTTGATTTCTCCAATTTCATCTAACCTCTGCATTCCTTCTCCTCCCCTCCCCTCCAGCATCATACTAGTTCCACTGTTCACATCCTTGTATCCCTCCGTCATCTCCTTTTCCCCAGCCAACAATGGGCCGTTACGGGCTCCACCCTCACTTGGTCATCTGTTGCCAGCCCTGATTTGTTCTGGCCTTTTCTTACCTCCAGTTCCCTCTGCTCAGCTCTCAGTCTGCAGAAGGGTCCCGACCCATACGGAACATCACATCCTTTTCCTCCAGAGATGCTGCCTGACCCACTCAGTTACTCCAGCACTTTGTGTCTATCCCTGGAGAACATGGATAGATGATGTTTTGAGTCAGGACTCCCTTGTTCAGACCGAAGATAGACACAAAACGCTGTAGTAACGCAGCGGGTCAGGCAGAATCTCTGGAGAGAAGGAATGGGTGACGCTTCGGGTCGAGACCCTTCTTCAGACCTCCAGACCTTGGACAAACTTGGATCTTTTTCACTAGAACGCCAGATGGAGATTGAGGGAAGACCCGATAAGAAATTGATAAAATATTTAGGCGTATAAAGGAGATGTGCAGGAGTAGCTTTGTTCACAGAGGGCAGTGGGTGCCCGGAACACTCTGCCAGGGGTGGAAGCAGATATGATAGTGTCCTATAGTCATACACCATGCAAACCGGTCCTTTGACCCAATTTGCCCAAGCGAACCAACAAGTTCCTCTACACCAGTTCCACCTGCCTACATTTGGCGCCTATCCCTCCAAACCTATCCTATGCCTTTACCTGTCCTAATGTTTTTTTTTAAATGATTTGATAGTACCTCCCTCAACTACCTCCTCTGACAGCTCGTTCCATATACCTACGAACCATCCACTGTGTAAAAAGGTTGTCCCTCAGGTTCCTATTAAATCTTTCCCCCTCACCATAAGCCTATTTTCTCTGATTCTTAATTGTCCTACTCTGGGTGAAAGACTCCATTAAATCACCCCCCATCCTCCTGTGCTCCAAGGAATAAAGTCTTAGCCTGCTCAACCTCTCCCTATAGCTCAGACCCTCAAGTCCTGGCAACATCCTCAAAAATCTGGTGCTTAAGAGGGAGTGGAGGGCCACAGATCATATGCAGGCAGTCGACATTAGATTTTATTGGTATCATGTTCAGCACAGACATTGTGGGCTGAAGAGCCTGTCTCTGTGCTCTCCTGTTCTATATTCCATATTTCCCTCAGCATTCTGAACTGCATCTGGTGTGACGTGGACAGTGTAGTAGTGGTTATGTTACACAACTAGCACCTGGACTACAGACCCAAAGTCAGGAGTTCAAATCCCACTCCAGGGCAGCACAGTGGCGCAGCAGTAGAATTGCTGCCTTACAGCGCCAGAAACCCAGGCTCCATCCTGACCTCGGGTGCTGTCTGTACAGAGTTTGTACGTTCTCCCCATGACCGCATGTGTTTCCTCCGGGTGTTCCAGTTTCCTCCCACATCCCAAAGATGTGCAGGTTTGTAGGTTAATTGGCTTCTGTAAATTGTCCCTAGTGTGTAGGATAGAACTAGTGTATGGGTGATCGTTTGTCGGCCTGGACTCGGTGGGCCGAAAGAGCCTGCTTCCACATTGTATCTCTAAACTAAACTAAACCACAGCAAATGGATTTTTTTTTTAAACAATTAAATAAATCTGCAATTGGAAGCTTATCTCAATAATTATGACTGTTTATTACTGGATTATTGTGAAATACTAATGTCCTTCAAAGCAAGGGAATCGGTCACCCTGACCCCACTGGTGTAAGTGTGACCAACCCAGCAGTGTGGTTGACCATTAACCCTGATCATTCCACCCCACTCAGTTCAGCTGCAATCAGACTGCAGAATGTCCTCACAATCAGCATTGTGATTACTTCTAGACAGTGACATCCACTTCCTGCGATTGAATAAAACAAAGTTACGCTCAGCAAATGGCCACCCACTGTAATGAGGAAAGTAGGATATTCCCTTCGATGATGATTTTAGAGTTTACACATAGAGCGTGGAAACAGGCCCTTCATCCCACTGAGTCCACGCCGACCATCGACCACCCATTCGCTACAGTTCTATGTTATCCCATTTTCACAAGGCAATTTCTCACAGGAAATTTACAGAGGCCAATTAACCTACAAAGCCACAAAATCCTGGGGTCTAATTCCAAGCTCCAAGTGACAAAACAAATAGATAAAGTGTAGTAAATAAGGTGTACGGTATGCTTGCCTTCATTGGTTGGGGCATTGAGTATAAGAGTCAGGAAGTCATGATGCAGCTTTTTAATACTTTGGTTATGCCACATTTGGAGTGTTGCATGCAGTTATGCCACATTTGGAGTGTTGCATGCAGTTATGCCACTTTTGGAGTGTTGTATGCAGTTATGCATTATAGGAAGGCTTTGGAGACTTGCGTGGTGAAGATCCGGAATGATGTATTAGAGGGTATTAGTTTAAGGGGAGGTTGGGAAGACTTGGATTTTTCTCTCTGGAAATCGAGAGGGTGAGGGGAGACACGTTCGATACAGACACTGTGGGCCCAAGGGCCTGTTCTTGTGCTGTACAGTTCTATGTTCAACAAGCGGGGTGCGCAGGTGGGCTGGTTTAAGGAATACATAACAACGATGTGTGGGAGCAGCTGAATCCAAGACCGCAAGGAATTGCACAGAGTTTTGGACATAGCCCAGACCATCACACAAACCATCCTCCCTTCCATTGAAGACCATCTACATTTTACGCTGCCAACATAATCAGGGACCAATCTCAACCTGGTCACTTCCTCTTCTCTCCTCTGCCATTGGGCAAGAGGTACAGAAGTTTGAAAACGCACACCTCCAGATTCAGGAGCAGTTTCTTCCCAGCTGTTATCAGGCAACTGAACTGACCTCTCATCAGCTACAGAACAGTCCTGACCTCCCACCTACCTCATTAGAGACCTATGAACTATCTTTAATCGGACTATATTGGACCTCAATGTTATAATTTGCACTAAATGTTGTACACTTTATCCTCTATCTGTGCGTTATGGGTGGCTCGATTGTAATTATGTATAGTCTTTCCACTAACTGGTTAGCACGCAACAAAAGTCTTTCAATGTGCCTCGGTACACGTGAAACTTAAACTATGCTCACAGTGGTAAATGCCAAGTGTGGGTCCAGATCTTGGACATGAGTTTCTGGGGATATGAGGTACCTTCAATGATCCAATTCAGAGGCAAGGCTGCCTCAAACCAAGCACAGCCTCAAACATAAAATAAACCTTAAATGCCCGTTTATATCTTGCAACAAGAAAGGCCTCAAGCGATTCTAACTTAACAGCCGCCAGCTGTGGAGGGTTAAGTCTAGTTTGGAAGGGTATGAAGTGTCAGCCTTGTCGTAAGTGTCTGATTTCATGTTCTGTGGGCTCGGCCCACTCAACAAGTGATTAGTTTGCGGTGGGCTGGCCACAATCCCATTGGGAAACAGACGGGAATCAAAAGCATTTGGAGGTGCTACAGCTCAAGGCTACTTGTTTTCGCAACAAACTGCTTTTAATGGCATTTCTGGTGCCTGAGAGTCTGCACTCGGTAATAGACTTCAGGCCACAATTATCCGACAGCCGCTGAGATACACAGTGAGTGAGGTTCCTTTCCCCATGCAGCCAATGCTCGTAGCTGGAGTGCAGAGTATCAGCCCTCTATAGTGGTGCGTGTGACCTGCAGCGGAACAGTCGCCAGGAACTGTGGGAGCGGTTAGATGCCGAAAACTGATCCACCATGGGCGGCACAGTGGCGCAGCAGGTAGAGCTGCCGCATCAGAGCACTAGAATCCCTGGTTCGATCCTGCCCTCGGGAGCCGTCTTGTGTGGAGTTTGCACGTTCTCCCTGCGATGAGCGTGGGTTTCCTCACACATCCCAAAGACGAGCAGGTTTGTAGGTTGAAATCAGGCCTAATGTGTAGGGAGTGGATGAGACAGTGTGATAACACAAGGCGGCACAGTGGCGTGGCGGTAGAGTTGTTGCCTTACAGCGACCCAGTTCGATCCTGACTACGGGTGCTGTCTGTACGGAGTTTGTATGTTCTCCCCGAGATTGTGTGGGTTTTCTCCGGGTGCTCCGGTTTCCTCCCACACTTCAAGGACACACAGGTTTGTAGGTTAATTGGCTTCGGTAAAATTGTAAATTGTCCCTAGTGTGTAGGATAGCGCTGGTGCAGACTATGTGGTCCGAAGGGCCCCTTTCCACGCTGTATCTCCAAAGTCTAAAAGAAAAGTCGTGTGAACAGGTGATCGATGGTCAACGTGGACCAAAGGACCGGTTTCCATGAGCCCCCCTCGCTGGCTTGGCCTGGGATTGTGAGCAGGAGTCCGGTAATTTAGAAAAGCAAAGGACTCCTCGAGGGCGTTTGTTTCAAAGAGATTTACAGGAGTCGCTGCCTCAAAATGGCAGTCAGTATCATCAGAGACCCACACCACCCTGGCCTACACTCATTTCACCCCTGCCATCGGGAAGAAGGAGCCTGAAAACTGTAATGTCCAGGTTCAGGAACAGCTTCTTCCCTACAGCCATCCGGCTATTAAAACACTACAAACTCCAAATAAGCTCAGAAATATATAGACTTGGGGACATTATTTTTGACTTTGCAATATTCTTGTTTGTTTATGTCTGTGTATTATAAATACTTATTTTTTGTTGTTTATTATACTGTTTACAGAGTACTATGTTATCATACCAGGGTATGAATGTTGATTTCTCTAACTTTAAGTAAGCCCTGCATTCCCTCTCTCTCCATCCCTCCCCCACCATAGTCATCCAGCCAGTTCCATTGTATGCACCCATATATCCTTTCGTTATCACCTCTTCCACAGCCAACAATGGACCTTTGTGGGCTCCACCTTTCCTTGGTCATCGGTGCCGGCTCTGGAGGTATGAACAAATCATTGTTCTGAATCTTTTCATACCTCCAGTTTCCCTTCCCTCTGACTCTCAGTCTGAAGAAGGGTTTTGACCCAGCTTCTCCCGAGATGCTGCCTGACCTGCTCAGTTACACCAGCATTTTGTGTCTATCTTCATTATGTTTGAAGAAGGGTCTCCACCCGAAAGGTCACCCATTCCTTTTCTCCAGAGATGCTGTCTGACCCATTGAGTTGCTCCAGCTTTTTGTGTCTTGTCTTCGGTTTAAACCAGCATCTGCAGTTCCTTCCTGCACACGTTTACGTATCGGTTGTGCTGTTGAAGTAAGAATTTCATTGTTCCATTTTCAGTCATATGACAATGAAACATTCTTGACTTGCGTATCAAGCCTCTATCTCCACTCATACCTTGAACTCGTGTCCTGGCACCTGAACTCAGAACTTGTAGGTCTCAGGCTTTGTCCCACGTACCTATGTATATGTAGGAAGGAACTGCAGATGCTGGTTTACATCGAAGATTGACACAAAATGTTGGAGTAACGCAGCAGGACAGGCAGCATCTTTGGATAGAAGGAATGGGTGACGTTTCGGGTGCCTGTCCCGCTGAGTTATTCCAACGTTTTGTGTCTATCCCCTGTACCTGCGCCATCTGGAACCCTCAGACTGCCTGGGCACAGGGGCACCCTTTCTTGCACCAACTCCTGGGTCTGTTAACACTCACGAGTGTTGGCAGCATTCCTGCCAGGTTTATTTTGGGATTGCGCACGGGCCAGGCATGGGTGAAGTGAGATGTTCTTTCCGCTGGCAGGAGAGTGAATGAGCAGATGGCATGGATTTAAGGCCCGTGTCCATCAAGTCAGAGCGGGAGAAGGAAACCACTTCATGATTCACCATCTCTCCTCCACAGAAGAAAATCAACAGTAAGTTCCAAAAGGAAAGTGAAAAGGGAGAAAACAGTCATGGGAATACGGTGAAAGGGCCAGCACAGGCTCAATGGGCCAAATGGCTTAGTTTTAGATTTACTTTAGTTTATAGATACAGCGTGGAAACAGGCTCTCCGACCCACCGCTCTGACCAATGCTCACCCATTCATACTAGTTCGATGTTATCCCAGATTCACATCCTACACACTAGGAACAATTTACAGAAGCCTGCATGTCTTTGGAATGTGGGAGGAAACTGGAGCACCCGGAAGGAAAAATAGTCAGGATTGGACGCAGGTGTCTGGCCCTGTGAGGCAGCAACTCAACCGCTGCTCGACATGTAGGAGTCATTCTGCCTCATTCCCGCTTCACATTAAACCAATATCCTCTGGTTCTCGATTCCCCTACTCTGGGGAAAAAAGCCTCTGAACGTCTACCCCCATTCCTCTCACAATTTTGTACACCTCTATAAGATCACGGTGGTGTTTGCAGTAGAGCTACTGTCCTACAGCGCCAGAGACTCGGGTTCAATCCTGACTACGGGTGCTTGTCTGAACGGAGTTTGTACGTTCTCCCCGTGACCTGCTTGGGTTTTCTGCGAGATCTTCGGTTTCCTCCCACACTCCAAAGACGTACAGGTCTGCAGGTTAATTGGCTTGGTATAAATGTAAAATTGTCCCTAGTGTGTGTGTGTGTGTGTGTGTAGGGCAGTATCAATGTGCGGGGATTGCTGGTCAGTGCGACTCAGAGGGCAGAAAGGCCTGTTTCCGCGCTGTATTGCTAAACTAAACTTAATCACAGAAATTGACTACACAATGGAGACCAGTCAGTCACTTGTATCTCAGCTGACCAGAAATGAATTTATATTTATCCCACTTCCCGGCTTTGATCCACAGCCCTACAGGTTTAAATCTTTAGGTCAGGGGTTGGCAACCTTGTTCTGCATAGGGACCAGGACACATGTCTGTGAGCGGATGGCGGGCCACATCTACCATGTGTTCACATCGATTCCGCCCCTTCGAGATGCCACCCGCCCGCTGCACTGGCCTCTAGTTACGGGCGCTCACGAACATGGTGCACCTATGCACCTATTGCCTTGGTTCTGTCCTGAAGGCGGTGGCTCAAATACTCACACTCACTCGTCCCCGGCCTATTGACAACCCCGATCCCTACAGTGAAGCCCAGACACAGAAGGTGCGTGGCCGTGCCGGCGGCTTTGCACAGGATGCGGTAGCCGCGCTCGGCCGCTCCGCTATTATGGCCACCACGCAGGCCTCCTTGCGTCACCGTGCCTGGTTGCCTCGGAGATGAAGGAAGTCTGCGGACCGGATGAATACAGGAAAAAAAAATGCCTGCGGGCCGAATGATTCCGGGTTACGGGCCGCATTCGGCCCGGGGGCCGTAGGTTGCCGACCTCTGCTTTAGGTGCTCATCCAGGTGCTGTTAACTATGGGGAAGGTTTCTACCTTCATCACCCTTTCAGATAGTGAGCATCAAACCCTCATAAACTTGTTGAAACATTTATGTTACAGGTATCTCCTGCCATGAACTTACACCTTTGTCTCTTAGTTACTGACTGCTCCACTAAAGGGAATAGCAGATCTTTTCTGTTTATCCTGTTCAGCCCATCATAACTTTACAGATGTGTAGGAAGGAACTGCAGATGCTAGTTTAAACCGAAGATAGACACAAATTGCTGGAGTAACTCCGCAGGACAGGCAGGAGAGAAGGAATGGGTGATGTTTCGGGTCAAGAAACCTTCTTTCAGACTCGATTAACTCTCCCCCTAGTTTTCTTTGTTCAAAGAAAAAACAAATTTCAATCCATAGCTCTGTCTCCAGCCCAGGAAATAGCCACGTAAAATAGCCTCTTCACCCGCTTGGCTTTTGAAGATAGAGTGCTGGAGGGAGTTAGCGAGTCAGGGAGCATCTCTGGAGGACATGGATTGGTGAGAAGAAGTCAGAGTCTGAAGATGGGCTTCCAAAATGTCAACGACCCAACAGGGGCCACCCAAAATGGTGGTGAGGGGGGAGTTCAGAGAAGATTCACTAGGATGTTACCTAGATTGGATGACTTTAGTCAGGGGGGGAGACTGGATAGGCTGGACTTGTTTTCCCTGGAGCAAAGAGGTTGAGAACTGACGATAAAAGCATGTACGATTGTATGGCGTGGATTTGGACGATGGTCAAAATCTTTTTCCCTCGGGAGGGGTATCAAAACCATGAAGGCGTAGATTTTTTAAATGAGCAAGGAGTTTTAAAGAGGATCTGCAGGGGAAGTTTCATTTTAAATCCAGAGTGATTGATATCTGTGACCCCGCTGTCGGGGGAGATGTGGAATTAGATGCAATTACTATGTTTAAGAGGCATTTAGACAAGCACTTAAATAGACATGGCATGGAAGGACCACGGTGCTGGTGGGCTAATGGGGTTAATGTAGATGGACACAAAGATCAGCATGGATACAGGGACTATCTGTGCTTTATAGCTCTATAGGTCTTGTGAGCAGTGGAGAGGTTTGCAACGTCTTGAGGCAGTAAAAGAGGTTATAATAATGAAACACTTTATTTTTAAATGAAACTTGATTTCATATCCACCCATTAGACGAGTGGTGTCTCAGTTCTAAATCTCTTGCAAAGGGTGTGACTGACTTTAGGCTTTAGAGCGCGAAATAGGCCCACAGGCCCACCGAGTCCATGCCGACCAGCGATCACACTGTACACTATATCCTACACACCAGAGACAGTTTACAAATGACAGAAGCCAATTAACCTACAAACCTGTACGTCTTCGGAGTGTGGGAGGAAACCAGAGCACCTGGAGAAACACCACGCGGTCACAGGGAGAACGTACAAACTCCGAACAGACAGCACCCGTGGTCAGGATCAAACCTGGGTCTCTGGTGCTGTAAGGCAGCAACTCTACCGCTGCGCCACCCCGCCGTCCCGTCAGAGAATTCCAGTCAGATACTAACAGAAGGCTTGGCGACCAAAGCAGGAGAAAGCCAAACTCTGCGTTTTGATTAGGAAGGGGAAAGGAAATTGAAGAAGCTCTAACCCAAGACCTCAAAGAAATGACAGAGAGTTGTGGATGTAGCCCCAAACCATCACACAGACCAGACTCCCCACCATTGACTCTATCTACACAGCACGCTGTCTCATAAAAGCAGCCAACATAATCAAAGACTTGTCCCACTCTGATCATTCCTACTTCTCCTATCTGGCCAAAGGCACAGAAGCTTCAAAATGCACACCACCAGACTCAGGAACTGCTTCTTTCCCTCTGTTATAAGGCTTCCGAACAGTCCTTGCATGAGCTAGGGTACTGTCCAATTCACTACTCCCTTCTGGACATCGGACTTTATCTATGGAACTGATGCGCTACAATGCTGAGAACTATATTTTGCACTCTACAGGGCTCTCACTTAACTTTTTTCCCCTGTTGCCAGCCGGGCAACCTCGGCAGCTTTTTAGGCTGCCAAATGACAGTTTAGGTGGTCATTTAAGACGGCTTGCATGACACGTGCGATAATGTGCTCGGACAAAGTGCGTAGTTACCAGACGGAATTATGGTCAATGAAGCATTCACATATTATTTCTGATTCAAATAAAGTCACAAACTAAACATATTCACCAATCAAGACATGATATATACCACAATGACATGCAGCTAAATTATAATACAGTATCTCATCTCTTTTTACATGTTGCAATGAATGCAATGTCAAATTTTTTTTTCCACTTCCAAACAAAAATCTGGTTGGATTATTCAGCATATGATCAACCTCGGTGAGACCAAGTGCAGGCTTGGCGATCGCTTCGCACAACACCTACACTCAGTTCGCAATAACCAACCTGATCTCCCGGTGGCTCAGCACTTCAACCCCCCCCCCTCCCATTCCGAATCCGACCTTTCTGTCCTGGGCCTCCTCCATGGCCAGAGTGAGGCCCACCACAAATTGGAGGAGCAGCACCTCATATTTTACACCCCAGCGATATGAACATTGGCTTCTCCAATTTCAGGTAGTCCTTGCTTTCTCCCTCCCATTCCCAGCTCTCCCACAGCCTACTGTCTCCACCTAATCCTTTCTTTTTCCCGCCCCCCCTCCCCCTCAGGACATCAGTCTGAAGAAGGGTCTCGACCCGAAACGTCGCCTATTTCCTTCGCTCCATAGATGCTGCCTCACCCGCTGAGCTTCTCCAGCATTTTTGTCTACCCATTCACACAAGTTCTGTTATCCCACTTTCCTCACCCACTCCCTACACATTAGGGGCAATTTTACAGAGACAAGTTAACCTACAAAGCCAATGGGATGTGGGAGGAAACCCAGACGCTTGCAGGGAGAATGTGCAAATTTAACACAGACAGTGCCCGAGGACAGGATCGAACACACATCTCTGGCGTGTGAGGCAGCAAGTCCACCAGCTGTGCCACTATATTTTACTTTCCAACACACAAAAAATTATACGTTGATAACTTTGGTTACTAAAAAACAAGAAACTATCCATTTTCAGTCTTAAATCTCTAAGTGACACAATGTCCCCCTTACAGTTACTGTATGTTTTAATTCAGTTCAAGACTATGGGGCAGTACATTGGCCATAAAGTTGCTGCCTAAAATTGCCAGAGACCCGGAATTGATCCTGAATATGGGGTGCTGACTATATGGAGTTTGCTCCTTTTCCCTTTGATCGCAGGGGTTTTCTCCTGGTGCTCCTGTTTCCTTCCACATTCCAAAGGTGTGCAGGAACCTTTTTCAGACCTAACCCAAAACTTAATATTTTCCTTTTGTCCAGAGATTCTGTCTGACCTGTTGAGTTACTCCAGCTTTTTGTGTCTATCTTCAGTTTAAACCAGCATCCGCAGTTCCTTCCTACACACACGATACTATACGATAGAACTTTATTAATCCCAGGAGGGAAATTCTATATATATATATTTATGTAGTTATATATAAATATACACTTTGTTTTCTCATTTATAACATTGTTTACAGAGTATTATGTTTACATATTCTGTTGTGCTGCTGCAAGTAAGGATTTAATTGTTCTAACTGGGACGTGAGAGAATAAAACACTCTTGACTCTTGACTTACGTCGCTAATGTGTGGGATAGAACTAGTGTACAGGAGATCGGTGGTCGGAGTGGACTCGGTCCTTCATTCAATTCAATTTATTTGTCTTTTGGACAAATTTGTCATTTGGACCCCTTGAGGTCAAACGAAATGTCGTTTCTGCAGCCATACAGTACAAAACGAAGAGACCCGAGACACAACACAATTTACACATACATCCATCACAGCGCTGTGATGGAAGGCAAAAAAACGTATCTCTCCACTGCACTCCCCCCCCCCGATGTCAGAGTCAAAGTCAAAGCCCCCGGCGGGCGATGGTGATTGTCCCGCAGCCATTAAAGCCACGCCGGTTGATGCAAGGTCGCGCACCGGGTCTTGGTGTTAGAGCCCCGGCGCGCACCCGCAAAGTCCGGTGCCATTCCAAGCCGCGCGGGGGGATAAAGCACCGCTCCAGGTGCTCTTCAACCCCGCAAACTCGGGCGGGAGAAGTCGCCGCTGCCGAAGCCCCGAAAAGCGGTCTCCCCCCAGGGACCCGCGGGCTTACGGTGTTGCCGTCCGCCAGACCCGCGGTTGTAGCCTCCGAATCTCCGGCGGTCAGGTAGCAGCAGCGCTCCACCACAGCTCCACCCGCTCCGGACTCGGCCAGCCCCGCGACGGTGAGTAGTCGCAGCTCCGCAACTGGAGCCCCAGGTCGTTCCTGCTGGAGGCCGCTCCCACCTTGCCCAGCCCCACGACAACGGAGACCCGACAAAGAAAAGGTCGGGTCTCCCGTGCAGCGGAAAGATTTCAAAGTCCCCCCCCCCCACACATACCCCGACAAAAAAAAAAAAACTACATAAAAAACGAGACAAAAATAATAAAAACACAGACGGACTGCAGAGGCCGCTGCAGACGAAAGTCGCGCCGCCCACGACTCGGTGGGCCGAAGGGCCTGTTTCCACGGTGTATCTTTTAAATTAAAGTAAAAACACTAAAACCAGAGGAAATATAAAGAAGGGTCTCCATCCGAAACGTCACCCAATTTCTTCTATCCAGAGATGCTGGCTGCTCCATGGAGTTCCCCCGCTCAATTAAAGCATGGAATAGTCTTCACCCTACCATAGGTACCAACCAGACGCAACTAAATTTATGGTAGCTTTTTTTTCCCCAAGAACCTTTTTTGCTTACGTCCAAGTCAAGAGTCAAGAGAGTTTTATGGTCATGTGTCCCAGATAGGACAATGACATTCTTGCTTGCTGCAGCACAACAGAATATGTAAACATAATACAGAACAGGAGATACAAGTTCAGTGTGTCTATATACCATAGACCATATATATATACACAATAAATAAACAGATAAAGTGCAATAGGCTATTTCAGAGTTTGGAGTTTGGTGGTGGTGGGTCCACTCCTGCTTAAATTCCATTTGGAATATTTTTGGAGGACCAGAAAACCAAGAAGCAAGAGTTACTCCAGCTCCATGGAATGATTCTGCGTTGGTTTTCAGCAGTCGTGGCGAGGCGGCGACCGGACAGCAATGGCGGCCAGATCTCCCACAATGCAAAGGGAGGGAGAAAGTGGCCGACGCCGACCAGTTGCCGCGGCAGTGAGCATGTGCAGGGTGGCACATGCGCACAACCACAGCCGAAGATGTGCTGGCCGTGGCAGTGGGGAGGATGTGCAGGCAGTGGCAGTGCGAATGTGTAAGGCAGCCGGCCGTGCCGGCGGATGAGGAGCGGGCGGAGTGCGGAGACCCGAGAGTCTCGGGCCGAGACCCGGACATGGATACGGATGGTGGGTGGAGACAGAGAGTGACAGAGAGAGAGAGATAGAGAGGGGGGCCCGCTCAGAGTTGCTTGCCAAGGCGGGCAAAATGGGACGGCTGTTAGGTTGCCCGACAGCACTTTAGGTCGCCATTGGCAACCGGGCAACCGCTAATTTCGAGCCCTGCTCTATGTCTTCGTCTATGCTCTATCTGATGTAGTTGAGTTTTACTTGATTGTGTATATGTCTGGATATCTGATCTGTTTAGATAGCGTGCAAAACAAAGCTTTTCACTGTACCTTGGTATACGTGACGATAATAAACCTAAAGCTATCCTAAACCAATATCATGCCAGGTCTCCAATTAGACCAAGCATGACTTTCAACTCTTTCAATCACTGCTATCATGTTAAAGGGAGAAACTAAACTGCAAATGCTGGTTTAAACCGAAGATAGACACAAAGAGCTGGAGTAACTCAGCGGGACAAGCAGCATTTCTGGAGAAAAGGAATAGGTGACGTATCGGGTCGAGACCCTTCTTCAGACCTTCTGCCCATAAACCCCCCCCCCACCCTCCTCGCCTGCGTCTACCTGTGACTCGCCATGCTTTGTCTTGCCTCTCCTCTCCTCCAGCTTTCTCCTCTGCTTGCCGACACCACTAGTTCGAATTGGAAGGGTGTGCCTGAGTTACCTCTCCAGAGGGAACAGCTTATTCCCTATCACGTTCTAATCTTGAACGCTTCAGTTACACCGCCCCAAGTCTTAAAGATTCTTTAAGCCGCGTCTGTGCCACTGTCCTCAAGATTTGATCCTAGATCTGGGGCTGAAGTTCCTTTTCTCCAGAGATGCTGCCTGACCCGCTGAGTTACTCCAGCATTTTTGTGTCGATCTTTGGTGGAACAAGGCCAGAGGTGTGAAAGTGTGAGACAGGATTGAAGGATTGCGAATTGTGAAGTCAGAGGAAGGAATGTAGGAGGAGGAAGAGGGAGATGGGAGCAATAGGTGTGAGTCAGGTGGACAGCAGCTTATATTACATCTTTAGTTCTATTCATTAAGAAATAATTTCACTCTCTGAGATTCTTAGTGCACAATGTTGAAAATGTCCAACTCGATACAGAGAGACCTTTAGCTCTTGAACTAAACAGCAGCCCCTTATGTGATAGGGTTGAGTTCTGTGGTGGTGCAATGACCCAATAATGTAGAATCAGGCAATAACAATCCATGTCATGAGTTCAAATCCACCAACATATCTGTGGAATCTCAAATGAGTTAGTTAAATAAACTGGAATTTTAAAAATAACTAGCTTGGTATTGGTGACCACAAAGAAAGTAATATTTGTCGATAACAACACATCCAAACCTGTTTTTCTCAGGAGTCAATGGGCCAACATTACTCCAGCATTTCCTTATAAGGAAAGTGCTTCAACCAGCAATCATTCATGTAGTCTATTTCTTAAAGCATCACTTTAAATGTCTAAATACCTTCTTTCTATTTCACTGACCAGAACGGGGCCAATTGCTTATTTTTCTTTCTTTATTTTCCAGGAATAAGGCGCCCTGGCTCACTACTGTCTTATAGGATATGAATCAGCATTCTTACCCAATCAGACCTCCACGATGTGGTTTAGTAATAAATGCCACATTTCTTCCCTGTATAGTGGTTCTGAGCTACTATCTACCTCACTGGAGGCCCTTGGACTATCTTTAATCTGACTTTACTGGACTTTATCTTGCACTAAACATTATTCCCTTTATCATGTATCTGTACACTGTGGACGGCTCGATTGTAGTTAGTTTAGAGATACATTGGCGGAAACATCGCGCGCATTCGCACACACACGAGGCTTCAGCCGTGGGCCCTGTGGACGGTAAGATCGGAAGCTGACCTGGTTGGTGACCGACTCCGAACTCCAGCAACAGCAGCTTCGTCTGCCCCGAATCATGGGGCTTGAATTGGCCCGTTCGCGGGGCCTTTCATCGCCCGGCGGGGGCTTCAACATCGGGAGCCTCGATCGCCTCGATGCAGCAGTTTGATTTTAAGCTGCGCCGGGCGCTGAAAGGCCCGCGAACGGGCCGATTCAGCCCTTAGAAAGCGTCTGATAAAGTCTGGATTACAAAACATGGGGGGATTGACCCCAACCTCTCAAAGCACGGGGGGACGGCTCCAAGTCCCCCCTCCCCCAAGATTTCCGCCCATGACGTTTCAGGTCGAGTCCAAGGGTCTCGACCTGAAACGTCGCCCATTCCTTCTCTCCAGAGATGCTGCCTCACCCACTGACTTACTCCAGCATTGTGTGTCTGCCTTCGATTTGAACCAGCATCTGCAGTTCTTTCTTACACATGGTGAGCCGCCCAGGTGTGTGCTGCCTGACTCTGAATGCTGGAACTTTAGCTTGTAACTCAACAATGTCCAGACTCACACTCGCTGTTTGAATACGCATTCTAGTCTGAGCCTTCTGCTGCAGAACTGAGAGATAAGTAACACCTTTTATCATCTTTCTCCACCCCTGCCTCCTCCACTGTCTACAGGCTTGGTGAGCAGGATTCACACAGCACACTGATCAAAATATCAACTCAAATCAGGTTTAATGAAGGAATCTTCTCATCCACAAGCATCAGGAAAACTGTAATTTGTCAAAATGTTTGATGATCTTCTCTCTCCTACCACAGCTCTGGATTCCACTGCAATCCTCCAATTCCAAGTCCTTGCACATTCTCAGTCTTCACACATTCACCAGCGGAAGGTCTCAAAATATTTTAAATTCTGGAATATCATCCTTCTAGCCACATCACCTTCCTTCCTCATGTTCGTGCTTAAATAACCCACTCCGGGCAATCCTGTCTGAATATCTCCCCAACAGTGTGTAGGAAAGAACTGCAGATGCTGGTTTAAATCGAAGATAGACACAAAATGCTGGAGTAGCTCAGCAGGACAGTCAGCATCTCTGGAGAGAAGGAATGTGAGATGTTTCAGGTTGAGACCTTTCTTCAGACTGATGTCAGGGGAGTGGGCTGTAGTCAGAGTCAGTAAGACTTGTAGGAGAACTGAGAGGGGGAGGGGATGGAGAGAGAGGGAAAGCTAGGGCTACTTGAAGTTAGAGAAGTCAATGTTCATACCGCTGGCGTGTAAGCTACCCAAGCGAAATATGAGGTGCTGTTCCTCCAAGAGTCTTGCTCAAAGAATTTTGCTAGAGTAAGCATCATTAGAAGGTATGATATAGATGCAGATTGTTGAACCAGGCCAGCTGAGTGTGGCCTAACCTGGAGGAAGTTGGCCTGAGTTTCAGCCGATATTTAGGCGGCACAGTGGTAAAGTTGCTGCCTCCCAGCACCAGAGGCCAGAATCGATCCTGACCACGGGTGCTGTCTGCACGGATTTTGTTTATTCTCCCTGTGACCGCGTGGGTTTCTCTGGGTGCCCTGGTTTGCTCCCGCATTCCAAAGACTTGCCTACAGGGTTTGTAGATTAATTGGCTTCTGTAAATTGTCCCACGTGTGGTGGATAGAAGTAGTGTACTTGTGATTGCTGGACTCGGTGGGCTGAAGGGCCTGTTTCCATGCTGTACTCTAAACTAAACTATAAAAGCAGAAAAACAAAATAAATAAAACACATCTGGTTAGCCAAGAATTATACCCTTTGGAGAAGCCAAGCAAGTGACTGAAAGTGAGCGATTTGGGATGGGTAATAAATGCTGGCCCCAACACCAACACAATAAAACAAAACCTTGTGTTGCGCAGTTTTGTAAATGGCCATGAACTTGCGGCAACTCAACTCAAAAGCCCGTAGGGGAAAAGCCATGGATAACGTCCCGCTCGCTGTTCCCATCCCCACCCGTCTGGTCTTCACGTTGCTCAATGAAGAAATGAAGCTTTAACAGCCAGGGGGCATGGATGAGGCACAGAGATCTGTGGCTTGTCACGCCATTATTCATCCCAAGTGCTCATACGGTTCGTTAATGATGACCCTTTGTGCAAACCGATTCTTAAAGTCTGCCACTCAAACATTCCTGCGTACTAAGGATTGTGCCCTTTTTACAAATTGCTCTGCAGAGAAAGAAACGCTTTTTGGAGATGTGGCTCCTTAATAAAGAAATGTTGTCAGTAAACAGGAAGGCAGCCCCCCCCCCCCCCCCCCCCTCCCTTAGAGTGACCTGTGGAGAATGATGTCTCCCTCTGAGGGTCTTTCAAGTGTCATGGGGGCACGAGTGAAAAAGTGACCCAGAGTCAGAGGGAACCAAATTATTCAATGTGGTTGGCCACACTCCCTTGTTTCTTAATACAGTCAGCACCGCATCTCCTGTAGACCCACGACCGCCAGTGGCAGTCAATGAAGTCACTGTTTTTGTTTTGTCGCACGGATCCCTTCTCGCCCGGCTTTCAACAGATGGAGTGCGGGGCTAGGCATGCGAGGAAGCCAACTGGAAAAGCTTACGATGAGACGCCAGCTATTGTTCGTCCCACCAACTCGCCAACCCCCCCCCCCCCCCTCTTCCCCCCTCCCGGCAACAAGCAATACCCGCACCCCCCCTTCCGCCACCTCCTCCCCACACACAGATCCAAGGCCCTCGGCGCTTCCCCGGCAAACAATGGGGCCGCGCCGAACAACGGGTTAAAGGTGAGAATGGCAATAAGTGGCTTATGCTTTAGTGAAGTGGCTGAAGTGACAGCAGGCAACATTAACAAAGACCTCGTCTGTTCTGAAGCTGGTCATGTGGAAAGCACCAGTGTGACCCTGTCACTTTTCTTTGAGTATAAGCAGACATTTGTTCAGGATAAAAGAGAGGGTGGGTAAGCCATTGGGTTGCTGTAACTAAATCATTTATTCCAAAACAGAATGACTAATGCCCACGATAAAATAAAATGAAATAGCTGAACTTGTATAGCGATGTTTAGTTTCTCCCAATGTGGTCTTGGCCTTTATTAACCACGGTCATATGAGGGCTTGAAACTACTTTCAGGTTTTCTTAAAACTTGCAACCGCATGTGTATGGGAAGGATCTTGCTCCTGTGTCAATTGTAGCAATGGCTGGAGTTGGCCTTGAACCGAACATTAAGCAGCTTCCTCAACAATAGCCGTAACAATAGAACGTCTGCAATTACCCCAGCTCCTCGCCAGCCAACTGACCCGCTCTGAATATTCATTTCACCTGCAGCTGACTCTGCTGAACATCACGGATGGGCAGCCACCGCACATTGGCAACAATGTCCTTAAGAAGCTGTATTACTGAGCTAGGATGAATATTTATCTGTGCTCTTAAACCCACCGAATGATTGCTCCCATCTTCATCTCCCCTGCCCCTTCCACCTATATCTCTAGACTTTAGAAATACAACCTGGAAACAGGCCCTTCGGCCCACACCGACCAGCGATCATCCTGTCCACTAACACTATCCGACACACTGGGGTCAATTTGCAATTTACAGAAACCTATTAACCTACAGGTGTACATCCTTGGAGTGTGGGAGGAAAACAAAGCACTCGGAGAAAAGCACGTGGTCACAGGGAGAACGTACAACCTCCGTACAGACAGCACCCGTAGACAGGATAAGATAAGGTGAGACGATGCGGAGGGGATATTGGTGGAGATTGCATGTTTTCCTTGTGACCTTATGGGTTTCCTCCCAACGTGTCAACGACATGTGGGTTTATAGGTTAAATAACCCTCTGTAAGTTGTGTCTAGTGCAGAGTGGATGAGAAAGCGGGATAACATAACATTTGTGTGAACGGGCGATTGATGGTTGGTGTAGACCTGGTGGGCCGAAGGGCCTGGTTCCATGCTGCACCTTTCATTGAATCAATCACTACTGCCCAGTACTTATCTCTGAGACTGTTCCGAGTCGGGAAGGAGTGGGGTTGGTGGGTTTTGACAGCTACAGTTCTAAGCAGGCCCACAAATGTAGCTGGAGCAAGAGGTCAGGAGAAGAGGCATGCGGTGGGTCAGCGATGGGAGAACCAGGTTTGGAGGTGGGAAGGATGATCATGAGTCAGCAGATCAGGATATGGGACACAAGGTTGGTGCACAACTTGAAGATCAGAAGGTTGTGACGTGCCATGGTTAATAGGCCTTTGTAAAATTGCCCCTAATGTATAGGGAGCGGATGCGGAATTGGAATAATGGAGAACTGGTGTGAACAGGTGATCGATGGTCGGCATGGACTTGGTGGGCCAAAGCCCGTTTCTAAGCTGTATCTTTCAATCAATAAAAACCTATGATGCCACTCATTAAATAGCCCATGATTTCTGCTCTGTGCATATGTATGAAGGTGTGTGTGTGTGTGTGTGTGTGTGTGTGCGCTCATGCATGCGTAAAGGGCAGCGCAGTGGTGCAGCGGTAGAGTTGCTGCGCTTGCAGCGCCAGAGACCCAGGTTTGATTCAGAATATGGGCGCTGTCTGTATGGAGTTTGTACGTTCTCCCTGTGACCGAGTGGGTTTTCTCCGAGATCTTCAGTTTCCTCCCACACTCCAAAGACGTCCAGGTTTGTAGGTTAATTAGTTTGGTGTAAGTGTAAATTGTCCCCAGTATGTGTAGGATAGTGTTAATGAGCGGTGATCGCTGGTCGGTGCAGACTGGGTGGGCCGAAGGGCCTGTTTCCGCCCTGAATCTCTAAACTATATATACGAGGTCCTTAGCTATGGTATACTTGATGATGGAATAGCTCGTTGGGACTTACTGTCTGGGTTTACTGCTGAATAAAAGTTTGTTGGATGGGGTATTAAGGGCTTCATGTGCAGCTGTATCCCACAGTAAGGTAGCTCATATTCAGGCATAAACAGAAATGATGCTTGCCGTTTTAAGAATAGGAAACAGTTTCTTTCCATGTCGCTATCGTAGCCAGTTAACATTTATGATTTATTTGGTCTAAAGATACAGTGCAGAAACAGGCCCTTCAGCCCACCGAGTCTGCGCCGACCAGCGATCCCCGTACACTAACACTATCCCACACACGAGCAACAATTTACAATTTTTACCGAAGCCAATTAACCTACAAACCTGTACGCCTTTGGAGTGTGGGAGGAAACCTAAGCACCCGGAGAAAACCCACATGATCACAGGGAGAACGTACAAACTTTGTACAGACAGCACCTGCAGTCAGGATCGAACCTGGGTCTCTGGTGCTGTCAGGCAGCACCTCTACCGCTGCGTCCCAGTGCTGCATTTACAGTGAGTTTGCCTAAAGTTACTTGCATGACCACAGCAGAGAAAGTTGTCCCGAGATCTGGACCCACTCTCCAGCGGAGCTGGTGTCCCCAACATCTCCCTTGTCTTCTGAAAGTGATGCTTTGCATTGGAAAATTGGGGCTTTGGCCATCTTCTGCTAATATACCCAAGTGACCATCTTCCATCTGTCATCTCTTATTGCCAGCAGGAAGCAGAACTGTACAGAAAGCCTTGCTGAGCCCAATTGGACTTGGAGATGTGGCAAACAGCATGGAGGGAAGCAACAGAAACTGAAACAGACTGGGAAGGTAGGTAGACACATGACAGATGGAAATTAGCTCAGAGAAGTGTGGCGCAATGCATTTTGGAAGAAATGATGAGCAATATAATGGCAATGATACAAGTTTAAATTGTCCTGCAGGAATTGAGTCATCTACAGTTTTCATACCCTTTTTGATCCCGACTTGAAACATTACCGACCCACGTCCTCCAGACAGGCTTCCCTTATCGCTAGGTTTAGTTTAGTTTAGAGGTACAGCGTGGAAACAGGCCCTTTGGCCCACCAAGTCCGTGCCAACCAGCAATCCCTGCACAATAAGACTATCTCACACACACTGGGAACAATTTACAATTTTACCGAAGCCAATTAACCTACAAACCTGTATGTCTTTTGGATTGTGGGAAGAAACCTGAGCTCCCAGAGAAACCCCACGCAGGTTACAGGGACAAAACCACCATGTGATGGCTCCCACTAGTATACTGAATCCCATTCCCATACTGACCTTTCTCTCCTGGGTTTCCTCCACTGTCTGAATGAGGCCACATGCAAATTGTAGATACAACACCTCATATTTCGCTTGGGCAGCTTACAACCCAGTATGAATAATGACTTCTCTAATTTCAGGTAGCCCCTGCATTCCATCTCTCTCTGTGCCTCCTCTCCCTTGTCCTCCTGCTAGTTTCACTGTTCGTATCCCTTTGTTATCACCTCTTCCACAGCCAACCATGGACCGTTGTGGGCTCCACCTTTCCTGGGTCATCAGTGCCGGCTCTAATTTGTTCTGACCTTTTCATACCTCTAGTTGCTCTCTCCCCTGACTCTCAGACTGAAGAAGGGTGTCGACCCAAAACGTCACCTATTCCTTTTCTCACAGAGGTGCTGCCTGACCCGCTGAGTTACTCCAGCACTTTGTGTGGGTCCTGAATCTACACCAGGGATATGCGGCACTCTTTACAAAGACATTGCGGGTGAGCATCTATAAATATCTCCACCTGCCTTGCCAACTTGAAGGTTTCATTACATGACCTCCCAACTCCGACCCATCCTGCCCACACATTTGCTTAATGGCTGCCTCTCTCCTGCCACGTAAACCCGCGGGTTGAAGCTTTCATTGCCAGAGACTCCAGGACAGCCCAGGAGGAATGACAGGCCAGCTACTCACATACTGCTCAGGTAGAGTTGTAGGTAACTCCTTTTCCCCATGACTTAGGAATGATACACAGAGTCTCTTGCCCAGAGTGGGTGGATCGAGGACCGGAGGACATAGGTTTAAGGTGAAGGAGAAAAGATTTGATAGGAGCAAAGATTTAATAGGAACCTGAGGGGTAACCTTTTCACACAAAGGGTGGTGGGTGTGTGGAACAAGCTGTCACAATGAATGGCGGGTACACAAAAATGCTGGAGAAACTCAGCGGGTGCAGCAGCATCTATGGAGCGAAGGAAATAGGTAACGTTTCGGGCCGAACAGCATCTGCAGTTCCTTCTTTAACACAATGAATGGCGGTGCTGGCTCGAAGGGCCGAATGGCCTCCTCCTGCACCCATTTTTCTATGTTTCTATGTTTCTAGGAGGTAGTTGAAGCAGGGACTATCCTCACGTTTAAGGAACAGTTAGACAGGTACATGGATAGGACAGGTTTGGAGGGATATGGACCAAACGCGGACAGGTGGGGACTAGTGTAGCTGGGACATGTTGGCCGTTGTGGGCAAGTTGGGTCGATGTGCCTGTTTTCACGCTGTACCACTCTATGACTCCAAGTAGTTTAGTAAGCAGGCAGCTGGCAAGAAAGCCGCTGGCTGCATTGGTCTTGAATGTGGACTGCTGTGGACCTTGCTAAAGAGGCGCATTCTCCAGGATGGTTCCTTCCTGAGCCCTACATGTTCCTCCAGCCCAGAACGGTTTTGCCAGAATAGATGGTCCTGCAAAGACTCACCTTGAAGCTTCTCATCCTTGTCCCTCCCAACCTTCGGTGACCGTCTGTCTCAAACACCCACATGACCTCTTGGGTTTTTCCCTTCCCGACCTCTTGGCCAATCGGGGTTTTCCATGCCTCATTCTTGGTGACTCTGGAATCCCCTTCCCGAACCCTCTCTGTCTTTGACCAAGCTTTTGACTATGCATTGAATATACAGTATCTTTCATTGGCCTAATGTCTAAACTTATATTGAAAGATACAGTATGGACACAGGCCCTTCAGCCCACTGAGTGCATGTTGAACATTGACTAATGAACCAAATGGTCCATGAACAGACCAACTTGCTGGATAATACTCCTAAAAAAACACTTTGCAACACTTTATTATGTTAGCAGCTCTGCATAAATGTAACTTGCGTGTTGCTTTGAGTGATGGCACTGATTATGAAGAATTAAAATTCCACCGAGGGAGTTTGCAAACTTGACTCCACAGTTTTATTCGAAGGGATAAATTAAATCAAAATCAAGTTACCTTCTCCTTGCTTTGTTCATGATTACCGTAATATAGACATTGATGGAAATAAAAAGCCACACTGGAACTGCTAACAATCTTGCTTTGAACACAGGAAAACAACTGTGCATGCAAATGTAAGGAACTTGCATTTGTATAGCGCTCATCACATCCCTTTCTGAATGTCCCAGTGTACGTTATGACCTATGTTGTCCTTTTGGAATGTGGTCATTTGAAACATTGAAAACACACCTGCTAGTGAGTACACAACAAACCATGTAATGTTCTACTTTCATCTCAAGAGGAGATAAGGCCTTTATTTACTGTCACTCCCAAAGGCAGAACCCTTTAGCATTTATTATTTATTTTAACCTGTTCATTTTTCGGGATTTGGACACCTTTGACAGAGCTGCCATTTATTGCTCTTCCAAATTGTTCAGTATACCTGCTCTGGAGAAAGTACTATGAAGCCACCTTTAGTTTAGTTTAGTTCAGAAATACAATGTGGAAACAGGCCCTTCGACCCACCACGTTCACCCATTCACCAGTGATGGAGCGAATTAATGTCCAAGATTGCCAATCTAGCAGGGTTGTTTTAGCCTGCGTCAGCTTCCTGCGTGCTTACAACACACAAAGGCGAGAGGCTGGGGATATTTATGCTCACCTCACCAGACTGGGATTTGAACCCACAAAGCTCTGATTCAGTCGCGGTTCACAGACTCGCCATCCGCCTGCCACTTTTGCGGGCTGGAAGAGTCTGTGTTCCATGTGTTTCTGGAGTGTGTGAGGTTGCAGCGCCTGTTCCAATAACTGAAGGGGCTGCTCCTTGCCCTCTGGCTGCACTTCACACCCACCATCCTCATCTTTGGACACCCTGTGCGTAGGGGAGAGGGTAGGGCCGAAGATGTCCTCGTTGGGTTGCTCCTTGGCCTGGCCAAGTTCGTCATTCGGCACCAGGTGGAAGAGGGCTCTGCCCGAGCCGGCTGCCTGCCCCTTTTCCGGGGTTACGTCTGTACCCGGGTGGTAATCGAAAGGGAGTACGTGCTGTCCACGGGCATCCTGGGGGATTTCCGGGACCGTTGGGCACCGCGGGGGGGTGGAATACATCCTCAATAAAGATTGTATTATAGTTATTTGAAAAAATTTAGTGTCCTGGATAATTTGGTGATTTTGTACTATGGTGGAGGGTGTGTTACCACAGTTTTGTTTTGTAACTATTATTTTGTATCATAATTAAATCAATTCTTTTTGATTAGTAAAAAAATAAAAATAATAAAAAAGCTCCGATTCAGAGATAAGAGAATTCCCCACAGGTCCAGCGATAAAGCCGACTGTTATGGGAAACAATCGCAGCACACAGCAAAGAGAGCATCCCTTCAAACATTTATTTCTGTCAGCCCAACAGTATGCAAATCCTGGCTGCATGCCTGCGTTTAAAATGTCCTCCATGCAAAACAGATCTACGCAAATAATAGATTCAAATTTCTTTTTCACTTCCTTTAGCTACTTCTCTGGATAGAATCGTTCTCACAGAGTTGTTGTCTCTGGTCTTGCTTTCCAAACTTCAGGCACACCCAGTCTATACATTGCAATGTCTGCCATTATTACCCATGGTGCTTTACTCAAGAGGAAACTCCTCTACTAACTACTTAAGAGTCAAAGAATGATACATCACAGAAACATGCCCCAAAGCACAACTCATCCACGCCGACCAAGATACCCATCTGAGCTAGTCCCATTTGCCTATTTAGGTTTGATTAATTTGCAATGCATGTTTAAATTTACTTTAATTTGGATATACAGCATGGAAGCAGGCCCTTCAGTCCATGCCAACCATCAATCACCCGTTCACATAGATCTACGTTAAACACTCCCTAAGCAGATTTACAGAAGGCCAATTAACCTACAAATCCATTTGCTTTGGGATGTGGGAAGAAACCAGAGTGCCAGGAGGAAACCCACGCCGTGCCCGTGATAATGTTAAAATGACTACATTTAAAATAATCTCCCTAGATACGCAGATGGGACATCTTGATGCTGGTGCTGGTTGCTCCACCCTTGGCAATGGCACCTTCAACTCTGTAGCAGTAGCTCAACCAGAATGAGGGAGCAGATGTGGGGGATGGGAGGTCATCTGTGAAACACTTACATAGATACATAGATACATAGAAAATAGGTGCAGGAGTAGGCCATTCGGCCCGTCGAGCCTGCACCGCCATTCAATATGATCATGGCTGATCATCCAACTCAGTATCCCGTACCTGCCTTCTTTCCATACCCCCTGATCCCTTTAGCCACAAGGGCCACATCTAACTCCCTCTTAAATATAGCCAATGAACTGGCCTCAACTACCCTCTGTGGCAGAGAGTTCCAGAGATTCACCACTCTCTGTGTGAAAAAGTTTTTCCTCATCTCGGTCTTAAAGGATTTCCCCCTTATCCTTAAGCTGTGACCCCTTGTCCTGGATTTCCCCAACATCGGGAACAATCTTCCTGCATCTAGCCTGTCCAACCCCATAAGAATTTTGTACGTTTCTATAAGATCCCCTCTCAATCTCCTAAATTCTAGCGAGTATAAGCCAATGAAAACACGCTACCTGGGAGAGGTTGTGCAAGAGACCCCAATTCTGCAAACCCAAACCTGAACAGCTTCTGAAACAGAATATTACTCACCACTATGCTGCAAGTTTACTGCGTGCAAGCGCCAAGGAGTGAAACACCTCAGGTAGGTTATCAATAAGATGTTTAATCAGCTGGAGAGGACAGATATCCACTCGTGTCATTCCCTCATAGCAAGAGCCACAACCATCACTTGGTGTAAAGAGAAGACTGGTAATAGCGAGACGAAGTTACGAGTGTCTGCCTCTGCTGATGTCAGCTAATTTGTCACAACACACATATTAATCAGGGGGTTTTCAGGGCTGTTACTCTTCTGTTCGCTCTCTCAAGCGCCAGAGCATCGGAAGACAGCATCAGACATCCCACCTCTACAAAGCACCCGCCCAAGGTAAATACAATCCACAATGTTCCATAGAGATAGCACAGTGGCACAGCAATAGGGTTAATGCCTTCCAATGCCAGAGACCAGAGTTCGATCCTGACGGCGGGTGCTGTCTGTAGGGAGTTTGTACGTTCTCCTTGTGACCGCGTGGGTTTTCTCCGAGTGCTCCGGTTTCGTCCCACACTCCAAAGACATACAGATTTGTAGGTTAATTGGCTTCGGTAAAATTGTAAATTGTAAATTGTCCCTATTGTGTAGGAGAGTGTGAGTGCGGGAGAATAAAGAGGGAAGAAGATTAGACTTTATTGCCTACCATCACAGTGAGGAATGTGGGGAATCCGCTGTGGTGGATGTTTACGTAAACTTATGTTGTTTTTTTAGTATGGCTGTATGATAAATCGAATTCCACTGTACCTTAATTGGTACACGTGACAATAAAATACCATTTGAACCCTTTCATGACTGGTCGGCACGGAATCGGTGGGCCGAAGGGCCTGTTTCCGGCCTGTACCTCTAAAGTCTAAAGAGCTTACTCCAACTAAAGCGAGACATTGGATGAGGATGAATCAAGGATGGCAAGATGGGAATGGTGGTTTATCTTAGACTTCACGGAGAGGTGGATTAAGGGGAGTTTTGAAGGAGCTGGCAGATAAAGAGACGCAGGAAGGGAATTCCTGCAATGTGGACCATGGCTGCCAATGGTGAGTTGAAATGGCAGGTTCGCATGTATGGTTCTACATGCTGGGAGTAGCAGTTGTCTCTACTATAGTCAGTGAAAGAAATCACGGAAAAGTCGAAGATTGTTCCAAGAGAGTTATTGCCTAGTGCCAAGAATTCAAGTGAATGGCAAACTTGTTGCACCAACAGATGACTGGTTTACTGAGGCATTATGTTTTAATTAAAGATATTAATATAACAGTTCATTAAACAGTGAGACAGTATGATACTTAAACGATTTTTCACATTATTTATGATACAGGGAAGAAGGCTCCTTAAGATGGAATGAGCACAAGGTTTAGACACCATTCCTTATCTTTCGGGCAAGATCTATTGCAAACTCTTCAAAGGTTCCTTGTACCCATTAACACCGCAAAACCTGGTTTATACTTGCTTTGATCATCAAGTAGGAACTTTCCTATTCAATAGAACTACTGGTGTCCATAAAGGTTAATTAAATTAGATTACATTACATTTAATTACATTTAATACTAAAATGATTCCATAGGGACTGACAGAAGATGCATCAGTGATAATGTACTCCTGGCTTTCAAATGGAAAGGTTTGCTGCATCAACTTTGAAGCTTTTTGACCAAGAGCATGTGGCATAACAAAAGAAAGGAGCGATGGGAATTAAAAGGTAAGTGTACAAAGGTATCACCGAGCAGGCCTATACCGCAAACCAACCTCCCTTCCATTGACTCCATCTACACTTCACACTGCCTCGGCAAGACCACCAGCATAATCAAGGACCAGTCTCACCCCGGTCATTCTCTCTTCTCCCCTCTCCCCATCAGGCAAGAGGTACAGAAGTGTGAAAATGCATACCTCCAGATTCAGGTCAGTTTCTTCCCAGCTGTTGTCATGTAACTAAACCGTCCTGTCACCAACTAGAGAGCTGTCCTTGACTTACAATCTACCTCATTGGAGACCTCAGACTATTCTTAATCAGACTTTACTGGTCTTTATCTTGCACTGAGCTTTATTCCCTTCATTCTGTATCTGTACACTGTGGACAGCCTGATTGTAATGATGTAAAAAGCTGGAGTAACTCAGCAGATCAGGCAGCATCTCTGGAGAAAGGGAATAGGCGACGTTTCGGGTCGAGACCCTTCTTCAGATTGAGGGTCGGGGAAAGGGAAATGAGACATAAACGGATATCACCATCTATATCTCTCATTTCTCTTTCCCCTGACACTTAATCTTAAAATGGGTCTTGATCTGAAATGTCACCAATTACTTTTCTCGATAGATTGTGTCTGACCACCAAGTTATTCAGCTTTTTGTGTCTATATTCAGCTCAACGGTGGTGTTCTCCAAAGTTAAGCAGTTACATTACCACATGATGCTCTTATGCATCTCGACAACAGGAGCCAGACAATCCTTGCTACATGAAGGAACATAGCCTCAGCTTATCGTCTGCGAGTCGGCTGCCCTGCCAGCAAGCGTGTTCGTTATCTCGACTTTTTTGTTTTTTTTGTGTGTCCAAAGGTTAGTTTAGGTATCTCTCGGTATGTCTTGTGTAGGGGAGGTGTGGGGGGGGGGGGGGGGGGAAAGGGGGAAACAACTTACGGTTGCCTCCTCGACGAGAGGCGACTTTTTCCATGTTGCCTCCCTCGCGGCCTAACAGCTTGGATAGGAGCGGCCTTTCCTGGAGTCGGTCTCGGAGCTTCAGCAATGGCGCAGCGTGGACCTTTCCATCGCGGAGGTCACCAGAAAGGAGTGCTCCGATCGCTGGCCTGATGACTTTGACATCGTGGGGCTGTAGGTCTGCGGAGCCTCTAGCCGCGGGCGGGGCGTGGACTTACCATCCAGAGTCTGGGATCCTTTGCCGGGATCGCTGGAGAAGAGCCTCGACTGCTGGCCTACAACATCTTGAAGTCGCGGTCTCCGGTAAGAAAGTGCCGATTCGGGTGCTCCAAGCTCCAAGAGTGTGTTCGACCGCCCCGACGTCGGAGTTTAGATCATCCCGACGAGAGGGCCTGTATATCCGGCCGTCCATAGCGGCAACTGCAGAGGGTTCATGGCCCCGACCACGGATGAACAAAGGAGGACTGACTGAACTTTGTCGCCTTCCACCACAGTGAAGAATGTTGTGGTGGATGTTTGTGTTAAATTCTATCGTGTATTGTGTGTTCTTTTTTAAATGTATCGCTGCTGGCAAATTCATTCACTGCACCTTCGTTGGTGCTTGTGACAAATAAATTTGACTTGACTTTGGTCGGCATCTCCCATTGCCACCACCACCAATCATCAATGCAACTGGAACTGCAAAGCACTTTGCTGTACCTAGGCTCACTGTAACGGGCTCTACAGCACGATGTAAGCTGATTTCCAAAGATTGACGTTAAACCTTTTCAATGTACTGGAGTCTTTTAAACACTTGGCTTGTCCGTTATCTTGATATACTTGGGTTCAGAGCAATAATGATCGTCAGGGAATGAGGTTTGGCACTGTTTAGTCACAGGACGGTCCTTTCTTATTTACCTGCCTAACAAGGTCAGATTCTGGCACTGTGCATGCAGAGAGCTGTGGTTTTGGCAGATGTTAACACCTATCATTTGAAGCATAGTTGTGCAATGCAGATTAGTGATACTAGGGCGTTTGCTCATCCTTGGGAAAATAACTGGGTGATTGGTCCAAGTTGGCTTCCACATGCTGCACCATACTTCCTCTCTTCCTGATTTTTGGCTCCTCCTCTTCTGCCCTCTTGCTTTAGTTTAGCGATACAGGGTGGAAACAGGCCCTTCGGCCATTGAGTTTGCGTCAACCAGCGATCACTTATACACGAGTTCTATCCTACACATTAGGGACAATTTACAGAAGACAATTAACCTACAGACCCGCACGTCTTTGGAATGTGGGAGGAAACCGGAGCACCAGGAGAAAACCAACATGGAGAACGGACAAACTCCGTACAGACAAGCACCGGTAGTCAGGATTGAACCTATGCCTCTAGCACTGTACGCAGCAACTCTACTGCTGCGCCTCCGTGCATCAATGATGTCCTTCATTCACCAAACAGTTCCCATGGCTTCCAAACTCTGAAACTTCTGCTCCAAACTTCTCAGCCTTCCTTTCTTCAACACACTCTTTCAAATCCCACAAGATTAGTTTCTGCACAAAAGAACACAAAGTGCTGGAGTAATTCAGCGGGTCAGGCAGGTCCATCTGGAGAACATGGATGGGTGGCGCTTCCGGCTTAGACCCTTCTTCAGACTCAAAAGTTTCATGCATGGCTCAGTGGCAAAATACATTGTTAAAAGCCCTGTCTCACTGTGCGAGTTGACCCACGAGTGAGCCGAGTGAAAGACTCGTGGTTGCGTACGATACTCCAAGTTTATGATCAAGAGTTTAACCGAGTTCCCACGGGTATGTCTAAGTTTGCCGTTTACTTCTCATTTCTACGATGTTCCAAGTTCGTCTCCCCGAGTGTACCAAGTTCCTCTCCCGTTAATCTTGAGGCAACAATGTATATCGAAGTGTTTAAAAATCATCACATGTTAAAAAACTGAGTGGTGATGGGTGGTGTAAAAGATTGTGATTATGTTCATGTTAAGAATTAAAAGTCATAAAATCAATGTGTGAAATGTGATTCTTATTTTTCAAAGTCTCTCATAGGAAACAATGAGCGTATAGAGCCCAGGGAGAGGGGGAGAAAGGGACGTACAACTCACAGAGACAGAGTCTCTCAGCCTGTGTGAGAGGGAGGGAGGGAGAGAGACACACACACAAGGTGGATGTGAAATCTCACCTACCTGTTTCAGTGACAGGCACCCGCAGCCAGTGAATGAAGCCACCCCCATCTGTCTCCCCTCCTCTCCCTCCACTCTCCACCCTCTCTCCTCCACTCCACCCCCCTCACCCCCCCCTCCCCCAATTGGAAATGTCATCCCATCACCCATTCCTTCTCTCCAGAGATGCTGCCTGCCCGCTGAGTTAAAGAGTTCCCACTTGCAGCAGCATAACAGGCCAGTAAACACAATACTCATAGATAATACTAAACAAAGAAAATATATATTAAAAAATCCAGTATTATTGCAAAAATCCCAAAGTCCTTAGTGCAACCAAGGCAGTTTGTAGTTCATAGTTTAGTTAGCATTTGTAGCGTTCAAGAGCCCGATGGTTGTTGGGAAGAAGCTGTTCTTGAACCTGGAGGTCATGGTTTTCAGATTCTTATACCTTCTGCTCAGCAGGAATGAAATGAGAGCATGGCCAGGGTAGTGTGGGTCCATGACAATGCTGGCTGCCTTTTTGAGGCAGCACCTCCTATAGAACCCTTTGATTCAGTAAAGTTCAGTAAAGAGATCGGGAATCTGGCATCATGGCTTGAGAATAAAACCCAGCCTTTAACATCTGCATAATGAAAGAGTTGGTGTTGTCCTACGAAACAGGGGTGCAGGAGAGGTGAACACAACCCTGTCATCTTCAACAGGACTGGTAGAGATGGCTTCTGGACGTGACTGGCAAACCTCAGATTAGGCTGCCATGAAGTGTCATAAAATGTTCTCACGCTGTTCCTCAATACTGGTTTGTCTTAAGGTTGTGAGCTCAGTCCCAAATACACAAAATGTATATATAAACTTCAAGCAATTTTTTCTTTTCAACCCACTCTGTCACCTTATCAATAACTTGCTTAACTTTGTTAAGCAGAATTTGTCTTTAAAAAGTCTATGTTGGTGTTCCTTAACTGATCCATACTTATCCAAGTAACTGATATTTCTGTCCCTGATTATTGTTTCTAAAAAGGGTTCCCACGGTAGACTCACGAGTCACAAAGGTAAACGCACGGGCCACTACGTTCTTACAACGAGTTTAAATGTTTCAAATTTTAACCTCAAGAGTACATTTTACTCGTGGAAAAGTTTAAACATGTTTGAACTTTTTCAAGAGTTAACAAGTTTCACGGGTACCTGCCGTTAGCGCCAAGAGTCGCTAAGTTGCGTCCACGAGTTCCGACGTTCCCACTACGTTAATTGTACGTGATTACCACGAGTTAAATTTGTTTTAAACTCGGGGTACCTCGTGGGTCAACTCGCACAGTGAGACAGGGGTTTAACACTGTGCTGAAGTACTGAGCTTACAAATGTGCTGTATAAATGTTAACCAGGGGCACCTGCAATATAACGTTGATTTTCCATTGTAATAAATGGGACACCTGCCAGACACCTGTCACTTCCTGTGGAATAAAATAGAGGGAACAGATGAAAGTGGGTAAAATTTAGTCAACACTTGTCTCAACTGCCTGTGTTCAGCTGCAGAGTCTGTTCTGTATACCAACTATGTCCTCTTATATGGATTAAAGTAACAGCCAACAAATGCTTAATGGGGAAGTGATGCCACCATTTTGTGTGCTGTAAGTTGCCAAAAGCAGGGACAGATATCTACGACGACCAAATGGTGATGCTGGTTTTGGAATAGATATTGGCTGGGACAATCTGGTGAGTGTCCGAGGCGTGTATTGGTGTAAGTACAGCACAGAAAAGGCCCTTCAGCCCACTGAGTCGGTGCTGACCATCAAAGACCCATTTAACAAATCCTACAATCATTCCATCTTTTATTCTCCATACATCCTCATGAACAACCCCCAGATTCTACCACTCAAGTATGCACCAGATAGCCAATTTACAGAGGTCAATTAACCTACCTCCCCTCGAGTCTTTGGGATGTTGGAGGATACTGGAGCACCGAGACACAACCTACCTAGTCATGGGGAGAATGTACAAACTCTGTACAGGGAGCACCCGTGCCGTCAGGATCGAACCCGGGTCTCTGGCGCTGTAAGGCAGCAACTCTACCTCCGTGCCAAAGTGCTGCCCTCTAGAACATTGTGGTTTACTTGGTATAGGGAGTGTAATTATTTAGCAGACCAGTTGCTTTCAAGTCAGCCAGATCCCAAGGCATTCTTTTCAGAAGGTTTACCTGCCCCGATGGTTTTCTACATGGAATTTTCCTTTCTGCACAACCTCCGGACACAACGACAGACTGTGCCGTGAATTTTATTATCATTATTTACCAGCTTCAGACATTCGATAAGACACTGCAAATTGCTTCAGCTGAGCAGACCGTAAAACGTTAGCTGTCGGATATTGTTGAAATACAGTTAAACTTTTTTAGCAATGGAACACTTAAATCATTCCCCTGGTATCACGTCTCGCTAGATATCGCTGACATATTCCAAACTCTGGCAACTGACAAAGTGGATGACTGGGAAAATATTACCCCTCTCGAGTGCTTACTGCAGTTCTCAAGACAGTTAGAGCCAATATATAACCTGATGGAGGTTCTTAGCAAGTCTCATGTGCCTGGGGATGGCCATGAATCATGAATTCTATTTCAACAAGTATGACGGATGGGGAGCCATTAATTCACAAATGATGCTTCGGTGACATTTTGATCGGAGGAAATAAAAGTGCCGATTGAGGAGCGGGCAAAGGGACCATTGTCTGTGGATGACATGTTATCATCGAGGAGACTGATACTATTTGGTGCACACGGAGAGAAGCAGAATTGAGGCAGGATGTTGCTTCAAGAGAGGGGCCATCATTTCAGACTTGCCTCAGAATGAAAAGGGAGCGTCTGGTTTCACTGCATGTTTCTCGCAGACAAGGATACATTTTAAAATTAGACTCAGAGTCACGCAGCATGGAAAAAGGCCTTTCAGCCCAACTCGTCCATGCTGACCAAGGTGTCCCGTCTAAGCGGGCCCCAGATGGCTGCATTTGGCCCACATCCATCTTACACATACACCCGTCCAAACATGATTTAAATTCTTATTTGACAAAAGGTGCTCTCCCACTTCAGCTTGCATTTACACTCCAGGAATAAACAGTCATTTTCTTTAGTAAAACAACGGGAATATAAATGTCAGTCGATGAGAAAGTGGGCCTGTTTGCACTCAGCCATTGGCTATTATGAGTGTCCCGTGAACTCCAAAGCAGTATTCAAGGCAGGCAGCATCATTGTACAAAACCTAACTAGAACTTTGATGCTCACATTGATTTACTGAAGGCATAGAACTGGCAGAGAAAGAATGCAGCGTCCAGTGCAAGAACTGTAACAGCCGGGGCGAATGAGGCATGCCAGTAGAGTTGCTGCCTCACAGCGCTAGAGAGCCAGGTTCAATCCTGACTACGGCTGCTGTCTGTACAGAGTTTGCACATTCTCCCTATGACCTCGTGGGTTTTCTCCGGGTGCTCCGGTTTCCCCCCACACTCCAAAGACATGCAGGTTTGTAGGTTAATTGGCTTCGGTAAAATTATAAAATTGTCCCTAGTGGGTAGGACAGTGCTAGTACACGGGGATCGATGATCGGCGCAGACTGTGAGCCAAGGGGCCCGTTTCCGCACTGTATCTCTAAACCAAATTAAACAAAGCCAATCTTCATCTCACCCAATCTCCACAGACTTGCAATTTTCAGGAATTGTTCCCGGGCTCGGGCTCGGGAATGGCAGCGAGTCACGTATTTTTTTTCTCCTACCTTGATCAAGGAGCGACAGAGCAAACCCTCACATTCTATCACAGATTGGGCCGAGATCGGACTGGCCGTAGAAAGGATTTGAAAGTTTGCTAGTGTTCTGGTTCACACAGCGCACATCAGTGCACGAGCCAAGCATTCAGCTATCTTTATACAATCGCTGAATCATTAAGATGCAAATATTTGGAATGGCGGAATAATTCTGCTGGGAGTCCCCATGAGAAACCATTGGAAACCACCCCCCTTCCCCCCCCCCCCCCCCCCACGCCTCCTTCTCGTGCTGAATGTTAAAGTAAGAAATGTTGCCGAGTGGAGATTAAAAAAATTGGAGCGATTGTAATGCATGATTGCTGAGCCACCTCTGTGACCAGCACACAAAGAGTCTCCTGGGTTGGGTGCCAATATCAGCCAATTATTGGATGTCAATGCATTCACCCAGAGTTAGAACGTTGGAGGTTCACAACAGAGACTGGAGCAAAGATGTCGGATACAGGAAGATGGAGGCTTCTAGGGATTGGGCGGGAATATTGAGTCGAGGTCAAAACCTTGTTGAATTTGTAGTTGAATCCTATTACTATCTTGTTACGTATTACATGCAGGCTGGCAGTACTGAGGAAGAACTGTGCCACTAGAGGAGTACGAGTGTTTTGGATAAGACGTGAAACCAGAGTTGCGAAATTTTGTCAGAGCATTTCAGTATTCTAGTACCTGAAAATCAGTATTTTGCTGAGGAAATCAGTATTTTTACACGGTGCCATTTTGCTGAAAAAAAATTTGTTTTTTATGTGCGGTCATACCCATGTAAGAGTACAAGAATGCATAACTTTGCTATTAATTGACATGTCTCCTACGCACCTTACCTGACAGTGCATTTATTGCCATCTCTTTGTATACTTCTGTTTGAACGTCTGCTTCCTGCATTTTTTAAGCAGCAAGTGAAACAAGAAGTTGGGACGATTTTTTTTAAATCCGTACTTTACAAAGCAAATCCGTACATCCGTATTCTTATCGCATTTCCGTACAAAATATGGAAAATCCGTACTACTTGGCAGCTCTGTTAAACCTCTCAGGCATTAAAAATACCAAAAGAAACTATTTCAAACAATAGGGACTTTTCCCTTTAAAAATTGCAAAGTGCTGGAGTAATCCACTGCACCTTGGTACATGTGATAATAAACAAAACACTGAATTCAGTGGGTCAGGCAGTATCTCTGGTGGACATGGATGGGCCACGTTTCGGGTCAGAACCCTTCTTTAGAAAGGTCAGACGAATGGTCCTGACCCAAAACGTGGCCTATGCAGGTCCTCCAGAGATGCTGCCTGACCTGCTGAATTACTTCAGCACTTTGTCTTTTACACAAGATTCCAGTGTCTGCAGTTGCTGGTCTTCTCCCTAGTGTTCTGGCCAATTTACCTCTCAGTAATGTCACTGGAGAATAGATGATCTGCCCATTTTAACACTGGTGATATGGGGAGCGTGCTATTTTTTAGTGGACTGATTTTCCAGGATCTGGTCATTATAGGTGAGGCCAGTATTTCTTCCCCACCATTAATTGCTCTTGGATTGAGGATTACTTGGCCATTTCATTCAGATTGGTGGATGTGAAGAGACAAGGAACTGCAGATGCTGGAATCTTGAGTAAAACACAAAGTGCTGGAATAACTCAGCGGGTCATTGACCCGCAACATTTTGGGTCAGGATCCTTCTTCAGTCTGAAGTCTCACTAACACCATTTCCTCCATGAATTTTAACAAGAATCCATTTGGTTCAAGATCAACATCACTAATTGGATTATTTAATCCAATTTAATCCACATCAGTTTCTGGTGTGATTTGAAATCAGGTGTTTAGATTATTAATGCAACTCTCTGGATTACTCAACAAGTGGCTCGGTGGCGCAGTGGTAGAGTTGCTGCCTTACAGTGCGAGAGACCCAGTTTCAATGCTGGCTACGGGTGCTGTCTATACGGAGTTTGTACGTTCTCCCTGTGACCACATGGGTTCTTTCCGGGAGCTCCGGTTTCCTCCCACACTCCAAAGTACAGGTTTGCAGGTTAATTGGCTTCGGTAATATTGTTAATTGTCCCAAGTGTGTAGGATAGTGACAGTGTGCAGGGTGATTGCTGGTCGGCATGGACCCGGTGGGACGAGGGGCCTGTTTCTGCACTGTATCTCTAAAGTCTAAATAATTTAACAAAATACACCTTGTGTGTAAATCACCTGCCATCTTCCTGTTCTGTGACATTTTAGATGCATTTCATTAACTACTGTGTAAAGCACTTGGGGAAGTGTTGAAAGGAATATAAATACAAGTTTGTCATTTCCACCACAGGCGGGGGCTGATGCGTGGCTGAAAACAGCATTGTAATACAAATGAGAAGGGGCAATACTGAGCACTGTATTGTTGGCTTGGACACCCACCCCATGACGGTAATACGTGGGCTGCAATATTGAACAGCAGGTGACGGCAATGATAAATTGTATTTATATGGCACCTAATTTAGTAACTACCTCAAGATGTTGCTGGGGAATGGCAGCAGGGACCATCTGACTAGTAGAAACAAGGAATTGCAAAAGCTGGTTTACAAATGAAGACACAGATTGCTGGAGTAGCTCAGCTGGACACGTTGCCTGACTGGCCGAGCTTCTCCAGCAGTCTCTGTCAACCTAGAGTCATAGAGAGTCATAAAGTCAAACAGCATGGGAACAGGCCCTTCAGCCCAACTTTCCCATGCCGACCAAGAAGCCCCATCCCCATATGGGACAAACCTGCCGTGTTTGGCCCATATCCCTCCAAACATTTCCTTTTTATTCACCTGTCCAAATGTGGTGATTGTACCTGCCTCAACAACCTCCTCTGAAAGCTCGTTCCATATACTGACCACCCTGTGAGAAAATGTCCTATTAAATCTTTCCCCCTCTCACTTTAAACCTATGTCCTTTGTTTCAGACAAGTATTAGCTGAGTGGTTTCATGAGATGTCCTTGTCCTCTTGACTATGGGCTGGCCTGATGATTTAAGTCATGCAGGACAAATGTTTTAATTTCCAAAAATAAACTTCACTCAGAATTAAAACATATACAACACAAGAACAGTGCAAAACTCTTCCGACATTCTCAGCGTCTATTCATTCATTGGTGTCCTATTTGGGAGCGTTTGCAGCTATCCCTAAACCAAACCCTTGCCACTAATGTGGCCCCCTAGGGGGATATCCTTCCCCTTGTTTGAGGGGATGTCTCCACTGGACTCTTCCCCTCAATGTCCAACAGCAGAAGGACCTTAGACTGTGGTCCTCCCCCACAGAACCTTGGCATTGGCAGCACCAAGCTTCAGGAGTCCCTCAGCACGTACAATGGGCCAGTCGGCAACAAACCCTGGCAGACATCTCACTCTGCTGGGAGACTAACAAGTCTCGGGCAGACCGAAAAGCCTCTTTCACCGAGTCGATGACCTTCCAGCAGCACTTGATGTCCATTTCTGAATGTGTGTGGGAGGCAATTTGGCATATCCACATTGTGAGACGACGTCCTTGAGATTGGTTCTCTAACAGAAATGGGGTTTGATGGCAAACCAGTCGGAGCCTGTGGGGAAGGGGGAGGGGGGTGGAATTTGTATCCCACTAAATAAAGAGAAAGATGCGAACTCAATCCATTTTCCCTGTCATCAAACTGATTTGAAGTTATTTATTTGAAGGCACTGCAGTTAGCCCTGTGTGTGGATGCAATATAATATTAGAAATACAGCCCAGGACGCTTCCACACGAGTGGGTGATTATGCAAATCCCTCACTGGCACCAGCTGTTCCGCATGTTAAACAGCCTCCCACCTGAGGCACAGGAGCCCATTCATTATTTACATTATTAGACATACATCACAGATCCAGATGTGCGGTAGACACTTTCCACTATGACAGCCCTTAGCCAGTGACCTGATGTGATCACGGGTGATCAGACTCAGCGAGCTTGTGGCAGTCGGGTTGTTAGTTGGTCTGAAGGACTGAGTGAAGGGATGATAATTTCCCCCCCCCCCCTCCACCCCGCACCTTTCCTGCCCCAAATGCCACGTCGGGTTTCACGGTTGCCGTACTGCCTTGCAAGCCCTCGTTACTGGATGGTTCATCATATGAAATGTGTAGGAAGGAACTGCAGATGTTGGATTACACCGACGATGGACACAAAATTCCTTCTCTCCAGAGATGCTGCCTGTCCCGCTGAGTCACCCCAGCATTTTGTACCTATCTACAGTCCATCATACGAGTTCTCCGCTTCCTATATCTCCCCGCCATTGGCCAAATTAACCATCCACCTCCTTAGGTGGTGAACACCTACCCACTCCCCAATTGGTGGCCACATATTTAGACCCACTGGTTCTGGACTCCACTTCCTTTGTTGGGGAGACCAAACCTATCCTCGAAATTCCAATTGTGGTCCCACCACGACCTGCTGTAGTAAGGTCTCCTCACCCGGCCATGGGGCCACGTCTTTGGGAGGGGGGGGGGACTTTCAGGGGGTTCCAAGCACGCTCTCCTAATTTTGGCCTGGTTAAGGGAGATGCCAGACTGCCAGTTGCCAGAAAAACAGTGATGGATACTGGAGTTGGCGACCCTTTAGAGAGGAAGTCTTTAGACCCTCTTCACTGCTCCAGCAAACACAAACCCATGTGGTGGTGTCGACCATGACATTTGCTAACACGTTTCCAAAGCGGGAGGTTAAGTCCCACTCCAGAGATTGAAGCAACCATCCAGGTGCCACTCCAGCATGGAGGGAGCACTGAGCTGGTGGACAAACTCTCCTGCAACAGGTGGCATTTAAGTCTCCCAGCACACAGACCGAAGATTACATTAGTGGTGATCTGGGGCTAACGTGCGCAAGTTAGCTGCTTTGCTTCTGCCCGCAGGCAATCCGTTGACAAGAACCGAGAACAAATTGTTTAGCGATATAGCTCGGAAACAGGCCTTTCGGCCCAACGAGTCCATGCTGACCAGTGATCCACGCACACTAACACTATCCTGCATACTAGGGACAATTTACAATTTTACCAAAGCCAATTAACCTACAAACCTGGACATCTTTTGCAATGTGGGAGGAAACCAAAGCACCCGGAGAAAACCCACGTGGTCACGGGGAAAATGTACAAACTCCATGCAGACAGCAGCCATTGTCAGGATCGATCCCGGGTCCTTGGCGCTGTAAGGCAGCAACTCCACCGCTGCGCCACCTTGCTTCCACTCCAACCCTTAATAAATAACTGCAGAAACTAATTTACAACCAAAGATAGACTCAAAATGCTGGAATAACTCAAGAATCAAGAGTGTTTTATTGTCATATGTCCCAAAGAGAACAATGAAATTCTTATTTGCAGCAGCATAACAGAATAGAACTCAACAGGTCAGATGGCAACTCTGGAGAAAATGGATAGGTAGGCTGACCCACTGAGTTACTCCAGCATTTTGTGTCTATCCACTCCAACTCTGTTGGTCCTGACTCTAATTATAACAACATGGAACCTGCAGATTTTGCCACAGGTGGGGCAAGACACTAGCCGAGGTCAGATTGCGTAGCTTCCAACATTTACACTAGACTTCAGTATACTCTATAACTGTGGGCTTAAGCTTCTCAGCACCATCCTGACTTCTCCTTACATTTTTTTAATTTTTTTTAAATAATATTTTTATTAGAAGCAAGGACATATTATGGTAAAAACATTTCATGTATATCAATCGTACATTATTAATATTATCAATTGTGGATTGATTCTGCTTCTAGTTTTTTTTTTATAGATGGAAAGTGAGAAAGAAAGAGAGAAGAGAAAAAAACCCACAAATGTCAAAATAAAAAAGAGTGGAATAAATTTACTAATAATACATCATTGGAGATAGGTTCGTAGGTTATAAAGTATAACTTTTCATCTAGTCCTAAGTTCAAGCTTCAGTTAGGTTCTCGTGCCGAACCAATCTACCCCTTCAAATAATCAATGAATGGAGACCATATTCTAACAAAAAGTTCTTGTTTGTCCATTAAGACAAGTCTGATTCTTTCCAGGTGTAGGGTCTCCGACATTTCCATAATCCACATTTTAATTGTGGGGGTTATAGGACCTTTCCAAAATATTAATATTAATTTGTTCCCAGTTATTATACTGCAGTCTAGGACGTTTCTTTGGCTTGTTGTGAGTGTTAGACTTTGTTCTGATATTCCAAGTATTATTAGTTTTGAGTCGGGATCCAATTTAGTATTGACAACTTCAGAAATTATTCTAAAAATATCAATCCAGAATTTTTTTAATTTTTATACAATTTGCAAAAGTATGTGTTAAGTTAGCCTCTAGATGCTGACATTTATCACAAATAGTAGAGATATGTGGGAAAATTCTATTTAGTTTTGCGTTAGAATAATGTAATCTGTGAAATATTTTAAATTGTATTAAAGCATGTCTGGCATTTAACGAGCATTGATGTATGTATTGTAGACTTTCGTCCCAAATATCTTTCGTTATAGGTTGGCCTAATTCATTTTCCCATGTGTGTCTATATGATTCCATCGATGGGACCTCATTATCTAAGAGGGTGTTATAAATATAAGTTAATAATTTTTCTGTATTAGGATGTTTATTCAAACATTCGTCAAGGATTTCTGATTCCCTAGTCCTATAATTTTGTATATTAGATTTAACATAATCTCTAAGTTGTAGATATCTGAAAAAATTATTTGAGTGTAGTCCGTAGATCTGTTGTAACTCCTGAAATGAAAGAAAAGTGCCTTTCCTATAAAGGTGTCCCATCTTTTTAATTCCATAATTTTTCCATTGTGTGAAACCTTTATCCAATATGGAAGGTTTAAATAAAGGATTGTTTACAATGGGAAAATAAAGTGATATATTATCCAATTTTAAAGCCTTTTTTTAATTGTTTCCAGATTCGTATACCACTATGTATTATAGGGTTTTCCCTATAGGCTTTTTTGTGTAATTTTGTGGGAGCAAACATAATCGCACCAATTTCAAAAGGCAAACAGTCTTCCTTATCCATCCTTAACCAATCTGGTTGCTCATCCATTTCTTCGAGCCAGAAATTCATGTTTTTAATATGGACCGACCAAAAATAAAACAAAAAATTTGGCAAAGCTAAACCTCCATTTATCTTTGATTTACATAAATGTTTTTTGCTTATTCTATGATTCTTATAATCCCAGATGAAACTTGTAATAATAGAATCGACTTAAAAAAAACAAAAACGTTTGGGATATATAGTGGCTTGCAAAAGTATTCATACCCCTTGAACTTTTCCACATTTTGTCACGTTACAACCACAACGTAAATGTATTTTATTGGGATTTTATGTGATAGACCAATACAAAGTGGCGCATAATTGTGAAGTGGAAGGAAAATGATACATGGTTTTCAAATATTTTTACGAATAAAAAACTGAAAAGTGTCGCGTGCAAAAGTATTCAGCCCCCTTTACTCTGATATCCCTAAATAAAATCCAGTGCAACCATTTGCCTTCAGAAGGCACCTAATTAGTAAATAGAGTCCACTTGTGTGTAATCTAATCTCAGTATAAATACAGCTGTTCTGTGAAGGCCTCAGAGGTTTGTTAGAGAACATTAGTGAACAAACAGCATCATGAAGCCCAAGGAACACACCAGACAGGTCAGGGATAAAGTTGTGGAGAAGTTTAAAGCAGGGTTAGGTTATAAAAAAATATCCCAAGCTTTGAACATCTCACGGAGCACTGTTCAATCCATCATCCAAAAATGGAAAGAGTATGGCACAACTGCAAACCTACCAAGACATGGCCGTCCACCTAAACTGACAGGCCGGGCAAGGAGAGCATTGATCAGAGAAGCAGCCAAGAGGCCCATGGTAACTCTGAAGGAGCTGCAGAGATCCACAGCTCAGGTGGGAGAATCTGTCCACAGGACAACTATTAGTCGTGCACTCCACAAATCGAGCCTTTATGGAAGAGTGGCAAGAAGAAAGCAATTGTTGAAAAAAAGCCATAAGAAGTCCCGTTTGCAGTTTGCCACAAGCCATGTGGGGGACACAGCAAACATGTGGAGGAAGGTGCTCTGGTCAGATGAGACCAAAATTGAAGTTTTTGGCCTAAATGCAAAACGCTATGTGTGGCGGAAATCTAACACTGCACATCACCCTGAACACACCATCCCCACTGTGAAACATGGTGGTGGCAGCATCATGCTGTGGGGATGCTTTTCTTCAGGAGGGACAGGGAAGCTGGTCAGAGTTGATGGGAAGATGGATGGAGCCAAATACAGGGCAATCTTGGAAGAAAACCTGTTAGAGTCTGCAAAAGACTTGAGACTGGGGCGGAGGTTCACCTTCCAGCAGGACAACGACCCTAAACATACAGCCAGAGCTACAATGGAATGGTTTAGATCAAAGCATATTCATGTGTTAGAATGGCCCAGTCAAAGTCCAGACCTAAATCCAATTGAGAATCTCTGGCAAGACTTGAAAATTGCTGTTCACAGACGCTCTCCACCCAATCTGACTGAGCTTGAGCTATTTTGCAAAGAAGAATGGGCAAAAATTTCAGTCTCTAGATGTGCAAAGCTGGTAGACATACCCCAAAAGACTTGCAGCTGTAATTGCAGCGAAAGGTGGTTCTACAAAGTATCGACTCAGGGGGGCTGAATACTTTTGCACGCGACACTTTTCAGTTTTTTATTTGTAAAAAAATGTGAAAACAATGTATCATTTTCCTTCCACTTCACAATTATGCACCACTTTGTGTTGGTCTATCACATAAAATCCCAATAAAATACATTTACGTTTGTGGTTGTAACGTGACAAAATGTGGAAATGTTCAAGGGGTATGAAAACCTTTGCAAGCCACTGTATGTCGGAATTGAAACTTCTCCTTACATTTGACAACATCCTTCAATCGTTTGTTTAAGAAAGAACTGCAGATGCTGGAAAAATCGAAGGTAGACAAAAAACACTGGAGAAACTCAGCGGGTGAGGCAGCATCTATGGGGAGAAGGAATAGGCGACGTTTCGGGTCGAGACCCTTTTTCAGACCTTCCTTCAATCTTTTTCTCTGTCCAGCTGATAATTTCTTTCTGCTTGCAATAGGTTTAGGTTTATTATTGTCACAGGTACCGAGGTACGGAGAAATGCTTTGTTTTGCATGCTATCCAATCAAAACAGATAATGCCATACATAATTGCAATCAGGCCAAACTCAAGTACATTAGGCTGAACAAAGGGGAAGATACAGAGTGCAGAATATAGTTCTCAGCATTGTAGCGCATCAGTTCCAGAGACAAAGTCCAATGCCTGCAATGGGGTAGAGGTGATTTGGATAGTAACCCAGCTTATGGAAGGACCCTGGAAAATCCTAACAAGAGAGGGGAAGAAGCTGTTCCTGAATCTGGTGGTGAGGACTTCAAAGCTTCTGTACCTTCTGCCGGACAGGAGCAGGGAGAAGGAGGAATGACCGGAGTGGGACAAGACTTTGATTATGTTGAAACAAGGAACTGCAGGTGCTGGTTTACAAATGAAGGCACAAAGTGCTGGAGTAACTTGTAACTCAGTGGGTCAGGCAGCATTCTGGAGAAAACAGATAGGTGACGTTTCGGGTCGAGTCTGAGGAAGCGTCCTAACCTGAAACGTCACATATCCATGTTCTCCGGAGATGCTGCCTGACCTGCTGGGTTACTCCAGCACTTTATGCCTTTCTTTATGTTGCTTGCTTTTCTGAGGCAGTATTACCTGTTGCTTTATATGATGGCCAGAATAAAAATTAATCAGCAATTTGGGTTGAACGTGCGACCCAAAAATGTGTATATTTGACCCCTGTGAACTTCCTGTATTCTCTTAACTTTGTTGCTGCTTTTGCTGGTCTTTGACTTGATAAATTGGCCCTGAGAGAGATAGAGAGAGACTGGAAAGGGCTGACAGTGACTTACCCTTTCAGCCCAGACTAAAGCTGTCTAGTGTGTGAAACACAAATCACCTTAATGTTGAACTTTCCCTGAGACGATGACCTCAGGGTTCGCACTTGGGTTTGCTACAGTACAAGTGACTACACTTCCAAACAAAAACATCATTACCTGTTAAAAAACATTTGGATGCGGTGCGGTTATGAAGGGATTTACAAGGGCGTAGGCAGAGATGAACACTGACAGGCCTGAGTTTGTTTTCGTTGGAACCAAAAAAAAGTATGCGGGGGCACTCGAGAGAGGTGTATAAAATTGTGACAAGCCTGGACAGGAAAAACAGGCAGGACCCATTACTCTCGGTGGAGAAGTCGGAAACTAGTGGTGTGGGCATAAGCACATTGGTGGAAAGAGGAGAGTTGAAGGGTTTCCTTTCACCCAAAATATCAGTTCAGGGTGGGGGTTGGGGAAGATTACTTTAGAGATACAGCGCGGAAACAGGCCGTTTGACTCACCGAGTCCACACCGAACAACGATCCTCACACACTAGCACTATCCTGCACACTCAGGACAATTTAGAATTTTACCGAAGCCAATTACAAAGCTACACGTCTTTGGAGTGCGAGGGGAAACCAGAGCACCAGGAGAAAACCGCACGCAGCCACGGGGAGAACGTACAAATTCCATACCGACAGCACCCGTAGTCAGGATAGAACCCATGCCCTGGCGCTGAGGCAGCATGGCAGCGCCACTGTGCCATGGATGAGCTAAACGACCTCTCCTTGCCTCCACGTTGGGAGGAAAGGGACTGGGAATAATACAGTGCCTGCTGCGCTCAGCTCGAAGTGAAGCACAACACCTCCGAACCCAGGCGCTGGAGCAGGAACAGCCCATTCAGGAGGGTCACGGCAGCTGAAGAAGAAAGGAAAGCCACCCGCAGAACAGTTTAACACATGGACGTTAGCTTGTCGTCCCTCTGCTTCAGCGGAACTTCATCAGTTCGGCGGCATCGGGGAGGAAAACCTCAGCTGAGTGTGAATTGCACAGTGAGGAAGAGAGGAAAGTACCCAGATGCCAAGCAGGCCTTTGCATCAATCCCCCAATTTGAAGATGAATCCGTCAGTAAATTGTCAACTCTAATGGCCCTTTGCCTTGCAGAGACTAAAACAGAAAAATGAATGGAAAGAAGAGATAAATAGCAGATAGGTATACAGTAGGCATGTTACAATACTTACCTTCAGCGGCGCTGCAATTCTGCCACTGGCCGTGTGCGTGATTTTGGCGCCTTTGAGTGGGGGGGGCGGGGTTAAAACACGGGTTTCTCCTACCTTGTCCTGTATTATATTTCATTGCAGTACCAGCTTTTGCGGAAGAATCGTTCCGAGGGGCGTTTTGAGTATTTTGTTTTAAAAATCTCCCGACAATTTCAGCGCTGGAGTCATTTAAAAATCGGCTTCTGAAGCCGTCAACCCCGACAACGGGGACGGATTTCACACACGGGACAGGTAAATGAAAGCAGTTTATTTTTATGTATAAACGTTCTCCTTAAGAGGCCTTTAATTCACATTTTTACATGCGAAACGGTGATTCTTTTCCCCGAACTAACGGCAATAATTTTCATGCCAATACGGGGTTAAATTCACTGCAAATCAACGTTCCAAATGATCGCGTTCCAGAAATCCACACTCGCAAGATGATATAAATGCCCATTAATTTACAGGTATTAAACATTAAATTTCTTCCATTTGGCCTATAAATCCATGGCAATGAGATAAAAAAATTATGTTATATTGTGAATTCTTGTGTGAATGTTATTTGGACACTTAGGCTATTAAAAAATGTTTATTCTTCAGAAATTGATAGATGTTTAGATCTAGTAATTGAATTTTGTAATTAGCTACAATTAGGTAACTAACTAATTATATGCTTTAATTTCATGTCATCTAAGTAAGATTGTTTCATATTTGTTTCAGAATGCTTCAATCTATAATAACTGAAAATTTCTTTCAGTTCTCTTAATTTTTAAGAAAGTTATGGGATTTTGACTGTCCTCGATCACAGCTTTTGTGTTAAGTCAATGGAAAAGCAATAGGGAACAAGATGCTAATTTCCGAGTATGAAAATGGCCATAACTTTTTTAATACTGAAGATATGAATTAGGTGTCAAATTAAACTTCTTTTTATGCTTTATCTGATGGGATAAATTACAGACTTTATTTTTTAAATCTCAAAATGTTGTAACATTGCTATATACAGTAGGAAACCTTTCCCCACAGCAAAGAGGGTTTAAAACTAGAGGGCATAGGGTTAGGGTAATGGGTGAACTATTTAGAGTGGATGTGAGGAAGAAATTATTTGCCCACAGTGAGGTTGAACTCTGAATCACATTGCCTAAGGAGGTCACCTAAGCTGGCCATCCACGCCACCATCGTGAGCTACCATCTACCTCATTGGACACCCTTGGGCTACCTTTAATCGGACTTTACTGGACATTATCTTGCACTCAACGTTATTCCCTTTATCCTGTATCCGTACACTGCGGACGGCTCAATTGTAATCATGTACAGTCCTTTTGCTGTGTAGGAAGGAACTGCAGATGCTGGTTTATACCGAAGATAGGTACAAAATCCTGGAGTAACCCAGCGGGTCAGGCAGCATCTCTGGAGAAAGGGGATGGGTGACGTTTCGGGTCGGGGCCCTTCTTCAGACCTTATTTTCGCTGACTGGATAAGCACGCAACGAAAAGCTTTTCACTGTACCTCGGTACATGTGACAATCAATTAAATTGAACTAAACTAATGTAGTAAATGGTTGAGCGCGTGAACCTTGAGCATTTATAGTGAAGGCTTTGACCAAATGAGATCCATAGACTGAGCAAATGAAATTGTTATAGATGGATACTCGATGGTCAACATGGACATGTTGGATAGAATGGCCTGATTCTGTGCTGTACCACACTATGATGCCAAGTGTGGCCATTTGTGCATTGTTAGTGCTCCACCCCCCTTCCTGTCTCCCTGCCTGCAGGTGGATATGCAAGGAAAGGAGGGATATGGATCATAACGAGGGCAGATGAAATGAGTCTATCTTGGCATCATGATCATTGTGGGCTGAAGGGCCTGGCCCTGTGCTGCACTCTTCTAATGCTCTATTTCTATGCTCACTACCCACCGCTGATGAGTAAGTCAGAGCAGACATTTTATGGGAATGTTATTAATGGTCAAAAGCGGGAAGGGGAAGCCATTAAAGGAGGAAGAAGCGGTCATGGAGTGTGCTTCACGACAGTTTCAGTGACCCAAGTCCTGCCTTTTTGCCAGGAAGTCGTGAGTTCAAGTCCCCCGTAGGGACCCAAGCACAAATTCTGAGCTGAGAGGTCAGTGGTGCAGCCGGTAGAGCTGCTGCCTCACAGCACCAGAGTCCCGGGTTCAATCCTGACCTCGGGTGCTGTCCGTGTAGAGTTTGCATGTTCTCCCTGTGACCGTCTGCGTTTCCTCCGGGTGCTCTGGTTTCCTCCTACATCCTAAAGAAGCGCGGATGTGTAGGTTAATAAGCCGCTGTGAAATTGCCTGGTAACATAGAACCAGTGTGATCGATGGTCAGCATGCACACGGTGGGCCGAAGGGCCTGTTACCATGGTGTTTCTGTAAACTACACTACAGCACAGAGATACAATCGTTAATCTGAAACACTAATGGAGGATTAAGACAGTTCTCTCAAGTGAATGCAATATATCCCTTGGCGTCCCTTCAGAGAAGGTTCTTGCGAGTCAATATTTATCCAATAGTTTGCCTCGTTGCCACCTTCCCCTCAGCTAACAATGATCCATTCTACATTTTCCTTGAACTTTGCCCCCCTTTGATCTCTCGTTTTCACACCTTATGCTTCCATATCTCTGTGTCTCCCTTTCCCCTGACTCTCACTGAAGAAGGGTCTCGACCTGAAACGTCACCCATTCCTTCTCTCCAGAGATGCTGCCTGGCCCGCTGAGTTACTCCAGCATGTTGATTCCATCGTCAATATTAATCCCTCGTTTAGCATCACTTTTTGAAAAGCATGGTCATTCACACAACATTGTTAGTGGGACCTAGTGGTGCTGCCACATTTTTAACACTTCACTGATACCGAGTCATCCGGATACGTGCATAAAGAGCACCTCTGACACTGAAGAAACCCCCACAGTGAGGCGCTGGTGTGTCGGAAGGTACTGCAGTTGCTGGTTTAAACTGAAGATACACAAAATGCTGGGGGAACTCAGCATCTCTGAAGAGAAGGAATGGTTGACGTTTTGGGTCGAGACTCTTCTTTAGACTGACTGGTGTGTCAGCCTGGAGTATCAAGAGAGAGAGAGTGCAATCCCACAGCGCTCCGACTCAGACTGCTACCCACGGCGCCTGGTCCCTCCATATGGCACTGGCTCCTGACAGATATGATTCACGCACTCGTACAGGAAAACCACCAGTGTACACATACCTTGTGTATCACTGTCTCATTTCAAACAGCTCCAGAATGCTCTGCTGGCCAGGAAACACAATCCTACTAGCCAGAAAGGATTGGAACACATCTGTCAATGCAACTTTATTTAGACCATGCTTCACTGCTGTTACAATTCAGGCTCAGGGAGACTTGCATAAATGGGCCAGCATTTACTATGGAGAAGCCACCCCTCTTGTTCCATTCAGCCTCCCTTGCCCGTTTGATCACTTCAACAAGATACTGGCTCATCTCAGGCTTACTGCACTAACTGCAGATCTTGATTCCCTTCCAGAGACCCGGGTGGCACGGTGGCGCAGCGGTAGAGCTGCTGCCTTACAGCGCCAGAGACCCAGGTTCGATCCTGACCACGTGGGTTTTCCTCGGGTGCTCTGCTTTCCTTCCACATTCCAAAGACCTACAGTTTTGTAGGTTAATAGGCTTTGGTAAAGTTTGCAAATTGTCCCTAGTGCAATAGTGCGAGTGTGCGGGGATCGCTGGTCAGCACGGACTCGGTGGGACGATGGGCCTGTTTCCGCACTGTATCTCTAAACTAAACATTGTAACAGGCACAAGAAAAGCGGGCTATTTAGCCCAGATCTAACGTTGTAAGCACTGATGGACACACAGAGTCTGACCTCCTGCAATCAGGTAAAGCCAAAGCCAGCTTCGAGTGACAAATGTATTACCTCATTTGACACTGGCTGCTCTCTGCCTCAACATGAAGTCGCACTCCAGACAGGAACCATTTGGAAGGGTGAAGCCTATAATTAAGTTTTACTGCTGGGTGTTTTCCCACAGTTTAAGCAGGCACAGGACGACCTTCAAATCTTCACACACTCACCACAGATAAGTCTACTTGACGACACAAACAACGCAAAGCCCCTTCAACACAGTCAACCAGCCTGCGACATTGAGGCCGAGTGGTTTTGCCATCATTGTGCTCAGAAAAAAAAGGTCCCAGAGAGGCAATGTGTTCCTTTACATTCTTCCCAATTTAAAAAAAATCATTACTATAATAGCTGCAATTGGCACATAGTCCTTGGAGGTCAAAAAGGATCTTTGGTTAACTGCAAAGGAACTGGTCCAACTGATAAAAATGTTTTAGAAAATAATATTAAACGAGAGTAAGCGATCAAAATAATTTCTTCCATTTGCACCATTATCCTTTTAGACTTTAGAGATCCAGCGCAGAAACAGGCCCTTCAGCCCAACAAGTCCGTGCCGACCAGCGGTCACTCCGTATGTTAGCACGAGGGACAATTTACTGAAGCAAATTAACCTACAAACCTATATGTCTTTGAAGTGCGGTCACAGAGAGAACGTGCAAACTCCATACAGACAGCACCCACAGTTAAGATCGGACTCGGGTCTCTGGCGCTGTAAGGCAGCAGCTCTACCGCTGTGCCACTGTGTCGTCCAAGTGCGAATAAAAGTCCAAAGATTTTAAAGACTTTGTGTCCTTTCCACATCACTGGCAAATGATTGCCTCACCCTGAAACTGGAATATTCTTTTCATAGAATGCAATAGCTTACTTCATTAGAAAATGTGTACATATACGGTGAATACCTTCATACACCAACCAACCCCAGTTTTTAAATGGCCCATGTTGTGTGTAAAGGAGGTGTGTGTGGTAAAGGTGTAGATTGTGCCCAGTTTGAGTGGGTTTGATGGAGGCTGTGTAGGGACTTGGAGATTAAGAGCGAGTGTGCAAGAACATGGCAGGTGGACTTCAATGTTGACAAATGTGGGGTCATACACCTTGGTGAATGTAGTAGTAAGGCAGAGAATGTTTTAAATGATAATAAATTGGGAAGAGCTGATACGAGTCATAAATGCTGGAGTAACTCAGAGGGTCAAGCATCATATCTGGAGAAAAGGAATAGGTAACGTTTCTGGTCGAGACCCTTCTTCAGACCAGCATCTGCAGTTCCTTCCTACACATAGGTAGTGCTGATGTTTGAAAGTTATCTCGGTATACGTCCACAAGTCAATGAAGATGCAGCAAGCCGTTAGAAGGGCAAATGATCGCCGTAATGAGGTTTAACAACAAGAATAAGAAAATCTTTTTGCAATTGTACAGGGACCACCTCTAGAGTTCTGATCTCCTTGCTAGAGAAAGGATTCGCTTGCCACAGAGGGAGTGCAGTGAATATTCTCCAGACTTGTTTCAGGATTGTAGGTTGCTGGATCAGGAGAGATGGTGTCGACTGAGACTGTTTTTTTTTTTAAGATGTGGAAGAACGAGAGTACATTTCTTCAAAACATGCAGAATCCTTAAAGGTCTTGCCAGGCTTGATGTCAGAAGGATGTTTTCCTGACTGAGGAGTCCAGGTTTGAGAATAAGATCATTTAAGACCGAGACGAAGAGAACTTTCTTCACAGTGAGAGTGGTGAACCTCTGGAATTCTCCACTGTGGAGCGCAGTGGAGGTTCAGATTGTGTTAATTTAAGACAGAGATCATTAGATTGCTGAACATGCAGGTTTGGGGATAGTGCCAGAAAAAAAAGAAAAAGAAAAATGCAGAAATCAGGAGAATGGGAATGCCTTGGAGTCATACAGTATGGAAACAGGCCCTTCGGCCCAACTTTCCCCCGCCGACCAACATGCCCCCTCTTCATTAGTCCCACCTGTTGAGGAGTGGACAGAATGGATTTCCTCATCTGGTGGCTGATATGGACCCGAAGGACTGAATGGCCTTCTTTGTGTCATTATACATTCAGAAGCATAGTGTACAAGATGACAGGTAGACACCACCTCACAACATACCAGCTATCCCTGCCGGGACACTCTCTGAAGACGAGTCCCGACTTGAAACATCACCTATCTATGTTCTCCAGAGATGCTGCCTGACCCGCTGAGTTACTCCAGCACTGTGTCTTTTTCTTTTATTTCCAGCCCCACCTAATGCAAGAGTCTGCAGATCTCACAATTACCTCAGGTCCCAGAGAAGAAAGTCATCGATCTTCAGTAAAATAGCCCACTGCCATATGGTGTTCCCTCTCAAAGTTGAACCTAATTAAATGCGAACCACATTATTCACCTACAACTGCGGTGCACAAACAATATAGATTCCCAATGAAACACAGACGTACAAAAAGCAGGTACGAACAGAACAGTCAGGAAATCGCACTAACTAATATCTAGATTTGGATGTCATTTGCATTAAAATAACATCACAAAGAAGCCTCTGTAATGGGAGCAGCAGGCTGGGCAGCTAAATGGGTTAATTGTGAATGGAGTTAACAAACCAGCCCCTTGAAACATGGCTAAGCATAATTAAATTGCGCACTGGGTTTCCTGTTGCACTTTGGAGCAGGATAATAAGGATCCCCAGCCACTTTTATTTGCAAAATTAATATGCTGCAAAATTACAATGCCATGTATCGTAATGGGCTGGTGGTGTTGCATTGAGCCGTGACCCCTGGCAGTGGTAATAGGAGCTGCTACTGTTGGTGGGCAAGTCTCCCTTGTGTTTGAACCCTAGCCTCTTCCAGCTGAGGGCTATTCAATACACGGTACGTCACGGCATTTGCAACACGCCCATATATCATTCAAGGCCGTTACGTTCATTTAGAATAAATTAGCCATTACTTATGCATGTTAAAATTAGATTGCAATATAATCCTGGAAATTACTCTTGCTGTTTAATTGAAGGACACTCTGCACTCTTGTCTATTGTTCTTGTTTTACCTACCAGGTTTCCCCAGGGTACACTACTCTCATCAAACCCAGTTGGTTCTCTCTCCATATCCACAGCTACATGACAGCGCTTGACACCGAGGGCAGTATCTGGTCACTCAAGGGGTCTACAGGTGATACAGACACGGACAAACTCACCAGCTCTGCAGCCATTGCTCACACTGCAGTGCCTCCATCAGCAATAACTCACACTTTACACTTCCCACCTCCAAGCACAGGGAGAATAGAGCCACAGAGTCGTACAGCGTGGAAACAGGCCTTTCGGCCCAACTTGCCCACGTCAGCCAACTTGCCCCATCTACAATAGTCCTACCTGGCTGCGGTGGGCCCATATCGCTCGAATAACCTATCCCATCCATGAACCTGTCTAAATGTTTCTTAAACATTGCAATGGTACCTGCGCCAACTCCCTCCTCCGGCAGCTCATTCCATATACCTTTTGTGGTAAAGCAGTTACCCTCAAAACAGTTGTGGTAAAACAGTTACCCTTCTGGATCCTATGATATCTTTCCCCCCTCACCTTAAACCAATGTCCTCTGGTTCTTGATTCCCCTACTCTTGGCCAGAGTCTCTGTGTATTTACTCGATCTATTCATCTCATGATTTTGTGCACTAGAATAAGCGCATAACCCTGAAAGCTACACAGCGGAAGGAGCTGGCTTGGATCAGCCGAGGGAAAGTGGAAGCCGTGTTTAAATAGTGGAAACAAGGAACTGCACGTACTGGTGTACACAAAAAGGCTGGAGTAATTCAGCAGCTCAGGCAGCATCTCGGACTAAAGATGGGTGCCAATCCGAAACGTCACCCATCCATGTTCTCTAGAGATGCTGCCTGACCCGCTGAGTTACTCCAGTACTGTGCCCAGCCATGTTTAAATACGTCTGGATTTGCAAAGGTGTTTCAAGACTGGAGAGATACAGGAATATGGTGGAGAGTTATAACATTTGACAGAGGGAGGAAGTACTGAGACTGGAGGTCACAAAGGAAAAACAAACCAATTGCAGTGGGAGAAAATCTATTGTTCCATAAAACAAGGATCATGCTCGACACTTTCTAAGTCTCCATAATTGCTTTTCACAAGATAACAACTTTTATTAAACTATATTTTTGCAGTTCAAACATGACTTTGCACTACATCCATTTTTTTTGTTGTAGATTCAACAACTAACATAGCAAAACATTCCAAGATGTTTAATAGGCTTGTCTCAGAGGAAAGAGCAGCACAGTGGAGCAGCGGTAGAGTTGCTGCCTTACAGCGTCAGAGACCCGGGTTCAATCCTGACCACGGGTGCTGTCTGTATGTAGTTTGTACCTTCTCCCTGTGACCACGTGGCCTTTCTCCGGGTGCTCTGGCTTCCTTCTACCCTCCAAAAACGTGCAGGTTTGTAAGTCATTTGGCTTCAGTAAAGTTGTAAATTGTCCTGAGTGTGTAGTGCTAGTATATGGGGTGAACACTGGGCCGAAGGGCCTGTTTCCATGCTGCATCTGTCTAAAGACTAAAAGAGACCTCAGAGGTGACCAAACTCCTGGTGAAAGACGCACACTAAGAATTTTCTCAAAGCAGGGGAAAGAGTAGAGAGGGCAATGTTCGTTAATGCCAGAGCTTTGGTTCAGGACTATTTTGCTTCTAACAGAAACGTAATTATCTCTTATGTTGGCCACATTTTTGAGGAGTTTTTAATCATACATTTCTAATCCTTTCCTCAACTACTTCGAAGATCATGGTGTTCAACTTCTGGAAAAAGAAGGTACTGCCAAGTTTGTAAAAGAAACTATGCCAAAATGTCTCAGTGTTAATCGACATCAAATGGTTGGTGTCAATCGAGTCAATGGTTTCTGGTTATGGAAATGCGACACGGAGCCACTGATAACATCTTGTTTAACATGAAATCAGACACTACCAAGCTACAGTTTGGAGACTAACACAGTTAGTCAACGTGGTCCACGAGTTTATTGCTGACTGAAAGGGTAAAGAAATGTCTTGTCAGACAGGAGCGTTTCAGATGTACAATGGACAGAACGTTCAATTATTGCATTCACTGACCGCAGCCCAGTTGACTACACACTCGTTTCTATTTCATAAAGTTACAGATTCTTTACTTAAAAGGGCGGCACAGTGGTGCAACGGTAGAGTCACTGCCTCGCAGCGCCAGACACCCGGGTTCAATCCAGACTAGAGGTTCTGCCAGTACGGAGTTTATCCGTTCTCCCTGTAACCGCCTGGGTTTTCTCCGGGTGCTCCGGTTTCCTCCCACATTCCAAAGACGTACAGGTTTGTAGGTTAATTGGCTTCTGTGAATTGTCCCTAGTGTGTAGGATAGAACTGGTTGGCATGGACGCAGTGGGCCGAAGGGCCTGTTTCCACACTGTATCTCTAAAGCCTAAAAGTCTACTCAGCAGGTCAGGCAGCATCTTAAGAGAGGGAAACGGAGTTAAAGTTTCGGGTTAATGACGGTGCCTCAGTATACTGACCAATGTATCACAGATTAACCTCTCTGCCCTTTTCTCAAATACTACTCGAGGATGTTTTATGCAAACCCAAGATGGACAGATGTGATTTAACTTCACATCCAGTAGTGTGTATAACCACCACTCCACTTTGCCAATGTTTAATCCTCCACTTGGGTGCTCGTCTCTAAAGAAGGAGAGAAACCTCCTAACACAGATAGAAGCTTGTGATCGATTGAGCCACAGCTGACACAAAATAATGCGTTTAACACTCTTGCCTAACAAGGCATGGGTTCAGTTCAGTTAATTGCAAAAGCTGTACTGTGACACTCGAATGCTCTGTTTAACCAGTGCTACTGTTTCAGCCCAGCCATCAGTTTAAACCAACCTATCATGACAAAAGCTTGGCAACAGCGAAAGGTCAAATGTGTACCAGCATGTCAGGCTAACCGAACGTCAAAGGGCACAAAGTGCTGGAGTAACTCAGCGGGTCAGGCAGCATCTCTGCAGAATACGGATAGGTGAAGTATCGGATTCAGACCCTTCTTTAGATTGATTGTATGGGGGCGGGGGTAAGAGGAGATAGACGTTGGGAGAGAACAAAGTGCGGCAAGAAATAGGTGGACACAGGTGAGGGGGAGGTTTGATAGGCAGATGTTTGGAACAAAGACCAGAGGTTAAAGCAGGAGGTGCAAGAAAGAAGGGTTGAAGAGTTGCAAATTGTGAAGCCAGAGGAAGGAATGTAGGAGAATGAGGGAGAGGGGGAGGAGAGAAATAGGTACGAGTCCAGGTGCTATCCTCACATCGAGCTTGACCCATCCATATTAGAATTAAATCTGCTTTCCACTCTTTCCCAAGCACCTACTTCGGAGCAGCCTAGAAAAGGCAGGGCATTTTGATAATTAATGCCTGTTGGTTTGAGCTTTTCAACAAAGCATGAGATTTGTCAGTAGCTCTTGACGTGCCAAGTCTTACAGAGCAGATATCCACGCTAAAACTGGTCTGAGAAGGATTCAGACGTTATGTTTGGAAACAGTGTGGGTATGGAAGACAGTGTACCTTAATCCAACATAAGAAAACCTGGGTCTCGACCCAAAACGTCATCCATTCCTTCTCTCCAGAGACGCTGCCATTCCCGTTGAGTTACTCCAGCATTTTTGTCTATCTTCAGTGGAACCAGCTCTGCAGTTCCTTCCAACACATTCACAGCTGTGATAACAGCTAGTTATCTACATTTTTAAAGATAACACAGAGAGTCAAGTCAACCTCGACAACTGGATTGCTTAACTCGTTCCAAGGTGCTTCACTGAAGCAGAATTGGACACAATTTGAACAAGAGCAAGAACAAGAGACAAGAAGCTTGGGAGGTTTAAGAGGAGGAGAGGCTGAGAAGCTTACAGAGGGTAGACAAGGGGAGAGAAGGGATGGGTGACGTTTCGGGTCGAGACCCTTCTTCAGACCCGAAACGTCACCCATTCCTTCTCTCCAGAGATGCTGCCTCACCCGCTAAGTTATTCCAGCATTTTGTGTCTATCTTCGATTTTAACCAGCATCTGCAGTTCTTTCTTACACAACGCTTGCAGAGGGGATTGCAGAGGTTAAAGCCTACCCTTGTATTAAGGCTGCAAATACTACATGTTGTCGACCTCCCCGTGGTGAGCCCTGTCAACTGACCTCAGTCAGGCAAACGACAACAGAGACGGCAGCAGCGACGCAGCTTGGCGCCAAACCGGAACACGCGCCCTTTTTAGGGCGGGCACCTACGGATGTCGAACCGGATGGCATCACCCTGCTGCAGACTTCTGCTGCCTCAAATGCAAGAAGAAGAAGGCTGCAAATGATCAGGAAAAGGAGATGAACAGGAGAACAGAACTGGAAATGTGAGAGTTGCTATTCTAAAGTAAATAGCAGAGACAATGGTATTGTGGAGTGGATAGTTTCATAAGAAGGTGCCAATGAAACTACTTGAGATAAAAGAGTCAAAATGCTGGAGTAACTCAGCGGGTTAGGCAGAATCTCTGGAGTAGATGGATAGGTGATGTTTCATGTCAAGACTCTTCTTCAGACTGATTGTGGTAGGGGGGGGGGGGGGAGAGTTGAAGGAGAGATGGGGCAGGGCAAACCCTAGCAAATGACTGGTGGAAATAGGTGGAGGGCGGGGGATTGATTGCTAGATGGCTGGGCAAAGGCCAGAGATGCAAAGACAAACCATCAGCCAATCAAAAGCTCACCTCACCTGTATCCAACCATCACTTACACCTATTACATTTTCTTTTGACCATCCAGCCCAATTTCACATCAGATGCAATGTTTACAATATAGTTGGAATTATGTGTCTAAGACTGTCAGCCACGTGCATCTTAATCAAAGGCAGATGCAAGTCAAGTCATAAGATGGACCTACAGTACAGAAATCCAAACTGTGGGTAGTTATTTGCAGAGGATATGTGATTCATCAACACCCACTACTAGGGAACGTGAGCTGGGGTTACACTGTCGTGAAACAGGTTTATTTTTGGGGACGGAACAGTGGAGCAGCGGTAGAGTTGTTGCCTTACAGCTCCAGAAACCCTGACTATGGAGTTGTAAGACTCTGGAGCATGGAGTTTGCTCCTGTGACCACATGGATTTTCTCCGTGTGCTCTGGCTTCCTCCCACATTCCGAAGACATACGTGTTTGTAGGTTGATTAACTTCAGTAAAATGGTCCCTAGTGTGTAGGATGGTGCTAGTGTATGGGGTGATCACTGGTCAGCACAGTCTTGGTGGGCCGAAGGGCCTGTTTCTGCACTGTAATTCTAAAGTATAAACAAATCTTGCCAAGGAAATGTGCAAGCTACAGGAGACTGTAAATCTATGTCCAATATCTCACCCTTCCCCACTATATAATTTCCTACTAACCTCCAAAGCTACCTCTGCTCCTTCAAATTCTGGTTTCTCAAACAATTTTAATTGCTAGATCGTGGCTGCCAAGTCTCTAAGAATTTCTTCACAAAATCTCTCCAGTTCTTCATAAAATCTATTTCTCTGACCTAACCTCTGATCATCTGCTTATTATCACTTTCATAGTCTGAATAAGGATTCTGAGCCGGACCATCGCCTATCCATGTTCTCCTAAGATACTGCTTGACCCGCAGTGCTCTGCATCTTCTTTTGTAAACCTGCAACTCTCTCTTTCTCTCTCTCTCCCTCCCCCTCCCCCTCTCTCTCCCCACTATTCGCATCTATATATCTCTTCCTTAGATAGACACAAAAAGCTGGAGTAACTCAGCGCGGGACAGGTAGCATCTCTGGAGAGAAGGAATGGGTGACGTTTCGGCTCGAGACCATTCTTCCGACTTATATCTCTTCCTCAGCCAATAGTAGACCATTGTGGGCTCCACCTTTCCTTGGTCATCGGTGCCGGCTCTGATCTGTTCTGAACCTTTTTATACCTCTAGTTTCCCTCTCTCCTGACTCTTCAGTCTGAAGAAGGGTTTTGACCATTCCATGTTCTCCAGAGATGCTGCGTTACTCCAGCAAAGATAGACACAAAGTGCTGGAATAACTCAGTGGGTCAGGCAGTAGGTGACATTTTGGGCTGGGACTCTTAATCCAGCACTTTGTGTCCTTTTGTATATTAACCAACATCTGCAGTTCTTTGTTTCTACATTAATACTGCGGTGTCAACTTTTGGTTGATAACCTGATCCCAAGCAAGTGTCTCTGGATAATTTGATGTACATACAAGGTAGACAAAAGTGCTGGAGAAACTCAGCGGGTGCGGCAGCATCTATGGAGCGAAGGAAATAGGCAACGTTTCGGGCCGAAACGTTGTGTATTTCCTTCGCTCCATAGATGCTGCCGCACCCGCTGAGTTTCTCCAGCACTTTTGTCTACCTTTGATTTTCCAGCATCTGCAGTTCCTTCTTAAACAAAAACTTGATGTACATACAAGTAGGTATTGTTATGAACACTACTGAAACCTACAAGCCCCGTACAACCCACAGTGTTTACAAGCTCCCGAATGGCACAACAGACTTGCCACATGCTTGTTGAAGTTGAACACCTCCCACATTTTCTGCGGTCTTGCCCTGAATAAGTTATCACAAGAGCATTCAGTAAATGGCAGCCACACACTGTGCTTAAAGCTGCTGCCTCCAACCTTGTGTTAACCAAAGAGCTTTACTTAACAAAACAATCAGCAGTTAGTCCGACGCCTGTGATAAAACACAATCAGCCTCTCTCCCCGGGATGGGGACATTAAGTACTGACTATTTATACTGCAGCTGCAAAGTCTCACTGGGTCTGAATGGATCACAATGCCCCCACTTCTCCTTGTCCCCTCCCTCTCAGTGGGAAAACACCTGGACCCACTCACACTCTCGGTCACCACACCCCCTCTCCTGCTGACGTCATTCACTGTGTGCTCAGACAGTCACAGTGCTCAACGCAGCATCTTTCCAATCTACTGCCACACTTGGCCAAGAGCCCACGTCACATCCCTTTGGGATTCCTGCTGCTCGTCGACCATGTTCAGAGCCGGACTGTCTACCACGGCCGTGTGCGTTCCCTCAACACCTGCCTGTGCCGCTATCTTGTGCCTCGTGGCTTCCTGCTCCGGTTCCAGACTTTAGACTTTAGAGATACAGCGTGGAAACAGGCCCTTCAACCCGCTGGGTCCACGCTGGCCCGTGCACTAGCACTATCCTACACACGAGAGACAATTCACAATTTTACCGAATCAAACGAACCTACAAACCTGTACATCTTTAGGATGTGGGGGGGAAACCGAAGCACCAGGAGAAAACCCAAGCGGTCACAGGGAGAACTTACAAACTCCTTACAGTAGGAAGGACCGAATCCGGGTCTCTGGTGCAGCAAGGGAGCAACTCTAGTGCTGCACCACTGTGCTACCCAGACCCCCCAGTTCAGATCCAACCAGGATTTCAGGTACCTGCTCTTAATCCACCGCTTCTCGCAACAGTTCTCCTTCCATACCTTGCGAGTCTGAAGAAGGGATCCATGCTCTCCAGAGATACTGCCTGACCCACTGAGTGACTGCAGCACCTTGTGCCCTCTAGTCAATGTCACAATCCATGCTATGGTGCAGTGTTCCTGTGCATGGATGTCCAGGCTTATAAAACCTCCTTGGAAAGCTGAATCGCTGTTTGAGGAAGAGCTGGATGTAGACAAGTAGCGAAAGAGCCAGCTGTAATTGCACTAAGGCCTATCAGACAATACATTTTTGGTCTAGTGTCCATCCATACAATCTTGCCGGAAGCCTTAACTGTGGCAAACAATTCCAACCTGCAGATCAGATGGGAATCTATTGGAGATTCAAAGTTAGAGCTATGTCAGCAGTTTGGTCCCTGATTCAGTAACACAAGGTAAAATCTCACAATACAAAGCCAGTAACAATAATGGTGATGATCTTCCTAACATGGGTCTAACAGGAACGGGACTCCAGACTCTCTCTTAAGCACCTCCTCAGTTCAGGGGTTATGAGGGACGGACAATAAATACCAGCATCGTTCTTGCCAACATTTACATTAAATATTGTCATCGTGGAAGGAGAAGTTGCCACTTGCGGTACATTCCCAACTCACATCACTGAGCAGGTCTGTCTGACAATATTTCTTTACCCGCCGGCTTTCACACAGTTGTGAAGCCATATATGGAACTATGATATAACGAGACAAAAAAGTCAAGAAGATGGTATCAAGGAGAGCCTCAAAGAGGGAGAAAGGCAAAAAGAGAAGGAGAAGGAATTCTGGAATTTGGGACCTTACCACAATGGTGTAGGAATTACGGAATTTAGCAGAGTTCAAAATCATCGGAGGGGAGGGGAGAGTGAAGACAGATTAAACGCTTCAGGGGAGAATTCGCACATTGAGTTTCCGGGACCTCGGCAGCTCTGCTCAGCTCCGAGCATTGTCCTGGTTGGATTGATTCATTCCATACAAATCTGAAATACAGTACAATTACAGTGCCAAGACCATCAACTCAGCCAAGGAAATTCTGCAGTAATGGCTGGAAAGTCGAAGAGGTCTATAAGCTGCCAAAGATCAGAGTAAACCTTCCACTGATGGTCATGGCCAATCCTTTACTGGGCATTGTTGGAAGCTGCAGGATTTCTTCTCTCCACCCAATTGAACCGAAGGCCTTTATTGCAGCTTGAGAGGTTATGGGCAACCCTGGAGACCATGGTCACTGGCGGTGCAACTGGTGAGGAACATGGGCCTCAGTTCCCAGCCATTTCCATCAGACATGAGTACAGTGGGAGACCCATGAGCAGGGTGATGGGGATTCCAACCTTGGGAAATGGGTGTGATTCATGGCCCATATCTAGCCATTCACCACTCAAGCGACTGAACTACAGTGTGGCTTTATCTATTATCGAAAAAAATGATCCCTGAAGAAGGGTCACGACCCAAAATGTCGGCCATTCCTTCTCTCAAGAGATGCTGCCTGTCCTGCTGAGTTACTGGCTATCTTTGGTTTAAACCACCATCTGCAGTTCCTTCCTACATATTTCCCTGGAGTAAACTTGTTCAAATTACCTCCGACTTTCCTGAAGTTTTCAACTTGTCGTCTTTTCTCATTCAAGGATGTTGACATCTCGTTTAGTACTCACAGTGGAAAACCAAGTCACAACGGAAAATGAGACCAGCATGTGTTTTGGGACACCACCATAACTGGGAGCCAAGTTCAGATGTTTCTGTCTTTGTGAAAAGTTCTGCCAAAGTAAATATCCTTTCCATTTATGATCGCATCGTCTGAATGCTGGAAATTATTTTGTAATCCATCATCACATCACTCAGGCACCAGGTCCTAAGAATGTAAGTAATAGGAGTAGAGGGTGGCTACAAGTCCCCTTGAGCCTGTTCTGCTGTTCCATAAGATCATGGCTCATTTGATCTCAGCCAAGTATCTGAGTGATGAGCGATCACGGAGTAATGAGTAACGGCTGTGCCAATCACTGAATCAATGAATGCCAACCCAGCAGCCAGGCTATGAATTACTGCCCTTTCAACTGGGATGGATATTAACCCTGGCCCCGTCTACCCGCTCCAGAGGCTCCTACAGCAGTAACTTGAACAGGGACAAGGCACGGGTGGCGCAGCAGTAGAGTTGCTGCCTTACAGTGAATGTAACGCCGGAGACCCGGATTCGACCCCGACTACAGGTGCAGGCTGTACCGACTTTGTACGTTCTCCCCTTGACCTGCGTGGGTTTTCTCCGAGAGCTTTGGTTTCCTCCCACACTCCAAAGACGTACAGGTTTGTAGGTTAATTGGCTTGGCAAATGTAAAAAACTGTCCCTAGTGTGTGTAGGATAGTATTAATGTGCGGGGATCGAAGGGCCTGTTTCTGCACTGTATCTCTAAACTAAACTTATTCAGCCCAGCGTCCTAGTCCACATTATCAGAGCATAATGTGAACTCTAAATGCAACTCTGGGGTTGAAAATACAAATTTGGTGGATTAAGCGATTCCAGAATTTTAAAAAAAAAGTAAACATGACCGATTTTGAAAACCTTAAAAGGGTTCACCAACAGAAGGAGATCAGTTATCCCTACCCTGTCCGGTCAATGTGGAACACGAGGTCCACTGCAATATGTTTCGTTATGAGCTGTTCTCTGATCTGGATTTGCAACCTCCTCCAACCGCCCCCTCACTATCACCTCCCCAAGAGAAATTTGGAATAACCAAGAAAAGCTCGCCTCAGCCGTGATACCACCATCCAGCAAACAGAACATATTAACAGCACAGCACAAGAACAGGCCCTTCGGCCCACAACGCCTGTGCTGAACATGATGCCAAGTCCATCACTTATCTACCTGCACATAACCCATATCCCTCCATTCCCTGATTATCCACATGCCTATCCTAGTCTTTTACATGCCACTAACATATCAGCTTCTACCACCACACCCAGCAGTGTGTTCCAGGCACTCACCACCCTCTGTGGAAAACAAAACTTGCCCCGCACATCTCCTTTAAACTTTGCCCCTCTCACCATAAATCTCTGATGATCAAAAATTAAAAAAAAACCTTCAGTTTGAATTCTCCTGAACTTATAACATAACCATATGGGCACAGACCATAGTGAGCAAATGGAAAGCTGGGAGTATATTTGCTGTTCAGTTGAGAACATTTTGAAATGCAACATATCCATCTCCGTGTAACATAGAAAGAGTCCGTTCATCCTGCAAAGTCTATGCTGGCTCACAGAACAATTTCATTTCTTTATCAATCCTCCCACTGCACCCATAGATTCCTCCAAGCTCCACCCTCTCATTTACACTTAGCTTTAGTTTTTGGTTTCACAGATATATCGTGGAAACAGTCCCTTCAGCCCACGCCGACCAGCAATCACTTGTACACTCGCACTATCCTACACACTAGGGACAATTTACAGAGGCCAACTAACCTACAACCCTGCATGTCTTTGTAATTTAGGAGAAAACCGGAGCTTCCTGAAGGTAACCCATTAGGTCACAGGGAGAAGGTACAAACTCCCAACAGACGGCACCGTTAGTTAGGATCGAACCAAGGTCTTCGGCGCTGTGCGACAGCAATTCTACCGCTGAGCAGCAACTTAGGGCAACTTAGAAGTCCGCGAAGCTTGGAGATGTTGGATGAAGCCCACATGTGACAGGGAAAACATGCAAACTCAGCACAGAGAACTTCAGATTCAATCAATGTCAGTAGCTTTACCAGTTGCACCAAGTTAGTACGTTACACCTGGTACTCAAGATATGGTCTCCACCACAATGTAAAATCTAAACATAGATTGGATGTTGCAGAACCTCTCCACTGGACGTGTTCATTCTGGCACGGCGACCCTGAGATGCCATTTGTCAAACACTTTCATTCTTCATTCCACTCTCACTCTGCCCTCTGTCTTCCCATTTTTAGAGTGCTCCAATGATTCCCCAATATAAGCTTAAGGTACAGCATCTCATCTTCCATCTAACAGAGTTATAGTAGAGTCAGAGTCATGCAACATGGAAAAAGACCCTTCAGCCCAACTCATCCATGCTATCCAAGTTGCCCCATCTAAGCTAGCCCCACTTACCCACGTTTTGCCCATATCACCGAATATATCAGCCAGACATTTAGACTCAATTGGCCAAATGGCCTAATTTTACTCTTGTAATTGAAGAACTATCCATGTACCTACACAATTGTCTTTTACATTGCTGTTAGTGTACCTGCCTGTTCAGCAGCGAGTTCAATAATTTCAGTGAACCAGCCTATTCTGTCTATATCAGAACTGGCCATTCCATTTCTGTCTCACAAATGCTGCCTGACCTGCTGCATAACTCAAGCTTGCTTTTATTTCTGATTTCCAACAATTGCTGCACTCTGTTTCTTCATGTTTCCTCTTGCCTCTGTTTAGTTTAGAGATAGTGCGGAAACAGGCCCTTCGGCCCACTGATTCCGTGCCGACCAGCGATCCCCGCACACTTACACTATCCTACACACAGTAGGGACAATTTACAATTAAACCAAGCCAATCAACCTACAAACCTGTACATCTTTGGAGCGTGGGAGGAAACCGGAGATCCCGGAGAAAACCCATACAGGTTACAGGGAGAACGTACAAACTCCATACAGACGAGCACCAGTAGTCAGGATCGAATCCGGGTCTCTGGCGCTGACAGGCAGCAACTCTAACACTGCGCTGCCGTAAGGAATTCTTCTTCAATTCCTGCTGTTTACACGTCTCCAAACAGATCAGCTGTGATTAACAAGCATACCTCCAGATTCAAGGACAGTTTCTTCCCTGCTGTTATCAGGCAACTGAACCATCCTTCATCAATTAGAATGCGGTCCTCCCATCCACCTCATTGGAGACCTTTGAACTATCGTTGATTGGACTTTACTGGATTTATCTTGCTCTAAACATTACACCCTTTATCCTGTATCTGTACACAATACAGTTGATTGTAATCATCTTTATATGACTGGATAGCACGCAACAAAAACGTTTTTTGCTTTACATCTCAGAATAAAAAAACGTATCATTAGAGATTAGGAGCAATTTCTTTAGTCGAGGGTGGTGAATATGTGGAATTCATTGCCACAGACGGTTGTGGAGGCCAAGTCAATGGGTATTTTTAAAATGGACAGTGAAAGGTTATCGATTAGTAAGGGTGTCAAAGTTATGGGGAGAAGGCTAGAGAATGGGGTTAAGAGAAAGATAGATCAGCCATGATTGAATGGTGGAGTAGATTCAATGGGCTGAACAGCATAATTCTGCTCCTATGATTTGTGAACTTACGAACACATGAAAATAATAAACTAAACTAAAACTAAGCTCTTCAACCCCCCAGCACCACCCCTTGTGTCATTCAGCTTCTCTTGATGGCCACTGTGTTACACCCAATCCAGTGGCCCCTGCAATTCCACAACCTCAAACAAGTTTGATTTCTAATTTTTCCCTTTTCTGATGAAAAATTCCCTTTGCTTCTTTCTCCACAGATGCTGCCTGATGTGTGTGTGTGTGTGTGTGTGAGAGAGAGAGATATGTTCTCCCTGTGACCGTGTGGGTCTCCTCCGGGTGCTCTGGTTTTCTTCCACTTCCCAAAGACATGGAGGTTTGTAAGTTAATTGGCCCTCTGTAAATTGCCCCCTAGTGTGTAAGGAGTGGATGTGAAAGTGGGAAAACATAGAAACTGGTGTGAACGGGTGATCGGTGGTCAGCGTGGACTTGGTTGACTGAAGGGCCTGTTCCCATGCTGTATCTTTTTTTTAAAATCAGAAATAAACTTTATTCAGAATTAAGGTATATACTAAATATGAACTGCGCAAAAATTCTTCAGACATTCTCAGAGCCTTTGCATATAAATATCCATTAGCGTCGTAATTGGTAGAGTTCACAGAAATATATCAAGCACTCTTGCGGCCCCCTGGGGTGATATTATTTCGTTTGAGGGGCGTCTCCACCAGACCCTGCCCCCTCCCCCCTCAAAAATATATTTCAAAAGAAAATGCAAAGAGCAAAGAATGTAAAGAAAATTAGACTCAGTTGCAAACAAGTATCTTGTAACTTCCTGTGGCAAACAATAATCAGCTCAGAGTAAATGAGCAGGGAGAGAGGCTCAAATGCACCGAGCCTCTCTCGACTAGCCAGGCAGAAATGTTGGCAATAGCAGGCTCCTCTTTCGCAGGCTGCAACTCTGGGCCGCCAAAGACCAGACAGTACACATCTTTGGTACACACTAAACGCCGAGTTCAAAACCGCCCTGCAACTCCTCGAACTAGCATCTGCAGTTCTCTACTAACACAGCAACTCTGCTACCTGTAGCTCTGCAGAAATCCCTGCCTTCTACGTCTCGTCTGCCATCCCTAACCTTTTCACACGCTCGGCACCCTAGTATAAAGAATGCAGCTTGTTGACAAGACGCCTTGCGGCCGCGTCAGTGAAGCACCTTCTAACTGGCAAAACATGAAACACATCAGCCCAAGGAGTCAACCTTTAAAGTAGCAGGCGGCTGGATTCACCGATAAAGCGAATTACATTAGACACACACACACACACACACCGAGGCAGCAGTGGGAAAGCAGGCTTTGGTTGGGTATCCGTGGCTCTTCTGTAATAAAGGCAGCTGAACATGGAATGAAACCACAAGGGTTAAAACACAACCGGGATGCCGACTGTTCTATTAGCGGTGCGCACCAATGGCCTGTCTTCAAGTCGCTGCTTAATATTTCACCAGCTCGGGGGAGGAAGAGCTGCTTCAACAGGTAGCCGAGTCCCAATAAAAACTTTTTCATCAGCGCTGAAAATCCCCATCTTTTAACCTCCAACGAAGGGAGGCAGCCACCACAAACAAGCAGGAACACACTGGCAACTTTGAAAAATAAGAAGCAGCAACAAGCGTTCTCTCACCTGGAATCAAGTTCCCACAGCCAGCTGCATCCAAATGAATCCCTGCAGTCGAACAGTAAACCTCCCCCTCTCTCGTTATCGATATGTATTGTAGGTGCACATATATAGATGACAACACCAACAACAAAAAAGACTCTTGTCTCAAAGCAGAGCAGAGCGACGACTAACCTCCGGTTTTTTTTGCTGGTTGCACACTGGACTTACTCACACAGGGAAATCAGGGACAGCGAGGCAGGGCTGACACAACAAAGAACTAGTGAAAACAAAAGAAACATATGGCTCCAGTAGCAAAAGGCTTGTAAATTAAACATAAAGTGGAGATTAGATAATGAATGTGTATTCACATGCAGAGTTCTGTCTGAGGTGGGAGCTACCATGCCGGTGGGGGGATGTCCATAGGCTCTCGGGGAACAGTTTAGAGGGACAAAGGACTCGTTTGCTGCAAACCGAATCCTGCCCTTAGGGTACTGCCAGCTCCCAGCTTCAGCGGGAAAGGGTGGCGGGTGTTTGCTTGGCCGGCGACGTCAATATGAGGTTTGCAGTCAGAAAGGACCTACCTGCGCTGTGAAATCCAGTGTCCCACCACAGACATACCAGCTGCTGTGGACATATGCAGAGTTGGACTCCTGATGCCTAATAGGATTATAAAACTCTACTTTCTGCTGGGCTTTGTGACAATCCACTTGTACCCCAGGCCCGTCGATAACTTGTGCGGACTAATTCATCCTAGTCTCCCCCTCAGCCCTTGCTTTTTATTTTGTTTTCTCCTTTTTAACAAAATGCACAAATTACTTTGAAATGAAACCACCCATTTGCCTCGGGCATTGTGGCTTGAAATTGTGACAGCGCTTTTGGTGACCGAGGCAAACAGCCCTCCTCTCCAACTTGCACAGGCAGGTGAAGGTTTCACCGCACAAAACACTGGCCTCTTCTCTCTGTTACTTCAGCCGCCAAGACACCAAACTTGGAAGCGGTGGTTCTTTTGTTGAGCAGCCGCACTTTCCCCTACACACACACACACATGCACAAGCATGCACTTTCACATACAAAGATGCACACAGAAAGGTATGCCAGCACGGAGACAGACAGGCACAATTACACCCCCTCCTATGTTCACACAGCCATGCAATGCCAAAATACCCAACACACATCAAATCACATACACAAATCACACGTGTACACAACCTCACTCACCTGCTCCCATGCACACACCAAAATAAAAGGCACACTCTCACATACACATCACCTTCACAGGTAAGGAATGCAGGGAGACGTTGGGACGGACTCCACATGTCAGTTCCTTCTCTTCAGCTCCCCCCCTCCATTTTCCATCTCCTCATCAGAACTGACATAGTTTAGTTTAGTTTATTGTCACGTGTACCAAGGAACAGTGAAAAGCTTTTTTGTTGCACGCTAACAGCGGAAAGACTATATTCATGATTACAATCGAGCCATCCGCAGTGTACAAAGGGAATAATGTTAAGCACAAGGTAAAGTCCAGTAACTGTGCGGGGAGGAAGAGGTTTCAGTCTGACGAACTTCCATCATTCCAGAAAAAGGTCTGAAGAAAGGTCCCAGCCCAAAGCGTTACCTATCCCTCTTCTTCATAGATGCTGCCTGTCCACTGAGTTACTCCAGCACTTTGTGTCTTGTTCCTTGTTAACTTTCAAGGGCCTCTCCCCCCAAACGACAGACCGGCAGCATAAAACACTACTATTGGGGAGGTGGGGAGGAAAAGACAAGGGAGCTGGGACATAAAGACCCCATGGGTACGTGGGCAACTGCAGGTGCTGCCCTGCACGAGTGCTGTGCTACAGATCCCTGCAGGATGTAGGATGATTGAAGGGACGGAGGTCGCAGTTTGCAGCACGTCACTTGACAGCACTGGGCCTCTGCTCGCTGGAGTTTAGAAGGTTGAGGGGGGACCTCATTGAAACTTACAGAATAATGAAAGGCATAGATAGAGAGGATGTGGAAAGGATGCTTCCACTGGTGGGAGAGTCTAGGATCTGAGGTCATAGCCTCGGAAGTAAAGGGCGCTCTTTTAGGAAGGAGGTGAGGACGAGTTAGATAGAGCTCTTAAAGATAGCGGTGTCAGGGGATATGGTGAGAAGCCAGGAACGTGGTACTGATTATGGATGCACAGCCATGATCACAGTGAATGGCGGTGCAGGCTCAAAGGGCTGAATGGCCTACTGCACCTATTGTCTATTGAAATTCTTTATCAGAGGATAGTTAATCAGTGGAACTCATTGCTACAGAGGGCTGTGGAGGCCAAGTCAGTGGATATTTTTAAGACAGAGATAGACAAATTCTTGTTAGGACGGTGTCAAGAGCTATGGGGAGAAGGCAGGAAAATGGGATTAGGAGGCAGAGATCAGCCATGATTGAATGGCGGAGTAGACTCGATGGGCCGAATGGCCTAATTCTACTCCCATAACTTGGGAACTTGTTCCGTGTGATCTGTACGAAAGGCCTGTAAACACTGAAGACCGAGGGTGGCAGAAAATGCATGAAAGCTCTGGTGAAATCGATGTCACAGTGCAAACCCACTGATCAATGCCTACACGCTGTGTTCTGGTAGTGAGTCATCCAGACATAGAGTCATAGAGTGTGAAAGCAGGCCCTTTGGCCCAACTTGCCTACACCGACCAACATGTGCCATCGACAAGAGACACAAAAAGCTGGAGTAACACAGCGGGTCAGACAACATCTTTGGAGAAAGGAAATAGGTGATGTTTTGGGTCGAAACCTTTATTCAGACCCATCAACACCAGTCACACCTACCTGAATTTGGGCCATATCCTTCTAAACCTGTCCTATCCATGTACCTGTCTAGTTGTCTCTGCAACATTGCAATCGTCTTTCTCAAGCATTCAACCAGGAAGGGCATCACAGCTCCTTTCAAACAAATTGTGGCTCAACTTAAATGTAGTTCGGTTCAAGAGTGTTTTAATGTCATATGTCCCAGACAGAACAATGACATTCTTACTTGCAGCAGAATGGGTAAACATACAACTCTGTACACTATATAATAAATGAAAACCAGTTCAGTGGATGTATATGTGTAGGAAGGAACTGCAGATGCTGGTTTACATTGAAGATAGACACAAAATGCTGGAGTAACTCAGCAGGACGGGCAGCATCTCTGGAGAAAAGGAATGGGTGACGTATCGGGTCGAGAGTCGAAACCCTTCTTCAGACTCCTGAAGAAGGTCTGAAGAAGGGTCTCGACCCGTTACATCACCCATTCCTTCTCTCCTGAGATGCTGCCTGTCCTGCTGAGTTACTCCAGCATTCAGTGGAAATATATATATATATATCGCTATTATAAATATATAAATAAACACACACACACATAAAAACAAACAATAATAGTGCATAATAAAATGATAATAGTTTAGTTTAGAGATACAGCATGGTAACAGGCCCTTCCACCCACCGAGTCCACGCCAACCATCGATCACCGTTCACACTAGTTCTATGTTATCCCACTTTCTCACCCACTCCCTACACATTAGGAACAATTTTCAGAGGCCAATTAACCTTCAAACCTGAACACCTTTGGGATGTGGGAGGATACCAGAGCACCCGGAGGAAACCCACACAGTCACAGGGAGAACGTGCAAACTCTCCAGCACCCATGGTCAGCCCATGGTCAGGATCGAACCCGGGTCTGTGGAGCTGTGAGGCAGCAGCTCTATCCATTGTGCCACTATGCCGCCCAGTCTGTGAGGGAGCACACCTGCAGTGTCATTAGTACGTGATTTATGCTGGGAACACATCCATTACTCTTCGGTCAATTCTACAGATGGACCAACCTCTCCTGAGTCACAATGTCAGAGCATAACTCGGATACAAATCAGTTAATGCAAAATCTTTACATGAATAATAAATACTATTGGGCTTAAATTTCTAATTTGCAGATTTTTCTATTATATGAAAAGAAAAATTGGATAAACTGCAGTTCGGGAATTTTTGGAACATATTTTTTTCTATAAATGTTCCTGTGACGTTAGTTCAAAGGTTGTGATCTTGCATTTCCACACAACTTGTGCCATCACCTTGTGTTACCTGAGGCTGGGGAGCTATTGTAAATGCTTGGTTTACATGAATGCACGAAAAATGTGTTTCAGGTCAATACTGCTGACATTTATTGCTGCCCTGGCCAATACTTAACCCATGACCAACATCACAGGAACAGATTATCCAGTCATTAACCAATTGCTGTTTGTCAGAGGTTGTCATGTGTGAATTGAAGGGCATGTCTCTTACTTTACAGATGTGTCCATGTCCCAGACACACCATACAACCATAAGACATAGGAGCAGAATTAGGCCATTCGGCCCATCGAGGCTGCTCTGCCATTCAATCGCGGCTGATCTATTTCCCCCTCTCAATCCCATTCTCCTGCCTTCTCCCCATAACGTTTGATGCCCTTACTAATCAAGAACATAGCAATCTCGGTTTTAAAAATGCCCAAAGTCTTGGCCTCCATAGCCATCAGTGTCACAGTGTCCACAGATTCACCATCCTCTAGCTAAAGAAATTCCTCCTCATCTCCATTCTAAAGGTGCATTATTTTCTTCCGAGGCTGTGCCCTCTGAACCCAGACTCTCCCACTAGTACTTTGATGTGTGAGGGTTAAAATGTTACAGAAATGAAGTTTAACTTTCAACATCCAACGGTAAAATTGGAATAAACAGCATACTTTAGCCTGAAGAACCAGAACTAACATTAACACAGCCTTTTAAAAAACATTTAGTTTTGATGATCTATTCGAAATTAACCAGTGACCACAATTGTAAGCCCACCAGGGGGGTTTCTTTCATGGGTAATTAATGCTTCCTTTGTTCAACTTTTGTTTTTTTTAAATATAATTTTCTCCCTGTTACCCTACTCCATAGATTCCAGCCACCCTCATCAAAGAGGTCAAGACAGCTGAACAATGAATTCACCGATTTTAGATAACAACCCAACCCCCCCCCCCCCCGCCCCCCACACACACACACACCTTTCCCCCCCACTCTTCCCTGTGTCGCATACAGAGATGCCCCCATTCCTCCCATTATCTCCCCCCACGCCCCCCTATTCCCTTCCACCTACATCCTTTCCTCTGGTTTCACATTTCACTGCTCTTCTCTCCTTATCTTACTGCCTCTTGACTCCCATTCAGCTCCGGTCTTTGTCCATCCATATGCCATTCAAAAACTCCTTACCTATCACTTGCCCGGCCCCATCTCTTTTCCAGCTTTCCACCCTCTCAACCCAAAACATCACCTATCCATGCCTTCCGGAGACGCTGTCTGACCTGTTGAGTTACCTCAGCACATTGTGTTTTACTCAAGATTAGAGCAACTGTAGTTTCTTGTATCTCTGCCTTAACATCACGGCTAACCTGTTAATGTGGCCTCATATGGTAAGCTTTTCAGCTGAATAAGTTGAAGGGGCAGCACAGTGGGACAGCTGGTCGATTTATTGCCACACAGCGCCAGAGACTCGGGTTCGATCCAGAACTCAGGTGCTGTCTGTGGGGAATTTGCTCATTCTCCCTGTGACCATGTGGGTTTCCTCTGGGTGCTCTGGTTTCCTCCCACATCCCTAAGACATGCAGGGTTTTTAGGTTTATACCAAAGAGAGACATAAAATGCTGGAGCAACACAGGCAGCATCTTTGGATAAAATGGATTGGTGACATTTTGGGCTGGGACCCTTCTTCCGAGGTTAATTGGTCTCTGTAAAAGTGCCCTTAATGTGTATGGAGTTGATATTGAAAGTAGGATAACATAGAACTAATGTGGACTGGTTATCGATGGCTGATGTTGACTCAGCGGGCCGAAGGGCCTGTTTCCATGCATTATCACTCTAAACTTTAAAAAAAAAACACCAGCATACTCAGTGGATTCAATTGTGCCATGAGTCAGTGAGCCTTTCTCAACCATTCAACCAGAGGAGCACCATTCCTCCAGCCAAACACATTGTTACTTAGTCACCACCACCCTCCCCGTAAGCCGCTTCCGATAAATAAGAAATTTAAGACGGGGTCAGGTTTAACTATGGCATCTCCATCAGTCCAATAGCAAAACAAGAGCAGAAACACCTCTTCAATCTCTTGAGCTTCTGTCACACATCCTGGATCTGGATGGATATGTACCTCATAGAGTCATAGAGTCACAGAGCATGGATCACAGAGATGCCCCATCTACCCTAGTCCAACCTGTCCCACTAAACCTTTCCAATTCATGTACCTGTCCAAACGTCCTTTAAATGTAATTATGGTACCTGCCTCAACTACCTCCTCTGGCAGCTCGTTCCATATACACACCTCACCTCAAACCCATTCGATTGCCCTGGCTGCATACACGTTGATGCCTGTAACCAACAAAAAATACTTGACACTTTCAAGTGACACCTCCCACCCGATGCCGCTCACGGCGACCGCAGATTTGTTGCCATCTTTTTCCTGAAAAAAATGCTTTCCTGATTTCACTTCTAAGGGCCCCACAGTCACATTTTTACATTGTACCCATTTTTGCCTGGAACTTAAGGCTTCTTTCTGCTATTAATTTAGTGAATTTGCGATATGCTGAAGTACAATGTTAAAATTCAATGCATCACTCTGGGCCAACTCTGCCTAAGACTCTGTACAATTGAAGCATCATTTCCTCCCCTTTATACTGCACACCCTCAGGGTAAAGGCCAACACTACATGAGCCTTTTTAACCTTTAGCACCTGTACATCTGTTTAAAATTATTTGTGTACTGAGATACCAAAATCCATTTACTCCACCAAAGTTCCTGACAAGAAATGTTCTTGACCCAGAGAAGATGATTTCACACTTTCTCATATATCAAAAGCAACACAGGATTAGGAATAGGCTCAGTCCCTCAATCCTATTCTACCATTCAACAATTCCTAGCTCCATTTAACACAGAACAGTCCAGCACAGGAACAGGCCCTTCGGCCCATAATATCCATTCCGAACATGATGCCAAGTTAAACTAATCTCCTCTTCCACCACTTGATCCATATCCATCCATTCTCTGCCTATCCATGTGCCTGTCCAAATGTTCCTTAATGCCCCAATCGTACCTGCCCCCACCACTACCCCAGAGTGTTCCAGGTACCTACCAGCCTCTGTGTAAAAAACTTGCTCCACACATCTCTAAACTTTGCCACTCTCACTATAAAGCAATGCCCTCTAGTCTTTGACATTTCCACCCTGGGGAAAAAGGTTCTGACTGTCAACCCTAACTATGCCTCTCATAATTTTATATACTTCTATCAAGTCTCCCATCAACCTCCGATGTTCCAGAGAAAACAATTCTAGTTTGTCCATACTCTCCTTGGAGCTGATACCCACTAATCCAGGCAGCATTCTGGTAAACCTCTTCTGCGCCCTCTGCAAAGATTCCACATTCTTCCTGTAATGGAGGATGGGAACACCACGCAATACATCAAGTGTAGCCTAACCAAAGTCCTATCAAGCTGCAATATTCCCAATAGATTTAATCTTCCAATTAGGATGGCACAGTGGTGCAGCGATACAGTTGTTGCGTTACAGCACCAGAGACCCGAATTCGAACCTGATTATGGGTGCTGTCCGTAAGGAGTTTGTATGTTCTCCCTGTGACCGCGTGGGTTTTCGCTGGGTGATCCGCTTTCCTCCCACGTACAGGTTTGTAGGTTAATTCACTTCGGTAAAATTGTAAATTCTTCCTAGTGTTAGTGGTTAGTGCTAGTGTACAGGGTGATCGCTGGTCGGAGTGGACTCGGTGGGACGCAAGGCTTGTTTCCGCACTCTATCTCTAAAGTCTAAAGTCTTCTCCTCTTGCTTTAACTCTCCGTGACTCTTTGTAATGTTTTTGCACCCATTAAGAAAATCATTTGCATTTCTAAGCTAATTCAATAGAAAATTTGGATAAGGAATTCTCCACTCTTTCACCCAAATCATTGCCATATTCGGTGTCAATGTGTCAACTGCTTGAGATCCCTTGGGACTGCCAACTCCCCCACCTTTTCAATGGAGAACATTTGCTTTATACCTCGTTTTCCGGTCTTCTCAACAAATTCCCAAGCCACATCATAAATTACTTCAAATTTGGGGAATTCCTTTCTTGGCACAAATCCTCATGTGTAGTACTGTATAAAATGACTTCTCCAAATCCACATTGCCAACATCCATAGACGTTCCCTTATCCAGCATGTTAGCTGTGTCCTTGAAAGTTTCAACTGAGTTAATCAGACATGAGCAAGATTTCACAAATCCTTCTTGACTCTCCTTAATCGGCACATACATGTTCATGTGTTCTCTTCCCCTGGGCTTGATCATGTATTCCAGTAACTACCTCACAACTGTGGTTGAACTGAGAGGTCAATAACTTCCAGGTTTCATGTTCTAGTTCCCTCTCCCATTTCCTTGGTAGGAGAAGTTCAGAACATAAAACATGGAACAAGACAGTGTAGACACAAGGAACTGCAGATGCTGGAAACCTGCGAAAGGTCCCAACCCGAAACGTTGCCTATCCATGTTTTCCAGAGATGTACCTGACTCACTGATTTGCTCTAGCACTTTGTGTTCTATACATTGCAGCAAGTACTATCATAACGTTTAAGAATCATTTAGACAGTTACATAGATAGCGTAGGTTTAGAGGGATATGGGCCAAATGCAGGCAGGTGGGACTAGTGTAGATGGGACATGTTGGTCAGTGTGGGCAAGTTGGGCCGAAGGCCTTGATTCTACGCTGTGACAGAGAACAGTACAGCACAGGAGTAGGACCTTCGGCCCACAATATCTGTGCCGAACATGATACCAAACCCTTTTCTGCTCGCACGTGATCCATTTCCTGCAAATCCAACAATTTTGAATGATACCATCCAATAGAAACAAAATTATCTCAACCGGAAGGAAAAGAATTTGAATCGGAGGCACAGACCTCAAAATAAGAACGCACAGCAGATTACATAATCTTTCAAACTCTTCACCTCTTCTTTGGGTCGGCACGGTGGCACAGCGGTAGAGATGCTGCCTTACAGCATCTAACTATGGGTGCTGTCTGTACGGAGTTTGAATGTTCACCCCGTGACCTGCATGGGGTTTTTCCAGGATCTCCGGTTTCCCCCCACACTCTAAAAACGTACAGGTTTGTCGGCTAATTGGCTAGGTATAATTGTACATTGTCCCTGGTATGTGTAGGATAGAGTTAGTGTACAGGGATCGCTAGTCGGCACGGACTGGGTGGGCCGAAGGGCCTGTTTCCGCACTGCATCTCTAAGTACTAAACTGTTGAACTCCATGTAAATGTTTTGTTAAAATGTGAGCGCTGATAATGCCATCAGGGAAAGCATTTCACATTAAGTAATGAACCCAGGGGGGGACTGGGGAGCTGAACCACACAGCAGACGACACTGAGCTCTCCTACAGATGTTGTTACACTTCCCTAATTAACCACACATGACGTGCTTACAGAGAGAGTTGTGGGTGACAGTGCACCCAGCTTACAAAACCCGGGGTCAATGGAACCAACACAGGAGCCAAACCGACATTAATAATGGATCTCATTCTGAAGAAGGATCCCGACCCGAAACGTGGTCTGAAGAAGGGTCCTGACTCGAAACGTCACCTAGCCATGCTCTCCAGGGATGCCACCTGACCTGCGGAGTTACTCCAGCAATTTGTGTCTGTTTGTTTTGTACACCACTACCTGCAGTTCCTTGTTTCTACTTAATGAAGGATTGTTCAAGGCAGGCAGTGGGAAAACCTTCCGTAAATAAAAGGCTGGCAACTGTATCTCTGAGATAAACAGATCAACTAAGAAAACAATTGTATTTCTTTCCGTTTTACTCTCATGCTTTAATTTCTGGTTCTTTATCGATTCTTTGCTCATCTTGTGCTGAATGCCAAAACATCCCTAATCCATAAAATGACTGTTTATTTAACAACAATATAAGCCTTTTCCTTTCATTTAATACTATCTTTAATTTTGCCTGCAATCTCTGGACATTTTTCCTGTTGTATCTTTGTCACTGACTGTCCACTGTCTAACCCTTTAATTTAGCTTCAGAACCAACCCGCCTCTTTATTCTCTTTGTTAAGACTGAAAGCCCTGGTGTCAGATTGAATGACATCACTTTCAGACTTAATGTAAATTATTGCCACTGTTTCCTTGGGGCCACTTTATAACAAGATCATCAATTAACCTTTTCTCATTGCATCATGTTAGATCTGAAGGAGTCTGGTCCCCAGTTACTCTCAACATATTGGTCCGGAAATCTGTCTCGGGTACATTCCAGGAATAATTTTTCTAGGTTGTTTGTACTGACTTGATTTACTCAGTCTATGATTATTGTCTTAAGATAGACACAAAGTGTTGGAATAACTCAGCGGGTCAGGCTGTATCTCTGGAGAAAAAGGATAGGTGACGTTTTGGTTAAATGTTTCCCTAGACTGTACCTTACTTTATTCAACCACCTAGAAACAACTCACACCAACATTTTTTTGCCGCTGGTAACTTTACTTAAACTAATCCTACGAGGCGGCACAGTGGCGCAGCTGGTAGAGCTGCTGCCTCTCAACACCAAAGACCTGGTTCAATCCTGGCCTGGTTTACTGTCTGTAGGGAGTTTGTATTTTCTCCCTGATCGCATAGGTTTTCTCCGGGTTTTGTAGGTTAATTGTCCTCTGTAAAATGAGTGGTGAAATACGGGGGGGGGGGGGGGGCGGTGGGAAATAGATAACATTTTTTTTTTTTTTTTTTTTTTTTTTTTTTTTTTTTTTTTTTTTTTTTTTTATTTTATTTTTTAGAAGTACGGTAGATTACAGTAATGTACAACACGTATATATTAATACATTTTTTGTACCGCTTCATTTTTTTAAACTTTAAGAAAGAAAAAGAAAGAAGTAAGAAAAGTGAAGAAAGTGCGCAAAGGTTGTGAAGTGCAAAAGAGTGTTGGGAAAAGAAAGCCCCTTAGAGAAGAGGTTAGAGAAGGAAGTAAAGTTAGAAAATAGACCCTAGAAAAAAAAAAGAGAAAGAAAGAAGGAACAATCGCTCTATTATAACTCTTATACTATACTTCATAGAGAAGGAACTACCAACCAAGTCTGTTTTTATTTTACCTCCCATTACCAGGTCCAGATACCTTTTATTTATTTATTTGTTTTTCTAAATTACTATTGCACCTCATGCTTGTAATAGGTCCAAAAACGTAGACCACGTCTTTTGAAATTGATCTACTTTACCTACTAGGAGGAATCTCATCTCTTCCAGATGTAATGTTTCCAACATATTTGATGTCCACATTTTTATTGTTGGTGTGGGCGCATTTTTCCAGAATTTAAGTATAAGCTTTTTTCCCATTATTAGCCCATAATTGAATAAATTCTTCTGATACACGTTTAATTCAGGAATACCTTCCGATATTCCAAAAATAATCCATTCTGGTTTTGGTACCAGTTTTATTTTGATTAATTTTGAAAAAATATCAAATATTTCAAACCAGAATTTTTGGATTTTTGTACAAAAAACAAAAGAATGTGCTATGGTAGCTTCTTGACATATACATTTATCACAGATTGATGAGACGTTAGGAAAGATTTTATTTAGTTTGGTTTTTGAATAATATAATCTATGTAATGTTTTAAATTGGATAAGCGTATGTCGTACGTTGATCGAGCATTTATGCACCTGTAATAAATGATTATCCCAACTTTCTTTTGAAATTTTTATACCTAGATCTTGTTCCCAATCTCTTCTAATTCCATCTGTTGTGGGTATTTCTATATTTAAGATGATATTATATAAGTATGATATTAAATTAACTGATTCCGCCTTTGTCTTCATATAAGGGGGATTAATGAACCTATTAAAAGGGGCAAGATACTAGCTCAGTTGAAATCATACAACACGGACATAGCGTTTCTACAGGAAACACATCTTAAACAGCAAGATCAGACAAGACTGAGGGCGAACTGGATAGGCCAAACATTTCACTCTTCATTTACCTCCAAATCTAGAGGTACTGCAATTATTATTCGTAAAGGAATTCCATTTAAATCAAAGAACACTATTTTAGATAAGGAAGGGAGATATCTTATAGTAGCAGGGGAGATCAATAACATGCCAATTACGCTGGTAAATATATATGCGCCCAACTTTGATAACCCTCAATTTTTTAATAAAATTCTGAATATAATTGCAGAATCTAATTATCAAAATGTTATAATCGGAGGAGATTTTAATTGTGTTTTAGATCCTTATTTAGATAAATCGATGCAAAAACAAAAAGGTCAGACGAAATCTAAAACCAGTGAACTCTTACACACATATATGGAAAACACAAATATAACAGATGTATGGAGGATTGCAAACCCGACGGGAAGGGATTACTCGTTTTATTCAATGGTGCATAAAACATATTCACGGATAGACTATTTTCTAGTGGATACAAAATTAATTTCGCAATCTCTGAATCCTAAATATCATATTAATGCGATCTCAGATCATTCTCCGTTAACTTTTGTTCTAAAACTAGAAGGAATGTCTATGAATAAACCGTTCTGGAGGTTTAACTCACAAATTTTAAAAGACCTTCAAGGGAGTATCTATCTAAAAAAACAGATGGATCTATTTTTTGAGTTAAATGATACACCAGAGATATCCCCCACGCTATTATGGGAATCCTTCAAAGCATTTATAAGAGGAGTCATTATTTCATTTCAAGCCTATCAAAATAAAAAGAATAAGAATGAACAAAGACACTTAGAAGATCAAATAAAACAGTTAGATATAGATAATGCTAAAGACCCAACTATGGATAAACATAATAAAATACTACTACTGAAATTTCAGTTAAATAAATTACTGTCAGAGAAAGTTATAACATTATTTCAAATCACAAAACAAGAACACTTCGAATTCGGGGACAAACCCCACAAACTTCTAGCACGACAACTTAAAAAACGGGAAAAAGAGAATGCAATATTAAAGATTAAATCAGATAGAGGGGAAGTATTAACACTACCCAAGGATATTAATAAAAGATTTGCTCAATTTTACCAGAATCTATACACATCTAAAACGTCAATAGACAATAATAAAATCTCAGAATTTTTAGATAATTGTAATCTACCACAATTAGAACGCAGGGAACAAGAGGAACTGGGAGCACAAATTACTTCTAAGGAGATAGAAGACACAATAAAAACACTAAAAAATGGAAAAACACCAGGACCAGACGGATTCAGTAATGAATTTTATAAATCTTTTTATGATATAGTTACTCCACGATTACAAAAAATGTATACATATGCTTATAAAGAGCAAAACCTACCTGAAACACTAGCGGAATCAACGATCATATTAATACTTAAAAAAGATAAAAATATAGAAGAACCAGGATCATATAGAGCTATTGCTTTGTTAAATACGGATCAGAAAATAATAGCAAAAACATTAGCCAATAGATTAAGCAAGTATGTTAGTAGACTAATACATGAGGATCAAACAGGATTTATACCTAAGAGACACTCATTTAATAATTTGAGACGTTTGCTTAACATAATGCATTCATATAAATCTTATGACGAAGAGTTAGCTATCATCTCACTGGACGCAGAAAAAGCGTTTGATCAAGTAGAATGGGACTATATGATCAAAGTATTGCAAAAATTCCAATTGGGAGAAAACTTTATTGCATGGATAAAACTACTATATAACAAACCTACGGCTAGAATACTAACTAATAATATATTATCTTCAAAATTCGAATTATCTAGGGGCAACAGACAAGGATGTTCACTATCACCGCTGTTATTTGCTTTGGTAATTGAACCCCTTGCTGAAAAAATAAGAACACACTCGAATATTCACGGTTATAACACAAAATATTCAAACAACAAACTATCCCTATATGCTGATGATGTACTACTGTACATCACAAAACCACAAATTAGTATACCAAATATATTAAACTTAATTGAGGACTTTGGATCCTTTTCAGGATATAGAATAAATTGGAACAAAAGTGAAATTATGTCGATTAAACCAAAAGACTCAACACATCTCAGGAAATTCCCTTTTAAAATAGCTATGGAAAAATTCAAATATTTAGGAATTGAGATTACTAGAAATTACCATGATATGTTTAAAGCTAATTATAATCCCCTACTTAAGAAATTAAATAATCTGATTAAATTTTGGAAAACACTTCCGATGTCCTTAATAGGTAGGATAAATGCTATAAAAATGATTTTCTTACCACAAATCCTTTACCTATTTCAATCAATACCTATATATCTCCCAAAAAAGTTTTTCAAAAAACTGGACTCAGACATTACAAATTTTATATGGGATTACAAATCCCACAGAATACAAAGAACACACCTTAACAAACGAAAAGAGTTGGGGGGTCTAGCGCTCCCTAACTTTATGTATTATAACTGGGCAGTAAATATTAAAAATATGATTCACCTGCTGGACAATTCTGCCCAGCAGGTGGACTGGATTATAATGGAAAAAGGGGATTGCTCCCCGAATAATATAGGAGCGATTATTCTCTCTCCAATAAATTTGAATAATAAAAATTATAATAAAAATCCAATTATATATAGCACTATTAGAACATGGAAGCAAATAAAACAGAATCTAAAATTAAGAAACCTATCTCTCTTAATACCAATAGTCAATAACCCATCGTTTAAACCTTCAATCATAGATAAAGCATTTATACAATGGGAAAGAATGGGAATTAAAACGCTCGAAGATCTGTATGAATTAGAAAAATTACTATCATTCCAACAACTACAACTGAAATATAATTTGAAAAATAATCAATATTTTAAATATATACAAATCTGTGACTATTTGAAAACACACACAAAAGATTATTATAATATGCCTTCCGACTTACTAGATGAAGGGAAATAGATAACATGATGGAGAGAATAAAGTTGTATTAAATTAGTATAAACCCACGCTGTCACAGGGAGAATGTACAAACTCCATACAGACAGCACCCATAGTAAGGATCGAACCTAGGTCTCTGTAAGGCAGCAACTCTACTGCTGTGCCACTGCGCTGCACAAAACCAAAATGGTTGCATGGTTGCATCAAAATGGCTGCCAACCATCAAATGCTCAATACCCCTGTCTCCTTCCCCCTATACCTGCAAATATCCAGTTAATAATGCAGCTGAACCCCCTTTTGCACCCAATTTTGCTGTTTTTCACCGGCTTTTTCTCAGTTTCATATCCACAATATCCTTAACAATAGAACGATAAGAATATACATAAAATACTAAAACCTTCCAAAACTCACTGAAAAGGAGTGATGTTTTCCACATAAAACTCAAGATTTCTCAGACCAGGATGTAATCCAGGGGTAACAGGATAGAAATGAGATCTCTCCTTTTAATTGCAACTTCTATTATCTCTCAACACTGTGATAAATTGGCATAAAGTGTAATAGTCCATTAGGGTGAGAAATTACTTTGTTCTGCTGGTAACCATGGCAAAAAGTGTGATGCCTCAACAAAAGCCAGGCTGGAGTCATAAAGCAAGAAAAATAAAATCCTTAATGGAGCAGATTTTCTTTCTGTGAGTGCCTTTGGGAGACATACAAACAGCAACGTACAGTGAAAGGCTTTGGTGCAATGCTTTTTTGTACAATGTAGTTATAAACTTTACTTATTACACCAAGAGACTATTTACTGGAGATAAAAGTGTAGTAGATACGTTTTGCATGTCACCTTTAAGGTGCTTTTACATTGGAAGAGACCTTTGTAAACATCTGAACTTCCTGTAGTTCTAATCTCACACACCCAAGTTGCAAGTCGAATCTAATCGAGTTGAGTTGAAAACAGCTGTTACTTACCGGATTAAATAAACCAAAAAAAGGCGCAAAGTGCCTGGAGTAACTCAGCAGGTCAGGCAGCATCGGTGGAGAACATGGATAGGTGATGTGTAGGAAGGAATTGCTGATGCTGGTTTACATGAAAGATGGACACAAAATGCTGGAGCACCTGCTGAGTTACTTCATCATTTTGTGTCTATTTATGGATAGGTGATGTTTCAGGTGGGGAACCTTCTTCAGACTGATTAGGAGGGCGGGTAGGAGGGGGGGTGGGGGGGGGAACTAGGAGAGAGGAGGGGCAAGTCAAAGCGTGGCAGGTAATAGATGGACAGGCATACTGAAATATCACACACACACGCACACACACACATATATATATATAACTATAGAACTATAACTATACTAGACTAAGTGGGACCCGTTGGGTCCCAGCATCACACGGGAGGGCTGGTTCCCCAACGCAATATTCCACCTTTCCACCAATTCCAATATTCAGGAGAGAGAATCTCAAAAATAATTTAATTGTTCTGTTCGGGACAATAAAACACTGTAAACTCGACTCTTGAATTTCACAGCTGAGCTATTCAGCTGAATAACCCAGCACTTTCAGTGGGTTTAACTGGCGTTATGAATCACTGTCCTGCCCCATACGCATTCCACAGGGAAATCCACCTTGTATTGATAGCAAGCTGTCAGTCCAGGGATAAACCACAGTCTCCTAACACAGCACAGACTGCAACCCTGAAACCCTGTCCACCCCCTCCCACCCACGTCCCTGGTCCACTACTCTTTTGGGTCAATAACATCAACAGCCCTCCATTTATTTATATGGACCCTTAGTGCAGCAGCAAGATTATACAGTCAGCAGGGCAAAGTGAGCAATAGGAAATGTGTTAACATGGATTAAATCAATTTACAAGGATTTTATTTCTAGTTCAGAAACCAGATCAATCCGTTTAGTAATTTTGCAAGTGACATTAATTCCATGGAAATGCAATGTTTATTACTTCACAGGGAAGGGGAGAAAGCTGAAACAGATCAGGAGGAGGAGGTGCTAGTGCAGCTTCCTGGACAGATGGCAGAGAGTTAGGATTGTGCTTCTGTCATTCCCTGCTCTGCCAGAGCTGCCATTCAGGTTTACAGTCTGGATCCCGAGCATTGCAGAGATCAGAGTTACACTCACAGAGGAGCTCCACCTCAGGAACACTCACACACTGGAGACCTCCACCAGAGGGATACACACACACACACCATAGACACACACACACACAGGAGCAAAGATCATAGAACTACCTGGGTAGTTTACACCCCAGCGGTATGAACATTGACTTCTCCAATTTCAGGTAGTCCTTGCTTTCTCCCTCTTTCCCCTCCCCTTCCCAGCTCTCCCACAGCTCACTGTCTCCGCCTCTTCCTTTCTTCTTCCTGCCCCCACCACCCCCACATCAGTCTGAAGAAGGGTCTCGACCCGAAACGTCACCTATTCCTTCGCTCCATAGATGCTGCCTCACCTGCTGAGTTTCTCCAGCATTCTTATCTACCTTAGAGATAAAAATGTAGTCAGAGACAGTAAGACTGGTCAGAGATCTGGAAAGAGGGAGGGGATGGAGAGAGAGGGAAAGCAAGAGTTACTTGAAATTAGAGAAGTCAATGTTCATACTTGTTGGGGTGTAAGCTGTCCAAGCGAAAAAATGAGGTGCTGTTCCTCCAATTTGCGCGGGGCCTCACTCTGACAATGGCGGAGGCCCGGGACAGAAAGGTCAGTGTGGGAATGGGAGAGGGAGCTAACTCCCCCAACAGCACCTCATATTTTGCTTGGGCAGCCTACACCCCAGCGGTATGAACATTGACTTCAAGTAACCCTTGCTTGCACGTTTTCCCTGAGAACTCTTGGGTTTCCTCTGGGTGCTCCCAGTTCCTCACAGGTCCCAAAGAAACATGGGTTAGCAGTTTAATTGCCCTGAGTATGTAAATGTGTGACAGAATCCAGGGAGAGTTGATGGAAGGTGAGGTGTATAAAATGGGTTAACGCAGGGTTAGAATAAAAATGAGTGTTTGATTTTCCAGAGCTGCACTGAGGAAATACTGCACGACTGTAGAAGATGTTAAACCCGCCCACCCAGGAGGGCGTGAGGGGTCTTCGGTTCAACATCTTCTCCAGTAGAGCAGTGTTCCCTCAGTGCTGCACTGGAAGAACTGTGCTGGACTGAGATTTGAACCCCTAACCTTCTGACTGAGGGAAGCATGCTCACTATCACCCTTGCACCACCACCACCCTCGGTTCTCTCCGCAGTTCTGCCGCATCGGGACAGCGCGAGAAACCTGATTTGTGAGGACCTGGTAAGCAGACCCGCTGCCGGAGGCAGTGCAGTACCTCGATGGGGGAATAGGCCTGCTGGAGGCCCTGCAGCAGCCTAGGGCTCAGCTGGACCGGGTGCCGCTCCAGGAGGCCAAGTACGTGGACCGGACACGACCTGCAGCGGCACAGAGCGACGGAGGATCCCAACGGCCACACTTGGCCAGGACGACCCTGCAACACTGCCAGGACAATGGGCCTTCATGGCCAGGTTAAGAACTCTGCAGCTATAACAACTGGGACTTGAAAATGGCGACTCCGTCTACTGTCTCGGTGTACTACTGCTATAACTGTGCTGTATCTGAGATGCTGATCAAAGATGTATCTAATTGCTTATGTACAGTGATACTTGTACTGAACTCAATAAATAATTTCACTCTACCTCGGTATGTGTGACAAATAAAGTACCATTGGACCATTGGAGCTTCAAGAAGTCAGACTCAAAAAATTGGGCAGGCTGCGGATATTCTTAATTGAGCTCGGCAGAGAGGATTTAGTCATTAGTTGGGTAAGCAGGTCCACGGGGGAGAGAACCAGAGAGACTAGGAATCCTCCACATGGGCTGTGCGCACTTCCAGGTGCTTTGAAGAGTGACAAGGAAACGGCTTCCCTCTGCGACAGACCTGCCCCATCCCTGCCTGGACCTGTTCACAGACCAGAGGCTCAGCACACTGCTACTCCCTAGAGGAAGAAATCTGGTGTATGCCTTAGGTGTCGGCTAACAACCCACAGCAGCAGGGAAACATCAGTATATATTAAATTATGAAATACTTCACATCGCGCTCCAGGGCTGGATTAATCTCTCTCCCTGCATTATGCATCAGCTTTTAACTAATTTGAGGAAACTGCAATTGGGGAGGGATTAGCGGATGATTTAAGTACTTCTGTCATGTATTTCTTACGATATTGCCTAAGAGCGGCTTAAAATGGGAAGCTGCAGGTTACTCACTTACGCAAGAGGCACCCAGTGATGCCCTAAATGCCATGTACTCCATTCTGGCTGCAAGGTTAAATCACAATTGTAAATTGAGACAACAGGGCCATAATTAACATAGTTTGGTCATTTTTTTCTCCAAGCCATTGCAAGTTCCAGCCTCAATCTAATGGTATTTTATTTAAATTTATTTTATTTTATTACCATATTTTGGGGGTGGCACAGTGGCGCAGCGGTAGAGTTGCTGCTTTAGATTCTTGATTAGTAATGGTGTCAGGGGTTACGGAGCGGAGGCAGGAGAATGGTGTTGAGAGAGAAAGATAGATCAGCCATAATTGAATGGAGGAGTAGACTTGATGGGCCGAATGGTGTTATTCTGCTCCTAGAACTTATGAACTCACCACGCCAGAGACCAGGGTTCGATCCTGGCCTCAGGTGCTGTCTGTTAGGAGTTTGTACTTTCTCCCTGTGACCGCGTGGGTTTTCTCCGGGTGCTCTGGTTTCCTCCCACATCCCAAAGACATGCAGGTTTGTACGTCAATTGGCTTCTGTAAATTGTCCCTGGCATATAGGACAGTGCTAGTATACTGGGATAGTGCTAGTGTACGGAGTGATCACTATTCGGCGGGCTGAAGGCCCTGTTTCCGCGCTGTACCTCTAGAGTCTAAAAGTCTAAAGTCATGAATGTGGGTGTCGAGGCAAGACCAGCAGTTATTGGCCCGTCCCCTGCAGCGGTTGAGAAGATGACTGTGAACGGACGGTGAAAGTATTTCCATGACGTGGTTTTGGGAGATTTTGATCTGATGGTGACGAGGATCAGCAAATACCCGTCTAAATGGAGGGACGGTTCTGAGAGAGCCGGATGCTGTACTGTCCAGATTCCCGTACAATCCAATGCTGGATTGTCACAGAGTTTTGCTGGAGTTAATCGAGCTGGTGGTACAGACGGAGTGAAGTCGCAGGAATGCGATGCATTTGCATCATTCCTATAACACCGTGACCCTGACAGTTGTTGGTGCCACATGCATGCAATGTGTGGTTCGTGCTTAATGTAATCTCAGCACATCATTGCCAAGACTAACAGGCCATTAGGTGCTGACCTACAAATAAAGGGAGCCCTTCCACTTATGAACAGGTGGTGTCTTGACTGCAGAGTGCATCTCCGCTGATCTGACCTTGTCTGCTTTGTCCCACAAACCTGCTCATCAATCACACCGTAACAACCCAGTCGGCTCACAACAGCCTTACAATGCACTTAGAGACCGTCCATAAAAGGCAACGCTTAAAACCACAAGCGTGATTCACGCCTGTAGTTAGGGTTACAGTTTTTTTCATGTTCTGTCAGAAGCAGTTGGACACTGCCTTAGAGATCTGTGCCAAAGTCACAAGATGCTAGGAGTGAGGGAGGCCATTCGCTCCATCATTACAGTTGCTAGTACGTGAAGGTAAAGGCACTGAGTGGGTTCAAGTCATGCCCACAAGAATTAAAAGTGAACATGGAAAGGTACGGTACAGGATCAGACCCTTCAGCCCATAATGTCTGTGCCCAATAGGATGTCAAGATACACTAATCTCATCTGCTTGTACATGTTCCATATCCATGTGCCGATCTATAAGCCTCTTAAACACTACTATTGTGTCTGCCCCCACCACAACCCTCGTTCAGCTCGTCCGAGGCACCCGCCACCCTCTGTGTAAAAAAACATTCCCTGCATATCCACTTTAAATGTTGCCTCTCTCACCTTAAAGCTGTACCATTTAGTCTTTGTGCAGGAAGGAACTGCAGTTGCCGGTTTACACCAAAGATAGACACAAAATGCTGGAGTAACTCAGCGGGACAGGCAGCATCTCTGGAGAGAGGGAATGGGCGACGTTTCGGGTCGTTTCATCCATTCCTTCTCTCCAGAGATGCTGCCTGTCCTGCTGAGTTACTCCAGCATTTTGTGTTTACCATTTACTCTTTGACATTTAAACGTTGGGAAAAACGCTGGTCTCCATCTGACTTCTCAGGTCGATGAGAAAGATTCTAAGGCAATAATCATACATGTCTCATTCAGCTTTCCAACCAATGTTCATCCCTCAATCAACATTACAAACAGATTACCTGTGGGAGCTTGCTATGCATAAATTCACCGCTACATCTCCTACATTACCATAGCAACCACAGGTCAGATGTAGTATAAAGAGCCATTGAACTTCCAAAGATTAAGAAAGTTTTTATTTTATATTAGCCTGGAGTTTACTAATTCAGAATCCAAGTTGTTCTGATCGCTGGTCGGGGATCGCTGGTCGGGGATCGCTGGTCGGCACAGTCTCGGTGGGCCGAAGGGCCTGTTTCCGTGCTGCATCTTTAAACTAAACTAAACAAAACTTCTGAAATACCTCCCAGGTCGATATCTTCACTTATCAGTTCCAAAGGTTTAGTTTTCAGATAGAGCGGGGAAACAGGCCCTTCAGCCCATCAAGTCCATGCCGACCATCGATCCCCCATTCACACTAGTTCTACCACTCCCGACACAATAGGGGCAATTTACAGAGGCCAGTTAACCTACAAACCCGCACGTCTTTGGATGTGGGAGGAAACCAGAGTACTGGTAGGAACCCCACGTGGTCACAGTTAGAGCGTGCAAACTCCACACAGACAGCAGCCGAGATCATGATCGAACCCACGACACTGGCGTTGTGAGGCAAAAAGGTTGATTACATTCTGTCTTCAAACATTGTCTACTTATCAACTTAACTTGTAGCTTGGTTATTTGTTTTCAAAAGTAGTTGATGGAACGGTGAAGTTGATTGGGCGACTAAAAGGAGATCACCTTTGGGAGGTGTATTCTCGAATAACTCTCATGTATTTGATGTAGTTTGGTCGCAGTCTGACCAGAGCACATGGGGCAACTAATTCAATCTCTTGGTCTGGAGATTAGTAGTTTCTCGCTGTATTGAGGGAAGATTATCACTTCTGTTCGAAGTCGGACTCACGGGCATCTCCCAAAGAGACAGGTATACAGGTGCACTGAGTCTGCACATGCTCATGCACTCTCCAGTACAGAGGACATGCATAGCACACACAATGCAGTGCGCACACACACACACACTCATATGGAGCAATGAAGATAGACACAAACTGCTGGAGTGACTCAGTGAGACAGGCAGCAGAGAAGGAATGGGTGATGTTTCGGGTCCAGACCCTTCTTCACGTTCACACATACTGTGCAAATAAAGTACTACGTTCACACGCACACATACAGTATACATCCACACAGGTTTTATACACATACACACAGTCCAATGCACAAGCACACACTACATGTACGCAGATTTCTACACACATCACAATGTACATACACACATACTACGTACACAGATGTTTTACACACATGCACAAAGCAATTGCACATACACACATGCTATGTGTACAGATGTTTGACACACACACACAGCCCAATGCACATACAAATATGCTATGTGTACACAAATGTTTATCATGTAACACACAGCAAAATGCACGTGCTACATGTTCACAGATGTTTTACACACATACACAGCACAACACACATATGACATGCACATGTGCACAGTATTTTATACAAACACGCACACGCACACGCAGCCAGACCACCAGACACCGCCACAGAAACACAGAATTTTGCAAAGGGCGTTAATAATTAATGGCTCTCTCAAAACTGGCAGCTGGGAGATGCGGGAGAACAGGTGGAGGAGCTGAGCAGTCTGCGGCTCCCCCTCACCCTCCCTCATCATAGACGACGGCCTGGCCCCTGCTCAGCTTCTCCCAAGGGTGCAGAGAGAGAGAGATAGAGAGAGAGATGCCTCGACACCAGCCTTGGCCACAGAGGCCATGTGAGTGTGTGCACTCGCCTTTCACTGGCATGAGATGATTCCAATAAAGCAATCCATCCCAGATGCAGGCCGATAGACACACAATACTGCAGTAACTCAGCGGGTCAGACAGCATCTCTGGAGGAAAGGAATAGGTGACATTTCGGGTCAAAACTTTTCCTCACACTGAGAGTCAGGGGAGAGAGAAACTAGTAATACGAAAAGGTACAAAGAACAAACGAATGAAAGGTATGCAAAAGGATAAATCAAAGTCAGCAACGATGAACGAGGAAAAGTGGAGCCCACAATGGTTCATTGTTTGGCTGTAGGACGACTAGGGTGGGGGAGAGGCAGACTTGAAGTTGGAGAAATCAATAATCACACCGCTGGGCAGTAAGCTGCCCAATCGAAATATGAGGAGCTGTTCCTCCAACTTCTGTGTGGCCTCACACTGACAGTGGAGGAGGCCCAGGATAGAAAGGTCGGTATGGAAATGGCAAGGGCAGTTAAAGTGTTTTTGGCAACCTCTATAGATACAACCAAAGATACAGGCCGTCACGGCTCTGAACATCTTTAACCCTGACCCGATCAGTCTGCAGTGGCACGCACTAAACACTGCGGAGCCCACGTTCAACCAGAGACTGTCACAGTATCTCACTCTCACATATCCAAACTCTCCACAACCACTACCACCGACCCCATTGCCCTCCGTAAATACTCCCCATGGTTTTCACTATGATTAGATAATAACACAACTGATTGCAAATCATTGTTTAGCTTCTTCCGTTTTAATCTTTGGTAACAGCCAGAACTAGACTGCACATTTGCCTCCCACACTGCTGTACAAAGCTGCAGGGCATTAGCTACGAGGGGAGATTGGACACATTTTTGATTGTTTTCTCCAGAACGCCGAGGGTGAGGGAAGATCTGATAGAACTAGATGAAGTTATGAGAGGCATAAATAGCATAGACAGTCAAAACTGTTTTCCCCAGGGTGGAAATGTCATAGCTTTAAGGTGAAAGGGGCAAAGTTTGGAGATGTGCGAGACAAGTTTTTTTTTTACACAGAGGGTGGTGGGTGCCTGGAACATGCCGCCATGGTGGTATGGAAGCAGGTATGATGGTGGTGTTTAAGGGGCTTTTGGATGGGCACGTGGATTTGCAGGGAATTGAGAGATATGGATCATGTGCAAGGAGACAAGATTCTTGACATCATGTTTGGCACAGACATTGTACCTGTTCCCGTGCTTCACTGTTCAATGTTCTATGTTCTAACGACCAAATGAAACAACTCATGAGATGGTGATTGTGGTTTCATCAAGAATCAGCCACACAAACTCTGACAATCAGTTCACTGCTCAGCTTGAGGTAGCTGATGGAAGGCCTCAACTGCAATGAATCCAAAAACACAGAACAAGGCCATTCAGCCCAACGTTCCTGTGCTGTGCTCCTCAATAGAACTATCAAAAGAGCTCAGCTCAAGAACATTTCTCCACAACCATGTAAAATGTTTAATTTTCAAGCATTTAATTCATTTGCCTCTTGAACGTTTTAATTTAAGCACATTCCAACAGACATTCACGCGGTGTCAAAAATAGCAACACAAGTTGATCAGGACACAGGAAGAGACAACAAAACGCTGACATTAATTTCATCTGGAATAAACCATGAACAATTTGGAATTGCATTGAATAAAGAACTTAGGATGCGATCTATAAAACACAAACAACCGCAGACGCTGGAAATTTGAAATAAAATAAGCAAGTCATAGAGTCCTAGAGCGCAAAAACATGTGCCAACTTGCCCATGCCGACCAAGATGCCCCATCTACACTAGTCCCACCTGCCCACATTTGGCCCATATCCCTCCAAACCTTTGCTAACTATTTGAAAGTGTTGAAGATACAGAAGTCACAGACAAGCTGGGTAAATGGTTCAGGTTGAGACCCCTTCTTCACTTCTTTAAGAGTCCCGAGGAAGAATCAATTACTTGAAACATTAATTCTTTATTTCTCTCTCCACAGAAGCCGCCTGACCTCTTCAGTATCAACTGTGTTTTATGTTTTTATTGCAAGAGCAATTGGCCCAACTGTTTGTTGCTGCTTTGATGATGAACAACTTGAGTGATCAGGAAGCAAACAGCTTCTCTGTCTATTTCTACTATTTGTAGATTTGGTTCAATAGTCGTATTTGACATAGACAGTCAGAACCCTTTTCCCAGGGTGGAAATGTCAAAGACTAGAGAGCATAGCTTTAAGGTGAGAGGGGCAAAGTGTAAAGGAGATGTGTGGCGCAAGTTTTTTTTTAAACAGAGGGTGGTGGGTGCATGGAATGCATTGCCGGAGTGGTAGAGCTGATGCCTTTCAGTGCCAGAGACCCGGGTTCAATCCTGAGTATGGATAGGAAATATTTTTTTACTGGTGGGAGAACTGGGAAGGGGGAGGGGATAGAGAGGGAAAGCAAGGGCTATTTGAAGTTAGAGAAGTCAATGTTCATACCGCTGTAAACTATCCAAGACTATGGATGCTGTCTGTACGGAGTTTGTACGTTCTCCCTGTGACCAGGTCGGTTTTCTCCGGAGAGCTCCGGTTTCCTCCCACATTTCAAAAATGTGCAGGTTTGTAGGTTAATTGGCTTCTGTAAATTGTCATTACCGTGTAGGATAGAACTAGTGCATGGGTGATCGCTGGTCGACATGGAGGGCCAAAGGGCCTGTTTCCATGCTGTATCTCTAAACTAAAGGTGGTGGTGGGTGCAGATACAACAGTGGTCTTTAAGAGGCTTTTAGACAGGCACGTGGATATGCATGGAATGAAACATTATGGATCATTCGCAGGCAGATGAGGTTATTTTATCCTGGCATCATGTTCAACACAGACATTGTGGGCCGAAGGGCCTGTTCCTCTGCTGTCCTGTTCTATATTTTATGTATGTAACAGTTACTGCCAGATATCCCTCTGGTTCAACTGATGAAGTCATTTGCACCTTGAAAGGTTTGTGGTTTAGGATTGATTCCAACAAGGAGTGATAGTTTTAACCGATATGTTTACTTCAAGACACACTGCCACACAAGCACCGTGCGTTTTTTTTACACAGAATCGCCTGTAATTAGCAGCGCGGAAACCATAAGCTTTATTAAAACTGGTTGATCTGCTGTGGTTTTCCAGCACTTGCTGCTTCAGGAGGAATGATGTTGCGGGGTGTGAGGGGGGGTGGGAGAGGGTAAAGGCCATGGACTCAGAATAAAAATACATTTCTTTAGAAAGGAGATGAGGAGGAATTTCTTTAGTCAGAGGGTGGTGAATCTGTGGAATTCATTGCTACAGACGGCTGTGGAGACCACGTCAATGGATATTTTTAAGGCGGTGAGTGACAAAATGGTGATTAGTCCGGGTGTCAGGGGTTATGGGGAGAAGGCAGGAGAATGAGGTTGAGAGGGAATGATAGATAAGCTGTGATTGAATGGCGGAATAGCGTTGATGGGCCAAATGGACTAATTCTTCTCCTAGTACTTATGAGCTATGAAATTGGCTCTTCACTGGATGTAGTTGCAAAAGTTCTCCGAGCTGTTTTTTATAATTCATTGTCGTCCATGCAAGAAAGGTCAAGGAATTGAGTATAAGAATCAGGAAGTCATGTTGCAGCTTTAGTAAACTTTGACTAGGCCGCATATTTTGAATGACCTAATTCTGCTCCTATAAATTATGAACTTACAACAAACAACACACAGGATTAACATCAGTGGAAATAACAGGAGAGATTTGACGGGCCGAATGGCCAGTTTCTGCGCTGCTTTTCGCCACCAGTACTTTTAGTGCCAATTCACCTCAAACATTCACTAGGTATCAGTCAGTCACACTTAATATGTAACTGTGAATGACTTTATCTTCATTCCCCTCTGATCTCTGACCTCTAACTCAGGCAGACGGTTCCAGTGAAGGCATTAAAGGCTGTACCGCGATATCTTTGTTCCAGAAACCATCCCCTCGCCCCACGCACCAGACCCCATCCTTCTCCCCCAAAAAAGACTCCACACCCATTTCTTGCACAGCCAGCCACAATGGGGTCTGGTGAGGGGGCAGATGCTGTGACACAGAAGAATTGAAGCAGGCTCCCCGGATAATGCATGCAAATGTATTTTATTCTCAGAGTGTCAGGGCCGCATGTTAGGTCGCGGGGAAGGTTGTGTTTACTGAGCGGGGAGCTGTTTGAGCAGCTGCCTGTTCCACGTTTCAGGTGGAGCCTGGCAGCCAGGGAGCCTGGTGTTATCTGAACACGCGTGCAGGAGACGGAGAGGGTTGCCACGGCAACAGCCGGCGCCGAGGGGCAGCTGGCAGGAACTTAATCAGGGTAAACAAGACGTGGCCTGCGCGGGTCGTCCGGGGGGGGGGGGGGGTGGGGGGGGGAGGGCAGGGGTCAGTCTTACGGACACGACACCCGACCCGTCAATGGAAAGCCAAGATCTTAAAACAAATGTAATGGAGCTCGATGCGGCTTGTTGGTGTGAGATTAACATCAGTGGGGATGTTAGTGACACAGGGAGAGCGGCCACTGAGGGAGAATGTGAGGGAGCTGGATTAATATCGGTGGGGATAGAGTTAGTGAGGAAGCAGAAGGATTACTGAGGGACAGTGTGAGGAAGCTCGATTATCGTCAGTGGGGGTACAGTACAGGGCAGTGGGGGAGAGCGGTCACAGAGGGATGGTGTGTGGAAGCTGGATTAACATCAGTGGGTTACAGGGTGATGGGAGAGCGGGTTTCACTGAGAGACAGGGTGAGGGAGCTGGATTAACATCAGTGGGGACACAGTTAGTGACAGAGCACATGGGGAGAGGGGTCACATTGGGACGGAGTGAGGGAGATGGATGTACTGAGTTGTGGGGATACAGTCAGTGACACGGGGGGTGGGGGGGTGCTCACTCAGGGACAATGTGAGAGATCTCGACCAGCATCAGTGGAGAATCAGTCGAGGACACAAGGTGCCGGGCAGAGAATGGAGCTCAAGTGGTGTGCCGGTCAGAGATTCAGCAATGAGCTATGGTGGGTGAAGAGGACCTCACTACATGGACATTTGGTGAAGGCCACTGGATGCCAGTGGCAGCCACATCCCAAATCTCATTGCACTTATGTGCAATGACAATTTAAAAACATATTTTTGAAAGATATTATTATCACCCCTTGAACATGTTAAGGGAGGAGTCAAGGGTGGCACGGTGGCACAGCGGTAGAGTTGCTGCTTTACAGCACTTGCAGTGCCGGAGAGCCGGGTTCGAACCCGTCTACGGGTGCCGCCTGTACGAAGATTTGTACGTTCTCCCTGTGACCGCGTGGGTTTTCTCCAAGATCTTGGGTTTCATCCCACTCCAAAGACGTCCAGGTTTGTACGTTAATTGGCTTGGTATAAATGTAAATAGTTCCTAGTGTGTGTAGGTAAGATATTTTTAATGTGTAGGGATGGCTAGTTGGTGGGGACTCGGTGGGCCAAAGGGCCTGCTTACATGCTGTATCTCTAAACTAAACTCAAGCCAGAGTTTCATTACTGATCGGGAGATTCTAACAGGCAATGGAGATAAAATCACAACGCACAAGAGACTGCAGGTGCCGGAGTCTTTGAGCAAAAGAAAACGTGCTGGAGGTACTCAGCGGGTCAGGAGATAAAGCTGAGCCACACGACTGTCGACGCCAGCAGTTAATGGTTTATTTGCTGGCTGCACCTGCGGTCTCCAGTTAATTACTGCGTGCCTGCACGTCGCTTTGTCATTCAATTCCGTTTTACGCTCCTATCCACGGCCTCTTGATGTCGCCGGGTCGTTTGTGCAATGCTCCACTCCGAGATGTGAACAGGCCCTTCGGCCCACAGTGTCTGTGCCGTACACAGTGCCACGTAAACTAATCTCCTCTGCCTGCACTTGATCCATAATCCCTCCATTCCCTGCGCCTACCTATAAACCTCTTAAATGCCACTATCATGTCAGCCTCCACCACCACCCCTGGTTGAAGCTATGTTGGGGGTGGAAAGGCAGAGGGTGCCTGCTTGTGAAGCAGGAACACCGATTATGAAGACAATCATTATTAAGTAACGATGTGGAAAGATGGCTGAAACAACTTACTACACGATCCTGTGAATGTCTCCATTCCGTGGAGGCTCACAGTACGAGAGGATGATATTTTATTACCTCCAGTAAGTTTAAAGACCAGCCAGTACAAAATGTGTAGATGGTAAAAGACGCAACAGAAGCCTTTCCCTGTACACGTGACAATAAACTAGATTGTAATGAATGATGGCAGATCCATTTCTGGGACCAGCATGCAAAGAGTAATGTGTAGAAAGGAACTGCAGATGCTGGTTTAAACCGAAGATAGACACAAAATGCTGGAGCATTTTCTCAGCGGGTCAGACGGCATCTCTGGTGACATTTTAGATTGGAACCTTCCTTCAGACCTATCAGCTTTATTGGTTAGCACACAACAAAAAGCTTTTCACCGAAGATAGACACAAAATGCTGGAGTAACTCAGCGGGACAGGCAACATCTCTGGAGAGAAGGAATAGGTGATGCTTCGGGTTGAGACCCTTCTTCAGCCAATAACCAGGCTTTGGCGCCATCTTGGATCAAGAATGGGGTTGTGAGGGAAAAATAGATCAGCCATGATTGAATGGCAGAGTAGACTTGATGGGCTGAATGGCCTAATTCTGCGTGTATGTTTAGTTTTAGTTTGGAGATACAGCGCGGAAACAGGCCCTTTGGCCCACAGAGTCCGCACCGACCAGCGATCCCTACAGACAAGCACTATCTTACACACACTAGGGACAATTTTACAATTTTACCAAGCAAATTAACTTACAAACCTGTACGTCGTTCGAGCGTGGGAGGAATCTGGAGCACGCACACAGGTCATGGGGAGAACGTACAAATTCCATAACGACAGCACCCAAAGTCAGGATCGAACCCATGTCTCTGGCACTGGAAGGCAGCAACTCTACCCGCTGCACCACCATGGCGCCCTATGTCTTATGATCGTATGGGTTCTGGGGCATGGAACCTGGTGGAATGCAGCAATCTCCGGAGAGGACTAAAGAGCCGGGGAAGGGATGTGGACCCAGTATGTGGGGGTGGGAGAAGGGAATGCGGTCACAAGAATGTGAGAATGCTAAATTCTCGGTGGTGCTGGAATTGGGAGCTGGTGCAAGACCTAACCACACTCGGTAACCCAGGCAAGATGCACAGGCCACAGCCACCCACAGAGGGCTACAGGAAGATAACTTCCTAACGCTTTCACGACTGAGTGGCTGATCAGAAGATGAGGCGCCTGCTCGTTCCAGCTGACAGCCTCACCACACGGAAGGTGTTAATGAGATCAGACAAGCCAACCTCCCCAGAGAGAGACTCCTGCCTCGATCAGAGCCACACTCAAGTCGTGTCGAAACGCACACTATCCCCGCTCCTCTCGTTCCATTCACGAAGCAGGTGGGACAAATGAATCAGACAATGGGAGCTGGAAAAGGATAGTGGATCCCACTTTTGTTCTTTTTCTGGTCGGATGAAACCCAGTGTCAGTGGGGAGAAGGGAAAGGAACAGTGTTGGGAGTCACAAAGAGGAAACCTAATTATCACAGGCAAGACTCTGAGAGATTGCTTCACGGGAACACAGTGGGGAGGGAAGCAAAATGATCCACTCGTTCTTCAAACCAGCTAATTAACCAGCCCTTGTTTGTTTGAACAATTGCTGGGTTTGCTTGGCTGGCCCGCTGTAGCACAGTGAAGCAGGCTCCCGCGTTAATGAGGATGACTACGAAACGGCAAGGCAGCGGTGGGAGGTTAATGGTGATTACCACCAACATGTAGACCGACCGGGCCGAGCAGCTGCCTCAGATGCCTTTTGTGCCTGTGGGGGCAGAGAGCAAACACGAAGGAGGTTGCTAACCCTGGGCAGAGAGCCTCGAAGGGAAGCCAAAGGAGGGAGCCTTGCTGACTCTTGTAGGCAGTGATCTCTCGCACAGGATCCCGAATGAGCCAACTAATAGTGAAGGTCAGGCAGCATAGACACCGAGTGCTGGAGCAACTCAGCCAGTCAGGCAGCATCTCTGGAGAAAAAGGACGGGTGGCATTTCAGGTCGGGACCCTTCTTCAGACTGAGAGTATGGTGTAGAGGGAAGGGGGGGGGGGGGGGTGAAGAGCTGGAGGCAAAAAGACCAGGACCAATCAGGGCCAGCCATAAATGAACTCAGGCAATGACCTCATCAGAGACCCTCGAACTATCTTTGATTGGACTTTACTGGGCTTTATCTTGCATTAAACGTTATTCCCTTCATCATGTATCTGTACACTGTGGATGGTTTTAGTTCTAGTTTTTTTGTTTTACGTTTAAAGATGAAGCATGGAAACAGGCCCGTCGGCCTACCAAGTTCACGTCGACCAACGATCCCCGCACACTATCACTAGCCTACACACACTAGCGACAATGTACAATTTTACCAAGCCAATTAGCCTACAAACCTGCACGTCTTTGGAGTGTGGGAGGAAACCAGGGATCCCGGAGAAAACCCATGCAGGTCACGGGGAGAACAGGCATATATATATATACACACACACACATATATACAGGCAACACCTGTAGTCAGGATCGAATCCGGGTCTCTGGCGCTGTACGGCGCCAACTCTATTGCTGCGCTACCATGCCGCATGGCTCAATTGTAATCATGTAATGGCTTTCCGCCGACTTGTTAACACGCAACAAAAGCTTTTCACTGTATTCAATACACGTGACAATAATCTAAACTAAGATGGGACCCTCAGCAATCAGGATGCACCCGTACACTCTGAATGATGCACTCGGAGAGCATCGATGGATTCCTGTGCAACCCTGGTGGCTTCTCGTCACAGATCTCTTGCCTATTATCAGCGCTGGCCTGCCACTGCATTCTGATTCACTGGAAAGTGTGATGTGGGCTGCAAGGCAGGGATACCACATGGCAGCTACAATGGAGGAGCTTTGCAATCTGCATAACATCACAATAGCGTGCTGGACCCTGATGTTGCCAATGCTCTCTCAGGCATTTACTGAGCCGATTCAGTCTACTCTAAATACTCAAAGAAGACAGCGCAGCCAAAGGAGCCAAGACAGATACACATACACTGGCTAATTTATATGAGTATCTTTCCCTCTGGGCACGAGGCACCACAGCACACATGCACAGATGCCCTTGAATGCCGACTGGTTGCATAATGGCCTGGAATGGCAATTCCAGCACACAGGAATGCAAGAGGTTGTAGATAGTGGTGGACTCAGCCCGGCCCATCACATACACAGCCCTCCTCACCACCAAAAGCAGATGCATGAGGCATTACCTCAGGAAGGCAGCATCTATCATCAAGGATCTCCACCATGCCCTCATCATCAGCCAGGAGGTACAGAAATCTGAAGTCCCACAAGCAGGTTCAGAAACACCTCTATTCCTACATCACCAGCTTCTTGAAAGGATGGCACAGTGGTGCAGCGGTAGAGTCATTGTTCTACAGTGCCAGAGCAGCAGGTCTGTAAATGCCTCGAACATCATCATCAAGGATCAAGTAAAGCTCCTCAATTGAAATAAACCATCTTTCCAGTGACCTTTGCTTTGATGAATTGACATTCAATGTAGAATTAGGACAAACAATACTCTGTAGAACTCATGGACGTCTTTTTAAATGATGGGGCAATCGCTGTTGATAACCAAGACCCGTGTTGATGGAGCCTTCCTTTGCCATGTAATAAACAGCATGGTGGAATTGCTGCCTTACAGTGCCAGAGACCAAGATTCGATCCTGACTATAGGTGCTTATCTGTATGGAATTTGTACATTTTCCCCGTGACCCGCGTGGGTTTTCTCCAGGTGCTCCAGTTTCCTCCCTCACTTCAAAGACGTACAGGTTTGAAGGTTAATTGGTTTGGTATCATTGGAAATTGTCCCAAGTGCGTGTAGGATAGAGTTAATGTGCGTTGATCGCTGGTCGGTGTGGACTCAGTGAGCCGAAGGGCCTGTTTCCACGGTTTATTTAAACTAAGCTAAACTAAACCACAAGAGAAGTTTTTAGGATCAAGCCATTCAATTTGTGACAGATTTCCCCCAAAACCCTAAAAGGGAGGGAGTTTCCACCAAGACAATAGAGAGGACCATGATAAGTGATAGTTCAGTTGCCGTGTTACTGAATGGGGAATTCTGCCAGGAATCTACAAGATTAAACCAGCAGATTGTTTTGGAATTGTTGGTCTACAATTACAGGGGATTTCTTCAGCTCAGCACAAATTATGCATTACTCATTTGTAAAGTACAAAAATAAACAACACTTTATTACTTTATATCGATAAAGCTAAGAAAGTTCCCCTCAATGTCCAGGCCAATATTTATTGATTGAAAGATTGGAAAGTGTGGCATGGAACCAGGCCCACCATCGGTCACCCGTTCACACCAGTTCTACGTTATTCCACTTTCTCATCCACTGCCTGCACTCCAGAGGCAATTTGCAGAGGCCAATTAACCGACAAATATGCACGTGTTTGGGAATTGGGAGCATCCGGAGAAAAACCCACACGGTCTCAAGAACATGCAAACTCCACACAGACAGCATACAAGTTCAGGATCGAAACAGGGCCTTGGTCGCTGTGAGGCAGCAGCTGAGTTACTCCAGCACTTTTGAGTCTTTCGCCCAAGTTTCCACCGTCCACGGCTCCTTGTGTCCGGAGATGTAACTTCTTCTTAAGCTGTCCCTTGGGATCGAGGGTAGCCTACTTCCATTGGTGTTGTGCAACTTCTGAAGTCACTTTATGAGACTAACGTGGGAACCGCGATGGGCCAGGGGAGGACAGAGTACATGGGTTTGTGATAAACTGCAAAGAAAGCACAGGCGGGAGAATGATGTGCTGTGAAAGTTGTTGAGATTGAGAAAGGATGGGTTGGAAAGTAATCTGCATTACAACCTCGATAATTGCGGCACTTAAAGACTGAACTGCGGAGTGTGAATGAAGTGCATTGTTTTAACCATTAATCTATTGCCTCTCTGTCTAATGGGCAATTGAGTCCCAGGACTGCTTCAACTAGTTATTCTACTAAGCAGGTTGAATGAGCGTCAAAATTAGTAAAGGGCCTGTCCCACTCGGGCGTCATTTGCCCGTAATTTACGCGACATCATTTACGTGCATGGTGCGTATTAGGTGCGAATGGTGCGTGGTGACATAGGCAGTGAAGCGCGGTCGTGCGCGGCGCCCCAGAATTTTGGGATGTACTAAATATTCGCACGCCATCTGCGTGACGCCCAAGTGGGACAGGCCCTTTAGGGGGCAATTTTAAAGCCATCCACTATATTCAATGTGCAGGAAGCAACTACAGATGCTGGTTTACACCAAAGATAGACAGACACAAAATGCTGGAGTAACTCAGTGGGTCAGGCAGCATCTTTGGAGAAAAGGAATGGGTGGCTTTTGGGTAGAGTCCCTTCTTCAGCCTTATCCAATGCCCTGGGCAGGCAAAGCTAGAACAACAGTCTGGATATTTACAATAGTGATTGAATGGAAGATACAGCACAGAAGCAGGCCCTTCGGCCCCAAAATCAATGTCGGGCATCAATCACCCGTTCAAACTAGTTCTATGTTAACCCACTTTCTCATCCACTGGCTACACACACAGGAGGGGCAATTTAGAGGCCAATTAAACAACTCTTTGAAATTTTGGAGGAAACTAGAATACTTCAAGTAATTCCATGTCGTCACAGAGAGAACGTAAAAACTCCACCCGAGGTCAGGATTGAACCTGTGTCTCTGGTGTCATGAGGCAGCGGCTCAACTATCTGCACCACTTGGGGTGAAAGAATTTAATAAATTCATAAATTCATTAGTTATAGGAGCAGAATTAGATCATTCAGCCCATCAAGTCTACTCCACCATTCAATCATAGCTGATCTATCTTTCCCACTCAACCCCATTCTACTGCCTTCTCCCCATAACCCCTGACACCCGTACTAATCAAGAATCTGTCCATCTCTGCCTTAAAAATACCCAATGACTTGGCCTCCACAGATTCACCACCCTCAAAAGAAATTCCTTCTCATCTCCTTCCTAAAGGCACATCCTTTTATGCTGAGACTGTGTTCCCTGGTCCTAGACGCTCCCACTAGTAGAAACATCCTCTCTACATCCACTCTAAGGCCTTTCACTATTCGGTAAATTTCAATGAGTTCTCCCCTCATCCTTCTAAACTCCAGCAAGTACAGGCAGTGCCATCAAACACTCATCATAAATTAACCCAATCATTCCTGGTAGACGAAGGGACCATTCTCGTTAACGTCCTCTGGACCCTCTCCAATGCCAGCACATCCTTCCTCAGATATGGGGCCCAAAACTGCTCACAAAATGAGTATTTTTAAAGAAATAGTGATTCCAATGAATCAGCAACTCAACCAGATTTTCTTGCAATTTGCAAACGTCCTTTTTACAAATTGGCAATCAATGTTGGAGGAACTCCAAAGGAATTGCTGTTGAACCACGGGGAGTTAATTCAGAGGTAAATTATTTACCGTAGTACGCTCTAGTATGCTGATTATTGAAAATTACATAATGAAATTCAACCCTGTGAAATCAATTTAAGTACACAATAAATCAGGTGCTCAAAGAGACATGGTGACACAGACATCACTGTGGGTCATACACCAGTAATAGTTGATAGCCTGCACTTAGTTTAGTTTAGAGTTTAGCTTAGTTTAGTTTAGAAATGTTGTTGTTTAGTCAGTATGGAAACAGGCCTTCTGCCCACCGAGTCCGCTTCGACCAGTGATCCCTGCACATTAACAATACCTTACACACAGTAGGGATAATCTTTTTACATTTACACCAAGCCAATTGTCCTACAAGCCTGTACGTTTTAGAGTGTGAGAGCAAACAGAAAATACCGGAGAAAAGCCATGCAGGTCATGGGGAGAACATATAAACTCCGTACAGCCAAACACCCATGGTCAGGTTCAAGCCCGGGTCTCTGCCGCTAGGTCACCGTGTCGCCCAGCTCTATGGAGCTTTAATAGGCCTTGAGATTTAGATGCAATATCTTGTTGAGATTAGGTTCCTCTGACCTGATTTTTCTTTTGGGGGGGGGGGGGGGTTCTCAGTTTTTGGGCAATGCTAGCATGTGCCACCTGTTCCTTGTAGTTCAGTGAAGTTGGAGCATCACCTTTCTGCACAGACTGCCATTTTGTGTAGGGTATGGTTCAGAGGGTGCAGGAATCAGGCAGGACAAGAATCAAGTCAAGACTGTTTTATTGTCATATGTCCCATAAGAAGGAACTGCAGATGCTGGTGTAAACCGAAGATAGACACAAAATGCTAGAGTAACTCAGCAGGACAGGCAGCATCTCTGGAGAGAAGGAATGGGTTGAGACCCTTCTTCAGACGTCACCCATTCCTTCTCTCCAGAGATGCTGCCTGCCCTGTTGAGTTACTCCAGCATATTGTGTCTATCTTCCGAACAATGACATTCTTACATGTAGCAGCACAACAGAATATGTAAACAAAGTACTCTGTAATCAATACAATAAACGAAAAAAATGTTCAGTATATATATAATTTTTTTAATACATTGGACCATTTTCAAAATGGCGGCGGACGGATGAGAGGATCACGGGCCTTTAAGGCCCAGATAAGACTGCACTCTTAAGAAATTTGGAACTTTATTGGCGTCGGAAACGTGGCATCTCTTGGTCTACTGCCTCGGTGAAGTCAACTATTAAACTATAATTGTTGCGATTTTGTAGTTATTTATAATATGATTTTACTGGATTGTAGGCAAAACTATTTTCACTGTGCCTAGGTACATAGGTACATCTGACAGTAAAGCATCGTCATATTTGTATATTTGACTACATTTGCACCCGAGGTCAGGATTGAACCCAGGACCTAGGTGCTGTGAGACAGCTGCTCTACCAGCTGTGCTACTGTTGCTGCCCTCTGTGTAGCTCATGAGATGGGTGCACTCGTTCCTCCATCTGCTGTGACCCTCGACTACATAACTCATCGTTGGATGGCATAGACACAATGGGCTGAACGGCCTTGACTGCTGTTAATGCCAGTCATTCTGGGAGTCAGGTCAACATAGATGATTGTCTGAGGCTAATTGCGAAAAGGCTGGCATCTTCTCCCCGCAGTGTGAATTAACACACGCTTTCTTCAAGACACTGTCTGTCCTTGTACTGTGCCGTGTTGCTGCTTGACATGCACATTAGTAATGCAAAAGATGAGCTTAAGCAACTAATTAGAGGGTCTTAAGATATATCCTTTTGAAAGATTCCTCTGATCTGAGCACCCTGGAAATAATCTTTGCCATTCCACACGATACCCCTGTATTGTTAGTTCACATTTAATGATGGTTATTGACCTTAATTACAGGTGCACATGCAAACACACACAGAGGCACCACCACTGAGAGACCTAATTATAGCCCTGTTTATTAAAAAACAAGATATTTACACGTATTAAAAAGCTCTTAAAACAATAAATCCAATTAAAATCTTTGCTTGCTGCCATTCTCCGCCCAGCAGGATTTCATTTTACCGCTTAAATAGGTCCAGCTTGCAGTCACCTCAGTCTTAAGTAAACCTGGGTTGTTAATTAAACACTGTTCTGTTGTCATGATTAAATATTGAGCTCAAGTCAAATCAAACGGGTGCATTAGCTTTGAGCACTGGGGAATTGTGGCAATTCCTGGACAACACATTACCAGAGTTAACTTAAATTATTCATTTCTCCTGTTCTCTATTTCTCTGTTGTACTCATGTTAACTAATGTTGATGACTAGCAGTGCTGATTCAGATGCACCACAGAACCCAATTAACAACCTGCTTTACGAAGAGAAAAACTTCCTTATTACAAGGATCAATGAAAACAGTGGAATAATTAATTAGTAGGCTGCAATTTTTCTAATTGAACGCAGATTACTCAATTAGGATTAATCTTGTCGTGCACTTCAGTTAATTGCAGGCTTTGTTTTATTTGCTTTAGTTGTCAGAAGACCCATGAAACTCCTCAGAACACATGGTGATTATTCAATGTTAGCTGTGCTGTTGCTAATATTTCCCTGTCCTGTTTGAACTGCCTGCCAATGAGCATGGTATAACTTGACCTGAAATGCTCTCCCGTCTTCTGGATGGTCAAAGTTTGGACACCAGGGCCAGGGCCTCACCTCTGTCTCAGCTGCTGCCCATCCACCAGGGAAGTAGGAGGAGACTCACTTTATGATGAAAGGACAACAGCTAAACCACAGCAATCACCACCCAGTTTCCTTCAATGTTGTACATTCAACAAGCCAGCACCCTAAATCAACCACTAACCAGGAGTATCACTAACCTGGTGATCCTAAGACCAACTCCAAGGTTGCCTGAACTCAGGGCCACATCATCCAGTATAAACCTGCATCAAGCTCCACTCCAAAGATGTACAGATTTGTAGGTTAATTGGCTTGGGTTTCTATTCTTGGTATAAATGTAAATTGTCCCTGGTGTGTATAGACTTGTGTTAATGTGCGGGGATCGCTGGTCGGTGTGGACTCTGGACCGAAGGGCCTGTTTCCGCGTTGTATCTCCAAACTAAACTCAACTAGAGCCAAAGCACATGGACACCACATGCTGAGGTTCCACCTGTCCCCAGTGTTGTGAATGATGGGTCTGGTACTGATGCCACAGAATATGGCAGTTAATTGGACATTATGCCACACCACCTGTCCTTTGTGGAAAGGTTCTCTGGACCAACACCTTTGAGCGCAATTCTATCAGGCAGTGGTCAACATGGAACATCCTGCAGACACCGCAGGACAAGGACTGGATGGATACTGTGGAGGGGTTCTTGATTAGTAAGGGTGTTAAAGGTTACGGGAAGAAGGCAAGAAAATGGGGTTGAGAGGGAACGATAGATCAGCTATGATTGAATGGCGGAACGGACTCGATGGGCCGAATGGCATAATTATGAACTTATAACTGGCCTCCAGTTTGTGCCTGGCTTCTGCACTGCACTACACGATGAGAAAGCCACAGAGGAGCAGGGTTTACAAGACGAGGACTCACTCACATCCCCAGGGAATCATCAGCAAAAGGTAAGCACAACCTGATCCATGAAATTGTTCATTTTTCTACTTTCTACTTTAGAGATACAGTGTGGAAACAAGCCCTTGGGCCCTCCAAGTCTGAACAGCGATCACCCCATATACTATCTTACACACCAGGGACAATTTTACCGACGCCAATTAACCACCAAACCTGTACGTCTTTGGAGTGTGGAAGGCAACTGGAGCACCTGGAGAAAACCCACGTGGTCACAGGGAGAACATACAAGCTACTTGCAGACAGCACCTGAGAACAGGATCAAACCCGGGTCTCTGGTGCTGTTAGGCAGCAACTCTACCGCTGTGCCACCATGCCACCCTATGGTTTAAATGTTCATCCGCTGTTGCCTGTCTCTCTGTTTAGGATGGATAGGCTGCTCTAATTATCTTACCAGAGGGAAGCTATCAATAGATCACAGATATATAGGACAGTAAAGCACAGGAACAGACCCTTCAGCCCACATTGTCTATGCTGATCACAATGCCAAGTTAAGCTAATCTCCTTTGCCCGCACGTGATCCATATCCCTCCATTCCCTTCATACCCATGTGCTTATCAAAAAGGCTTTTGCATGCCACTTTCATGCCTGCTTCCACCACCACATCCTGGCAGTGCCTGCTTTCTGTGCTCTGCACATCTCCTTCTGTTCTGAACTTCCCCCTCTGACGAAAAGCTATCCCTGCCTAGTCTTTGACATTTCTACCTGGAAAAAAACATTCTGACTGTCTACCCTATCTATGCCTTCCATTAATAAAAAAAATCTCTATCTTTTTCACACAAAGGGTGGTGGGTGTATGGAACGAGGAGGTGGTTGAGGCAGGTATTATTGCAACGTTTAAGAAGCATTCAGACAAGTACATGGATAGGATATGGGCTAAATGCAGGCAAGTGGGACTATTATAGATGGGGCATGTTGGTCTGTGTGGGCAAGTTGGGCCGAAGGGCTTGTTTCCGTGCTATATGACTATCATAGACAACAATATAAAATTGTCCAGACAAAGATTATAGGTAAAAAGAGGAATGATATGGTTCGTTAGTATAATCTGCTGCACAACATACAATGTTTGTGCTTTATTGGAGGGAAGCTGTGCACTGTCCAAATGCAACCATTATATAACTTAAGACAGATGTCATGACAACGTAGGTGGCCTAAATAAATGAGCTGAGAATTGAGGGCATCAGAAATTTTCACACCCACTGATCACAATTAATTTAAAACTCTGACTCTCCAGATGAGCTTAACAGAGATCAAATGTCTGTCATTCCTTTTTACATCAATAACATATTTACTCTTCTACATATCGGTAAAATCACCGATTTATTTTTAATCTGCATTAAAAGAAAATCAAAGAATTACTGCAAGGTGACCGTTAAATGGCTTCAGGGAGTCATATGGTGTACCTGCTCTGTAATAATGACTAGACTAGTAGTCTGTAAGTAGGAGCTAGAGGTCTCAACATGCTTTGTGGTTATAAGTAAATCACTACCTCTTCTGATGTACATGATACTGTCCTCAATGTAAAGATATTACCAACTGTCGCCTATCAGGAGATAGTGACCGATTTCAGGAAATGATGCGGTACACATACCCAGGTATGCATTGATGGCACCTAAATAGAGATGGTGGAAAGCTTTAAGTTCCTAGGAGTAAATATCACCAGCAACTTGTTCTCTACCAACCATATCGAAGCAATGGGAGGAAAGCACACCAACACCTCTACTTCCTTTGAAAGGAAGATCGGCACATCCCCAACAATTCCCACCAGCGTTTACAGATGAACCATAGGAAAGTAAGAATCTCAATGTTGTATCTGGGACATGTGACAATAAAACACTCTTGTCTCTTGACTGTCTTGGAAGCATTTTATCAGGATGCATCACAGCATGGTTTGGGAACAGCTCCATCCAGGACTGCAAGAAATTGCAGAGAATTGTAGACGCAGCCCAGACCATCACACAAAAAAACTCCCTTCCATTAACTCCATCTACACTCCACACTGCCTCGACCAGGCCACCAGCATAATCGAGGACGAGTCTCACCCCGGTTACTCCCTCTTTTCCCCTCTCCCATCAGGCAAGAGGTAAAGAAGTGTGAAAATGCACACCTTCAGATTCAGGGACAGTTTCTTCCCAGTTGTTATCAGGCAACTGAACCATCCTATCAACAACAAGAGAGTGGTCCTGACCTATCATCTACCTCACTGGAGACCTTCGGACTAAGCGACTTTGAGTCCTGAAAAGCGCTATATAAATAAAATCTATTATTATTATTATTATTATTATCTTTATTCTAAATGTATCTTGCACTAAATGTTATTTCCTCTATCCTGTATCTGTACACTGTGGATGGCTCGAAATGTAACCAGGTGTAGTCTTTCCACTGACAGGTTAGCACGGAACAAAAGCTTTCCACTGTACCTTGGTAAACTAAACTAAACTGGCAACAAGGAAGAGATTGCAGACGGTTTTGTTTTTGAATTGCTGAAAGACGTGGATAATTCTTGCTTGGTAAGCTGCAGATGAGATCCTAGAACCAAAACTACCTTCTCATAATGTTTTCCTGTGAACATTGCAACTGGCTACATTAGGAGGGAAAGTGAGCCAAGTGCCAGGCTAACTTTCTTTTTCACAAAGTTCATAATTCCTAAGGCTATCTTCTTGGGCAGATGTTATATCGTCAACCCCCATACCTTGCTATGTGGGAGGCCCCTAGTCTCCTGAGCCCAGAAACATTAATGCTCTTGAGACATTCATGGCCTTAGAATTTCCCACAATGCTCCACAACCAACAGTGTCAATCTAACTGTATTGTTGGAATTTGAAGCTTTTTTGAAAAACTTCAAACACAAACTTATAAAAAATATAGACAAGAAATTCCAAAGCAGTTTGTAGGTTAATTGGCTTCAGTAAAGTTATAAATTGTCCCAAGTGGGTAGGATAGTTCTAGTGCATGGGTTGATCGCTTGTCAGCATGGACTCAGTGGATGGAAGGGCCTGTTTCAGCACAGTATCTCTAAAGTCTAGAGTCAGTGTATGCTCCTCTTTACATTCAACGTGTCATTCAGTCTATAGTGTTATCACATTGTACTGTTAACACATTCTACGTACAAAGCAACATTGTTGTTCATATGGCCCCCTTGGACAGAACAAACCAAGTGTTTGAGGGGCTTTTACACAGGGCTTAGCCGCTCAATGTCTATTGACAGCAGGACCTTAGACTGCAGTCCTTCCACATAAAGCCTTTGCGTTGACTGCACCAAGCATCACGGCATCTCCCAGAGCATATTCCTGCAGCCTGGAATGTGCAGCACTCCCTTGTTGTACTGGAAGACCAAAAAGTTTTGGACAGATCGAAGCGTGTCCTGATCTTAGTTTAGTTTAGAGATACAGCGCGGAAACAGATCCTTCGGCCCACCGAGTCCGCACCGACAAGAGATCCCAGTACACTAGCCCTATCCTACACAAGGGACAATTTACAATTTTTACCAAAGTCAATTAACCTACAAACCTGTACGTCTATGGAAAGTGGGAGGAAACTGGAGCACCCACGTGGTCACCAGGCGAATATACAAACTGCGTACAGACAGCACCCATAGTCAGGATCAAACCACGGTCTCTGGCCGTGTGAGGCAGCAACTCTACCAATGCACCACTACCCAATCTTCTTGTTTTGAAGTCCAACAAGTTGTTGAAAGACCAACACGTTTCGGGCAGGCCAAACCGGGCCATGACCTTCTTGCATTCCTGGGAGCTACATAGTTCAGAGAATCCTCTGTTACACAGCAGCTGAGGATGAACTTTGTCAAGGACTCCTGCATACTTTCCCAGATCACCTCTGCAAATCTATAGTTCTAATTGCCTTCATTGTCCCTGGAGAGAGTATCTAGATTCCCTATTCCCCACAGGCGATCTCTTCTGAAAGGTGTATACCTAGTAGGGTGAAGAGTGGATTAGCTCATATATCGAACGAACAGGCCTGTTCTTTAATGTGAAGTATATTCAGGAGGTTAACAGAGGTAGTAAAACCCTGACAGCTCAATAGAACATGATCTATGAGCATTAAAAAAAAAGCAGTACTGATGGAGGTGGGTAGGAAACATATGGCATGCTGACAAAACTTCTCGAAGCACACAAAGTGAAACATGCCTTGCTTTACAGATGTTGCGCAGGTCTGGAATATTGGAAATAGCTGACAGCTTTAAGTTTGGGACAAGAAGCTAAACACAGAGAGAAACAATTGCTGAGTATACTGTTTCAGCGGAGAGCATATCCTTGTGTTGCAGTCTGATGCCTCTTTAGTTTGCACATTACACGACAGTTTTGCACTGCAGATGGATGCAAGCAAAACTAGACCTCAGCTTGCATATAAGTGCTGCAGCAATGGAAATGTTGTCCAAGAATGCAAGAGAATTTTTTCCTAACGCTAGCAAGCAGCAAACCGGTGAGCAAACGGTTTCAAATCCTACAGCTACAAAACAGAATGCAAAGCTTGAGACCGGTACATTCAGCAGCTATTGGACATCATTGACCTCGGTTGTCTCGGTTTAGAACAGGTCTGAAAAACTGTCCCAATCCGAAACATCACTTCTCCATGTTCTCCAGAGGTGCTGCCTGACCCACACCCATTCCATCTCTCTAGAGATGCTGCTGAGCTGTCCCGCTGAGTTACTCCAGCATTTTGTGTCTCCATCTCCGCTGAGTTACTCCAGCATTTTGTGTCTATCTCCGCTGAGTTACTTTTGTTTTTGTTAAGTAGTTATGGGTCCAATGGGTCCAATTTTAATATCCTACGGATCCATAGCTAAGAGAGATAACAAAATAATTTGAGATACAAGGGACTGCAGGTGCTGGTTTACAAAGAGAGACACAAAGAGCCAGAGTAACTCAGCGGGCCAGGCAGCATCTCCGGAGATCATGGATGGGTGACGTTTCGGGTCAGGCTTGAAGTAGGTCTGAAGAAGGGTCCCGACCCGAAATGTCACCTATCCAAGTTCTCCAGAGATGCTGCCTGACCCGCTGAGTTACTCCAGCACTTTGCAGCAAAATAATGTCTTTGGCAGTGCACGTTGACATAGAAAATAGTACTTTCATATTTCAAAGTTCATTCAGATATTGGAGAACTGGGATTGTACATATCTCAGCAACAAGCGGTATTGCCAGAAAATAGACAGACCTCCAAGTAATTGTGCTGGTTAATAACCATGCATTGACCCAAGAATTGATACCACTGCAAATTGTTCAATAATAAGTCTCTAGGCCCTACTCTAACAATTCAGCTCAGTGGCATTGACAGAAGGCACGTTCACACTAAAAACTGCTCTTCTGGCGTTTTACAGGCAAATGGTGTAAGAGCAACAGAAGAGCAACAGCAAGTAAAAACACCAATCAATGCAGCAAGCTATGAAATGAGTGCCTGTTTAATGGGGAACAAGTGAGTGAGATAATTTAGGCTGTATTGGATGAAACAATTATGTTCTAAAGTCACACCTAATATGTGCTGGAAAGCAATGATGATGTTTAGTTTGGTTCAGTTTTGAGATACAGTGTAGAGATATTGGAGACAGGCCCATCGGCCCACCGACTCCACACCGACCATCGATCACTCATTCTCACTAGTTCTCTTATTCCACTTTTTCATCCACTCCATACACATTCGGGGCAATGTACAGAGGCCAATTAACCAGCAAACCCGCATGTCTCTGGGGTGTGGGAGGAAACCGGAGCACCTATAGGATATCCATGCGGTCATAGGGAGAACGTGCAAACTCCGCACAGGCAAAACCCGAGGTCAGGATTGAACCTGGGTCTTTTTTTCACAGTGTCTTTTTTCTTTTTACTTTTTTGCATAATTTTATATGTAATTTATGTATAATGTTTTGCTTCAGTGTGTGTTGTCTGAGCCTATGTCCCTGTGATGCTGCTGCAGGCAAGATTTTCATTGTACCTGTAGCTCACTGTATTTGTGCTTATGACAATAAACCCAAATGGACTCGACATTTAATACTGACCGAAACTTTACAGTCCTAACTTTGGCAGAAGCCCACCTCTAGCCCTAGATGCCCTCTAGAGGTGGTGCTAATCCATGTCAGACTGAACATCAGTGAATTACTTTATCCTCAGTTTGGTCCTCTCCTCCACTGAAGGTGATGGCTCTCCACTTGGTCCCATAGACGTGGCACTGTCCTGCCAGCTGCAAGTACATAACCCTGGTGATCATGAGTAGGAAGGAACTGCAGATGTTGGTTTAAACCGAAGATAGACACAAAATGCTGGAGTAACTCAGCGGGACAGGCAGCATCTCTGGAGAAAGGAATGGGTGACGTTTCGGGTCAAGACCCTTCTTCAGACTCTTCGAAGTTTTCTGATGAAGGGTCTCGAGCCGAAACGTCACCCATTCCTTCTCTCCAGAGATGCTGCCTGTCCCGCTGAGTTACTCCAGCATTTTGGGTCTAACCTTGGTGATCATCCTCCGAGCATCAGTCCATACAGGGAAGTCAACCAAGGGGTGCATCAGAACTGAGCCAAACTATGTCTCCGGCCAAAGGAAAGCCCCCCCCCCCCGGTTCCTTCGCACCTTGGCCAGACTATTGAACCAGGGATACCTTTGTCTTCAATTGGATCCTTCCATTCCCCTTTTTGGGCATAAATTTGGGTAGACGACTTTGAGTGGAACAAAGTAATTCCTGAAGTGTAGTGAGGCAGTGCGAAAACATCAGTAAGGCCATTTTCTGGAAAAGACAATAGCCCAAGGTCCCACCTACCCTTTTAGATAAAAGATTGCATGGTGCTACTTTGAAACATCACTTGATCACTATGTGGATGGCACAGTGGCGCTGCGGTGGAGTTGCTTCCTTAGAGCCCCAGAGATCCAGCTTCCATCCTGCACAGCTGCTCTCTGTACGGAGTTTGTACGTTGACCCTGTGCACCATTTTGTGTCTATCTTCGATGTAAAGCAGCACCTAGCATAGTGGAGAGAGAGAGAGAGAGACACACACACACACCCCGAGGGCTGTGAAGTTTGGCGGGCATTTAACATTACCGATCGGTTTTCCTTGGTTCTGAAAACTCATGCTTACGTTTTTTTCCCCCCCAATGAGCCAATGATAATACCCGGTTAGCAAAGAAGATTAATTAAAACTACGTACGGCTACCTCGATTACCTACAACTACATGGCGACCCCACTACCACTGCACCTACTGTAAATACGCTCTTCTAAAGCTTACCCCCCAATCTAGTTCAGTCAAGAACCACCGAGTCAAGCACTGGAACAACTAATCTTTATTTTTAGATTGTACAGCAAATTCCCCTATACGATACCTAAACCACCGCTTGTATCTGCCTGGCCAAGCCCTTCAGCCTCGTGCAAGCAGAAACACTCCAAAAGGTCACGCAGTCCCAAGCGCACTTCCAGAAGATCGACTTCGATCTAAGATGGAGACATCTTTTATAGGTCCACGAACCTTGAGGGGCCGAACTACATAGGGGTGGTCTCTTTACAATCCAATCAAACATATTAATTACATCAGTACATTATTGACAGTTCCCCAAACCAATTACAGAGTCCCCCATACATCGTTTATAGGAGAAGCTTCTGGAAGGAAGCTAACTTAACTTGAATAATGCAACATTTACCCTGGAACTCGAACAAACCTGCCAGGGCTTAACACTTTGGCCAATCAACAAACAGCAGGGTAACTGTCTCGCAACATTATTTACAATATTTACAATGCTGTTGCAGTAAACCAATCAATTCCATGCATTTTACACATCTTTGGTGGTCCTCTGCAGAAATCTCATTCATTCTGTCAATTGAAGAGATACTCATACATTTCTTATCTGCAACACTGATCTGGGACCTAGACTTACTGGCACCATTCAACAGCTTGTATTATATCTACAGAAACACAGACTTGACCAAAATGGCTTAGCAATGCATGAATCCTTTACTAAATTTTGGTGCTATTCCTGCTCTGCTTTGGCCAAGATTTACACTAGGACTACAAAAGTATCGATTTTCTCCATGGCAACCAATTTTTGGTAGCAGAAAATTTTTCAGCATGTTGAAAAATTTGCTGCGACCATACTGAGGCCACGACTAGTTCCCAGAATGCGGGAACTCCTCGCGACCCTGAAGGAGACTCACCAGAGACCACCAGCGAACATTTGACGAACATGAGGCGAGCGCAGAGTCTCCTGCACTCGCCTAAAGAGTCGCCTAAGTGGGACAGGCCCTTTAGTTTACGGTGTATGGGGATCACTAGTTGGTGCAGACTCTGTGGGCCGAAGGGCCTGTTTCGGCACTGTATCTCCAAAACAATACCATACTATCAGTCAGGCGAGAAAAAGCCAGAACAAAACTGGGCCGGAACAAAACAAAATGTGGTTTAAATGCAAACTAAATGTGAATAGTTTATCAAGTTTTACCGGAGCATTTGCTCACTGCTTGTGTCCCTCACTCTAGTCTGGGGCAACACAGGGACCGACCACAGCCCGAGACCAAGGCTCACCACCACCTCCCCAAACACTCTTTGTGATGGGCACTAATCACTCGCTTTGCCACCAACACCCAGAACCTGAAAAATCAATAATTAACAGCGCACAGAAAACACATTCACATTCAAAACAAGGCACACTTGTAAAGTTAATCATTGCCTATAAGTGCGACAAAGGTAAGATATACGTACTTGTACCAGACTTATCTTAAAGTTTCCCCCAGTGTAAAAGGAATGGTTGATAATAGGAAGAAGTGACTGAGATGTGTTGTGGTCCACCACTGCCCCCTAGAGGCTGAATTGGGTGGAAATCATATTTTTTCACCCAGTGCATCTCAAACCCATTAAAGCCAACGACTTAAGGTCACATATTCCCCGACACTACTGGTCCTTCTTCTAAGGATGTTCCGAAGGACTCCGGTTCCTCCAGACAATTTGTCACAAAAACTGGTGGAGTTGCAGACTGTGAGAAAGGCTATGCAAGGATACAGCAAGAGACAGATCACTTACAGATGTGGACAGTTTTCAGGCTCCTGTACCTTCTTCCCGATAGCAGGGGTGAAATGAGTGTGTGGCCAGGATGGTGTGGGTCTCTGATGATGCTGGCTGCCTTTTTGAGGCTGCGACTCCGATAAATCCCTTCGATGGTGGGGAGGTCAGAGCCGGTGCCGGTCAGGACTCTACTTCAGGGTGATTATAGTGGGAAGGGGGAGGGGGGAGAGAAAGCTGGAAGAGAGATGCAGGTAGAACAATGTCAGGCAAGTGATGGGTGGATACAGGTGAGAGGGCTTGATTGGCAGATGGGTGGTCAAAGGCCAGAGATGATAAGGAGATCCAAGCTGTGAGATAAGGAGAGAAGAGGCTTGAAATGTGAAGCCAGGAAGAGACATAGGTAGGAGACAGGGGGAAGGGAGAGTGGGATAGTAGGAGAACTGGGTGTGCATCCAGGTGGGCCAAATACATCCAACACACACATATATGTAACACACACACACACACACATATATACATGCATATATACATACATATATATATATATATACATACACACACACACACATATACACATATATATACATTCACACATATATCCATAAACACAAACACAGTACATGAACTCATATATACATTCACACACTTACGTACACTCCTATATGCATACACACACATACACACATCAATATCCTTTCCTAATATATACACTCCGGATAATGGACTAAAGTCCTAGCCTGCTCAACCGCTCCCTGTAGCTCAAGCCCACCAGTCCTGGCAATATCCTCGTAAATCTTTCTGCACCCTTTCCAGCTTAACAACATCTTTCCTGTTACAGAGTGACCAAAACTGAACATAATACTCCAAATGTGGCCTCACCAATGTCCTGTACAACTATAACATGACCTCCCAACATCTATATTCAATATGCTGATAAAGACCAATGTGCTGAAAGCCTTCTCGACCACCAAGTGTCGTAGTATTAATTGGAATAACAGCCAAAGGCCCGGAAGATCTACCAGTTTGGGACCAAATTATTGATTTGGCACCAGATTAAAGGAACTTCACGACTATAATATATATAAGCAGTATACTGAGGCTGATGACTAGTTCTATACCCAGCAGGTGAATCACGAACGTTAGTTAACCAAAGAGCTCTATTTTCGAACGTCGAATGCTGTGTCATTATCTTTGATCAATGCTGCCCCCCTGTGACTAACAGAGTGTAGGGGAGAGATCTCAAAGTGGCTTCTGGAAGTCAGGGTCAGCAACAGAATTTGCTTTTCCTTTTTCCAGGATATTATACACTTCAAATGCCAGTCCAACTATATATTTCGTCTTCAGAAATAACATTCAATTCAACACTTTGCTGGTTTCACTGTTATTTTAAAACTCCGCAGGGATCTTCAGAGCAGCCTTGAAGGCATGTTCACAATCACTGTGCCGGCTCCCCAGCCCCAGCACCAGGAACCCTGGCATTTCCCTGATGTTTCCCATGGGAAGGGCGGAAGTGCAGAGATCAGCAGACACTCTCCGGCTGTGAAAGGCTTGGCTCCGCGGTGGAAGGAGTGTAGGGGAAGCTCGAGTGTCTCCAGCCGGCCTCAGGGCCTGTCGCAATGTCACGGTCTTTCCCTCCCTAATGAACCCAGTGTGTTGCTCAAACCGGCAGCAGCTGTTGCCAAAAGCGACGCACCTCATCAGAACCCACTGAGCCGGCCCCTGGCTTTCACACACACACACACACACACATACATACATACTGTACATACACAGAGACATACATACACACACACACATACACACACATACTGTACATACACAGAGACATACATACACACACACAAATATACACACACATACTGTACATACAGAGACATACATACACACACACACACACACACACACACACGACATACACACACACACACACACATACGCATACATACTGTACATACACAGAGACATACATACACACACAAATATACACACACATACTGTACATACACACACAACATACACACACACACAAACTGTACATACACACATACATACACACAAATACATACTACATACACACACATAACACACACACACACACACATACTGTACATACACATAAATATACACACATACATACACACAAATACACACTACATACACACACATAACACATACACACATAAATATACACACACACACTGTACATACACACACATACACACTGTACATACACATAAATACACACACACACATAAATATACACACAAACATGGACACACACACACACACACATACTGTACTTGCATACACACACACATATCACGAGGGTGGCATGGTGGCGCAGTGCTAGAGTTGCTGCCTCACAGCGATAGAGACGGGTTCGATCCTGTCTGCACAGAGTTTGTACCTTCTCCCCGGGACCGTGTGGGTTTTCCCCGGGTGCTCCCACTCCAAAGACGTACAGGTTTGTACGTTAATTTGGCTTCGGTAAAAATTGTAAATTGTCCATAGTGTGTGGGATAGTGCTAGTATATGGGGTGATCACTGGCAGGTGTGGACCCGGTGGGCCGAAGGGCCTGTTTCCGTGCTGTATGTCTAATCTAAACTAAACACACAAACGTCCAGCAAATTCTGAACCCCCCCTCATCTGCTGCTCGTTTGCAACCTACTGTCCTGCCGATGATTCATTTCAACGACTTTAACCAGTTACAGTGCTGGCTGGGGCGGGTGGGGGAGGCAGGGAGTGGGGTGGGGGGTGGATGGAGGCAGGGAGTGGGGTGGGGGGTGGTTGGGGGGAGAGGTTGGGGGCCCGAGTTCAGATGAGCTCCAGCGGAAATCCAATCCCTTTGGGAATGCTCTCAACTCTGGCAATGATTAAACTCTCTTCAAATTGCTGACACCTATCACAGCAAATCATATTTAGCACCCTCCCTCCCCACGCCTGACCCGTGTCGCAGTCACAAGAATGCTATCTTTACAGTCGACTGTGGAAAATACGGGGAATGATGTTAGGCCAGGCATATTTAGTGGCAAGGGAAAACTAACCAGATAGGTCTTTACTTGTCAGCTTTTATTGCCATGAACTTTAAACCATCAGGAATGGTTCCCACTCCTCCGCCCCCACACTAACTCGCTGTGCTGACAGCACCGCGGGAGGTATGCTTCCAGTCTGCCACATTGGAGCCGATGATCATAGCACAAATCAACTGAACTGACTCCTGCCCGATAGTCGTGGGTTCAAGTTCCTCACAGGCTCGACAATGAAAATGCGTCCTGCCTTTCCAGCGGAGTGTTTAGGGAGAGAGTGGGATGGGAACAGTTATACATCCGATACTAAATGAGACCTCTGATAAGTTCATAAGTTATAAGAGCAGAATTGGACCATTCGGCCCATCAAGTCTACTCCGCCATTCAATCACGGCTGATCTACATTTCCCTCTCAACCCTATTCTGCCTTCTCCCCATCTCCGCCTTTAAAATATCCATTAACTTGGCTTCCACAGCTGTCTGCGGCAATGAATTCCGTAGGTTCACCACCCACCGACTAAAGAAATTCCTCCTCACCTCCTTTCTAAAGGTACATCCTTTTATTCCTCGGCTGTGCCCACTGGTCCTAGACTTTCCCACTAGTGAAAACATCCTCTCCACCCTTCTCTGTTGCAATCAGGTGGACTAGACTCCCAACCCGCTGATTCCACCTACACCTCACGATGCCATGGAAAAGCAGGCAACATAATCAAAGACTTGACCCATCCAGGTCATTCCTTTATCTCCCTGCTTCCATCAGGCAGAAGATACAGAAGCTTGAAGGTGCACCAGATTCAGGAACAGCTCCTCACCCTCTGTTATCGGGCTTCTGAACGGTCTGACCACAAGCTAGGGTACTGTCCGATTCACTTCTACCCCCATTACCGACATTAGATATTTTTCCTTGGAAATGATGCACGACAATGCTGAGAACTATATTCTGCACTCTTTATCATTCTCGTTGATCACAAATAAGACATAGGAGCACAATTGTGCCATTTGGCCGATCATCGAGTCTGCTCCACCATTTGATCATGATTTGATTGAATTTGACTTTGCACTACTTGAGTTTGACATGATTGTATTTATGTATGTATTACCTAATCCGATGGGATAACATGCAATACAAAGCTTGTCACTGTACCTTGGTGCACGTGATAATAATAAACCTAATACTATTCCTTGTCTCAAACTCCAGTTTACTGCGTTGTCGCCTTGTGGGAGCTTGCTGCATGTAACTTGGTTGCCACGTTTTAAGTGGTAGAGTCGGTGCCAACTGTTCCATTGACCCTGGTTCGATCCTGACCTCAGGTGCTGTCTGTGTGGAGTTTGCACATTCTCCCTATGATGGCGTGGGTTTTCTCCAGGTGCTCCGGTTTCCTCCCACATCCCAAAGACGTGCAGGTTTGCAGGTTAATTGACCACTGTTAATAGTCCGTATAAACATTGCTGGACTAATCCACCAAGCTGAATGTTAGAGCCATGCCTGATCTTATCTTCACTCATCAAGCAAAGTCACTTTCATCAAAGAATCACCAAAAATGTCAGGAGTCGGATTCTTTGGGTAGTTCCCATCTCCCTTTTGTACAAATCTGAGGTTGATTTAAAGTGTTGATCATATTTAAGATTGGGACTGTTTTTCTTAGGGCAGACGAGCTTGAGTGGGAACTGACAGAGGTATATAAAATTATAATGGGCATGTGATAGACTAGGTAGTAGGAAGCTTGACCCCAAGGCAGAGGTCATAGGTTTCGGGTATGGGGTAAGAGGTTTGAAGAACACCCTTCATCATCCAGAGGGTAGTTGGAATTTAAAATACTTGAAGCAATGTAGAAAGCACGTATTCTCACAAGATTTAAGAAATACAAATCACCAAGGCTTAAAGGGATATTGACCAAATGTTGGTCAATATGATTTTTATAGTTAGGTACTTATCGACTATGGGTGCTGTCTGTAAGGAGTTTGGACATTCTCCTTGTGACCATGTGGGTTTCTACCAGGGCATCCTGTTTCCTCCCGCATTCCAAAGAAGTGCAGGTTTGTAGGTTAATTGGTTTCTGTAAATTGTCCTCACGGTGTGGGATAGAACTAGTGGTGTGAGCTCGGTGGGCTGAAGGGCTTTTATTTCCACGCTGTATCTCTAAACTAAACTTGGCAGTCGACATAGACACAGTAGGCCGAATGGTCTATTATGGTGCTACATGGCTCTACCACTCTAAATATTGGATTTACTGTTGTAATATGTTGCCTGTAGCTGCCTATAAGCGCACACCGATCTCCCATCAAGGGTAATGTGATAATGATAATCTTTTCTTTTAGAAAGTGGCATTGACAGAGGAGATAAATATTGGCAAGGCACAGGGGGGATCTCCAAAGCTGTTTGAAACAGTGCCACAAAATCCTTTATATCAACCCGAGGGGGAGATGGCAAGGGTTCAGTTTAACATCTTATGGGGCGGCATAGTGGCGCAGCGGTAGAGTTGCTGCCTTACAGCACAAGAGAGCCGGGTTCGATCCTGACTACGGGTGCTGTCTGTATGGAGTTTGTACCTTCTCCCTGCCTGAGGTCATTTGTGGCCGGACCTGACCATTCCTTGTCTTTTGTCGCCTCCACCTATTTACCTCCACCCACCAAACCCCCTCCTTAACTCCCTACTTTCAGTCTGAAGAACAGTCCGAACCCGAAACATCACCCAATCTTTCTCTTTTTGAGCATGGGGGGACCATGGAGAACGAGTGGACGGTCTAGAGGGAGGGGACCGTCTAGAGTGAGGGGACTGTCTAGAGTGAGGGGACTGTCTAGAGTGAGGGGACTGTCTAGAGTGAGCGGAGTGTCTTGAGTGAGGGGACTGTCTAGAGGGAGGGGACCGTCTAGAGTGAGGGGACCGTCTAGAGTGAGGGGACTGTCTAGAGTGAGGGGACCGTCTAGAGCGAGGGGACCGTCTAGAGCGAGGGGACTGTCTAGAGTGAGCGGAGTGTCTAGAGTGAGGGGACTGTCTAGAGTGAGGGGACTGTCTAGAGTGAGGGGACCGTCTAGAGTGAGGGGACTGTCTAGAGTGAGGGGACCGTCTAGAGTGAGGGGACTGTCTAGAGTGAGGGGACCGTCTAGAGCGAGGGGACCGTCTAGAGCGAGGGGACTGTCTAGAGTGAGGGGACTGTCTAGAGTGAGGGGACCGTCTAGAGTGAGGGGACTGTCTAGAGCGAGGGGACCGTCTAGAGCGAGGGGACCGTCTAGAGTGAGGGGACCGTCTAGAGTGAGGGGACCGTCTAGAGCGAGGGGACTGTCTAGAGTGAGGGGACTGTCTAGAGTGAGGGGACTGTCTAGAGTGAGGGGACTGTCTAGAGTGAGGGGACCGTCTAGAGTGAGGGGACCGTCTAGAGCGAGGGGACTGTCTAGAGTGAGGGGACTGTCTAGAGTGAGGGGACCGTCTAGAGTGAGGGGACCGTCTAGATGGTAGGGGGAACGTTGAGGGCGAGGTAGACCAGCGACGCTGAGAGCGAGGAGAACCACCAAGAACGAAGGGGGGACCCAGTGGAGGGGCCACCTGCTGCCATGTGCGGCGGCAGGCAGAAGATAGGACCGTTCGGTGGACCTTTTGTAACTTTGTCGGCTCCAGAAATGAGGTGGCTCTTGTGTACTTCCAAGGTGAGGTCTGCTGTACGGTTTTACCGGGTTGAATGCAAAACGAAGCATTTCACTGTAGATAGTTACATGTGACAATAAAATATCATTAAATTATTGAATCTCCAGAGATGCTGCCTGACCCGCTGAGTTACTCTAACACTTTGTGTCTACCCATGTTCATCTCATTGCAGTAAGGACGTTCCTGTACCTCCACAGCCAGTGAATCTAGATTCCTACATAAACCCCTTCCAGCTTCTTTTTTTGGGTTGTTTGTTTGGAGATACAGCGCGGAAACAAGCCCTTCGGCCCACCGAGTCCGTACCGACCAGTGATCCCCACACATTAACACTATCCTACACACACTAGGGACAAGTTACATAGATACCAAGCCAATTAACCTACAAGCCTGTACATCTTTGGAATGTGGAAGAAAACCGAAGATCTCGGAGAACATCCAAACTCTGTACAGACAGCACTCGTAGTCGGGATCAAACCCGGGTCTCCAGCGCTACAAGCGCTGTGAGGCAGCAACTCTACCGCTGCGCCATCATGCCACCAATGAAACATGTCAATGCACAATGTCTCACACAACCAATGAGTTGCAGGAAATGGGTGAGTGTTTGGACAGGAACAATGCTCTGCGACCAGTCCGTCTCCTGGCACTCTGGCTGAACACTGGCAGCTTGGGTGAAGTCCAGGGGCTGGACCAGGAGGCTTCTCCACAGCTGGGAGTCAATGAGAGGGGTGAGGGAGAGGCACAGAAAGGCACAGGCCCAGCAGGAATTACAGAGAAGTTGTCCATTAAAGGGCCTTCAGTTCCAGTCCACTGTGTGTGGGACTGGGCAATGTGTGAAAGTGTGCAGCAAGGAATCCCAAACTTCCCAGCGGTAATGGGAAATGATTCAGCAGCCTGGAATTCTGTGCTCGGATACACTTGGCAAATGTTTGTCTGTTTCATGCAAAGATTTCTCAGTGGGAACTGAACCAGGCAGTTAGGATCTTTTATTGTATAATAACCTAAAAGATTTTTTTATTTGTTCAGGAAAGCTGCTACCAACTGGTGGCACCAGCATTTTAAAAAGGAGTCAAGTTATTCTTTGCATAGAGTCACAGAGCACAGGGGGAGAACATTTGGCCCCTCATACCTCTGCTGATTCATTCCAGTTAATGACATAAAGTGCTGGAGTAACACAGCGGGCAGGCAGCATCTCTGGAGAACACGGACAGGTGATGTTTCGGGTCGGGACCCTTCTGCACATTCATTCATTCCATTGTCCGGCTCTGACCTCATAACGAGCAAGGTTTCCATTTGCAAGTATCAGTATTTGCAAGGTTCAGTGTCGGTACCAGTCTGAAGAAGGGCCTCGACCCGAAACGTCACCTATTCCTTATCTCCAGGGATGCTGCCAGACCCGCCGAGTTACTCCAGCATTTTGTGTCTATCTTCAGTATGTAATCAATTCCCTCTTAAGCGTAACTTGTTGAAATCTCCTCCAATACGCTCTCAGAAAAAAACAAAACACTGCAGATATGGAAATATGAAACTAAAAGAGAACATTCCAAAAGCACTTATAGGTCAGGCAACATTCACAAATAAAGTAAAGAAAAAGGTGGATGCAGGTGAAGGGGGAGAAGTTAATTGGCAGATGGGTGGACAAAGGCTAGAGATGAAAAGGAGACATAAGGGCGCCGGAAGAGTAGTGAAATGTAAAGCCAGAAGAGCGATGTAGGTGGAAGGGGATGGAGGGAGGAAGGGGGAGAGAAGATCAGGTGAATTGACCTTCTGCCCCCTTGAGGAACTTCACAAGATGGAATCGTCAACAAGCCACCTCAGGTGAGGTAGCACTGAGGATAAATCCAATCACCTTAGTTTAGTTTAGTTTAGTTTAGAGATACAGTGCAGAAACAGGCCCTTCGGTCCAGCGAGTCCATGGTGACCAGCAATCCCCATACACAAACGCTATCCTACACTCACTGCACACAATTTACAATTTTTACCGAAGCCAATTAACCTACAAACCTGTCTGCCTTTGGTATGTGGGAGCACCCTGGGAAACCCCATGTGGTCACGGGAAGAACGTACAAACTCCATACAGACGGCACCCGTAGTCAGGATCGAACCCGGGTCTCTGGCGCTGTAAGGCAGCAAATCTACCGCTACGCCACTGTGCCGCCCCCTGCCAATCTGTCGTAAGGTTTTGATGCACTTTCAAATATATCTTAAGATCATAAGACCATAAGATATAGATATAGTAGGCCATTCAGCCCATCGAGTCTACTCCGCGATTCAATCACGAATGATCTCTTTTTCCCTCAACCCCATTCTCCTGCCTTCTCCCTGTACCCTTTGATGCCGTTCCTAATAAAAAACCTATCTGCTTTAAAATACCCAATGTCTTGGCCTCCACAGCCACCTATGGCAATGAATTCCACTGATTCGCCACCCTCGTCTCCATTTTGAAAGTACGTCCTTTTATTCTGAGGCTGTGCCCTCTGGTTCTAGAATATCCCATGACGGGAAACATCCACTCCACATCCGCCTTATCTAGGTCTATCATTATTCGGGAGGTTTCACTGAGAAAATGGAGAATAGCCAATGGAGAAATTTGAAAACTATACAAATAGATTTAAATAATTAAATGTAATAAACATTTAAAATAACATTTTAGATTATAGTTAAAGCATCGCAATTTTTTTTTAAATTGAAGAAACGGGTAAGTAAAGCAAAATGGTTTAAACAATGGCTTGCATTTAGTTTTACCCCAGGCTTGATTGCTCCATTCAGATGAATGGATTTGCCATCTGTAGCCCAGACCTCCCGACTGCAGAATTGAGAGGCCAGAAGCAAAGGGCTGGCTATCACTCAGCTCTGCTTAATCCATTGTACCTTGTTCGACTCACAGTCAACGGGCATGTCAGGGGTTGTACTGAAGGAGATCTCCCTGGGTCAATGCTCAGACACACTGGCTTGCCTGAGGCTTGTGAATAAAAGAAAATATCAGGGAGGGTTGAAAGAGAGGAACAGAAGCAGTAGTGTTCAGTTCAATACCATTCAATCATATCATGACTTCTATGAACTATCATAACTACAAACTTCTATGGACAGTCTTTGGTTGCACTGACTAAATGTTTATTTGCACTAGCATTGTGGCTATTAATTTATTTAAATGTTTAATGCGTATTAAAGATATCTATGCATATTGTGTTTACAGAGCCTGTTATACTGCTGCAAGTAAGTTCAGTATTCCATGTGCCAATTAAACACGCTCCACACTTGAGCATATGCCACCATCTTTGCTCCCTCCCCATTTCTCTTATCGGCACATCTCCCTTTCTATAGAAGTTATCAGTTCACGATAGGGGCTGCACATTAGGGTTGCTGAGACCCGGGTTCGACCCTGACTACGGGTGCTGTCTGTGTGGAGTTTATACGTTCTACCTGTGACCGCATGGGTTTTCTCCGGGTGCTTTGGGTTCCTTCCACACGCCAAAGACGTGCAGGTTGCAGGTTAGTTGGCTTCGGTAAAAATTGCAAATTGTCCCAAGTGTGTAGGATAGTGCTAGAGTGCGGGATGATCGCTGGTCAGCGTGGACTCAGTGGGCCACGGGGCCTGTTACCGTGCTGTCCCTCTAGAGTGATGAATGTGGGTGTAGAAGCAAGACCATTGACCACCCCCTGCAGAGTTTGAGAAGATGCCTGTGAACTGACGGTGAACGTATTTCCATGACGTGGTTTAGGGAGATTTTGATCTGATGGTGACGAGGGTCAGCAAGCACAAGTCCAAATGGAGGGAAAGTTATTGATGAAGCAGCTGTTGATCGCTCCATCAACAACACTGCATTGAGAAACTCTTCAATCTCAGAAATATTAGTTGTTCTCCAGCGACTACCGCATTTTGGCAAGCAAAATTCAGAATTTTTACTGAAGAAGAATCCTGAGCGGATACGTCACCTATCCACATTCTCCAGAGATGCTGACCCACTGAGTTACTCCAACACCTTGTGTCTCCTTCAGTCAACCAGTATCTGCAGTTCTTTGTGTCTGAATTTCTACGCTCCTGATTTGTCCCCAAAATAACCTGGCTGTAATCATGGGTTGTTTGTCCCTTGTCCTACATTCTCCCACCTGAAGGAGCAGTGTCTCCAACACTTCTCTCCCCCTGAGGACTTTATCTGTTCCATTTACAACAAGACAGATAATATTCATCCTTAAATCCAGTCGTTTTTTTTAAAGGTTTTGCATTATATCTCCACAAATACTCTCAATATTCAAATCATTGTTACAATCTAAGGTAAACTCCAATCACCCGCTATCTTAATTATGGTTGCAGCCATCACGCTAATCAACTTTCCTTCTAGTGACTCCATCTTCATGCTGCCTCGGCAAGACCACCAGCATAACCAAGGATGAGTCTCACCCCGGAGGCTCCCTCTTCTCCTCTCTCCTATCCGGCAAGAGGTATAGAAAACACAAACCTCCAGATTCAGGGACAGTTTCTTCCCAGTCCTTATCAGGCAACCGAGCCATCCTGTCATCAACTAGAGAGCGGGCCTGAGCTACCGTCTACCTCATTGGAGACCCTTGGATTAACTTCAATTGGACTTTAGTGGACCTTATCTTGCACTAAACATTATGCCCTTTATCCTGATTCTGTGCATTGTGGACGGCTTGATTGTGATCATGTATCGTCTTTCCGCTGATTGGATAGCACACAACAAAAATGCTTTTCACTGTACCTCTGTACACGTGACAATGAACTAAACTAAACTAAACTGAATTTTCAGAAATCCCAATAGTTTAACATCGGGCTCACCTGATTCTACTTCCCCTTTAAACTCATTTTTTTTTATTTTTATTTTTTTATTTTTATTATTATTATTTTTTTTTTACCGTAAATGTTTTTTTTATTAGATTTTTAAACAAATGTACAATTTACAAGGAAGGGTAGAAAGCTCACACAGTTTAAAAAAACATTTACACAAAACTATCAAATTAAAATATTAACATTTTTATCTATAATATATTCAACCTCCTGCGGTGACCAGCGTTCACACAAGACCTCCACAGTCCCCGTGGACACCGCGTGTTCCCTCTCTAGGGACACGCCCTTTAAACTCATTGGGATCGCAGATCTCACACTCCCTTTACATTCGCTGGAAGTCTGGCTCCATGCTCTCCTTAAACTCACTGGGGCTCAATTTCCAGCACTCCCTTTAAATTCACTTGTAAAATTTATTACATTGCTGTGTGTAATGTCAAAAAAGAAATACATTGGGAGTGTGGTGGTGTATTACTAGGACATAGAACAGTACAGCAGAGGAACAGGCCCTTTGGATAACAGTGTTGCTGCCGAACATGATGCTTAAACTAATGCCTTCTGCCTAAACATGATCCATATCCCTCCATTCCCTGCACACTCATGCATATATCTAAAAGCCTCTTAAATGCCACCGTCATATCTGCCTCCACCACCACCCCTGGCAGCGCATTCCAGGCACCCACCGCCTTCTGAGGAAAAGAACTTTCCCCTTCTCACCCTAAGGCTATGCCATTTCCTTTGACATTTCCACCGTGGGAAGAAAGATTCTGACTGTCTACCCTCTCATTGCCTCTCACAATTTTAAATCCTGCTAGTAGGTCTCCTCTCAACCTCCAATGAGCCAGAGCAAGCAATCCAAATTTGACCAACCTCACCTCATAATTAATCACCCTACTCCTTGTAGCCTTCTGCTAAACCACTACTGCATCTTCTCCAAAGCCTCCACATCCTTGCTGGAATGCGGCGACCAGATTTGCACACAATACTCTGAATGTGGCCAAACCAACATTTTATAAAGCTGCAACATGACTTCCTGACTCTTATACTCCATACCCTGAGCCATGAAGGTAAGCATTGCCCTCGCCTTCTGTAGCACGCTTTCTACTTGTGTGGCTATTTCAGGGAGCTATGGATTTGCACTCCGAGGTAGCTCTGCACATCAATGCCATTAAATTTTTTTGCCATTAACCGTGTACTTTCTCCTTCAGCAGAACACAAAATGTTGAAGGAACTCCGTGGGTCAGGCAGAGTCTGAAGGGAATGGACAGATTATATTTTGTGTCAGGACCCTTCTTCAGATCTGAAGAAATGTCCTGACCTGAGATGCTGCCTGACCCAGAGATCTTCCAGCACATTGTTTTATGCTCAACATTCCAGCATCCACCGTCTCTTGTCTCCACTTTCTCCTTACATTTGACACCCCAAAGAGCAATGCCTCACACTTGCCCAGATTAAACTGCAGCTGCCATTTCTCAGTCTGTGTCTAGAACTGATCAATTTCCTGCTGTATCCTTAGTCAACTTTCTTTAACATGCACAACATTGTCTATTTATGTGTGGTTTGCAAACTTACTAACCAACCTAACAATATTTTTTGTCCCACTGAGCACTCCAGCACTTTGTGTCTATCTTTGGTATAAACCAGCATCTGCAGTTCTTTGTTTCTACATTTTCGTCCAAATCATTTATATATATCGCAAACAACAGAGGTCCCAACACTGATCTCTGTGTAACATCAATAGTCATAGACCTTCAGCCAGAATGATACTCTTCCACCACCACCCTCTGTCTTCTATTGGTAAGAAAGTTCTGAATCCAAACTACCAAGTTACTATGGATCCAATGCAATGGGTCGGAAGAAGGGTTTTGATCCAAAATGCCACCTATTCTTTTTCTCCAGAGATGCTGTCTGACCCATTAAGTAAAGGCCCTGTCCCACGGGCAGGCGGTAACAGGCGGTGAAGCGCGGCGTCCCCGGAAGCGGGGACCGCGCGGCTACTGCGGAAGCGCCGCGCAGGGGACGAGTGTTCACTGTACGGCCGGTCCCACGAGCATGCGGCAAGCGCAACCTAACCGGAAGCGGTTGCCGCGCGGAGGCCGAGTGTTTACCGTACGGCCTGTCCCACGAGCATGCGAATGCATGCGGCGAGCGCGGTGTCAGGTGATGACGTCATCACGCAACGCAACGCGCTACGCGATGACGTCGAGATGGCTCGCGGCGTACAGGCGGTGCTAGCGGCGTACAGGCGGTGTTCGCAGCGTACAGGCGGTGCTCGCGGTGAAGAGGCGGCGGCTGGGCGACAGGCCAAGATTTTTGGACAGTGTCAGTTTTTCTGAGCACCGCGCGGTGTCGGGACCAACTACATACGGTTCCGGCGATCTGCGTGGGACCGACCCCGCGGGCCATGCGCGGTCCCCTGGCGGTCCACACGCGGTCCCAACTTCCTGCTACACCGCGCGTCACCGCCAGTAACCGCCTGCCCATGGGACAGGGCCATTACTCCAGCATTGTGTGTCTATCTTTGATACATCTTAATCTTCTGGATCAGCCTACCAGAGTAACATTGTATATTTTGGAAAATCAGCCAGTCCAGATCCACAGAATTCCTGAAGCATTAACAGAAGGTTTAATATCGTAAATTTTCAGATCCCTCAGCCAACTTGTTCTTTGTACATTGCTGAGATACTCAGCCTGGGCCGACTGTGCTCTCTGGAGTTTGACTGACTAAACCCACTCTCCCTCCAACCGCAGACCCAGAAGGGTCTCGACCCAAAAAGTCACCTAACCATATTCTCCAGAGGTGGTGCGGCTGTAGAGTTGCTGCCTTACAGCGCCAGTGTCCCGGGTTTGATCCTGACTATGGGTGCTGTCTGTACGGAGTTTGCACGTTCTCTGCGTGACCGCGTGAGTTTTCTCCGGGTGCTCCGGTTTCCACCCAGACTACAAAGATGTACAGGTTTGTCAGTTAATTGGCTTCGGTAAAGATTGTAAACTGTCCCTAGTGTGTGATAGTGTTAGTGTATGGGGATCACTGGTCGGCATGGACTAGCTGGGCCAAAGGGCCTGTATCTGTGCTGTATCTCTAAAACTATAACTAAAAAGATGCTGCCTGACCCGCTGAGTTACCCCAGCACTTGGTGTTCTACACAAGATTCCAGCATCTGTGTTTCCTTGTGTTACTGCCTTACATCTCCTGCCCTTTATTCTCACCCCATGTTCATGTTTGGTTTATGATTGGCAACTCTACCGGCCTCTCCTTACCCACTGTGCCATGTTATCTTGTCACGTGGACCCAGACCACAGACATAATCATATTTATCAGCCCATTGTTGCCTTGTGAAGTGTAAATTGTCCTTCGGACAGGTTCTGCAGTATTTTCTTGAGCAGGACCTTTTTTTAAATCTCAGAAAAATATATATTTCTGTTTGACCACTTGGGAATCAGGAAGACAATTCCGACTGAAGAAGGGTCTCGACCTGAAACGTCACCCATTCCTTCGCTCCTGTCTGCTGCCTGTCCCGCTGAGTTACTCCAGCTTTTTGTGTCTATCTTCGGTTTAAACCAGCATCTGCAGTTCCTTCCTGGACAATTCCACATACCAGCAGAAAAAGTTTCTCCAGATCTATCCAATTAAAACTTTTTGGAGGTTTGCACCATTATTAATAGGACATTGAGGGACTGGAGAGGCTGCAAAGAAGATTTATGAGTCGCAGATAGTGGTACGGAGATAAGGCGGCTAAAAAGCATGGGGGATGCTTTCCTTTATTAGTCGAGGCTTGAAATACAATAGCGTGGAGGTGTTGCAAAAACCTTATGCAAAACTACATAGACCACAACTCAAGCATCGTGCACAGTTTGGGGTCACTAAGTTACAATAACGTTTTGTGTCGGAAGGAACTGCAGATGCTGGTTCACATCGAAGATAGACACACAAATGCTGGAGTAACTCAGCGGGACAGGCAGCATCTCTGGAGAGAAGGAATGGGTGACGAGTCTGAAATAGGGTCTCAACCCTAAACATCAATCATTCCTTCTCTCCGGAGATGCAGCCTGTCCCACTGAGTTACTCCAGCATTTTGTGTTTACCTTCACAATAAAGTTTTGATTGATTGATTCACAGATACAGCATGGGTACAGGCCCTTCAGCCCACCGAGCCCACGCTGATCATCGTTCAACCATTCACACTAGTTTTACATGAATGGGTGTATCCGCTCTCTACATACTGTAGGCAATTTACAGAGGTCAATTAATCTACAAACCCGCACGTCTTTGGGATATGGAGCACCCGGAGGAAACCCACGCAGTCACAGGGTGAACGCGCAAACTCCACACAGACAGCACCCGAGGTCAGGATCGAACTTGTGTCTCTGAGGCAGCAGCTTACACCTACGCCACTGATTCTCACAATGGGACTACACTGGAGAGGGTGCAAAGAAGATGTATATTAATGCTGCCGGCACTAGAAAATGTTAACTCTGAGGAAAGATTGGGCAGGCTAAAGTTATTTTCCAATCTCTCTCTCCATGCATTATCTCTGAACTAAAAGTTTAGTTTAGTTTATTTATCGTCAAATGCAGTGAAAAACTTTTTTATTGCGTGCTAACCAATCACCGGAAAGTCAAGTGTACAGATACATGATTAAGAGAATAACGTGAATAACATTTAGTGCAAGATAAAGCCAGTAAAGACCGATCAAAGATAGTCCAAAGGTCTCCAATGAGGTAGATAGTAGCTCAGGACTGTTCTCTGGTTGTTGGTTGGATGGCTCAGTTGCCTGATAACAGTTGGGAAGAAACTGTCCCTGAATCTGGAGGTGTGCATTGTCACACTTCTGCATATTTTGCCTGATGGGAGTGCAACGTCCTTGATTATGCTGCTGGCCTGGCTGGGGCAGCATGAGGTGTAAATGGATTCAGTGGAAGACAGGTTTGTTTGTGTGATGGTCTGGGCTAGTCATCGAGTGATGCAGCGTGGAAACAGGCCCTTCGGCCCAACGCCCATACCGGCCACATGTCCCAACTGCACTAGTCCCACTAGTCTCAGTTTAGTCCATATCCCTCCAAACCTGTCCTATCCATGTACCGGTCTAACTGTTTCTTAAACATTGGGATCGTCCCAGCCTCAACTACCTCCTCTGGCACTTTGTTCCATACACCCACCACCCATCGTGGCTGCGTCCACAATTCACTGCAATTTCTTGCGGTCTTGGATGGAGCTGCTCTCAGACCAGGCTGTGACATCCCGATAAAATGCTTCCTGCTGCGCATCTGCAGAGCTGACCAAGTGGCCTGCCAGATTGTTGTAAAGGGTGACGTTCCACACAGACATGCACAGGATGCAGTCGGCAGTGGGAGAGCTTTTCATCTCCCGCCCACCAGCCCTCGGACGTCTCATTTCCTTCTCACCAGCGGAGCTGGGGGACCTCCCAGGAGAGCAGCGGCTAGCACAGCCACATGGAGCGAGTCAGTGGAACGTCTCTTGGCAGCACCCGTGGAAATGGAAAGTCAAGCAGGACCGACGTAATTAAAGGACGCAAACCACCCCTCCCTCTGATCAGGCTGCCCTGACGTAGCTTGCTTCAGTCAGCTCCCTCTCTAACACACATTCACAAACCATCGGGGGCAGATTCCCAGACACCATCCTCTGATCAATCCTTGTTAACAATGCGTAGTTCTTTAAGCTGTGACGTGGGAACACATGCTGTAAGTAGAAACAAAGAACTGCTGATGCTGGTTTATACCAAAGATAGTCACAAAGTGCTGGAGTGACTCAGCGGCTCAGGCAGCATCTCTGGAGGAAAAGGATAGTTAACGTTTTAGGTCCAGACCCTTCTTCAGACTCTGAAGAATCTCAGGTCTGAAGAAGGGCCTCTGCTTTAAAAATACCCAATGAATTGACCTCCACAGCTATCTGTGGCAATGAATTCCACAGATTCACCTTCTCTGGCTGAGGAAATTCCTCCTCATCTTATTTCTAAAGATAGGTCCTTTTATTCTGAGGCTGTTCCCATTGGTCCCACAAGTGAAAACATCCTCTCTACATCCACTCTACCAAGGCCTTTCACTATTCGGTAAGTTTGAATGAGATACCCACTCATCCTTCTAAACGCCAGCGAATACAGGCCCAGAGCTGTCAAATGTTCATCCCATGTTAACCCAGTTGTCCCCGGGATCATTTTGCGTAAACCTTCTCTGGACCCCTTCCAATGCGAGCACATCACTCCTTGGCTATGGGGCCAAACTGCTCACATAACTCCAAATGAAACTGCATTTGCGTGGGTGTCGGGAGATTATATCAGAGAATCAACAGAGGCTTCTCCCCGGCAACCTCAGTCCACGTCACTGAAACAGACTTACCTGGTTACTGGTGTCTGTCGGCCTTGCTCTAAAAATTGGCCGTCAAGTTTAGTTTCAGTTTTAGAAATACAGCATGTAAACACACGCCGACCATCGATTACCAGTTAACATTCGTTCTACGTTATTCCACTTTCTCATCCACTCGCAACGCGCTAGGGGCAATATTACAGAGGGCCAATTAGCCGACGAGCCCGCACGTCTTTGGGACGTGGCAGGAACCCGGAGCACCTGGAGGAAACCCACGTGGTCACAGGGAGTATGTGCAAGCTCCACACAGACAGCAACCGAGGTCAGGATCGAACCCGTATCTCCGATGCAGTAAGGCAGCAGCACCACTGTGCTGCCCAAAGTGCCCACACAGTGAATGCGCTTTGTTAGTTGTACACTGAAACATTCTCAAAGGAACATGAAAGCCACAATATAAGCACACGTCTCATGTTAACAATATAACCGACAGGGTTTGGGTGGAAAGGGTTGCCAGCTGCAGTCACTGTGCATAAATGAGGCTTAAATGGATTATAGTTGGTTAGATACAGAAACTAGAATCCTGCTTTCCAATCACCACAAACTGCCACAAATGGTGGAGTAGACTATTATTCACATTGTAAATTTTATGAGGTAGTTGTGCTCAGATTAGAGCGTGTGACTGCACCGTGTGGGGATTGGTGCCTTAAGGTATTATTCCAATGATACAGAGCGGGTATACACACTTTGAAGCACCATAAGATTATCCAACATAAAGATCATCCAACAAATGTTTCTTAACGCATTGTGCATCATTACAAGTCCCCAAATGACAATGAATCCATAATTTGTATTCCATTACTACCGCAGTATTTTTGGAACACTCATTCGGATGCCTGGCTAGAGTGCATGTGGACAGGATGGTTCCATTGGTGGAATAGTCGAGGACCAGAGGCCATGGCCTCAGAAAAAAAAACATGTGCCTTTAGAAAGGAGATGAGAAGGGACTTCTTTAGTCAGAGGGTGGTGAATCTATGGAATTCATTGCCTCAGGCGGCTGTGGAGGCCAAGTCATTGGATATTTTTAAGACAGCGATTGACAAATTCTTGATTAGTAATGGTATCAGGGGTTATGCGGCGAAGGTAGGAGAATGACGTTGAGGGGGAAAGATAAATCAGCCATGATTGAATGGTGTAGACTTGATGGGCCGAATGGCCTAATTCTGCTCCTATCACTTACGAACTATGAAATCAGCTCCTTACTGGACTGTAGTTTCAAAAGTGCTTGGGGCTGTTTTCTATTTCATCATCATTCAAGCAAGAATGGTTGAGGAATTGAGTATAAGAATCAGGAAGTCTTGTTGCAACTTTAGAATTCTTTGGCTAGGCCACATATGGAACATTGTGTGCAGTTCTGGTCGTCCCATTACAGGAATGATGTGGAGGCTTTGGAGAGAGTACAGAAGAGGTTTACCAGGATGGTGACTAGATTGAGGGTGTTTAACAATAAGGAGAGATTGATATGTTCTCTGTAGCGTCGAAGGTTGAGGGGAAACCTGAGAGAAGTATATACAATTATGAGAGGTCTGGATAGGGTTGACAGAACGTTTTTTCCCCAGAGTGGAAAATTCAAAGACTACAAAGCATAGCACTAAGATCAGAGGGACAAAGTTTAAAGGAGATGTGAGGGGTGAATCTTTTTGGAATATGCTGCTGAGGGTGGTGATGAAAGCAGATATGATGATGACGTTTGAGGATTTTAGATAGGCATATGGATATGCAGGGAATGGAGGGATCATGTGCAGAGAGGGGAAATTAACTTGGAATTATGTTTGCCATAGACGTTCCTGCTCTCTACTGTTCTACATTCTAGGGTCGATCAGAACCTTAATGTGATTATCTACTAATACGTCCAAGAATGAGAGGAATAGACTGGGTAGACACACAGAGTCTCTTGCCCAGAGTAGGGGAACCGGAGGGCTGAGGTTTAGGGTGATGGGGGGAAAGAATTTATAGACATCTGAGGGGTAACTTTTTCACACAAAGGGCAGTGGGTGTATGGAACAAGCTGCTGGAGGAGGTAGTTGAGGCAGGGACTATTGCAATGTTTAAGAAGCAATTAGGACAGGTTTAGAGGGATATGGGCCAAACACAGGCAAGTGGGACTAGTGTAGATAGGAGATGTTGGTCGGTGTGGGGAAGTTGGGCCAAAGGGCCTGTTTCCACACTGTATGACTCTATGACTCCATAATTAGGGATTCTATAATCTAAACACGGCCCCAACAACCAATTTGTATTTGTTTGCGAGTGCATTTGTGATGTGCATCTGTCCTTGTATGTGTCTGTCAGTACATCTGTTCATCTGGGTCTCTCTATCTGTGACTATCTTTGCAGTTGTGTACACATTCCCACACACAGCTTCAGCCAGAATCACAAGAGAGCAGACGGAGACTGGAATTTCCATGTGATTTACTGGAATCAGCTTATTCATAGCATAGTGGCACCAATCCTGGGATCAACTCACTCAAGCAAGCAGCACTGTATTTCCAACAATTTTTGGGAGACGCTTGAGACTCCTGTTCTTGGTTAAAAGAGACATCAGCGAATGTTCTAAACAAGTAATAATGCAAGTCACTGCAAAAATGGAAAACAGAGTAGCCAACAATGTTTGAGTGATGGGTGAGGGAAACTGATCGATTGACTTTACTTTAGACTTAAGACTTTAGACTTCAGAGTTACAGCGCGAAAATAGGCCCTTGGGCTCACTGTGTCCGCGCCGACCAGCGATCACCCCATACACCAGCACTAGCCTACACACTAGGGACAATTTGCAAATATACAGGAGCCGATTAACCTAAAAACCCGTACGTCTTTGGAGTGTGAAAGGAAACCGGAGCACCCGGAGAAAACCCACGCAGTCACAGGGAAGAACGTACCAACTCCGAACAGACAGCACCCATAGTCAGGATCAAACCCGGGTCTCTGGCACCGATTGATATTTTTGATTGAAGGTTTTTTTTATTGATTGATGGGTGCAGCATGGAAACAGGCCCTTCTGCCCACCAAGTCCATGCCGACTATCAATCACCTGTTGACACTAGTTCTGTTATTTATCCTATGATTTATTCACATCCACTCCCTAGCTAAACAACAACTGCATGCATACCGCCCACAGCTATTACCTCCCCTCCACTGTGGTGGTGGGTAAATGGAATGAGCTGCCAGAGGAGGTAGTTGACACAAGTACTATAACATTTAAAAGACATTTGGACAGGTACATGGATAGGAAAGGTTTAGAGGGATTTGGACCAAATACGGACTTCCATAGTTGGGCATCTTTGATCAGCATGGGCAAGGGCCTGATTCCGTGCTGTATGACTCTCTGACTCCACCTCCTCCCCTGCTCCAGAGCACCTCAACCTGCTTCACCACATCCTTACCTATTTGATGTGCTCTCTGTTTGCCTGATAAAATGTATTTTTTTCTGAGCAGTTCGCTTTCTCAATGTTTTATTTCCTCCTGAGTTCACAAGTTATAGGAGTAGAATTAGGCCATTCAGCCCATCGAATCCGCTCCGCCATTCAATCATGCTGATTTTTGCCGCCTAATCCCATTTCCTGCCTTCTCCCCATAACCCTTGACACCCGTCTCTGCCTTAAAAATATCAGCTGACTTGTCCTCCACAGCCCTCTGTGGCAATGGGTTCCACATTTAACTACCCTCTGACTAAAGAAGTTCCTCCTCACCTCCTTTCTAAAAGAGCGGCCTTCACTTCTGAGGCTATGACCTCTGGTCCTAGACTCTCCCACCAGGGGAAGCATCCTTTCCACATCCACTCTATCTATGCCTTTCATTATTCTGTAAGTTTCAATGAGGTGCCCCCCTCAACCTTCTAAACTCCAGCGAGTAGAGGCCAAATGCTGTCAAACGCTCATCATATGCTAAGCCACTCATTCCTGGAATCATTCTTGTAAACCACCGCTGGGTCCTCTCCAGAGCCAGCACATTCTTCCTCAGATATTGGGCCCAAATTTGCTCACAGTACTCCAAATGCAGCCTGACCAGCGCCTTATAGAGCCTCAGCATTACATCTCTGTTTTTGTATTCCAGTCCTCGATATAAATGCGAGCATTGAATTTGCCTTCCTTACTACCGAGTCCAAATGTCTCTTTGTATCTTGTGCATAAATACTTCTAAAAGAAAAATTCCTTCGAAGAATTTGAGTTTCCATTGGAAGTAACGAGCAAAAGGTGCCAGAAATCCAGTGAAGGGCCAGAGATGCACAAAGAGCGCTAAAGGAAGGGTTGTTGGCTCTGACCCAGGGGACTCCAAGGCCAGACCTGTGGGACCCAACAAAAATAAACAGCTCCAGCAAAACACTTCTGTCCTGTCTTAGGGGTGGGGAAGAGTCACAGCGCCATGGAAGGAATGTACAAGGCTGCAGTGTTATTATTGGTCTCCATTCAATGCCATTATACATTGAGGGGCCTATAGCTCTGACAATGGTCATTGCGCAAAGGTTTGGGCTGCGAACGTTCACCACTCTATAGGGTTCGACAGGCGTCTGCAATGATAGGGGAGAAAGAGAGATAGAGAGAGAAAGAAAGAAAGAGAAAGAAAGAGAGTAAAAGAGAGAAAAAAAGGGAGAAAGAGTAAATGAGATATAGAGAAAGGACAAAGAAAGGAGAATGAGAAAGAGAGGAGAGAGTGACAAATAGAGTGAAAGAAAGAGAAAGAAAGAAATAATAAAAGAGAGAGAAAGAGAAAGAAAGGACAAAAAAAGAAAGGGGCAAAAAGAGAGAGAGAGAGGAGTGAGAAATAGAGAGAGAGAGAACAAGAGAAACAACGAGAAGAGAGAGAGTGAGAAATAGAGAGAGAATGAGAGAAAAAGAGAGAGAGAGAAAGAGAGAGAGGGGAAGAAAATAACCCCACAGAAATTCTCAACAGATGCGTGAAGGCTTGTCAGCATTCCTGTAAGGTAAAGTGAGGTCACGCAGGCAGGAAGACAATATAAAGACTATCTGGGCTCCCTCAGCCAGATGTGTTTTAATAAGGCAGCTGCCCTCCAAGTTAATAAGGTCAGGTTCTGGCTCCAGGAAGACGAGCAAACAAGCAGGGCCTTGGCTGAAGTACAGTACTGACTTGGCACTGCTGCCTGGCTTCCTGAATTATTCCTGCTTCGGAGAGGAGAACGCTCCCTTTGCTCCATGCTTTTATTAGAAGTTTCCCTCATAGGCAAAAAAGGGGAATTAAAAGGGAAAAAAAAATCAAAACTCATGCTAATTTTAGCTTGGCAATTCATCCTCCGCATGTGTGGGAGGTTGAGATGGCAGCAAAATTCTACAACAAGGCCATTAATCCATGACTGATGTCTGTGTGTGTTTGTTGGTCAGTATGTTTGTCAGTGTTTTTTTGTGATTGTGTGTTAGTGTGTGTGTGTGTCAGTGTGTGTGTGTGTGTCTGTGTGTCTGTGTGCGTTTGTGTGTGTGTGTTAGTGTGTGTGTCAGTGTGTGTGTGTGTGTGTGTGTGTGTGTGTGTGTCAGTGTGTGTGTCAGTGTGTGTGTGTTTGTGTGTCTGTGTGAGTTTGTGTGTGTGTTAGTGTGTGTGTGTCTGTGTGAGTTTGTGTGTGTCAGTGTGTGTGTGTTTGTGTGTCTGTGTGTGTTAGTGTGTGTGTTAGTGTGTGTGTGTTAGTGTGTGTGTGTGTGTTAGTGTGTGTGTGTCAGTGTGTGTGTGTTAGTGTGTGTGTCAGTGTGTGTGTGTTTGTGTGTCTGTGTGTGTTTGTGTGTCTGTGTGTGTTAGTGTGTGTGTGTCAGTGTGTGTGTGTCTGTGTGAGTTTGTGTGTGTCAGCATGTGGATGTGTTTATATGTGTGTATGTATACATAACACACACACGCACATGAATGCACACACATATATAAAATATATATTACACACATATATATATATACGCTGTGTCCGATCCCAACCTCTGGTCCTGTCTGTGCGGAGTTTGGACATTCTCCCTGTGACCATGTGGGTTTCCACCGAGTGCTCTAGTTTCCTCCCACATCCCAAAGATGTACGGGCTTGTTCATAAGGTCATAGGAGATGAATTAGGCCATTCGGCCCATCGAGTCTACTCTGCCATTCCATCATGGCTGATCTATCTTTCCCTCTTCCCCTGCCTTCTCCCGGTATCGCTTGACACCCTTACTAACCAAGAACCTGTTAATCTCCACCTTAAAAATACCTAATGACGGCCTCCACGGCCATCTGTGGCAATGATTTCCTCAGATTCACCACCCTCTGACTGATGAAATTCCTCCTCATCTGCTTTCTAAAGGTACGTCCTTTTATGTCGAGGCTCTGCCCTCTGGTCCTAGACTCTCCCACTAGCGGAAAATTGCCCCTGGCATGTAATAGAGTGGATGCAAGAGTGGGATAACATAGAACTAGTGTGAACGGGTGATCGGTGTGGACTTGGCAGGCCGAATGGCCTGTTTCCATGCTTTATCTACACCACCCACCACCCCGTAACCCCCCCACCCACTTCACCAGGACCAAGACCAAATCCAACGGCGTGCATCAGGTTGATAAGAGCCGGGCTTTCGGGGAGGGAAAGGAAAGCAGCCGAGAAATCAATGAAACATTTTTCTGGCAAGGACGGCCTCTGAATACTGGACGCGAGCCCAGCCCTGCACCGAATTTAAACAAACTCCTGTCGCAACCATCTGCTCGACTTAAATAAATCAAACAGTCTGTTGAGCGGGTGGGTGATCAAGTTTCCATCTGTGCAGCAGCCTGCCCGCCCGCCTGGAGCCTACACTTGCAATGAGCAGCCAAATGTCCTGGCAGCCTGCGATCCCTCTCCCCACTGCCTCCCGCCCCCTCCCTCTCTTCTCTCTCCAGGTCTCTCGGTCACTTCCTCAAATTCCTTCAGGAAAACCAAACACCCGCTGTGGAAGCTAGAACCAGGCTGTTATTTTCACAGTTCACTGCAAATTGGGAGGGTGGGGGATGGAGCAAAATTACCTCCCACCCCATTCCTCCCCAGGTTCTTATTGCCAGTGGATGCTGGATGGGAGGGGGGAGGGGGGATTTTGGGGAGGGGGGGGAGGATTATGAGTAGGATTGATGGTATGAAAACCTGTGTGGAATTTCAGGTCTGTTATTTATTGAAAATAAAATACAAGAGGGAAACTAATCAAAGTGACTAATGTTTAAATTCACAGTCATACAGTGTGGAAACAGGCCCTTCGGCCCAACTTGCCCACACTGACAAACATGTCCTATCTACACGTCCCACTTGCTGTGTTTGGTCCATATCCCTCCAAATAAACGTGTCCTATCATTTAAAAAAATGCATTAACAGTTTTAAAAGGGCAACCTGGGTTATTCAATGATTCAATTCAATGATTGAACGGTTCAATTATACTTTATTGTCACATGTACCTAGGTACAATGAAATTCTTTGTTTTTGCATACAATCCGATAAAATCATACAGCAGACTTCACCTAGGCAAGTACACAAAAAGTCGCCCCGTTTCTGGCGCTGACAATGTGGTTAACGTGTCACGGTGTGAAAAAAAGAACAGAAGCACTTCTGCTCTCACCCAACCACCCAATCCTTTTGGTGATGTTAGCCAATGCTAGCAAGCTGGGTAACAACCAGTTCTTGGAGATTCACAACTTCTACATGCAGCATCTGAACAACCCAGCTTCCTTCGTTGAAGGTGAATCTGAAGACACGTCTCCCTCCTCCCCCTTCCCTCTCTCCTGCGTGCGCACGATCTCCTCGTTGCCGCGTTGAGGTTTAGCGTTAGCACAAGGCTGCCATACAGTCATACAGCACAGATATAGGCCCTTTGACCCAACTCCTCCATACCAACCAAAACGCCACCATCTAAGCTAGTCCCATCTGCCTCTGTTTGGCCCACATCCTTCCAAACCATTCCCATCCATGTACCTGTCCAAGTGTTATTTAAATGTTGTTATAGTACCTGCCTTGACTACCTGCTCGTTCCATACACCCACAACCCTATATGTGAAAAAGTTGCCCCTGAGGTTCCTATTAAATCTTTCCCAACTCTTCCATCTTCCCGAAATCCCCAGCACGCAATAGGCAACGGATGTTGTCCTCGACAACATTCTGAATACACACTTATCCAAAGCTCAGCTGCTACCTTGCCAGAGATGGTCTTACACACACCTTTAGGTCACTTTTATACTGATAATGACTCAGGAGACCATGGTTCTGCACATCCCCTCCTTAGAACGTGACAATGAAATGTTACACCAGCACAGGCCCATTAATGCAACACACAATGTACAATAATTGATAAGATAATAATTTGAAATATTTGATAACCATACCATAACAGTGCTAAACAAAAGTAGGAGATGCAGTGAAAATGCTGGAGTCCAGTAGCATCTGTGCTGAAGGACACAGGGTTTATCTTTCAGATCAATGACCACAACTCGATGAAAGATAGTTGATCCGAATCATTCACTTTTGTTTCTCTCCATGGATGCTGCCTGACCGGCTGAGTATCTTCAGTATTTTCTGTTTATATTTCAGATTTCCAACATAGAACTTAGGAACAGGGCTATTGGCCCACAATATCTGCGCCGAACATGATAAGCAAAATAAACTAATCGTATCTGCCTGCACATGATCCATATCCCTCCATATCCATGTGCCTATCCAAAAGTCTTTTAAGTGCCACAGTCATATCTGCCTTCACCACCACCCCAGGCATCACATTCCAGGCACCCACCACCTTCCGTGTAAAAGAAACTTGCCCTGCAAATCTTCTTTAAACTTGGCCCCTTTCACTTTAAAGCTATGCCCTCCAGTCTTTGAGATTTCCACCATGGGAAAAAAAGTTTCTGATATACATATCAGTCAGACATAAAATGCTGGTGGAACTCAGCGAGTCAGGCAGCATCTCTGGAGAAAAGGAATAGGTGCCATTTTGGGTCAGAACCCTTCTTCAGGAGTCTGAAGAAGGGTTCTGACCCAAAACATCACTTATTCCTTTTCTCCAGAGATGCTGCTTGACCTGCTGGGTTACACCAGCTGGGTTACACCAGCATTTTGTGTCTATCTCTGATGTAAACCGGCACATGCAGTTCCTTCCTACTCTATATATTAGTCACACACACATATTATACATATATGTATGTGTATGTATAGGAAGGAACAGCAGATGCTGGTTTAAACCAAAAAGCTGGAGTAACTCAATGGGACAGGCAGTGTGTGTGTGTGTGTGTGTGTGTGTGTGTGCATGTGTGTGTGTGTGTGTGTGTGTGTGTGTGTGTGTGTGTGTGTGTGCGTGCGTGCGTGCGTGCGTGCGTGCGTGCGCGCGTGTGTGTGTGTGAATGTATATGTATATCTATTTATATATATACATTTTATATATCTATATACTATTAAAAGTCTCGACTTGTTTGTCTGTCTGTCTGTCTGTCTGTCTGTCTGTCTGTCTGTCTGTCTGTCTGTCTGTCTGTGATCTCAGGAGCTACGGCAAAACGGTACACGGTAGCGCTGAAATTTTTGCAGAATCTTACTCAGCTTTTTCCCGTCGTCGGTCTTGTCAGGTTTCCTTCATATTAGATGTTATATTTTCACGTTATTGTTATTAAGGTTTAAAAAAGCCAACTTTAACAAGATTTTTACTGTTAAAATCCTTCCTGCCAGGTTCCAACAAACTTCGATACAAAGTTGCAATACAGGAATACTGTGCTTCCAGCAACTGAATGGGATATCACAGTCCTCCCGCCGACATTTGCAACAATGTTGCTATCATACAACACTTACTCCAGCTCCTGGCAGGACAGGAGGAGGAGGGTGAATTGGTATTGCAATTGGGAAGTGCAATTGGAATTTTTTTTTAAGTCCTGTGCTGTGGGAGGCAGGGGAGTGCTGAAATCTCACGTTCGGCAAAGGGTTGAGTTGGGGGACCACGCCTCCCGTGGGGGCTACGGGTTAGTGTGCAATATTGCGTTGGGGAAAGGGTTGCGTTGGGGGACCAGGCCTCCCGTGTGACAGGGACCCAACGAGTACCAGTTAGTCTAGTATATATATAAATATGTGTATATGTGTGTGTACGAATGTGTATATATGTATGTATCTGTATATATATATTTATTTATTGTGTGTGTATGTATATATATACACACACACGTATAAACACATATACTTCCATCAAGTATCCCTTTTTGCTATTCTAATTTTCTTTTGCTGCCTGGAGAGTTTCCAGCATTCTCTGTTTATTCCAGACTTCCTGCAGTATGTTGCATTTACACCTCCATCCCTGAACTTAAACGCCAGCCAGAGATTTTCCTGCCTTCTCTCTCCTTCCTACTAAGTGTCAACTCATCACCCATTCTCCCACAGAGCCTTCAGAGACTCCCCCCTCTGTGCTAACGGCAGCTTACAAACACGATAGCTGGCCGGACCAATAAAGAAAGATCAGTTCGCTGGCTCCAATGTCTTATTTTTAGTTTGATTGTCACGCTAATTTACACAGACTGCAACATGATACGGTGACGTTTACTTCCATGACCAGCTCAAGGCAGGGCAGGCTCCAGACTGGAGCAGTCAATGTCTGGACGAGTTGTAGTCACCTGAGAGAGGCAAGAAAGAATTTTCCAAAGTACTTTTCCAAGATTAACCCTGCATTTCTATCTGGACTTCTGCCACGTGATTACATGACTCTCGGAGGCTAGAGTTTGGGTCTGATAGTCAAGCCTTCGTGGTGCGGGACTGCCTTGCATAGCAGTTCATTGCTTTCATGTAATTACCCATGTGAACATTTTCCCGCTCGTTCCCACCATGACAGCTTCAGTCGAGGTTTTGGAAAGGAGGGAAATTTGTGAGGTGCATGACCATTAAAACTAAATGACCATTACGTAAAACAAAAATTATGAGCAAGAATAGACTTTCTCGGGGCAAGAGGCTCTGTGTTTACCCAATCTATTCCTCTCGTGATTTTGTACACCTCTATAAGGTCACCCCTCATCCTCCTGCGCTCCAAAGAATAGTCCTAACCTGCTCAACCTCAGTCCCTCGAGTCCTGGCAAGATCCTCGTAAATCTTCTCTGCACCCTTTCTAGCAGGATTCTACCTGTTCTACTAAAGGGCCTGACCCACCTGGGCGTCATTTGCGCGTCACGCAGATGGCGCGCGAAGATTTTGTACATCCCAAAATCCTGGGGCGCCGCGCGCGACTGCGCGTCACTGCCTACGTCACCACGCACCATGCGCGCGTAATCCGCACCATGCGGACATCACATGCGCGCACGCGTCGTGCGCGCATGTGATGTGTGCATGGTGCGCATTACACGCGCATGGTGCATGGTGATACGTAAATGATGTCGCGTCAATTACGCGCAAATAAAGCCCAAGTGGGACAGGCCCTTTAATGTCTAGCCACAAGGAATTGTTGATGCTGGAATCTTGCGTGGAACTCAAAGTGCTGAAGTAACTCAGCGGGGTTACTCTGGGGGAACACGGACAGTTGAGTTGAGGGTATGTGCTCTGGAGACCTGCCGTCTGAAGAAGGGTCCTGCCCCAGAACGTCGCCTGTCCATGTCCACCACAGATGCTGCTTGACCTGCTGAGTTTCTCCAGTGTTTTATGTTCTACTACTCAATGTCCAACTCATCTACTAACCTCAATCATACACCAGGCAAGATTCCAGTCTTCCGGCCTTTCCAAGACAGTGCACAGTTGAATCATGGATACGTTTTAGTTTTAGTTTTAGAGATACAGCGCAGAAACAGGCTCTTTGGCCCACCGAGTCCGCACCGACCAGCAATCCCGCACACTAACATTACCCAACTCTATCTAGGGACAATTTACACTTATACAAAGCCAATTAACCTACAAACCTGTCCGTCTGTGGAGTTTGGGAGGAAACCGAAGATCTCGGAGAAAACCCACATGGTCACGGGGAGAATGTACAAACTCCGTGCAGGCAGCACCCGTAGTCGGGATCGAACCCGGGTCTCCGGCACTGCAAGCGCTGTAAGGCAGCAACTCAACCGCTGTGCCACCATGACGTCCTTGTTCTGGACTCTGCAGTCGCGCTTCAACCCCAGATCCAAATTTGCTGTCAATTGAGCCAAGTTGACACTGACCACTTCTGAAGAGGGACTGACCTTTTGTAAGACGAGGCTGAATACAGTACCACTGTAATAGCAAATAAAATGAGTGTACATGACCACGTTGAAAAATCCCACAGCGGTTCCTCATATCACAAGAAAGCAAAACGCTGCGGATGGAGACACAAGTAACTGCAGATGCTGGAATCTTCAGATTAACACAAAGTGCTGGAGGAACTCAACGAGTCACGCAGCATCTGCGGAGGGAATGTACAGGTGATGTTTTGGGTCGGGACCCTTCTGTGTGTTTTTTTCATTAAAAAACTCAATGGTTTACCAATGCCCTTGGGAAAGGAAGCTTTTCATCTTTGTCTACTTCAGTTTAGTTTACTTTAATCTAGTTTGGTTTTAGTGGTACAGTGTGGAAACAGGCCCTCGACCCACCGAGTCCTTGCCGACCAACAACCACCCCCCCCCCCCCCCCCCCGTACAATTGTTCTATCCTGAACTCTAGTGACAATTTACAGTAGCCAATTAATCTACAGACCTGCACGTCTTTAGAATGAAGGAAGAAACTGGAGAAACTCAGGGAGAACGTGCAAACTCCATATTGACAGCGCCCGTAGTCAGGATCGAACCCAGGTCCCTAGGGCAGTAACTCTACCGCTGCATTACTGTGCCGCCCTATTGTTCCCTGCACTACTGCTGCTTCACAGGCCGGGAACTCTTTCATGTATTTAGTTCAGTCTTCAGACCCCCTGAGTTTCTCCAGCACTTTGTGGCAATCCTGAGATGCTGCATGTCTGAATCTCCCGGTTGCCAAACATTCTAACTCCCCTTCCCAATTCCCATACTGACCTTTCTGTCCTGGGCCTCCTCCAGAGTCAGAGTGAGGCCCAACACAAATTGGAGGAACAGCACCTCATATTTCGCTTGGGCAGCCTGCAACTCAGCGGTATGAATATTGATTTCTCTAATTACAAATAACCCTTGCATTCCCTCTCTCTCTCTCCATCCAGCATTTTGTGTCTATCATCGGTGTAAACCAGCATCTGCAGTTCCTTCCTATACATAATTCCAACGCAAGTTCATTGAGCTGAAAAGCTTCTCTATCTACAGATGCAGCTTGACGACCTGAACATTTCCAGATTTCTGTATTCATTTCTAACCTCATGGCTGGGACCAGTCAAATTATTTGGAGATAAGTGCTTGCTCCGTCTTTGTGGATCAAGAACACATGTTTGCTCTCAAACAAGATAAACTCTCATTATACCGTGCCAATTGATGGGCTTCCAAATAGTTTTGTTATAATAAAGTAATGCAGTATGTTCTTAACTATGCAGTGTTAACCAAACTATTCTGGGATCCTCATTTCCACTGGTTCCTAATTTCCACAGGCTCCGGAATGTTGAATATGGTGTCATTTCCCATTATTTTAGAGATACAGCGAGGAAACAGGCCCTTCGGCCCACCGGGTCCGTGCCGACCAGCGATCACCCACACACTAGTTCTATCCTACACACTATGGACAATTTTACAGAAGCCAATTCACCTACAAACCTGCGCGTCTTTGGAATGTGAGAGGATCTGGATGTCAGATGTGGGAAGTCATGGAGTCTGATAGCCCTCCAGATGTCCACATCTGCGCCAGGTGTATCGAGATGGGGCTCCTAATGGACCGTATTAGGAACCTGGAGCAGCAGCTCGATGACCTCCGTCTGGTCAGGGAGAGCGAGGAAGTCATTGAGAGGAGTTACAGGGAGGTGGTCACTCCAAGACCACAGGAGGCAGGCAAGTGGATCACGGTTGGGAGAGGCAAGGGGCACAGGCAGGGACTAGAGAGTACCCCGGTGGCTGTACACCTTGACAATAAGTACTCCTGTTTGAGCACTGTTGGGGGGGACAGCCTACCTGGGGGTAGCGACAGCGGCCGGGCCTCCGGTATAGAGACCGGCCCTGTTGCTCAGAAGGGTAAGGAAAAGAAGAGGAGGGCAATACTAATAGGGGACTCTATAGTTAGGGGGTCAGACAGGCGATTCTGTGGACGCAGTCGGGAGACCCGGATGGTAGTTTGCCTTCCTGGTGCCAGGGTCTGTGATGTGTCTCAACGTGTCCAAGATATCCTGAAAGGGCAGGGAGAGGAGCCCGAGGTCGTGGTACATATAGGTACCAATGACATAGGTAAAAAAAGAGAAGAGGTCCTGAAAGGAGAATTTAGGGAGTTAGGAGGGGAGTTAAAGAGAAGGACAGCAAAGGTAACAATCTCGGGATTACTGCCTGTGCCACGCGACAGTGAGAGTAGGAATGGAGCGAGGTGGAGGATAAATACGTGGCTGAAGGACTGGTGCAGAAGGCAGGGATTCAAATTTCTGGATCATTGGGACCTCTTTTGTGGAAGGTTCGACCTGTACAAAAAGGATGGGTTGCACTTGAACCTGAGGGGGACTGATATCCTGGCAGGGAGATCTGCAAAGGCTACTGGGGAGACTTTAAACTAGAATGGTTGGGGGGAGGGACTCAAATAGAGAATGCTATTAGACAGTGTGTGAGGCAGGAGGCAGAGAAGGAAAGCACTCAGACCCAACATGTAGGGGGGAAAGAAGAAAACAATAATAAACAGAGAATAAGAGGTGGTGGGGTTCTTAAATGGGTGAGCAGAGAAACAGAGGGGTGTAAAATGCGGGCGGAAGCAATAGGTAGCAAGGTGAAAAGTAAAAGTGGCAGGCAGACAAACCCAGGGCAAAAATCAAAAAGGGCCACTTTTCAACATAATTGTATAAGGGGTAAGAGCGTTGTAAAAACAAGATTATGATATAGTTGGGATCACGGAGACATGGCTCCAGGGTGACCAAGGCTGGGAGCTGAACATCCAGGGATATTCAATATTCAGGAGGGATAGAGAGAAAGGAAAAGGAGGTGGGGTAGCGTTGCTGGTTAGAGAGGAGATTAACGCAGTGGAAAGGAAGGACATTAGCTTGGAGGATGTGGAATCGGTATAGGTAGAGCTGCGAAACACTAAGGGGCAGAAAACGCTGGTGGGTGTTGTGTACAGGCCACCTAGCAGTAGTAGTGAAGTTGGGGATGGCATCAAACAGGAAATTAGAAATGCGTGCAACAAAGGCAAAACAGTTATAATGGGTGACTTCAATCTACATATAGATTGGGTGAATCAAATTGGCAGGGGTGCTGAGGAAGAGGATTTCTTGGAATGTATGCGGGATAGTTATCTAAACCAACATGTAGAGCAACCAACGAGAGAGCAGGCTATTCTAGACTGGGTATTGAGTAATGGGGAAGGGTTAGTTAGCAGTCTTGTTGTGCGTGCCCCCTTGGGCAAGAGTGACCATAATATGGTTGAGTTCTTCATTAGGATGGAGAGTGACATTGTTAATTCAGAAACAACGGTTCTGAACTTAAAGAAAGGTAACTTTAAGGGTATGAGACGTGAATTGGCCAAGATTGACTGGCAATTAGTTCTAAAAGGGTTGACGGTGGATATGCAATAAAATTCATTTAAAGACTGCATGGATGAACTACAAAAGAATAAATCAGGGAAGGTAGTACATCCGTGGATAACAAGGGAAATCAGGGATAGTATCAAAGCAAAAGATGATGCGTACAAATTAGCCAGAAAAAGCAGCATACCAGAGGACTGGGAGAAATTCAGAGACCAGCAGAGGAGGACAAAGGGCTTAATTAGGAAAGGGAAAATAGATTATGAAAGGAAACTGGCAGGGAACATAAAAACTGACTGCAAAAGTTTTTATAGATATGTGAAGAGAAAGAGATTAGTTAAAACAAATGTAGGTCCCTTGCAGTCAGAAACAGGTGAATTGATCATGGGGAACAAGGATATGGCGGGCCAATTGAATAACTACTTTGGTTCCGTCTTCAATAAGGAAGACATAAATAATCTGCCGGAAATAGCAGGGGGCCACGGGTCAAAGAAGATGGAGGAACTGAGTGAAATCCAGGTTAGTCGGGAAGTGGTGTTGGGTAAATTGAATGGATTAAAGGGCGATAAATCACCAGGGCCAGATAGGCTGCATCCCAGAGTACTTAAGGAAATAGCTCCAGAAATAGTGGATGCATTAGTGATAATGTTTCAAAACTCTTTAGATTCTGGAGTAGTTCCTGAGGATTGGAGGGTAGCAAACGTAACCTCACTTTTTAAGAAGGGAGGGAGAGAGAAAACGGGGAATTACAGACCAGTTAGTCTAACATTGGTAGTGGGGAAAATGCTAGAGTCAGTTATTAAAGATGGGATAGCAGCACATTTGGAAAGTGGTCAATTCATTGGACAAAGTCAGCATGGATTTACGAAAGGTAAATCATGTCTGACGAATCTTATAGAATTTTTCGAGGATGTAACTAGTAGAGTGGATAGGGGAGAACCAGTGGATGTGTTGTATCTGGACTTTCAGAAGGCTTTCGACAAGGTACCACATAAGAGATTAGTATACAAACTTAAAGCACACGGTATTGGGGGTTCAGTATTGATGTGGATAGAGAACTGGCTGGCAAACAGAAAGCAAAGAGTAGGAGTAAACGGGTCCTTTTCACAATGGCAGGCAGTGACTAGTGGGGTACCGCAAGGCTCAGTGCTGGGATCACAGCTATTTACAATTTATATTAATGACCTAGATGAGGGAATTGAAGCCAACATCTCCAAGTTTGCGGATGACACTAAGCTGGGGGGCAGTGTTAGCTGTGAGGAGGATGCTAGGAGACTGCAAGGTGACTTGGATAGGCTGGGTGAGTGGGCAAATGTTTGGCAGATGCAGTATAATGTGGATAAATGTGAGGTTATCCACTTTGGTGGCAAAAACAGGAAAGCAGACTATTATCTAAATGGTAGCCGATTAGGAAATGGGGAGATGCAGCGAGACCTGGGTGTCATGGTACACCAGTCATTGAAAGTAGGCATGCAGGTGCAGCAGGCAGTGAAGAAAGCGAATGGTATGTTAGCTTTCATAGCAAAAGGATTTGAGTATAGGAGCAGGGAGGTTCTACTGCAGTTGTACAGGGTCTTGGTGAGACCACACCTGGGGTATTGCGTACAGTTTTAGTCTCCAAATCTGAGGAAGGACATTATAGCCATAGAGGGAGTGCAGAGAAGGTTCACCAGACTGATTCTTGGGATGTCAGGACTTTCATATGAAGAAAGAGTGGATAGACTTGGCTTATACTCGCTAGAATTTAGGAGATTGAGAGGGGATCTTATAGAAACGTACAAAATTCTTATGGGGTTGGACAGGCTAGATGCAGGAAGATTGTTCCCGATGTTGGGGGAAGTCCAGGACAAGGGGTCACAGCTTAAGGATAAGGGGGAAATCCTTTAAGACCGAGATGAGGAAAAACTTTTTCACACAGAGAGTGGTGAATCTCTGGAACTCTCTGCCACAGAGGGTAGTTGAGGCCAGTTCATTGGCTATATTTAAGAGGGAGTTAGATGTGGCCCTTGTGGCTAAGGGGATCAGGGGGTATGGAGAGAAGGCAGGTACGGGATACTGAGTTGGATGATCAGCCATGATCATATTGAATGGCGGTGCAGGCTCGAAGGGACGAATGGCCTACTCCTGCACCTATTTTCTATGTATCTATGTATCTATCTAAGGGAGAACGTACAAACGCCATAGAGACAGCACCCGTAGTCAGGATTGAGCCCCGGGTCTCAGGCACTGCAAGGCAGCAACTCTACCGCTGCGCCACTAAACTAACCTAATGTAACACAATCCGACTCCGACCCAAAACATTGCCTATCCATTCCCTCCCCGGTTACTGCCCGAGTTCCTCCAGCTCTGTATGTTTTGACCTCTTCTGGGCAGTTCATCTGAATAAAAGCTCTTGTCCTTGACTTTGTTTCCGCTAGGCCTGACCATTCCAAGTGAAGAACATTTGCAGCACCATCTGAATATTCATAAACCAAATACTGAGGGGAAAAAATTATCGTGCCAGGTTTAATAAACAAATTAATTTGCATGATCATCTAATAATTCACAAACCAAATATTTCAAAAAAGTGCAAGTCTTCTTCACTTGTTCACCCCTACCCTCTTTCACTTCCAGTGCCAACCATTCCACTGATGGCTGCCTAGCCTTTCAGCTCGGCTCTTGAATGGAAACCTCTTGACCCTCTCTCCTTCAAACCTGCCCCTCGGCCAAGCCTTTGGCCTCCTATGTTAATACCTCCTAACATGGATTGGTGTCAGGTCTTGTTTGAGGAAGCACCGCGATATTGACCCACGTTAGAGGCTCTACGTAAACGCGTGCTGTCGTCATGCTTCAGACCTCATTAGCTGTGCCAGACCCACAGACCAAATCAAGAGAGAAAGTGGTCTCTGAACACCTGGTGGATCACTAACCCCCACCGCCAGCTGTCCAAACCCTTGTGGGTCACTTGACATGATCAAGCTCTATAATGGTATCACTGTTGGAATCAGTGTAATGTACTGGCACTCCCATCCACACTGCTACCACCTGCTAGAAACAAAAATAACTTGTGTAGGAAGGGCAGCTATAGCATGGTCTCTGTGCTGGGTGTGTAGCTGATCGTTACAGCCATGCCTGCTTCACTTGTATGAAATATTGCGGGCAATGCAGACAATTATCCATCAAAAGGTGCAAGGCTATATTTCCTGGGGATATGTAAAGGTGGCACAGCCCTTATTTCCATGGGGCAGCACAGTGGCGCAGTGGTAGAGTTGCTGCCACACAGCGCCAGAGACCCAGGTTTGATCCTGTCTATAAATGCTGTCTGTACGGAGTTTGTACGTTCTCCTCGTGACTGCGTGGATATTCACTGGGTGCTCCGGTTTTCTCCCATATTCCAAAGACGTACGGGTTTATTGGTTTAAGAAGGAAATGCAGATGCTGGAAAATTGAAGGTAGACAAAAGTGCTGGAGAAACTCAGCGGGTGAGGCAGCATCTTTGGAGCTAAGGAAATAGGCGACGTTTCGGGCCGAAACCCTTCTTCAGACTTAACTGGCCTCTGTAAATTGCCCTGGTTGCGTGAGAAGTGTGTGAGAAAGTGGGATAACAATCTGGCACATGTGGAGACATTAGGGCAGGGGAACAGGGAGACAGAAGCAGCAGTTTGTACGCACACCTTAAACGGGGGAGAATCAGTAAAGATAAGGTGGAGATTCCAGAGCTCAGGAGCCCCAGCATCAAGAGAAACTATTGAAAACAGTGAAGATCTACAAGGTGGATATAATTGGAAGCAATAGACAGCAGGTCGAGTGCAAGCCTTCCCTTCCTCCCTCAACTCTTTACAATTGTGTAGGAAGGAACTGCAGAGGCTGGTTTACACCAAAGATAGACACAATATCCTGGAGTAACAGCGAGGCAGGCAACATCTCTGGACAGAAGGAATGAGTGGTGTCTGAAGAAGGGTCTCGACACCCAATGACACCCAATCCTTCTCTCCAGAGATGCTGCCTGTCCCACTGAGTTACTCCAGCCTTTTGTGCCTATTTTCTTTATAATTGTTTATTCAAATACAATTTAAACTATCTTTCAGGTATTGTTTCCGTTCTTGGGATTCCCTGCCAAGTGTAAAATAATATTTTAGACATAAGGAACCGCAGATGCTGCTTTATAATCTGGAGTAACTCAGCGGGTCCCGCAGCATCTCTGGAGGACATGAATAGGCGATGTTGCGGGTCAGGACCCTTTTCAAAATGTCGCCGATCCAGGACAGACACAAAGTGCTGGAGTAACTCAGCGGGTTAGGATCAGAGACACTGCCTGACCCACTGAGTTACTCCAGCACTTTGTGTCTATCTTTGGTATAAACCAGCATCTGCAGTTTTTTGTTTCTACCTGAGTTACTCCAAGGCTTTGGGTAAAAGAATATACTTGTGGAACAAAACCTAAGATAGTTCAATTCTTGGAGCTTATTTAAAAGTTGCGTCATGAAATCAGCACCATGTACATTTACTCAGCTCTTGAAGTACAAGGCAATTAGAAAGAACAGTGGGCTATTTTTTTCAATCGGTATGCACTTTGAATGAAATGGAAATGGAATCCTAGATACCTACTGCAGAGGAAACTGGCTATTACGTCTTTTGTATAAAGGAGAGCTTTGAAACTAACTGAACTCCCCTGTTCTCATTCCAAAACACATGGGCTACAGATCATAACATTTTTATCCAAGTGCATAAGTGCGAGAGGCAGAATTAGATCATTCGGCCCATCAGGTCTTCTCCGCCATTCAGTTATGGCTGATCTATCTTTCCCTCTCAACCCCATTCTCCTGCCTTCTCCCCATAACCCCTGACGCCCTTACTAATCTTCCTTATTGAGGCTATGAGAGATTCTGCCTCGATTACTCCTCAGGCAGAGAATTCCCAAAGCCCCAAACTTTGATGCATTTTCTATCTTCACCCGCCCTTCAGCCTCCTGCTCTCCGAGGAATAAAGTCTGAATGAAAGAAGCAAGTAATACAACAATAAGTCTAATCTCAGCACCTGGGTGGAATTCCTCTTGAATGTATTAAACAACATTCAAGCCAGCTGAAGAACACATGGAGTACATCTGATCCAGAAAAGTTGGCTGCCAGACAGATTGCAATCCAGAGTTGCTGGACACTAATTGGCTTCCACTGTTAGTGGATGGGCTTGTTTCAGTCTGCTTATAGATGAACAAGTATGTGAAGGTTTTAACGGAAAGCACAGCCACTCTATTTGAGGGGATAGAAGTTGGCAAAATAATGAACGAGAACAGCTTGAGAGGAAATAAAAGATTTGAAAGGCAAGTTCCTTGAGCATTCGTTTTTGAATGGGGAAAAGTTAAATAGGAAATGCAGCAGATTGATTGTTTGGAAGTGGTGAGACACATTTCTCCAGGTATGGAAAGCGTTCCTTTGTGTTAGGAAATGCAATTAGAGAGGGAAGTGCTTGGTCACAGAGGTTTGGTGGACAATAAGGACAAGCGGACTTCTTCCCCGTTTGCTCTCCACTCTGGATCCCAGGGGAATTCCATGCAGGGGCGGAAGTAGTTTCCACAGGATGTTAGGTTTGTTTGACCGGAAGCAGGTTTCCCCATTGGAAGGCATTGGGATTGACCCGATCACAGCCGTGTGGGAGAGGGTGTGTCTGCAGATGTTATGTTGCAGCTGCACAAGACTTCGGAGAGGCCGCATTTGGAGCACAGGTCCACCAACGATTTTCCGGCACCCTTGTTTTCCAGAGCCTTTCCGGATTATCCGGTTTTTCGGACCATCAGGTGATAAGGAAATGACAATACACCCCGGCCCACTAATAACACCCATCCCATTTATCTAAAGCACCACGGAGTGCCAGAAACCTATAAAAACAGCAGCAGGAGAGAGGGGCTCGCTGGTGCATCTTGCCATTCGGGAGTGGGGTCGGAAGCCGGGGCTCTAAACAGTTGAGGAGCCGGTGGGACCTGGGGATGTATCGGCAGATCATTCCATTCATATTCAGTTTACAATGCCCTCTATTACGACTCAGGGAATTTCAACTGAGTTCTCGTAATTTTATCGGGAATATAGGGATGGGAGGGGCGGGGGGGGGAGACTATCAGATGCCGGAAAATTGATGTCCAACCTGTATTGTGTTCAGTTTTGGTCACCCGGTTACAAGTATTAAGGTGGAAAGAACACAGAGAAGATTTTTGGAAGACGTTCCCAGGACTTGAGGGCCTGAGCTATAGGGAGAGGTTTGGCAAGCTAGGACTTTATTCCCTGGAGCACATGAGGATGAGGGGTGATCTTATGGAGGTGTATACGATCATGATGGGGAATAGATAGAGCAGATGCACAGAATCTTTTACCCAGAGTAAGGGAAACAAGAACTAAGGTGAGAGGAGAAAGATTTAATATGAACTGAGGGGAGGATGTTTCACACAGAGAGTCCACATGTTCAAGGAGCAGAATTATGCCATTTCGCCCATCATGTCTACTCCGCCATTCAATCATGGATGATTTATCTCTCCCTCTCAACCCCATCCTCCTGTCTTCTCCCCATAACCCCTGACATCCCTTACTAATCAAAGATTTGTCAACCTCTGCTTTAAAAATCCCCAATGACTTGGTCTCCACAGCTATCTGTGGTAATGAATTCCACAAATTCACCATCTCCTGAATAACAAAATTCCTTCTCATCTCCTTTCTAAAGGTACGTCCTTTTATTCTGGAGCTACGGCCCTTGGTCCTATACTCTCCCACCAGTCGAAATATCCTCTCCACATTCACTCCATCCAGGCCTTTCACTTTTCAGTAAGTTTCAATGCGTTCCCAATCGTGGATGCATTGGTGATCATTTTCCAATATTCTATAGATTCTGGATCAGATCCTGTGGATTGGAGGGTAGCTAATGTTATCCCACTTTTTAAGAAAGGAGGGAGAGAGAAAGCAGGGAATTATAGACCAGTTAGCCTGACATCGGTGGTGGGGAAGATGCTGGAGTTGATTATTAAAGATGTAATAGTGGCACATTTGGATAGCAGTAACAGGACCAGCCCAAGTCAGCATGGATTTATGAAGGGGAAATCATACTTGACTAATCTTCTGGAATTTTTTGAGGATGTAACAAGTAAAATGGATAAGGGAGAGCCAGTTGATGTAGTGTATCTGGACTTTCAGAAAGCCTTTGATAAGGTCCCACACAGGAGATTAGTGGGCAAAATTAGAGCACATGGTATTGGGGGTAGGGTATTGACATGGATAGGAAATTGGTTGGCATACAGGAAACAAAGAGTAGGGAATAACGGGTCCCTTTCAGAATGGCAGGCAGTGACTAGTGGGGTGCCGCAAGGCTCGTTGCTGAGAGCGCAACTATTTACAATATACATTAATGATTTAGATGAAGGAATTAAAAGTAACATTAGCAAATTTGCAGATGACACAAAGCTGGGTGGCAGTGTGAACTGTGAGGAGAATGCTATGAGGAAGCAGGGTGACTTGGACAGGTTGGGAGAGTGGGCAGATGCATAGCAGATGCAATATAATGTGGATTATCCACTTTGGTGGCAAGAACAGGAAGGCAAATTATTACCTGAATGGTGTCAGGTTTGAAAAAGGGGAAGTTCAATGAGACCTGGGTGTCCTTGTACATCAGTCACTGAAAGTAAGAAGCATGCAGGTACAGCAGGCAGTGAAGAAAGCTAATGGTATGTTTGCCTTCATAACGAGAAGAGTTGAGTATAGGAGTATAGGAGTTGAGTATAGGAGCAAAGAGGTCCTTCTGCAGTTGTACAGGGCCCTGGTGAGACCACACCTGGAGTATTGTGTGCAGTTTTGGTCTCCTAATTTGAGGAAGGACATTCTTGCTATTGAGGGAGTGCAGCGTTGGTTCACAAGGTTAATTCCCAGGATAGAGAGACTGTCATATGATGAAAGAATGGAGCGACTGAGCTTGTATTCACTGGAATTTAGAAGGATGAGAGGGAATCTTATTGAACCATATAAAGTTATCAAGGGATTTGACACACTATGTGCAGGAAACATGTTCCCGGTGTTGGGGGAGTTCAGAACCAGGGGCCACAGTTTAAGAATAAGGGGTAGGCCATTTAGAACTGAGATGAGGAAAAACCTTTTCACCCAGAGAGCTGTGAATTTGTGGAGTTCTCTGCCTCAGAAGGCAGTAGAGGCCGATTCACTGGATGCATTCAAAAGAGAGTTAGATAGAACTCTTAGGGCTAGCAGAATCAAGGGATATGGGGAGAAGGCAGGAACGAGGTACTGATTGTGGATGATCAACCATGATCACATTGAATGGCGGTGTTGGCTCGAAGGGCCGAATGGCCTACTCCTACACCTATTGTCAATGTATCTATGTCCCCTCTCTCATCTTTCTTATCTCCAGCGAGTGCAGGACCAGTGCCGTCAAACGCTCGTGATATGTTAACCCAATCATTGCTGGTCACACAATCTATGAGTTCAACAGCATCGAAACATGTAACTTATTCCTAAACTATCACCTGCTATATTACTGATGATTAGTATAGAGACCAGACTGTGGTCTGTACTAAAACAATAGGAGGGACACATTCCTGTGTGGCCAAAAGATTAACCATCAAAAAATGTATAAGTGGTATCTGAGTCACATCTTCCCAGTATGATGTTTGACTTGATTTGCCCCCATTGCCTGGCTGTCCATAGAAATGGCCCTTGGATTTTGCAGCGATTTTACTCTTAGAAAAGCAGGACAAAGAGTCACTCATGCAAACTGGCAAGACAGGGATTTGGAACGGACGTTAGCAAGTTCCTTCCGTAAACACTGGCTTTCACAGCACAGAAGAAAGTGGTCACTTCTCCTCCCGTGACCTGCTCTAGATGTTTACCACAACAATCCAAAATTAATCCTTCAGCCCTGCTCTCCCCTGCTGCGAGCACTCTGATCCATCTCTTCTTTACACCTCTGAGCTCTTTTCCTTAAGGTGAGAGGGGCAAAGTTTAATGGAGATGTGGGTTTTTTCACACAGAGGGTGGTGGGGGCCTGGATCGCGCTTTAGCGGTTGTGGTAGAGACGGGGGGCCTGTTTAGTGTTGAAGGGGCTTTTAGATAGTCACATGGATATGCAGGGAATGAAGGGATATTGATCTTGTGCAGGCAGATGAGGTTAGTTAATGTGTAGGAACGAATCACAGATGTTGGTTTACACTGAAGATGGACACACAATGCTGGAGTAACTCAGCGGGTCAGGCACCATCTTTTCACCAGGAAAGACGGAGAAAAGATGGAGTTACTCCAGCCTCGTGCATCTATCTGAACAACTATTTTCACAGTGCGTCTGCATGTTACATTAAAGCAGCATTGAACCGCTGGAATATTTGCAAGATGCACAGTTCCTCTTCTGTAGCTCGTGCTAGCCATGAGCATGCTGAGCATGAAGGGAACTGGCTACACAGATTATTTATTTGGGTTCAGGCTACAATCCTAACCAAATAAGAAAGCAAGTCATCCATACCCTTTTCAAATTTTATAAGAAAAGACGAATAACTCATTAGTACAAAAAACGGAAAATAAACCTCCATTTGTTAATCCAATCTTGGGAATAGTGACATGCTCAGAATCACAAAGGCCCCTGCCAATAAATTCCTCAAGCAGTTGAAATTCTGCGGTAAAGCTGACACCATCTTGTGAGCACAAGTATTTGAATGCTAGCCTTTACAAGCATATTTTATGGGGGGGAACGCAACCCCCAGGGACCACCCAGCTGTATGTGAAGTGACAGTGACTGGCTACGTTCATGATCAAGAAGCAATCTGATCGTTCCAGGGGAATTCTCCAGTACTGGCGAAGATGATTGGACCCACATCTGATCTCTGGTCCACTTTGGAGGTTTGCCGGCCTCAGCAAGGACACCAAATCAGGACAATTCCTCCAAACTTATATTTGGGGTCTTTGTGGGGGAGGAAGTGGGCAGGGTGGGTGGGGTGGGGGGGGGGGGGGGCAGTGCAGGGAAGGACGCAATCTCCGATTATGAGAAGCTGATCTTCGAAGATGCTAAATGAACAACAGTGGGGTAGCACAGTGGTGCAGCGTTGGAGTTGCTGCGTTACAGCGCCAGAGACCCGGATTCAATCCTGACTGCTGGTGCTGTCTGTACGGTGTTTGTGCGTTCTCCCCGTGACCGCGTGGGTTTGGCATCATGAGCTGAAGGGCCTGTTCCTGTGCTGTACTATTCTACATTCTATTCAAGATAGCAAAGATGCCGTCCTTTAAAGCAGATGAGCATTCAAGGGTTCAAAGCCTGAAATTGCTTCTCCCCCAAGCCCACCCTGTTATGTATTTTCTCAATTACAATCTTAAGCAACGATTTTTCGCTTGCAAATAATCAACATCATTTCATTATTTTTCCTTTTGGATTTCTGCCCTCCTTTCATCCCCAGATTACACCCTCTGGTCCAACAAAGGATTAAAAAACAGAGCCATTATCACTGCACCCTTTGATATACCAATGACCTCGGAGTTAACACATATTTTACAGCACCCTTGTTAACAGAACAGCTGTATAAAAGCACTCAGTAACATGCCCCTCACTAGAACATGGTTTCTGTACAATTTCCAAGCACAGCGTTATAAGGAAGGTCAACAGTACTAAGACGTGAGCCAACACATAATGACCCTTTCATTGGCTTTACACCTGGGGAGTCCACATACAAGAACAATTATTCTCACGCCAATTCAGGAGAGACAGATGAAGCTGTGATAATACTTTTGCCCAACAACCCCCTTCAACAGCTAACTGGCCTTGACAAATGTTGTGCTATGGTTCTGGCACCTCCACTAGCTGAGGGAAACCACATTATTCCATGTTTTTCCCTGTATAATTGCTTTTTGGTAATGGTTTTATTCAACACATGCAAGGATTTAACTTTGATCATGGAGGTTCAACTAGGAATTTTGACTGGTGAACCTTCTACCCCTTCTCATTCCCTGTCTCTGAACATTTCACTTCCCAAGTCACTTTACTCATGCAATGCAAGATACAAGATGTCGGAGCAGGAGATGTCTCTTGGCCCTTGGCCCTTGGGCCTGCTCTACTATTCATTAAGAATAATTTTAGGCCGCAACTCTACTCTCCTTGCATTGTTTCTCAATACCCTCGGCCTCTCCACAGGCCAAAAAAATCTCTCCCCCTCAGCCTTTGATATAGATTCAGTCCCCTCAGCTCTCTGGGCTAGAGAATCCCAAAGATTCAGAATTCCTCATAGAACAGTACAGGGACGGCACGGTGGCGCAACGGTAGAGTGCCGGAGATCTGGGTTCGATCCTGACTACGGGTGGTGTCTGTACGCAGTTTGTACGTTCTCCCCGTAACATGCGTGGGTTTTCTCCGGGTGCTCTGGTTTCCTCCCACACTCCAAAGACGTTCAGGCTTGTAGGTTAATTGGCTTTGAAAAATTGTAAATTGTCCCTCGTGCGTATAGGATAGTGTTAGTGTGCAGGGATCGCTGGTCGGTGTGGACTCGGTGGGCCGAAGGGCCAGTTTCCACTCTGCATCTCCAAACTAAACTAAAAGCACAGCACAAGAACAGGCCCTTTGGCCCACAATGTCTGAATTGGCTCCTGTAGATTGTAAATTGTCCCCAGTGTACAGGGTGATCGCTGGTCGGCATGGACTCGGTGGGCCGACGGGCCTGTACCGCGCTAAATCTCTAAAGTCTAGACACCCTTGCTTTACGCGGCAGCGCACATACTATGATGGTACTTGCCCCACTGTAACCCACCTTGGAGCAGCCTTGTGTGGAAAGCCAGAGAATGCTGTCAGCTCATGCACGGCAATACGTTTTGCCTCCAACAGCAACACATGGAAAAGCTAATAATTCAAATCGTTTCTTCTCTGAAAACCCTGCTGTTTTCTCTTCGCCGCAGCTTCCCTGTTATGTTGGCAACAGGCTGGCCTGTCAGGAACTGCATGGAGTTCCCAATAAATAAATTAAACCACTAAATGTGTTGGAAGGACTTCTCTCCTCCCCGGCCCTGCAGAAATAGCAGCCGTCGCCTGCAGTGAGGAGACGGCTCCGGCTTCAAGCCCTGCGGCCGGCAGGAAACACAAAACAGTCAGGGACTCTCTGCTCCGCAGGAGATGGCTGAGAGTGTGATCTAGTGCAGCCCTTCAAAACAATAACAAATAAACTAAGAACCTAAGGAAAAGAATTAGGAGGAAGCCATTCAGCCCCTCAAGACTGTTCCACCATTCAAAATGACCGAAGTAGGGCAGCACGGTGGCGCAGCATTAGAGTGCCAGACACCCAGGTTCGATCCTGACTACGGGTGCTGTATGGAGTTTATACGTTCTCCCTGTGGCCACATGGGTTTTCTCCGGGTGTTCCGGTTTCTTCCCACACTCCAAAAACGTACAGGTTTGTAGAATAATTGGCTTTGGTAGTATTGTAAATTGCCCTCTGTGTTTAGGATGGTGCTAGTGTGTATGGGATGATCACTCGGACACGGTGGGCCGAAAGGCCCGTTTCCACGCTGCATCTCTAAAGTTTAAGGTCTAATGGTTCCCGCCCCATGTTCTCCAGAGACCTGCTGCATTGTGCCTGAAATCATGGCTTATCTTCGACCTCAATTTCATTTCTGTGTCCTGGTCCCCTACACTAGGGCTTGATGGGTGAATAGGAAGTAGAGTTTCCATATCATTTGGTAGAGGTGGGTGGGGGGGAGGGGGGGGGAACGGGAAGTAAAAACTAGGGATCATAAAGCAGAGAATCGTGGAGAAATTACTTTGCCCAGAAGAATGTTTAAGAAAGACCTGCAGATTCTGGAAAAATCGAAGGTAGACAAAAATGCTGGAGAAACTCAGCGGTTGAGGCAGCATCTATGGAGCGAAGGAATAGGTGACATTTCGGGTCAAGACCTTTCTTCAGACTGATGTGGGGGGGTGGCCTCTCCCCACATCAGTCCGAAGGAAGGTCTCGACCCGAAACGTCGCCTATTCCTTCGCTCCATAGACGCTGCCTCACCCGCTGAGTCACCCAAAAGAATAGTCTGAACTCGGGACCTGAGAGATGTGAACAGCACAGATGCATTTAAGATGTATCCACACAATCAGGAATGGTGTGGAAGAGTGTGTTGGTTGACATGTTCTGATCAAGTAGAGAGGGGGAGGTTTGTGCAAGTTGTAAACACCAGTATAACCTCAGAGCTTTAGGGTTCTGAGATCAGTGGAGTGGGCCGCTGGAGATCCCTGCAACAGCCCAGGGATCGCGTGGATCAGGCGCCGCTGGAAGCCTCGCAGAGGTCGGACGAGCGCGCGGATCGGACGCGACCTACAGTGGCAAGGAGCGGCAGTGGACGACACCGACACATCACCAGGCCAGACCACCCCTGCTCCACCGACCCAGTGCTACTGCCAAAACCGCAGACCTCCAAGGCCAAGATAAGACCGTAGAGGTTTAAGAACTGGAAGGATACAAGATGGTGCCAGAAACGTGGCGACTCTTTGCGCACTGCCTCTGTGAAGTCTACTATTCTCAAACTATAATGGTTGCACTTACTTCAAACTTACTTATAATTGTGCTTATCTGAATTGTACGCAAAACAAAAAATGTCACCACATCCAGCTACATGTGACATTAAAGCACTATTGAGCCATTAACCTTGTCAGCAGAATGGTGTGTTCTCTGTCATAAATCCTCTATAACTGCTGATTCTGCTTAACCCTTGGAACTACCTGCTGGGGGTTTATAGACGCAAGAACAACTCCAGCAGGATTTTAAGCACAAGACCACAGGAAATTGCAGAGAATTGTGAACATTGCCCAGACCATCACACAAACCAACCTCCTTTCCATTGACTTTGTCTGCACTTCACGCTGCCTCGGCAAGAGTCTCACACTGACCGATCACTCCCTCTTCTCCCCTGTCCCATCAGGCAAGGGGTACATAAGTGTGAAAATGCATGCCTCCAGATTCAGGGACAGTTTCTTCACAGCTGTTATCAGGCAACCGAACCATCCTATCAACAACTAGACAGTGGTCCTGGGCTACTAACTACCTCATTGGAGACCCTCGGACTATCTTTAATTGGTCTTTAATGTACTTTACTTTGCACTAAACGTTATTTCCTTTATCGTGTCTGTACACTCTGGGTGGCTCAATTGTAATCATGTATACTCTTGCCACTGACAGGTTAGCACACAACAAAAAGCTTTTCACCGAAGATCAGACTCAAAATGCTGGAGTAACCCAGCGGGACAGGCAGCATCGCTGGAGAGAAGGAATGGATGACGTTTCGGGTCGAGACCGCTTTTCAGACCCTTCTGGTCTCGACCCGAATCGTCACCCATTCCTTCTCTCCAGAGATGCTGCCTGTCCCGCTGAGTTACTCCAGCATTTTGTGTCTATCTTTCATTTAAACCAGCATCTGCAATCCCTTCCTTTTCTCTGTACCTCAGCACACGTGACAATAAACAAAACTAATAACTAACCGTCGTCTCCATGAACAGTTTGGGCAAGCAGAGTCGATAAACTAGATCAAGCCTTTAGATTTTATTACTTCATTGGCTTTAGTGATACAGAGTGGAAACAGGCCCTTCGGCCCAGCGAGGCCGCGCCGACCAGTGATCGCCCTGTACACTACACTACTCACTAGGGACAATTTACAATCTACCAAAGCCAATTAACCTACAAACTTGTACGTCTTTGGAGTGTCGGGGGGAAACCGGAGGACCTGGAGAAAACCCAGACGGTCACAGGGTGAACGTACAAACTCCGTACAGACAGCACCCGTAGTCAGGATCAAACCCAAGTCTCTGGTGGTGTCATTATGCAACTCTACCACTGCGCCGCCCCATGGAAATCAAGCCATGTTGGACCTAGGTTCATCAGCGCCTGCTCCAAGTGTTAGGAATTGTGTAAAAGAACTTACAACAGTTCAAAGAAAACATTCAAAGGCACATCCCAGGACTGTTATCAAACAAAATTTGATGCCGCACATCATAACGAGATACATTTGTATGGAGTTTCCTCACTAAAGGCTGGCACTCTCTCTCTTCCTTTCATGGCCGCATAACTATGGAACTTCCGGTCCCAATTTCATTTTCCTAATTCAGTTCAGTCATCTGACAGCTTCTGGAAATTGCCGAGAAATTCCGAATATACCCGGGGCATTGTGGAAAAGATTTATTTCCAACAATTTTCTGCGTAATTTCTTGCCATCCCCTACTCCAAAAAACTAAAAAATATATGCACTTTATCCAGCCAGTCACCACCTTAAGTCTTTTTTCTTTAACAAAACTAGGATTGCTTTCTCTGGAACATCAGGGGTTGAGGGGAGGCCTTGCTGAATGTAGATAAAATTACAAGAAACAGAGATAAGATAGACAATCAGAACCCTTTCTCCAGGGTGGAAATGTCAAAGACCAGAGGGCATACGGGTGTCAGAGGTTATGGGGAGAAGGCAGGAGAATGGGGTTAGGAGGGAGAGATATGATTGAATGGTGGAGTAGACTGAATGGGCTGAATGGCCTAATTCTACACCTATCATGATCTTCTGATAGCTTTCGGGGGAGAGGGGCAAAGTTTAACGGGGATATGAGTGGCATTTATTTATACACACCAGACAGAAGGTGGGGGTGCGTGGAATGCATTGCCTGGGGTAGTGGTCGAGGCAGACATGATCCTGGTGTTTGATGGTTTTAGTTAGGCACATGGATATGCAGGGAATGGAGAAATATGGATCATGTGTAGGCGAGGTTAGCTTACCTTTGCATAATGTTGAACATCATGTTCATGGTGGGCCGAAGGGCCTGTTTCCATGCTGCATCAGAAGAAGGGTCTCGACCCGAAACGTCACCCGTTCCTTCTCTCCAGAGATGCTGCCTGACCCGCTGAGTTACTCCAGCATTTTGTGTCCTCCTTCTCTAAACTAAACACGGACATTGTGGGCAAAAGGTCCTGATTTGTGCGTTGTGCAAGTCTGTACTTGTACTCACTGTACTTATGTCTATAATAACAAACTCGCCTTGACTTGTTAAAGCACGAAGGCGATGTGGCGGGTGCCTCAAAGTCGAGGAATGCCAGTTTGAATCTAAACTCTACCGCTTTCAGTGCGGAGTTTGCACGTCCTCTTTGTGACCATGTTGGTCCTGCCCGGATGCTCCAGTTTTCTCCCATATCCCAAAGACATGCTGGTTCACAGATTGACATAAGGCGCTGGAGTAATGCAGAGGGTCAGGCAGCATCGCTGGAGAAACAGAATGGGTGACGTTTTGGGTCAGAACCCTTGTCCGAGTCTGAAGGAGTCTGCTGCCTGACCTGCTGAGTTACTCCAGCACTTTGTGCCTATCGTTCGTATAAGTCACTACCTGCAGTTCTTTGTTTGTACATCTGGTTCAAAGGTTAATTGGTTGCTGTTGATTTCCCTGAAGGAAGATAACTGGTAGGAGAATCAGAGGGCAATTGATGGGTATGTGATAGAGAATAAGTTAGTGGGAAACAGCAGGGGACAGGACAGCACTGAGCTGGCAAATATTCAATGGGTCAAACGGCCTCCTGTGTCATAATAAAATATGAAGGCGCATGGCCAAAATATATTCATGAAGCTAAACTTTAATATAGTACCTAAAAGGTCAGGTTTACAGTTTAGGTCTTTGAAAGAGTTTGGAGATACAGCGTGGAAACAGACCCTTTGGTCCACCGAGTTCCCGCTGAGCAGCGATCACCCCTGTACACTAGCACTATCCTACACACTGGGGACAATTCGCAATCTTTACCAAAGCCAATTAACCTACAAACCTGTACGTCTTTGGAGTGTGAGGGGAAACCAGAGCGCCCAGAGAAAACCCACGCTGTCACAGGGACGACGTACAAACTCCATACAGACAGCACCTGTAGTTAGGATCGAACCCGGGTCCCTGGCGCTGTAAGGCAGCAATTCTACCGCTGCACCACTGTGCCATCCTGATCAATAGAAGCACAGCCTCCAACACTGGACATGGATCACGTGCAGGCAGATGAGATTAGCTTCATTGGCATCATGTACGGCATAGACATTGTGGGCCGAAGGGCCTGCTCCTGTGCTGTACAGTTCCACGTTCTACATTCACTGGAACATTGGACGTGGTTTGGGTGCATGACGGGAATCGTCATTTAAAAACAAATCCCAAATTGTCCTCATTGTCTTCAGATCGTAGAAGCTTTTAACATTAGACAGCTTTTCCCACATGTCAGTAGAGACAACAAGATTTGCTGTTTGGCTGTTAATATTAGAAACCTGTGTGATGAACCAATGTCAGCTGTCCAGCAGTCTACAGCTGTGAATAGCCCCCCCCCCCCCTCCCTACTGGAGATGACATTTAGAAAGCAGCAACTTTAGCGGGGATGGAGAGGTGGGGGGGAAGGGAAGGCAGCCAAACTGAGTGGCTGCACCCCATCAGGAGCAGACTGGAATACCCTTCTCCAGATCGGTGGGAATCTGTGAAAAGAAGACACAGATTGCTGGAGTAACACAATGGGTTCGGCAGCATCTCTCTCTCTCTCTCTCTCTCTCTCTCTCTCTCTCTCTCTCTCTCTCAAATAAATTGGCAATGTTTCAGGTCGGCACCCTTCTTCAGTCTGGAACATCACCTCCAGAGATGCTGCGTGAGCTACTGAGTTCCTCGTGCATTGTGTCCGTTTGTGCCATTCTTCAGCCATCCTCTGCAATTCATGGTGTCTCCATGGAACCTTACCAATGTTTAGCTTAGAGATACAGCGTGGAAACAGGCCCTAGGTATCACCTGGTCCATGCCGACCTGTATGCCAATTGACATACAAACCCGCATGTCTTTGGGATGTGGGAGGAAACCCAAAAGAACGTGCAAACTCCACACAGCAGCACCCAAGTTCAGGCTTGAACCCGGGTCTCGGGTGCCACGAGACAGCAGCTGAACTACCGTGTGCCAGCTGTGTCGGTGGTTTTATCGTTCCATTAGGATTTATTGCCAAGGGAGAGATGGTATGTGTGCAGTTTCCCTTGGATGGGATCCAGCTTGCTGTGAAATGGTGATACTCCTGGCAGTTCCCAACCCCTAGGTTATTATGAAGCATTTTGCCAAGCAAAACTCCAGAAGGTGCATTCTACAGGGAATAGAATCAACTAGAGTTCCTCTCTCACTTTGTTCAAGAGTTCCAGCATCCACAAGTCTCTTGTGTCTCTATGGTGCTCTGCCAACTTTCCAAAAGATGCACAAAATACTCCTGAAACAGTCACTTTTGTGCAAAGTTGATTTTCACACAGTTAAAAGGCAGGAATCTTATTGAAATTTAGACAGTGTCTCGGTCAACTGTTTTATTTTGTCTCATATCTGGTCTAGTTTTGAAGTAAGGTGGTAGCTTTTTAAAATGATTTAATCCTTTTAATTGTTATTTGCAATACCACAGAAGGCAATGTCAGTGTGGTACACTCTGGATCAATAGACAATAGAAAATAGACCATAGGTGCAGGAGTAGGCCATTCGGCCCTTTGAGCCAGCAACACCATTCACTGTGATCATGGCTGGTCATCCACAATCAGTACCCCGTTCCTGCCTTCTCCCCATATCCCTTGACTCCGCTATCTTTAAGAGCTCTATCTAACTCTCTCTTGAAAGCATCCAGAGAATCGGCCTCCACTGCCATCTGAGGCAGAGAATTCCACAGATTCACAACTCTCTGGGTGAAAAAGTTTTTCCTCATGTCTGTTCTAAATGGCCTACCCCTTATTCTTAAACTGTGGCCCCTGGTTCTGGACTCCCCCAACATTGGGAACATGTTTCCTCCCTCTAGCGTGTTCAATCCCTTAATAATCTTATATGTTTCAATAAGATCCCCTCCCATCCTTCTAAATTCCAGTGTATACAAGCCCAGTGACTCCATTCTTTCAACATATGACAGTCCAGCCATCCCGGGAATTAACCTTGTGAACCTACGCTGCACTCCCTCAATAACAAGAATATCCTTCCTCAAATTTGGAGACCAAAACTGCACACAATACTCCAGGTGTGGTCTCACCATGGCCCTGTACAACTGCAGAAGGACCTTTTTGTTCCTATACTCAACTGGGGGAGGGGGTGGGGGGGGGGGGGGGGGGGAGGACAGTGGGGCATATCTCCATCTTTTTTCTCATTTCTCTTTTTTCTTCTCGCACTTCTATGGTAGTTTAGGGGTCTTTTCTTCTCTCTCTTTTGCATTTCTCTTCTTTTTCTTAATTCTTTCATTTTTTCTCTTTTTTAAAAATTTATGTATTAATGTTAAAAATGAAGCTGTACAGAAATTGTATAACTTTCATGTCGATTGCTTTATTCTTGTACAATTGCTTCTAATAAAATAAACTCAAAAAAAATAAATAAATAAAATAAACTGCATCTGCCATGCATCTGCCCACTCACCCAACCTGTCCGAGTCACCCTGCATCCTCATAGCATCCTCCTCACAGTTCACACTGCCATCCAGCTTTGTGTCATCTGCAAATTTGCACATGTTACTTTGAATCCCTTCATCTAAATCATTAATGTATATTGTAAATAGCTGTGGTCCCAGCACCGAGCCTTGCAGTACCCCACTCGTCACTGCCTGCCATTCTGAAAGGGACTCATTAATCCCTATTCTTTGTTTCCTGTCTACCAAACAATTTTCTATCCATGTCAGTACCCTACCCCCAATACCATGTGCTCTAATTTTGTCCACTAATCTCCAATATGGGACCTTATCAAAGGTTTTCTGAAAATCCAGGTACATTACATCCACTGGCTCTCCCTAGTCCATTTTCATAGTTACATCTTCAAAAACTTCCAGAAGATTAGTCAAGCATGATTTCCCCTTCGTAAATCCATTCTGACTCGGACCGATCCTGTTACTGCTATCCAAATGTGCTGCTATTTCATCTTTTATAATTGACTCCAGCATCTTCCCCACCACTGATGTCAGGCTAACTGGTCTATAATTCCCTGTTTTCTCTCTACCTCCTTTTTTAACAAGTGGGATAACATTAGCTACCCTCCAACCCACAGAAACTGATCCGGAATCGATAGAACATTGGAAAATGATCACCAATGCGTGATCACGATTTCTAGAACCACCTCCTTAAGTCCCCTTGGATGCAGACCATCAGGCCCTGGGGATTTATCAGCCTTCAGTCCCATTATTCTACCCAGTACCATTTCCTGCCTAATGTGAATTTCCTTCAGTTCCTCCGGCAACCTAGGTTCTCTGGCCACTAGTACATCTGGGAGATTGTTTGTGTCTTCCTTAGTGAAGACAGATCCAAAGTACCTGTGCAACCTGTCTGCCATTTCCTTGTTCCCCATAATAAATTCATCTGTTTCTGTCTTCAAGGGACCCACATTTGTCTTAACTATTTTTTTCATCTTCACATACCTAAAAAAGCTTTTACTATCCTCCTTTATATTCTTGGCTCGCTTACCTTCGTAGCTCATCTTTTCTCCCCGTATTGCCTTTTTTCTTCTGTTGTTCTTTAAAGGTTTCCCAATCCTCTGGCTTCCCGCTCATCTTTGCTATGTTATACTTCTTCTCTTTTATTTTTATACTGTCCGTGATTTCCCTTGTCAGCCACAGTCGCCTCTTACTCCCCTTAGAATCTTTCTTCCTCTTTGGAATGAACTGATCCTGCACCTTCTGTATTATTCCTAGAAATACCTGCCATTGCTGTTCCACTGACATCCCTGCTAGGGTCTCTTTCCAGTCAACTTTGGCCAGCTCCTCCCTTTGTTCAACTGTAATACTGACACTTCTGATTTTACCTTCTCCCTCTCAAATTGTAGATTAAAACTTATATTATGGTCACTATCTCCTAATGGCTCCTTTACCTTGAGTTCCCTTATCAAATCCAGTTCATTACACAACATCAGAGCTGCCAAGTTTTGTCAGAGCAATTCAGTATTCTAGTACCTGAAAATCAGTATTTTGCTGAGGAAATCAGTGTTTTTACGCAGTGCCATTTTGCTGAAAAAAATGTTTTTTTATGCGCGGTCTTACCCATGTAAGAGTACAAGAATGCACAACTTTGCTACCAATTGACGTCTTCTACGCACCTTACTTGACAGTGCATTCATTGCCATCTCTTTGTATACTACTGTTTGACCGGCTGCTTTCTGCTTTTAGCACCAGATGATGATGTAGAAGCCATTTGAAAGCCTCCTCTCCCTCCCCTCTCTCCCTCGCTCCATCCCTCTCGCCATCTCTCCCTCCCTCCCTCTTCCTTTTTTCTCCATCGCTCTAATATTCCCTCCCTCCCTCCCTCTCTCCCTCCCTCTCTCTCCCTCCCTCCTTCTCCCTCTCCCTCTCCATCCCTCTCCCTCTCTCCACCCCTCCCCTCTCTCCACCCTCCCCACCCACCGCTCCACTACACGCTGCTCTAAGAATCCATCTCGGAGGCACTCCACAAACTCCCTTTCTTGGGGTCCAGTACCAACCTGATTTTCCCAGTCTACCTGCATGTTGAAATCTCCCATAACCCACCGTAGCATTACCTTTGCTACATGCCAATTTTAACTCTTGATTCAACTTGCACCCTATATCCAGGCTACTTTGGGGGCCTGCAGATAACTCCCATTAAGGTCTTTTTACCCTTACAATTCCTCAGTTCTATCCATACTGACTCTACATCTCCTGATTCTATGTCACCCCTCGCAAGGGACTGAATTTCATTCATCACCAACAGAGCTACCCCACCCCCTCTGCCCACCTGTCTGTCTTTTCGATAGGATGTAAACCCCTGAATATTCAGTTATATTAATATTCAGTTCCCAGCCCTGGTCCACGCAGCCATGCCTCTGTAATTCCCACGACATCAAACTTGCCAATCTCTAACTGAGCCTCTAGCTCATCCACTTTATTTCTTATACTTCGCACATTCATATACAACACTTTGACTTTGGTATTCACCTCCCCTCTCACACCGGTCACTATTGGCCCTGACCTTACTCTCTTATCCCTTCTCGAACTTTCCTTTCCTATTAATTTGGGAGTCTTTTGTAACTTTTCCTGTACTCACTTCCCCTTTAACTCCATCTTTATACTCCCAATTTGTCAACCCCTCCACACCTGCTATTTAGTTTAAACCCACACGTGTAGCAGTAGCAAACCTGCCTGCCAGAACATTGGTCCCCCTCCAGTTAAGGTGTAACTCGTCCCTTTTGTACAGGTCACCCCTACCCCAGATGAGAACCCAGTGGTCTATAAATCTAAATCCCTGCTCCCTGTACCAGCCCCCACCACACATTCAGATCCCCTATCTCACTGTTCCTGCCCTCACTAGCACAAGGTACTGGAAGCAATCCAGAGATAACCACTCTAGAAGTCCTGCTTTTCAGTCTTCTTCCTAACTCTCTAAACTCACGTTGAAGAATCTCCTTCCTCTTCTTCCCGACGTCGTTTGTGCCCACATGCACAACTACTGCCAGCTGTTCACCTTCCCTCTCGAGGATGTTCTGAAGTCGGTCCGAGACATCTTGAACCCTGGCACCAGTCTCGCATGCCACCACAGAATCTCCTGTCTGCATCTCGGACAATGGAGTCACCCACCACTATGGCTCTGCCCAACATCGGTCTCGCCGGTCGAGTCTCATCGCTAGGATTGGAGCCACCAACCTGTCCGCCGCTCGGACTGATTCTATGTCACCCCTTGATCCTTAGATTTTAAGACTTTAGAGATACAGTGCAGAAACAGGCCCTTTGGCCCACCAAGACCGCGCCGAACCAGCGATCACCCCGTACACTGATACCATCCTACACACTAGGGACAATTTTTTTTCCAACAACTTACCACAGCCAATTAAACTACAACCCTCTATGTGGGAGCAAACTGGAGCACCTGGAGAAAACCCGCGCAGTCACAGGGAGAATGTACAAACTCCGTACAGACAGCACCTGTAGTCAGGATTGAACCCGCGTCTCTGGCTCTGTAAGGCAGCAACTCTACAGCTGCACCATTGTTCATCCCCATCATCTGGCCATCTGAGGTATTCCCACAGAAGCATAATGACTGTACTTGATTCTGATTAATGAGGTGAAACCTGTTTCATTTCCCAGTTCAGGCATCTCTTACCAGCTGAACTATAAAAACAAACCCTTTGAAGATTACGGTGGATGCTCAACATGCTCGAAATACCAACCAATATTTTTTTTGTGTGAATTTGTCGCGTGGAGATTATATGGCAGTAGCTTATATCCTTCTGTTGATGGGTGTATAATATTTATTAAGGGTTTACTTGGATGAGAAGGTGGGATAACATAGAACTAGTATGAACGGGTGATCCATGTTTGGCTTGGACTAGGTAGGCCAAAAGGCCTGTTTCCACGCAATATCTCAAGAGTCAAGTGTTGTGTTGTCATATGCCCCAAACAGAACAATTATATTTTTATCTGCAGCAGCACAACAGTGTGCAAACATAGTACTCTGTAAACAATATAATAAGCAAAAAAAGTTCAGTATATATACATGCTTTTTCACACACAAACACATATACACACAATATACACACAATTTATATATGTGTTTGTACGCATATGCGTGTATATATATATATATATATGTGTGTGTGTGTGTGCATATATATATATAGACATTATTAGACGAACGCATATACATACACGCATATACATACACACTATATATATGTGTGCTTGTGTATATATGCGTATGTAAATATATGCGTGTATGTGTGTGTATATATGCATATATATATGTGTGTGTGTGTGTGTAGTACTGTGAGTGTATATATGCATAACCATCAAATTAGACACCTCCAAAATCCACAGCACTTCTCCAGTTGTTCAGGTTGGATAGAGCACTGTCACTAACACCAAACAGGCCTGGTTACTTCTTGCTTCAGTGTTCCCATTAACCTCAGGAGTAGAATAGTGTGCAAGTGCCTTCATACAAGTTGCAGCCAGTCAGATTTCACTGCACAAGCTCAGTTGCCTCTGTGTGCTAGCATTTCACATGCACAAAGAGCAGATATTTTATCCACAGCCATCTGCTCCCACCCAAGCAGCCCAGAGGTTGAAGCCAACATCAATGTTGAACATAGACCTGTGCAGCACAGAAGAAGGTCCTTCAGCCCACAATGTCCATGCCGAACATGGTGTCAAGTTGAACTAAACTCCGCTGCCTACACGCAATCCATATTCCTCCATTCCCTGCATATACATATACCTATTTAAAAGCCTCTGACATGCCAACATTATGTCTGCCTTCACCACCACTCCTGGCAGGACCATTCTCTGTGTAAAAGCGTTGGTCCTGCACATCTCATTTAAATCTTTCCCATCTCATCTTAAACCCACAACCTCTGGTTCTTGATTCTCCAACTCTGGGTAAAAGACTGCGTTTACCTCATCTAGTCCCCTCATGGTGTTTTACACCTCTATAACATCATTCCTCAGCTTCCTGCGCTCCAAGGAATAAAACCTTAGCCTGCACCAGGATCTCCCTCTAGAACAGGCCTGGCAACACCCTTCTATTTCGTCTCTGCACTTATCTTTCTAGCATAATGACGTCCTTCCTTTAGCATCGAAACATAGAAACATAGAAAATAGGTGCAGGAGGAGGCCATTTGGCCCTTCGAGCCAGCACCGCCATTCATTGTGATCATGGCTGATCGTCCCCAATCAATAACCCGTTGAACCCATCATTAACATTTTGATCAATGTTGAACACAGTGCAGTTTTGCAGCCTTCACCAACGCTTTGTCCAGGTGCAACATCTATACGTGGAATCCAGAAGGCAAATCATGGGGTAAACATTCAGTGCATCTTTAACCCAAGCTCACAAGGATAGAGAAACACACAACACAATAGACTGGGCATCCGAGGAGATGCAAACTCCGAGCCCTGCATCAGAAGCTTCAATGACGTGACCAAATAAAAATGGCAGTCTAAATATAGGCCCAGCTCAAGCCAACACAAGCTGTTCCTTTGATCTTTTCAGCAGATGTTTGATAATTTTAGATGGAACAAAAAATTGGACTCCAGCCCAGATGATAGGGGAACAGTCATGCAAGTGCACTTTCATCCTTAGCTTTCCCAGTCATACAGCATGGAAAAGGCCCCCACGGCCCAACTTGCCCACGCCAACCAAGATGCCCCATCTACACTAGTCCCACCTGCCCGCCTTTGGCCCGTGTCAAGAGTGTTTTATTGTCATTGGTCCTGAAATGGAACAATGAATTTCTTGCTTGCAGCAGCACAACCAAAATGTCAACTTAGTCCCGGGAAACATTTAGTGTAGGAAGGAACTGCAGATGCTGATTTAAACTGAAGATAGACACAAAATTCTGGACTCAGTGGGACAGACAGCATCTCTGGAGAGAAGGAATGGGTAACGTTTCGGGTTGAGGCCCTTCTTCAGACTGCATAACTTCTTTATCCTATTCCAGGAAGGTTCAGATTAGTTTAGGTTCGTTTATTGTCACGTGTACCGAGGTACACATCTACGAGCCTTTTGTCACTAAAAGTCTCTTCAAGGTTATTGTGCCTATATTCACCTCTTCCTTTATTTACCATCAGTGGCTTTTTACAGTTCATCAGAGCATCCTTCATGAATAAGCAGCTGGCTGCTCCACCGGTGTAGTTATCTCATTGACGCAAATATAAATTCCTAACTCTGAAAATTCACCAGGTGTAAGTGCTTGATTAGAGAGATCTCTGCTGGTATAGCAGCCGCCTCACAGCGCCAGAGGTCCATCTTCAATGCTGACCTCGAGTGCTGTCTGTGTGGAGTTTGCATGTTCTCCATGTGACTGCATGGGTTTCCACCGGGTGCTCCTGTTTCCTCCCACATCGAATAAGATGTGCGGGTTTGGAGGTTAATTGGTGACTGTTAAAAAATAAAGCCCCTAAAGTGTAGGGAGTGGATGAGAAAGTTGGATAACATAGAACAAGTATGAATGAGTGATCAATGGTCAGCATGGACTCAATGGACCGAAGGGCCTGCTACCGTGCTGTATCTCTACACAATTAAAAAATGGATACTTGGAGAGGTACACAACCTAAAACTGATCTGGATCCAAATGGATTAATCTGAGGTGATAAAAAGTTATTTGCACTTCATCTCCAAAGGTCACATCTGAAAATAGTCAGGGTGGTCTCAGTATGATTCAGAGGGATAGTTCTGTGCAAACCACTTGGCACAGCTCAGGTAGGGTGAATGTGGGTAGAAGAGAACTGCAGATGCTGATTTATACCAAAGGTGGACACAAGGTGCTGCAGTCACTCAGCAGCTCAGGCAGCATCCCTGGAGAACATGGAGAGGTGACTTTTCGGAATGAAGCAACATTTTAAGGTCGGGTCAGGAAAGCTTCAATCTGCTGCAAAATGCTAGTTATTAACTCTTCAAGTCAAACCCAGCAAGGTCTTCCATACCCTAACATATCTAATGAGCAAACACATCCATCAAAACAACAGGGCACAGGTCTGAAGAAGGGTCTCGACCCGAAATATCACCCATTCCTTCCCTCCAGAGTTACTGCCTGTCCCGCTGAATTACTCCAGCATTTTGTGTCTACCATCAAAACAACAGGATCATTTCACAGTGGCATCGGAACGAAGATATAGCAGCCTTTAAAGCAGATGAATGAAAGAAGATTGAAAGTGCCCACCGCCAGACACAGGAACAGCTTCATCCCCTCTGTCATCAGGCTTCTGGACGGTCCTTACATAAGATAGGGCACTGTCCAATTCACCTCTACCCTATTGCAGATATTGGACTTTATCCAATATTTGTCCAATATTGGATTGCATGCAAAGCAAAGCTTTTCACTGTACCTTGGTACACGTGACAATAATAAACCTAAAATCTAACCTTGGCGCATGGACGGGCAAGGAATGGAGGGTTATGGTCTGAGTGCAGGTAGATGGGACTAGGTGAGAATAAGTGTTCGGCACGGATTAGAAGGACCGAGTTGGCCTGTTTCCGTGCTGTAATTGTTATATGGTTACATGCCAACTTGCTTGACATAATTACAATGTAGGAGGCTCTTTGGCCAATCGAGTCCATGCCAACTCTTAATGGTTCAATGGTGCTTTAAATGTCCATGTGCAAACATAGAATGAAAGTATTTTCTTACAGTCCAGTACAGTATTCCCATACACAAGCACGTCCTCGATTAGCAAGTGTACAGAAATCATCCACATGAAAGAGGCACCATGTTTTGGCACTATTTTCAAAGTCATGTCTGCGATCTAGTCCTTTTGAGTGGTGCCCGATCCAGGCAAGATCCATCCATCATCACATTCCTTGGATGTGATGTCCCTCCTCGCCCGACCACCTCTGTGCCCCGGGGGTGTCTCCCGCAGCTGATTTTGAGAGGGTGGTGGGCCAGACCCTGGTTCCCTCTCCTACCGGTTCCTTGCCTGCCGCGTCCGACGTCCTCACCGGCTCCATCCTCCCAGTCTCCGGGGGAACGAGCAGGGGCAGCTGGGCAACCTACTCACTGCAGGGCAGGGTCCGCCGTTCGGCCGCGGGGGGACGAGTACGGTATGCCTCACCAATCTCATTCCTCACCACCCAATCTCAACTCTACTATCCTGACGCTTCTGCCATCAACTACAGAAAGAATCGTTTACAACAGCCAATTAACCGACCAACCACCAAGGATGTGGGAGGTTACAAGGGAGAGCAAGGTCAAAGGGAGAATGTGAAACATCCACAAGGTCACCACTACAGGTCAGGATCAAACCCAAATCACTGGAGTTGATGGAGCGACGCTACTTGGTGCCACACTGGGCCACCCAGGCAGGAATAGACCAGATACCTCCTTCAATAAGATTACAGTTGATCTATTCTTAGCCTCCGCTCCAATTTCTTCCCGGGTTCAATCCTGACTACGGACTGCTGTCTGTAAGGAGTTTGTATGTTCTCCCTGTGACCGCCTGGGTTTTTCTAAATGCTCCGGTATTGAACTAGTATATGGGTAGTAGCTGGTCCGCACAGACTCAGTGGGCCGAAGGGCCTGTTTCCACGCTGTATCTCTAAACAAAACTGAGTGCTGGAGTAACTCAACAGGTCAGGCAGCATCTCCAGAGAACACAGAGAACATTTTTGGTCGAGACCCTTCCTCAGACCGATTGTGGGGATGGGTGGGAAGAAAGCTGGAAGAGAGGAGCGGCAAGATAAAGCATGGCAGGTAATAAGTGAACACAGGCAAGGGGGGAAGTTTGATAGGCAGATGGTTGGGCAAAGGTGAGGGATGAACAGACAGAAGGTGCGAGACAAACAGACGAAGAGCTGCGAGTTCTTGGATTTAATACCTCAGCTAAAATGCAGCTCTCCCTCAGTACTTCTCCAGGGCCAGGAAGCGAGCGGGTAAGATCATCTCTGACCTCTCTCACCCTGGCCACAAACTCTTTGAATCACTTCCCTCTGGAAGGCGACTCCGGACTGTCAAAGCTGCCACAGCCAGATGTAAAAACAGCTTTTTTTCCCACGAGTAGTAGCTCTACTCAATAACCAAAAATCTGTAGCCTCCTTTTGCTCTGGTATTTTATTTAATTCACATGTTTAATCGATAATGTTTTATTATTAATGTTTAATATTTTATGTATCATTCCTAACTGTCACTGTCTGTCATGTTGTCACTTGCGGGCAGAGCACCAAGGCAAATTCCTTGTATGTGAATACTTGGCCAATAAACTTATTCACTCATTTGCAAAGACTTAACCAGTAAGATCTCAGATCTGGGAACTGAACAAGGAACTAAGGTTCGTGAGGTACAAGAGCTACCATAGAGCTACATCTGACACTCATTAATCATGTAAAATAAAGTCAGATAAAGTTACTCAATATGTATCACTCACTTGTGAGCTTAATATACTCAAAATCACATGCCGTGCCAAAACCTATCCTGGTGAACAGTGCCCGTGCACATATTATATTCCCTACGGTGATATCCTGCCATTATATTATATATCATAAATGTCTACCTTCTGAAAACACAAATGCTGAATACACAATGCAAAGCCATGAATTTTACAGTTCTAAATTCAGGGCCTCGATATTAAGCAAAAAAACTCTCCCAATGGCCTATCTGAAAAATTGTTTTTAATTTCCGTGCCACAAATAACTGCCAGAAAGTACATTTTCATTCATTTTGCTTTAAGACTGGTGCATGCGGCTTTCAAACTCTTGCATGGATCACGGATCATTTTCATTTGTTTGCGGGGTGTACTGATCCGTGGTGAGATGGGGGTGAGCAAAAATGGAGAGATTAACAGTGTGGGTAAAAGATTGCAAGAAGGAGAATGTAGCTTACGTAGAAAAATAATTAAAACCTGAACCAGTCTGTAATTGTTAATACTGATTTTGATTTCAGTTTAGTTTATTTTAGAGACACGGTGCTGAAGTATCCCTTCGGCCCACCGAGTCCGTGCCAACCAGCGATCTATGTACACTAACACTATCCTACACACTAGGGACAACTTTTTTTTTTACTGAAGCCCACTAACCTACAAACCTGTAAGTCTCTGGAGTCTGGGCGGAAAGCGGAGCACCCGGAGAACACCCATGTGGTCACAGGGAGAACGTACAAACTCCGTACAGACAGCACCCGTAGTCAGGATCGAACCTGGGTTTCTGGCGCTGTAAGGCAGCAACTCTACCGCTGCGCCACCGTGCCACCCAACAGAGACAAACTGTTGATCATAGAGTCATAGAGCATGGAAACAGGCCCTTCGGCCCAACTTGTCCATGCTGACCAAGATGCCCTATCTAAGTTAGTCCCATCTGCCTACGTTTGGCCCATATCCCTCTAAGCCTTTGATATCTGTGTACCTGTCCTTTAAATGTTGTTATCGGCATCTTTTGAATGAATTTTTTTACAATAATGGAAAGTACCTCATTTTTTAGAATAAAATCATCAAATACCCTGAATGGAACTAAAAGTAGCCAAAAAAAACCTTCAATCCCTGTTTACATTTACGACTCCTTACCACACATGTATGTATATCACATGTATGTATATCACAACACGTATGTATATTACAGCTTTCCCCAGAATGTGCATGGAAGCATAATTGAACCAAATATTTGAACGATTAATTTATTGTGCTGTCAATTACAAAGAAAAGGTATGTTTTGAATCTAAAGCTTAAGGTTCCTCATGCAGTTTTTCTTCTCCCTGTTCTCTTCGCACCTCCTCTCTATCTACCACTCCACATCACAGTTGCTGACAGGCTTGGCACGTTACGTCATGTGAAAGGCAGGAGTTTCTGACAGCAATGGTTGAATGCAGACAGAGATTATCCCTGAGACTAAGTACGTTGCAAAAGCTCTCGCCCTCCATCACCCCGCCCGGCACACATTCCAAAAAAGTCCCCAAACGAATCTGGACAGATTCACTCCCGACTTCTATGAACTCCAGTGGAAAAGATCCAGCTACAGAGAAGTACCACCACTGTCCTATCGATCGCTTCTTTCCTGGGCCATTTTCCCCTGTGTGTTAGTGCGGTCACAGCCAGAACACTCTACAGTGCAGAAACACAAAAAGCTGGAGTAACTCAGCGGGTCAGACAGCATCTCTGGAGAAAAGGAGTAGGTGACATTTTGGGTCGAGATCCTTCTTCAGAGACTCGACCCAAATCGTGACCTAATCATTTTCTCCAGAGATGCTGTCTGACGCGCTGAGTTACTCCAGCTTTGTGTCTCTATCATCAGTTTAGACCAGCGTTTGCAGTTCCTTCCTACACCACTCTACAGAACAAATGCATACACTGCATACTACCATGAGGAGCAATTACATTGGATGCATAAATTAAAATCAAATAAACAAAAGCATAATTCACCGATTCAAGCATTCCAGCCCATCCATCCTTCATCTGTATCCCTCCCTCTGTCTTTACATCTCACTCCCTATCGGACACAGTTTTGTCTCCTTTTCATCTTTAGCACTTTGTCACAGTGAGAGGATGATTTCATATGAAGTACTTCTGAAGACACACCTGTTAGAAATGTTCAGTTTAGTTTATTGTCTGGTGTATCGAGGTACAGTGAAAAGCTTTTTGTTGCGTGTTAACCAGTCAGCGGAACGATTGTACATGATTAGGAGCCGTCCACAGCGGCAGCTAATCTGTGCACAGCAAGCTCGTACAGATAGCAATGTGATAATGACTGGATAATCCGGATACGTGGAGCCACTGGGCCTGTTCTCCATGGAGTGGAGAAGATAGAAAGCGGATCTCGTAACGATTTAAAATCGGGAAAGGTCTGGACTTGAATTGCCAATGCATTGCGGGCTACAGATTAAGTGCTGGTAAATGGGATTAGTAATACATGGGACTCATGGTGAGCCAAAGGGCCTGTTGCTATGTGAGCGACTCTATAGCTGGGATAAATTTTTTCCGAGCCTCCTTGTGAAGCACCAGCACCCACCACAGCCACAGAATCCAAAAGTCAAATAAAGAGACAAAGTGCTGGAGTAACTCAGCGGGTCAGACAGCATCACTGGGGAACATGGATAGACGACATTTTGGAACTTTAGACTTTAAGACTTTAGACATACAGCGTGTAAACAGGCCATTCGGCCCATCGGGTCCGCACTGCCAGCGATCACCCCGTATACTAGCATTATCCTACACACTACAATTTACAATCGTTACCAAAGCCGATTAACCTGCAAACCTCTACGTCTTTCATGTGTAGGAGGAAACCCGAGCACCTGGAGAAAACGCACGCGGTCGCAGGGAGAACGTATAAACTCCCTATAGGCAGCACCCATCGTCAGGATCGCACCCGGGTCTCTGGCGCTGTGATGCAGCAACTCTATCGCTGCACCACTGTGCCGCCCACAAAGATCGGGACCCTTCTTCAGATTTGACCATGGACTGAAACATCGACAGATCTCTGTGGATGATCGGTTGCTGAGAGGAATCAAATGCTTTGCTCTTGAAAAGTAAACATGTACACAAAGGAACAAATGCTCTTCTTCAGTGATGTTGCCATTCGAAGAGTCCATTGAGTATAGAAATTGGGAGGTCGTGTTACAGTTATATAAGACGTTGGCGAGGCCACATTTTGAGTATTGTTTTCAGTTCTGGTCACCATGTTACAGGAAAGATGTTGTCAAGCTGGAAAGGATTGGGAAAAGATTTACCAGGATGTTGCCTGGAATCGAGGGACTGAGGTTGTGCATGTTAGGGCTTTATACCTTGAAGCGCAGGAGGATGATCTTACAGAGGGGTACAAAATCATGAGAAGATTAGATCAGGTAAATGCCAAAGTAGGGGAAATCGAGAACCAGAGGTCATAGGTTTAATGCGAGGGCGGAAAGATTGAATGGGAACCTGAGAGGTCACTTTTTTCACACAAAGGGCGGTGGGTGTATAGAACAAGCAGCCGGAAGAGGTAGTTGAGGCTATGTGCTATTGCAACATTTAAGAAACATTTAGGCAGGTACATGGATAGGATAGGTTTAGAGGGATATGTGCAAAACGCAGGCAGGTGGTACTAGTGTAGATGGGACATGCTGGTCCTTGTGCGGAAATTAGGCCGAAGGGCCTGTTTCCACACTGTATGAGGGTTGATAGATTTTTGGACACAAAGGGAGCCAAAGAGATGAGGGATGAGAAAGTGGATACAGGGTTAGAATAAGCCTCCCCGCTCCATTCTCTTGTTTTGTACACTGGATCTATTCCATTATGCATACAGTTCAAGGCTTGAACCCACAACCTTCTGACTTGGGAGGCGAGTGAGCAGCCAACTTGGAGCCTCAGTTGGCACCTTCGTAGAGAACAAATCAATAGAGCGTGGAGCTATTTTATTTTTGGGTGATATTTGGCAGGAGAAGCCAAGAGTCCAGAACTCCTGCTGTTCTTCAGCTGTCTACCAAGTGCTCGAGGGGCAGGCTGACACTGCCAGCCCCTGGCTTGGGGAGCAGCTGGAGGCAACCACGGAGCAAGCGTGTGTGTCAGGACCACCAGCTGTGGAAACCCGTCCAACAAAGGAAAAGGACGGCAGCGGCCAACATCCTCAGCACATCTGGGAAATGAAGCAAGGCATGGAGAGGGCTCAGAACCAGAGGCACCACACCAACGGCACCTTCAATACACATCTGCTGCATAGACTCAACACTAAACCTTAACAGCGCCAGGGACCCGCATTCGATCCTGACCACGGGTGCTGTCTGTATGGAGGTTGTACATTCACCCCGTGACCTGTGGGGGTTTTCCCCGGGTGCACTGGTTTCCTCCCACACTCCAAAGATGTACAGGTTTGTAGGTTAATTGGCTTCAGTAAAATTGTAAATTGTCCCTAGTGTGTGTAGGGCCGTGTGCGGATATCGCTGGTTGATGCAGACTCGATGGCCCAAAGGGCCTGTTTCCGCACTGTATCTCTTGAACTAAAACCAAAATAAAATCTATTTGACCAACCAATGTTGTGTCTTTCAATCGGTGTTTAATTGTCATATGTACCAGCAATGGAATAATTAAATTCAAGCTTGCTGCCACTTGACAGGCCCGTTAACACAGAGGAGGCCATTTGGCCCATCGTGTCCATTCCAGTATCCAGCAGTGCAATCCCATCAATCCCACTCCCTCTCGTATTTCTCTACTGAGCTGCAACTTTATTTAGAGTCATTCAACACGGAAACAAGCCCAACAGCCCAATTTGCCCATGCTAACCAATATGCCCATCGACTATTCCAACCTTCCCACATTTGGCCCATATTCCTCAAAACATTTCCTATCCATATACCTGTCCAAATGTCTTTTAAATGTTATAGCACCTGCCTCAACTACCTCATGTGCCAGCTCATTCTATATACCCACCATTGTTTGTGTGGAAAAAGTTTCCCCTCAGGTTCCTATTAAATCTTTCCCCTCACATCTTCAACCTATGTCCTCTGATAATTGATTCCCCTACTCTGGGTTAAAGGCTCTGTGCATCCACGCTATCTATTCTCCTCATCATTCTATGCATCTCGGTATCACCCCTCAACCTCCTGCACTCCAAGGAATAAAGCCCTAGCCTTCCCAACCAGTAGCTCAGGTCCGAAATGAAATTCTTACTTATAGCAGCACAACAGGCCTGTAAACACAATAGACATTGATAATAAACAAAAAAATCAATAAACTAATAACTTTAATACCAGGAGAAAAAAGCCAAAAGTCCTTAGCCTCATAGGTCATAGTTGAGGTGTGTGGTGTTCAAGAGCCTGATGTTTATTGGGAAGAACCTACCCCAATGGTAGGAGTGAAATGGCACAGGAGATAGTTGAGGCCAGAATGAGAATAACATTTAAAAGATATCTGGACAGGTACATGGAGAGGAAAGGTTTAAAAAGATAAGGTGTCAAAGGCTAGCAAATTGGACTAGGCTAGATGTGGCACCTTGGTTGGGATGGACATGTTGGGCCGAAGGGCCTGTTTCTGTGCTGTCTGACGCTGTGACTTTACTTTTATTATTCCATTGTCGGTATCTATGACAATTAAACACTCTTGACTCATGGAACACTTGCAGGTCTGAGGTACGTCAGTGACATAGACCGACGCAGGTGCTAGGCTTGTTCTCAATGGAATAGAGGAGATTGGGAGTGGATTCTAAATCGGGAAAGACCTGGACAGAGTTGATAAAGCGATGTTGTTCCCATTGGGAAGTAGAATGAAGATGGTTGGCAAAAACAACAAAACTGAAACTAAGAAAAACCCTTTGAACACAGCAAGTGGTTGAAGCGTACACTGCTAGGGGTCGCAGTGGAGGCAGATTCAATCATGTGCGCTCATGGTGATAGTGAGCTGGATTAGCATCAGAAAGAAAATGCTTTGCAGGGCTCTGGGGAGAGTCAGTGTGTACCTCATTGACCACATGGCCTCCTTCCAAGCTGTTGATTCCGAGCACAACAATTCCGAATGATGCAGCAGGTACCAAGGGAACACTGCACGGCTGAATTGCTGATTTTTAAATGAGAGGTTGAGCTGAAGCAATGGCCATTGAAGACAAAACAAAAGACCGCAGTTACTTTCCCCTTTGTCCTGTTCAATACTTGCTCACCTATCACCTTGCCCCACCCACAGCTTGCCCCACTTTGCAGGATGGCCACACACCGTCAATGGCAGCAATGCATCGAGGACTGCACGGTTGCAAATGTGCATGCATGGGACAGGCTCATGGACAATAATGAGACAGGAGTCAGGTCCAGGATAAGAAACACCAATCATATTTGCCACAACCTAAGATAGGAACAACTAAAGTGTTGGTTTTGGTCTGAAGAAGAGTCTCAACCCAAAACGTCACCTATTCCTTTTCTCCAGAGATGCTGCCTGACCCACTGAGTTACTCCGGCATTTTTTGTGTCTATCTTCGGTGTAAACCAGTATCTGCTATTCCTTCCTACACATTTCTTCGAAGTAGGCATACCTCGAGGAGATTTCACAGTGGAGCAGACAAAATTGTGCCTCCCTGCTGAGCTAAGCTAGCCTGGAGTTTGGCACACTGCTCCGGTAATATCCCCAGAGGCTCCCTGCAATGAGTTGGACCTTGTACAATTTAGCTCATGGTGCAGCCTCCTCCTGACAGTTTCCCTATTACTCCCGGAGCCAATTTTCCGTACATACATCTAGTAGCGATGCCAACCTCTTTCAGAACATAGAAAATCCTGAACGGGACAGAAGTTCCAGGAGCAGAATTAGACCATTCGGCCCATCAAGTCGACTCCACCATTCAATCATGGCTGATCTATCTTTCCCTCTCCACCCCATTCTCCTGCTTTCTCCCCAAAGCCCCTGACACCCTTACTAATCAAGAATCTGTCAATCTCCGCCTTAAACATATCCAATGATTTAGCCTCCATAGCTGTCTGTGGCAAAGAATTCCACAGATTCACCACCCTCTGACTAAAGAAATTCCTCCTCCTTTCCAAAGGTACGTCTTTTTATTCTGAAGCTATGGCCTCTGGTCTTAGAATAACTTGAGTTTGCCACTAAAGATTTTCTGTATTCAACCACAGAAAGACAAAAGTGAATGTTAAACCAAGTACTTGTTCCATAACAGTGTCAAATCCTCTTGTAGACCACGGTGGTGCAGCAGTAGAGCGGCTGCCTTACAGTGCCGGAGACGCGGGTCTGATCCCAACTACGGGTGCTGTCTGCATGGAGTTTGTACGTTCTCCCCGTGACTGCGAGGATTTTTCCCGAGATCTTTGGTTTCCTCCCACACTCCAAAGACGTACAGGTATGTAGCTTAATTGGCTTGGTGTATGTGTATGTGTAAATTGTGTGTGTAGGATGGAGTTAATGTCCGGGGATTGCTGGTCGGTGCGGACTCGGTTGGCCGAAGGGCCTGTTTCCGCGCTGTATCTCTAAACTAAACCTGTTAAATGAGGCACTGTTTAATTGGGCAAATCCCCCTCAAGCGCCAGTGTTGTGGAATCGTGGGAAGGTGCGGGATATAGTCACGCCTCTCTCCTGCTGCAAACGGCTTCTTTTCCTCCAGTCATTGACAACGTTGCCCCTCGGCCCAAAAACACTCCACCCAAGCCAACCTTACCAGAGTTGGCAATAAAGCACACAGCAGTACTGAATCATGCACAGTGGCTAATATCTACCTTCCAGTAAAAAATATCAGCTTTCACGCAGACGACAGAGGAGGAAAGTACAGCTCACCCAAGCTACTTCCTTTTCATCCTTGACAGACTGTTGGCTTGCTTCTCATAACATGTTGTACCCCTTTCACAGCACTAAGTCCGTATAACAATGCTTGAGCTCAATACCTCCCTGCCACAGTCAACAGTTAGTTCTAAAAGAGCAACTAAACTCACTAATATTGAAACAAAAGGCTAGCTTTTACATTTCCATCAGACTATTTAACATGTGCACTAATCTTGTTTGCAACACTGAACTAAATGTTTAGTCATTATTGCAACTTTGCACTTTTTAAACTTTTAATTGTGGGTTCCCTCCCACAACCTAAAGATGTAAATGGGAGTAAATTGAATAATGTGAGAAAAATGGAGGGAGCTCAGGTTGTATGTTGAGAAGGAATGAGGACAGGCCAATAAAAGATGGTTTAAAGACATTCAAGAACCTTTGTTCGCCATTGAATAGAACGTAAGAGCGGTGAGGTTTTTCTTGAACTTTATACAGCAGGTCCCGGCGATCAGTGGCATCCCCTGACAACAGGCCTGGCTCACCCGCTGTGGAACCGGGAGAGGGAGCCTGCCGAGCCCGGCTCCTCCTTGTCCCCAGAGACCAGGAACCGGAGGAGGCGGCGAAGGGAGTCGGCGACGGACGCTGGACAAGGGAAAACTGGCTGCAGGAGGCGCCCATGGGGCACGAAGGTGGAAGATGGCACGACAAGAAGAGGGACGATGAATGAATAAATGAATGAAGGAATGCTTTATTGGCACATGTGAAGAGTCACAGTGAAATTCTTTGGTTGCAGACCCAAGATATGCAAATAGCCGCCACATAGAGGGCGCTTGCAAAGTGACAAAGTAACCCCGCGCCAGGTTCCCCTTTGTTCCCCCCCTCCTCCTCCCTCACGTCGTTCCCCCACGCCAGGCCCGCCATTGTTTTTTCCCCGACGGATTCCTCACGGGTTGACCAGATGGAGGTGATGATGGCTGCAACGGGCCTTCATGGCCAGCTGCAGTTGGGACTGTGAGATGGCACCAAAACCTGGCGACTATTGCATATGGACTCAGTAGGCTGTTTCTATGCATTATTTACTGAACTCAACCCTACAGTACGCAAAAGAAAAATGTCACTGTACCTTGGTACATGTGATAACAAAGGAACCAATAAATATATGTTAGCCAACAGCTTCACCACTGCATTAAATTCTGGTCTCCACATTACAGGACAGAGGAGACTGCAGCGGAGAGGGTGCAGAGAAGATTTTTGCGGGTGTTGTCGAGAGTGAAAATTGTTGCCGTGAGAAAATTGGATGAGATGGATATGTTTTCTTTGGATAAGTGGAGGCAAAGGAGAGGCTTAACTGAGGTGTGTAAGATTATATGTGGCCTAGAATGGATAAATAGCTAAAACATCCCTCTCTTTGCAGAGAAGCCAAAGACCTAGAGATATAGATTGAAATTGACAGTCAAATGATTACAGGGAAGATGAGGAACAATACCCTTGTCTCCTCTGAAGCAGAAACATGCACCATATTTAATAAGTGGGAGACAAGAGACTGGAAGATGCTGGAATTTTGAGCAAAGCACTAAATGCTGGAGGAACTCAGGGGGCCAGGCAGAATACGGGGAAGGAATGGACATCCGATGTTTTGGGTCAGGACCCTTCTTCAGTCTTAAACCTCAGAGTCAAGAAGGGTCCCGACCTGGATTGTCACCTGTCCGTACGTACCCTTCCCTGATGCTGCCTGACCTACTCAATTCCTCCAACACCTTGACATTTAACACACTAGTACCTGGATGTGCACTTGCAGAGTTGTGACCTGCAGGACTTAGAACCTAGAGCTGGAAGCTATAATTAAGTTGGGTATCTATTTTCCAACTGGTGCAGACAACAAAGCAAACAGCCCCCTTCTATAGTTGTACATCTTCGAATATTCAGTGACATGGGCTATCAAGATCATGCCACAAAATGATGATGGTTTCACAATGAAATCAAAAAATACCAAATCAGCAGTGGAATAAATCCCCACAAAGTCTGTTTAGTTTAGAGTTTAGAGAAGCAGTGCAGAAACAGACCCTTCAGCCCACCGAATCCGCACCGACCACCCTGTGTACTAGCCCTATCCTACATACTACGGACAATTTACCATTTTTACCAAAATCAAATTAACCTACAAACCTACACGTCTTTGGAGTGTGGGAGGAAACTGGAGCACCTGGGGGGACCCCATGTGGTCACGGGGAGAATGTACAAATTCTGTTCAGACAGCACTCGCAGTCAGGATCAAACCCAGATCTCTGGTGTTGTAAGGCAGTAAACACCACTGTGCCACCCTTACCACACCACCGTGCTGTCCTTAAATAAAACGATTATTAACAGTGGAACAATGAAACTTTCAAGACAAGATCCGTACCTAACCTATTGGATGTGGAACAGATGGTTCCAGTAATGGGAGAATCTAGAACCAGAGGGCCCAGCCTCAGAATAAAAGGACGTGCCTTTAGAACAATGAGGAGGAATTTCTTTACCCAGAGGGTGGCGAATCTGAGGAAATCATTGCCACAGACAGCTGTGGAGGCAAACACGTTGGGTAATTTTAGAGTGGAGATTGAAAGGTTCTTGAATAGTCAGCGTGCCAAAGGTAACGGGAAGTAGGCAGGAGAATGGGGTTTAGAGGGAAAAATGGATCAGCAATGATTGAATGGCAGCGCAGACTCGATGGGCTGAATGACCTAATTCTGCTCCTACATCTTATTTATCACAGGAGAAGGGCTAAGGAAGGTAATAGGAGTTTAAGTGAAGATCAGCAATGAGGTAGATGGCTCGAGGGGCTGAGTGGCTCATTCATGGCCCGTGGCTAAAGTCCCTGCAAAAGGAGTTAAATAATCGTGGCGTATTGACTACCCAAAGACTTTCCCAAGTGGCTTGTGATATTTACACAGGCCGTGAACATTCCACACCTGTAACTTCATCCCCTCTGGGTTCCATGGTCCACAGGGCAGTTGCCCGTCATCATCACTCTCCGCACCGCTAGCACCATAATTGGTTCTCCGTCTGCGAAGGCAACCTCTAACGCAGGAGTGTAAAAGGGAGAAAAAAAATCATATCTGGGATTGATTACAAAGCAGCAGTAAACATCAAGTTACATCATAAAACATTACTGAATCTGAAGTCAGGGTCTCAAACGTGAAACTATTTTCGTGCATCACGTTGATAATGCGCACTGCCAGGAGAAACTCGAGACCAAGGGGATCAGTGCACAACTTATCGTGTGCAGTCGATCCCGAGACGTTTCTATCCATTTTCCTGCCATAATTACAACAATAGTTTTAAGGTTGAGGTTTGTGAATCACCAAATGACATTATCGTGGAGGGAAGTTATCTCCATGCCTGTAGTGTTGATGTCAGGATTTTCCAGAGTGGCCGTTTCCAGAGTTTGACTGTAGTTAACGCATTTACGGCAAGTTTGCATTTATCTCTTTGGAGTTAAATAGAAACATCACCCACAGACGATTCAGACCCAGTTTACAACCCCTATGTCCTTCAAGGGTGTTGAAACCTTGGTTTAGTTTAGTTGAGAGATACAGTGTGGAAACAGGCCCTTCGGCTCATCTAGTCCATGCCGACCTGTGATCACCTGCACACTAGTTTATATCCTACACGCGAGCGACAATTTACACTGAGTTACCCCAGCGTTTTGTATCTATCTTCAGAGTCCTTTCAATATTTGTTCCTCTTTCTTCCTTTTTTCAAAATGGCATTTTTGAAAAATTGTAACACCTCCTGATTGAATAAAAAGCTCGCATCTCAGGGGTGGTACTTGAACCCACCGCCTTCTGACTGGGTGCAAGAATGTTATCAATCAGCAAGGCTACCACCTAGAAATGAGTTATTACAACACTTTCCCCAAGCCCAAAAGAGAGCTCACCCATGGACGAGTCCCAGCCTTGTAACATGCTCATGATCGAATTATTCCCTTATATACAAATCAAGTAAGATATTCAGAAACCAAAGCCGTTTCTGGTGGGATGTCTAACTATAAGTGCCCCTTAATTAGCCCAGTTTATGTCAAAGTTATCACTAGAATTATTTTGTGAATTAGTTAATCTGTATCAACCATAATAATGAAGGCAATATATTTTGTTACTTCATCACTGCTGACAGCTCAGTGACCAACTGTGGCTTAATGTAGCACAGCTCAAAATACACTCTCCAGACATAACACAAGTTTGGAAGAACAGAAACTATTAATTGTGCTCTGGATGTTTTTATAGATATCAATGCTGTAATCCTATCACCAACATATGCTCCCTCCGAGTATGACATCTCCACCTGGAGTGCAAGATTGCAGGACTCACTTGGAAACAAAACCTCAACGCATTCTTCACTGCACTACACTTAACCCCCAGTGACACCAGCTATGACTATCCAACCGTTCTAAGGAATTCCTGCAAACCATAAGCATTTTGGAAAAAACAACAGGATTACAAGACACATAGTTTTGGAGTATTTCTTAAACAAGTGCTGAAGTAACTCAATGGGTCAGGAAGCATCTTTTTAGAACATGGACAGGTCTCGACCCGAATCCATGTTCTCTGGAGATGCGGCCTGACCCACCAAATTATTCTCAGCACTTTGTGTCTTTTTTATAGTTTAATTTAGTTTATTGCCGCGTGTACTGCGGTACAGTGAAAAGCTTGTTGGTTGTGTGCTATCCAGTCAGCAAAAAGACTACAATCAAACCATCCACAGTGTACAGATACAGGATAAAGGGATTAACATAGAGTGCAAGATAAAGTCCAGTAAAGTCCAAGTAAAGATAATCTGAGGGTCTCCAATGAGATAAATGGTAGGTCAGGACCGCTCTCTAGTTGGTGATAGGATGGTTCAGTTACCCGATAGCAGCTGGGACAAAACTGTCCCTGAATCTGGATGTGTGTGTTTTCACACTGCTCTACCTCTTGCCTGATGGGAGATGGGAGAAGAGGTAGTGTCCGGGGTAAGACTGGTCCTTGATTATGCTGGTGGCCTTGCCAAGGCAGTGTGAAGTGTAGATGGAGTCAATGGAAGGGAGGTTGGTTTGTGTGATGGTCTGGGCTGCGTCCACATTCTCTGCAATTTCTTGCCGTCTTGGATGGAGCTGTTTCCACCAGCCATGTTTGGCCCATATCGCTCTCAACTATTCCTATCATGTGCCTGCTCAAATGTGTTACCTTCTCTGGCAGCTTGTTCCGTAAACACACCAAGGTGCCCCTCGGGTTCCCAGTAAATCTTTCCACTCTCACCTTAAATCTATGTCCTCTGGTCCTTGATTCCCTACTCTGGGTAAAAGACTGTGTGCATTGACCCAATCTATTCCCCTCATGATTTTATACCCCTATATCTGCCATGATCATATTGAATAGCGGGACAGGTTCGAGGGGCCGAGTGGTCTACTGCGGCTCCTAACATTCTTAGGTTCGATATGCGATCTCTCTCTCACGCAGAGGAACCTGACAGGATGCAATGGATGCCTCTTTACTTCACTTGGAAAGGCTGCCCAAGGAAATAAGCACAACTGTAATTCTGCAACCTTGCAAATTCCCACTGATGTGAAAGTACTGACTCAAGCATTTGTGCTGAAACATCTTAGCGTCTCACGGGACATGCACATAGCATTCAAGGTGCCGGGGAGGTGTAATGATAGGTGTAAGCACTAGAGGGTGCAGTTATGCAATGTTATGACAGACCACAACTCAGAAGAAAATGGCAAATGCACACTTCCTTGTAATAATTAACTCAGCAAAGCCCGCAATTGGACAATCACCCTAAATTACTGATGTCTACTTATAATTGTTCACAGCTGTTTCCCTTCTCCAAGGGTTGGATTCAGTAATGTGGGTGACAAAAAGTAACATCTGGATTTTCCGTTTCAGGCCTGCAGCCAAGTGCTTTAAGGACTCCTGGTTTCGGCAATACAGCATGAATGACACACACTAATACTGCATGTACCAGATATTCCTTAAACAAGGGCATTAATTTTTACTCATCCCTCTTGCCTATACAGCAGGAGCATGCCCACTCTGTCCACGCTTGTTAACTGCCCCCCTTCCTTCCCATCTCTATTTCCGCTCAGAAAAGGTAGGCTCCTTCAGAAGAAGCCGTGTACAGACACACAGAAGGCTTGGTGTGCAACTGCACCATGTGCGCCAGCACCGCTACTCAGCTGTATTGAGCAACGACTGAAGTTTGACTCTCTGTGGACTGTCTGAAACTTGTTGATCTCCCAGCACAGCGAGATGTCCATCAGGGAATGTTGCCGACTGGCCCACTCCAAACTGCACAGTATGTGCTGAGGGATGAGCTGAAGCTCGGTGCAGCCAACACCAACGCTCTGTGAGGGAGGATCACAGTCCAGGATCCTTCCGCTGCTGGACATTGAGGAACAGAGTCCAGTAGGGACATCCCCTCTAACAAGCAGAGAGATACCACCCAGACAGGGCCACGTGATGTTTTCTTTAAAGATAGATGCAAACACTACTGAGCAGGACACTATTGGATGAATAGCTACTGAGAATTTACGAAGTGTTTTTCCAGATTTTGTTTGTATATTTTGTTTATATTATTTGGAGTAAAGTTTATTTTTGAACTTAAAAAGTTAAATAACTGGTTCAATCCTATTCTGCTCTCCGCTACCAGTTATCAGTATGCAGAGCAGTGCTTTGGGACAGAAAGAAAACAGGGAACTCCTCTGAACTTTCCATTTACAGTAGTTCTCCAGCAATGCGAGTTGGAAGGATGTCAGTTGTAAATGGGAACCACATTCAATGGCCATGGACTCCACACTGGCTAAAGTACAAACATAAACAGGGGCGGCAAGGAGTTGCTGCCTTACAGTGCCAGAGAAACAGGTTCGATCCCGACTACGGGTGCTGTCTGTACGGAGTTTTACGTTCTCCCCGTGACCGCGTGGGTTTTCCCCGGTTGCTCTAGTTTCCTCCCACACTCCAACAATCTACAAGTTTGGAGGTTAATTGACTTCAGTAAAGATTATAAATTGTCCCTAGTGTAGGATAGTGCAATTGTACAGGGATCACTGGTCGGCGCAAACTAAACTTGCAGGCACCAGTGAAATGTCTATATCATTCGAACGCCACTTGTTTAAAATAAATGGATACCTTTTAAAAGCAATCAGACATGCCCAGTTGATGTTGGCATTTTTTTTGCGGGTATTATAAAGAGAGAGATGAGGCCTTAATTTACGCTCCCAATCCATCAAGATATGGCCAGGAATTTAAATTTAAACACTCTTACAGAGATACCTTCCACAGACACATCCATGCATGCCTTTAATAAGAATGATTTTTTTTTAGGGTGAATGGATTTTGACCTACCCATCCCTATCGCCAACACTGGAGTGCAGACACTTTACCTGGCACTGAACGTTATTCCCTTTATCATGTATCTGGACAGTGGACAGCTTGATTGTAATCATGTATAGTCTTTCTGCTGACTGGAATAGCATGCTCCTGCACACGTGACAATAAACTGAACTCAACTCAACACCCTGACTTACGCAATAATCGACCTACGTAAACAATTCCTTAACTCAGTCCCTAGTGCAATCAACGCAATTTGTAATTTCCACGATCACTCAAGTTTACATTGGAATCAAGCCGGCAATGGCAAATGGTGCTTACCCAGAACGCCACGCACTACAGAAAGTGCCCTGGACACAGCTGAGACAGTTTATACTCTCAGTGAGTTATTTCTGGCAGGGGAAGGGGATGGGGATTCCGACTTACGTAAAACCTGACTTACGCAAGGGTTCATAACGCAACCCTTACATAAGTCAGGGAGTGTCTGTACTGGAGTTCATTCTGGTCATCACACCTTAGACAGGACCATGAACTTGCCTTGGCAGGGTAGGAAGGAACTGCAGATGCTGGCTTACACCGAAGATAGTGACAACATGCAGGAGTAACTCAGCGGGACAAGCAGCATCTCTGCATATAGATGGGTCTGAAGAAGGGTCTCGACTTGAAATATCACCCATTCCATCTATCCAGAGATGCTGCCTGTCCCGCTGAGTAACTCCAGCATTTTGTGTCTACCTTAGGTGCGGAGAAGATGTCTCCTCGAGTGATTAGAGTCTAGAATACTTTAGCACCAGTTCAAAATAAGAGGTCATTTACTTAACGCCGAGATGATAGGAAATATTTTCTCCAAGGCCCACAAGTCCTCAAGAGGCAGTATAAGCTGAATGTTTCTACGGCAGAAGTAGGTAGATTCTCAATAAACGAGAGTCAACGTGGATACAGGGCAACATGGAACTGAGGTTATAATCTGAACAGACATGATCTTATTGTCAGTGGGAGCAGCCAACTCCTACTCCGGTTCATAATTCAAATATGAATTCATATATAGGATGCCCTGACCTTAGAGAGAATGCAGCACAGGTTTTTTTTTTAAAGCTTACACATAACTTACACTCCCCAGAATTTAAGTGACATGATTTAATCGAGAGAACTTGAAACATTAGGATGACTCAACATGCTCTTCTGATGGGAAAGCATCAAGGGCACGAGAACACAGTCTAAATGTTAACAACAAGCCTTTGGAAATGAATCTAGGAAATATAAAACAAGCAGAAATTTGCAACTCACTCCCCCAAAAATCTTTTGATTTCGAGATCAACATAAAAGGATGCTGTTGGGCAAGTGTTTAAGCGGTACAAAGTGCTGGAGTAACTCAGTGGATCAGGCAGCATCTCTGGAGAACATAGACAGATGATGTTACGAACTGATCAGCCTGACCCAAAACGTCACCTAACCACGTTCTCCAGAGATGCCGTCTGACCCGCGACATTCTCCAGCACTTTGTGCCTTATTTTTTTGTAAGCCAGCATTTGCAGTTCTTTTTTTCTACGTGTAGACGGAGATTTGTATTGTGTGCAATTTTGGTCTCCTAATTTGGGGAAGGACATTATTGCTATTAAGGGAGTGCAGGAGTAGGCCATTCACCAGGTTAATTCCCAGGATGACGGGACTGACTTATGATGAAAGAATGGGTCGCCTGGGCTTGCATTCGCTGGAATTTAGAAGGATGAGAGGGGATCTTAAGGAAGTATAAAAAATTCTTAGAGGATTGGACAGGGTAAATACAGGAAAATAGGTGCAGGAGTAGGCCATCTCAGCTGTGTCCAGGGCACTTTCTGCAGTGCGTGGCGTTCTGGGTAAGCACCATTTTTTCCCGGTGTTGGGGGAGTCCAGAACCAAGAGCCACAGTTTAAGAATAAGGGGTAGGCCATTTAGGATTGAAATGAGGAAAAAACTTTTCACCCAGAGAATTGTGAATCTGTGGAATTATCTGCCACTGAAGGCAGTGGAGGACAATTCACCAGATGTTTTCAAAAGAGAGTTAGATTAAGCTCTTAGGGCTAATGGAATCAAGGGATATGGGGGAAAATCCAGGACGGGGTACTGATTTTGGATGATCAGCCATGATCATATTGAATCGTGGTGCTGGCTCGAGGGGCTGAATGGCCTACTCCTGCACCTATTTTCTATGTTTCTATGTTTCTATTTGGAGCTAGGCAGGTAAATAGCATTGAAGTTCAGATCAGCAAATATCTAATTAAGAGATCAGCAAGGTTTGGGAGCTGGAAGAATCACACCTGTTCCCACATAGTTCAAAATCATATGTAATGCTGGAACTGTTTGAATTCTGGCCTTTTCCTTTATTTTGCTCAGTTCCATAACTGGAGAAACTTCAATTGCCTTGGTGTTAAACACTGCACTTTCAGGGAAGATACCAAGAAAAATGTCTCCCTATCGTGAACTGAGAGTGAAATGTAGTAAAACTCCTCACACACACACAATGCTGTTTGCTCAATACACCACTACTCTGGAGATTACATGTAAAAGGTGGTTCTCCCAGCAGAACAGCAATGTCGACTGTCACAGCCATCAAGCGGTGTTATGTACTTATGAAGTTGGTGGTAGCTGCAGAAATAGGGAAAACATTTCCAAGCATAACTCTCTGTGAAAGGTGAATAAATATTTATGCCGTATGCTTCTCGACTGTGTTAGTTGAAACATGGTTTGCAAAAAACTCACTGTGGGCAAGATGCAATTGCAGCGAGCAGCAGCATTTAGCCAGAACTGTTTGCTGGACCCAGACTGAGAGCACCAAAGGTTAAGCAGCACTCTGCACTGCTGGAGGAGGCAACAGTTGGAGACTCCTTCAAAGGTCCACACCTAATAAGAAAGGAAAGTGCATTCTTCCACTTATGGGAGCCACAGCCTCTGCAGCAAGAGTGTTTAATAAACAAGATGCTTGCCAGGTACTTTGGAGCATTGAAGCAAATCCTCTCAAGTCAGTATGCTGAATTGTGTAAATCTCGCTCACACGTAGTCTTAGATAGATATAAAAACAGATATGTGATAGGAGCAGAATTAGACCATTCGGCCCTTCTAGTCTACTCCACCATTCAATCATGGCTGATCTATCTCTCCCTCTGGGTTTTCTCCAGGAGCTCCGGTTTCCCCCCACACTCCTACACTCCAAAGACGTACCGGTTTGTGGGTTAATTAGCTTGGTAAAATTGAAAATTGTCCCTTCTGCTTGTTGGACAGTGTTAGTGTGCAGGGATCGCTGGTCGGTGTGAACCCGGTGGGCTGAAGGGCCTGTTTCCACGCTGTATCTCTAAACTAAACTAAACATGACACCATTTACTGAGCTTCAATGATGCCAAAATCACTGTAAAAAACATAATTGTCAACCTCACCACACCTCACTCTGAGGCAACGACTTCTAATGCAATAATGATTTCACCAGCGAGTTGGCCTGGACCACCCATATCGAAGTAGTGGCCAAGAAAGCACACTAATATCTCTACTTCCTTAGAAGGCTTCGGAAGTTCAGCATGTCCCCAACAACTCTCACCAACTTCTGCACATGCACCATAGAAAGCATTCTATTGCATTGCATCGCAGCATGCACAGTTTTTTCCACAGTTCAGGTGGATTCAGGTGTAAAGATCACCCACTCCCTGCTTCACTATGCAGCAGCCCCAGTGATAATACTGTGTGACTTGGTCTCAGTCAGAATGAGACAGCAAGCCTACTGTACCCCTCCAAGTGACAAGGCGGGATCCACACGCTGACAGCAACAAGAACAATTCTGTGAGTGGCATCAGCGTTAAGTAATTTGCAGCAAAGTGAAAAGGTTCTTGCAAGACATCAGTGGTTTTAATGCAGTAATTTCAATGCAGAGATTCCCAACTTAACTCCAAACATCAATATGCCTTGCAAATATATATTTCCTCATTACAAAGTGTTATGTATCGCCCGGAACAATAACAACAATGGAGTAAGTAATTGTTCGCAATGTCTATTTTCATTTTACATGACATTAGTTTAATTGACTGGAGAGAAATTGATTGATAATCAAGACTAGCAGATCATCGATAAACCCTTTGCCAGCACCTACTACTTGAACACCATATCTGAATGAACCAGGAAGAGCAAGTCCCTGGTGTTAAAGAAACAAGATCTCGGATAAAGTCACAACATTTCAACCAAGGTGATCATCTCTTCATTATTTCCATTGAGAATGCTTCATGCACACCTCCACTGTGGTCCCTCTGTTTTTTGTGAAGGGAATGGGAACAACTTTGCCAGTTCCTTGCCTCTGCCCAAGGTTTGATCTGGGTGCAGTCTAGTTACTAACCGAACACTTGGGCGATAGTGTCCATTCAATTAAGCTTCATTTGAGCAGAATTGAAATGGTGTTTAAAAAAAAAGCCCAATCACCAACGTTATGGAGGAATCACCCATCCTAACTTTAATTGATCCAAATATAGATATTTTCCAATGGACTGAAATACAGCGGAGTGGCATGGTACACATGTGCCCAAACCACTGCTTAATCCATGACCACAAGTCATGCATGTGATTTAGTTCCAAAATGATACGAGAAATTAGATGCAGTTTGGCACTCATTTAAAGGGTCAAAGACAACAAGGCCATCCCAAGGTGACCTGTTTAAAAACATCCTGGTAGTTTGTTACAGCATGTTGGATCATGTTATGGGACTGTCAAATGTCAAGCACACAGCCAGAGGGCAGACCAGGAAAGGACAACAGATCACCATGTCACCATGATGGGCCTTTACAATACAGTACTTGCATGGTCACCAATACTAAGAGTAGTATTCAGATTTCAGGAAGGCGGATGGAATGAGGTATTTAAGTACAGGGAGTTGGGTGTATAACAGTAGGGAAGTCTAGCTACAACTATACGGGAAATTGGTGAGATCACATTGTGGGCAATTTTGCTTTCCTTGTCAATTGCATCAGAGGCAATTCAGAGAAAGATCTCAGGGTCTATTCTTGTGAGAAAGGGATTGAGCTGAAGGCATTGGACAGGGTCATCGTTTAGTCATTGGAAATCTGAAGAGGGCTGATCTTATTGAAACATGCAAGGTGTTAAGGCACCTTGAAGGAGTAGATGTCAAGAGGAAGGTTTCCCTTAGGAGAACATTGAGAACAAGTTGTTTCTGAATATAGGGACTCCGGTTTAAGATATAGTGTAGTGATGATTTGGAACTCCCCACGCCAGAGGAGGTGTGAAAGTGAATCATTGAATACATTTGGTGGTCTTCAGAGATGTTTAGAAGATCTTAACAGAAGAGTCAAGGGGTTTGATGATCAGTAAGTAAGTGGAATAAGATCAACCATTATCTTATTGCAAGCTAGATAACGGCCAGCTGACCTTCACATCAATGCATATTATAAAATTCCAAGCTTTCATGGTAAGATCTCAACCTGGTCTCCACATGTATCTGATATTCTGCCCTTGTTCCTAATGTTCTCGTTAACATCGATCAATATTAAACATTTCCCAGCTATCATGGTGAGATCTCAACCTGGTCTCCACGTTTGTACCTCTGGACTTCTGGTTCTCGGCTGCAGGGGCCATCGCACATCAACAAGACACACATCTTACCTTAGAGTTCTGGGATGGAGATAGAGAATCCACTCGGCTCCCTTGTTTGGCAGAGTTCCCGGCCAAGACCATAGCCCAGCAATCCTCACACGTGCCGATCGTCAACTGTTTGCCATCGTCCACCAGCAGCGCGTCGGGCACCCGCGGGGCATAGATGAACACGGGCAGCCGGGTCACCGTCACCGCCTTCAGACCCAGGTAGCGCCTCCTCTCCTGTCTACAGAAGAAGCAGACGAAGGAGTCCACCTTGTAGTGGCGGGACCACGGGCTGCTCGGATGCTGAGAGTTCTTCCCCTGCCACCACTGCTCCAGCAGGTCATGACAGCACAGCAGACAGGTGGGCACCGGTCCCGGCGACTCCGCTCGGGCTGGCCGACGCCGGGCGGCCAGGAAGGGGAAGAAAGGTTCTCGCTCGCCCTGGCGAGTGGGCGGATCGACGCTCAGCTGGAACTCCCGGCCCGCTTCCAGCTCCGTCCCGCACAGCAGGCAGGCGGCGGGCAGGTGAGCCGTCCTTGGCGGCCGGCGGCACACGGCGCTGGCCCGGGCGTTGGTCTGGAGATACCTCCCGAGGAAGGACTGCACCGAGGAGATGGCCTCCTCCCGCTCCGAGCCGGACCACATCTCCTCCAACACCTCGCGGCACCGCTTGCAGCAGGACACCTCTCCCTCCTGGCTCATGGCCTTGGCGTTGGGCGGGCAGGGAAGGAGGTCGATGAATGGGAAGTACATGGTGTCTCTGGCGCCCCGGCTCCTGGAGCAGATGGACGTGGCCTCCTGCCCGCAGTCCTGGCCGCACAGATAGCAGCCTCCTCGCTCCCCTTGCCCGCCGGGGACGTCCCCCTTCAGTGGCACCACGTACAGGCGCTGCAACACGGGCACCTTGGCCAACTCGAAGCCTTGCCACTGCTGCATGAGGGAGACGTGGCAGAAGGAGCAGACCCAGGTGCTGCCGCCGGGGCTGAGGGGTCTGGCGCCGGGCGGCGGGTAGTGGAGCCACAGGAAGGGGAAGAAGGGCCGCTCCGTGGTGCCCTCCTGCTTGTGGACGTGGACCAGGTGCTGGCGACCCTGGGGCAGCCCGACGCCGCAGACGAAGCAAGCCCAGTGCCCCTTGCCCATCGCCCCGCTCCCTCGCCCCTCCTGCTGCCCGGGACGCCCGTTCTCCCTGGCACCGGCCGCCTGCCTCTCGTCCTCCGACGACCAGCCGTCGCTGCCCCCGGGGGACAAGCTGAGCCGTGGCCCGGGGCTGGGGCTGGGGCTGGGGCCGGGGCAGCGGGGACGGGACGGGACGGCTTCTTGCTCGGGCTCCGACAGCTCTTGGTCGGACAGGGAGGAGAGGTCGGAGTCGCGGCCGGCGGCCGGGGCAGCGGGGCTGGGGTTCCACTCGCGGGACGTCCCGCGGCCGTCGCACTGGTGCGGTCTCTTGAGCCAATACATGCGCTTGTCCACCGGCGTGCGGCACCTCTCGAACGACTGCCACTGCTCGGACAAGAAGCAGCGGCACACCGAGCACGACAACACGCAGCCGTCGGCGCTCACCTCCCGGGCTCCGGGAGCCGGCTCCTGCTGCAAGAGGAACGGGAAGTAAGGCAAGCGAGCCGAGCCGGGGCACTTGGCCCGCACTTGTAACCTCTGCTCCCGCCCGGGGCTCATGCGGCCCCCGCAGATGAAGCAGTGCAAGCGGCCTGGGCTGAGTTCCCCGCCGCTGATCGCTGCCATCAGCCGCTGCTTCCTGGAGATGGGAACAGCCGCTTCTTTGTCACTCATGTTGGCTGGGAGTAATGGAGTGTCCGCCTCTCCCCGCCACGCTCCCTCCCCTTCCCTGCCCAGTCCCCTCCCCTCCCAGCCCCGGCCCCGTCTCCTCGCCCTCCCGGTCCCTCCCTCCCCCGTCTCTCCTCCCACTCCCCTCCCCTCTCTTCCCAGCCTCTGTCCCTCCCTCCCCCGTCTCCCCTCCCTCCTACTCCCTTCAATAGTCCCCTCCCCGTCTCTCCTTTCCCCTCCCTTCTCCCCCCCCCCCCCCCCCCCCCCCCCTCGCTCCCCTCCCTTCGAGTCCAGACCAGCCGCACTCTCGCCGTTCCCCCGGGCGGCCGGGACAAACTTTGTGGAGATCTCGGCGCCCGGCCGGCTGCCTAGCGCCATCTCCCAGGGAACATCTTCACGGTGCTACAATGCATCTCCTGCTCCCCCACCTCTGAAAACTTCCAGAGTCCCACACACACATATGTACCCAAACCGGTCACAATGAGGGGAGCGACGAGCAACAATCTTCCCACCACTTCCTGCATCTCAAACAAGCGAACACATACAGCCCACGTTATTGTCTATCTTCATTTAAAAGCCCCGTAAACCAGCTTGCTGAAAGAAATGCGCTTTAACGGGGAATTGGATATGCCCTGTTATCAACATCCTTAATGCCGAAGTTATGAGTATTTCAGTTTTCTCCACTAAATACAACTTCAAAAGCGAATTAAATATTGTCCTCATTAAATGTAATCTAGGGATTATATACCCGCAATTAATTCAATTCCTCTTAAATGGATACACGAGGAACCACAAATGCTGGAATCTTGACCAACACATGTGTAGGAAAGAACTGCAGATGATTTACACCGAAGATAAATGCTGGAGTAACTCAGCGGGACGGGCAGCATCTCTGGGGAGAAGGAACGGGTGACGTTTGGGGTCAAGACGCTTCTTCAGACAAAACACAACGTGCTGGAGTAACTCAGCGGGACAGGCAGCATCAATGGAGGGAATGGACAGACGACGTTTCAGAGTCTGAAGAAGGGCTGCGAGATGCAACGGTCCCGCCTGCCTATTCCATCCACGGATGCTGCCTGACCAGTTGAGTTCCTCCAGCACTTTGAGCCTTGTGTCTTAAATGAATTATCTGTTCTGTAGACTCTGCCTGTTAAATCAGGAAAAGCCCCCGGTGTCCCCGATTTATATTAAACAGCAGTCAGTTGATTATAGAGTCACAAGAGCTTGAAGATGCAGGAATCTGGAGCAACACACATCTGTTGGAGGTGGGAAGTGGATGGCGATGGGAGGTGGGAAGGGGGGTGAGGGATGATGTGGGTACGAAGGAAGAGTGGGGGGGGGGAGATGGGGAGGGCGGAGAGGAGTGGGAGGGGAGAGGAGAAGGAGTGGAGGCAGGAAGGGAGGGGACAGGGAGGGAGGGACGTGAGTGGGAGAGGAATGGGAGAGTGGGTCGAAACGGATCTAACAGCATCTCTGGAGGTTGGAGAAAGTTTCGACCAGAAACGTTGACAATTCCTCCATCCTCCAGATGCTGCTCGACCCGCCGAGGTCCTACAGCAGACTGCTTGTTGTCCCAGTAAATTACAGCGAGAATGTTTGAAGAATGAAAGACGTCGCTGTCAGCGTACAGGCGCATTGTCCGTAAGGTTGGAATCCATGCGTAAGGTATCCGTTCGTGCAACATCGATCCATTAAAAAAAAGTTTCATCCACTTTTTTAAAGACCAGTTCTAACATTCACTGATCATCGACCAGATTTCTATCAAATCGTAAGCACAGACAAATTAAGTAGAAACAAACTCAACAACACAATCTGTTCTGCTCATTCCAATTTATTATTTATTTTTACACTTTATTAATCCTCCAGCACCGAATTCCGATGTTAATTTTTAAAACGGATTGATTGAAAGATAGAGCTTGGAAACAGGCCCATCTAGTCCACGCTGACCATCGATCACTCATTCACAGTAGTTCTATGTTATCCCACTTTCTCATCCACTCCCTACACACTAGGGGTAATTTACAGAGGACATACAAACCCGCACGTCTTTGGGACGTGGAGGAAAACCGGAGCACCCCGAAGAAACCCACAGGGTCACAGGGTGAACATGCAAACTCCACTTGGACAACACCAGAGGCCAGGATTGAACCACTGCGCCACTGTATTCGCACACGTGGAAATTACTGTGATTAATTGCGGCACTGAGAAATGTTTGCAAACTTCAGCCAACTTTACAAAAAACAGTTTTCTAGCAGGACCCCGTTCAATCTCCAGCACTCCAGCGAAAACCATTCAAGTCTGTTCAATCTCTCCGCATATCTAATATCACCACCCCCTCCCCCCAAACCAGACAGCGTTAGGATTAGTTGTGTAGGTTGGAACTGGAGGTGCTGGTTTATACCGAAGATAGATATAAAATGCTGGAGTAACCCTGCGGGTCAGGCAGCATCTCTGGGGGAAAGGAACGGATGACGTTTCGTGTTGGAACCCTTCTTCAAACTGAACGATGGATAAGACTAGAAAAAGACAGAGCCGGCAACAGGTGACCTCAAGAAGGTGGAGTAGATGGGGAAGATGTGTTTTCCAAGGGAGGCGCTTGAGAACATTGGCTTTGAAGCCAGTGGACACCATTCTCCCTTGCAAGAATGCCGAATGCTATTTTATATACAACTGATGATGAGGCAGAGTGGTGCAACTGGTAGAACTGCAGCCTCACAGTTTAGTTTAGTTTAGAGATACAGCGTGGAAACAGGCCCTTCGGCCCACCGAGTCCAACCAGCAATCCACACACACTAACATTATCCTACGCACACTAGGGATAATTTACAACTTTTACCAAAGCCAATTAACCCACAAACCCGTACGTATGTGGAGTGTGGGAGGAAACCAGAGCACCCAGAGAAAACCCAAGCAGGTCACCGGGAGAACGTAAAACTCCGTTCAGACAGCACCCGTGGTCAGGATCGAACCTGGGTCTCTGGTGCTGTAAGGCAGCACTCTACCGATGCACCACCGTGCCGCCCTTACTTTGTGGTCCATTTTGGCCTCTTGTGCTGTCCATGTGGAGTTTGTATGTTGTCCCTGTGGCCATGTGGATTTCCCTCAGGAGCTCCGGTTTCCTCCCATATGCCATAGAGTCTCACAGCATGGGGACAGGCCCGTTCGGCTCAACTTGCCCACACCATCCAACATGCCCCATCTACACCAGTCGAGCTGCTACCTTACAGCACCAGAGACTATCCTCTTCTATCCTGACTTTGAGTGCTGTCTGTGTGGAGTGTCCTTGTGACAGCATGGGTGTTCTCTAGGTGCTCTGGTTTCCTCCCATATCCTAAAGACGTACAGGTCTGTTGGTTATTTGTCCTTAATAAAAATTTCCCTAATGTGAAAGTGGGATAACATAGAACTAGTGCGTTCGGTGCGCCAAATGGCCTTTTCTGTGCTACATCTCGAAGTCATTGGGTATTTGTTTAAAGCGGAGATTGGCAGGTTCCTGATTAGTAAGGATGTTAAAGGTAAGGGGGAGAAGGCAGGAGAATGGGGTTAGGAGGGAAAGATAGATCAGCCATGATTGAATGGCAGAGTAGACTCGATGGGCTGAATGGCCTAATTCGGCTCCTATGACTTATGAACTTATGAATGTATCAACAACAATTTATCTGAATGAGATTACAGGCTCAAAGCTCTGAATACATTGTCCTCATTGCTTTGTTGCTATGGATAGAACAGAACATAGACTGTTGTACATCAGAAGAACTTCCCCTTTGCTCCATAGTGTCTGTATCGAACATGATGCCAAGCCCTTACCTGTCTGCACATACCCCCTCCTTTCCCTGTACACCCATATGCCTATCTAAAAGTTTCTTAAATGCCACAATTGATTCTGCCTCCATCACCATCTCCGGCAGCTGGTTCCAGGCACCCATTGTGTTAACAACTTTGCTCTTTGCACCTTAAACCTATGCCCTCTAGTATTTGATATTTTCATCTTGTGAACGCTTGATTTTTCCATAATCCAAAAAAAACCACAATAAATACAGTTACAGGATTTATTCGTGGATTAAAAATAGCAGTAAAAGTAGACCATATTTTCAAACATATTTAAGTGCTTTTTACAAGATTTCCATTTTTTTTAATGCAACTGCAAGTGTTAAAAGATAAAGACATGCAAAATAAATATTTTTTGAAGTGTTTAATGAAATACTTCCCTCACCGTCCAAATAGCTGGATAAATGTTTTCTTTGCAATCCCTCCAGTTTGTTTTAATAATCTGCCCTTTAAAGTCTGTCTAGCAACAATATACAACTGAAATTCTTGAAATGCTTTCACTGTTTACCATTGCTGTAAGATGCTTATCTGGCCTTGACGTTTCACACATGGGACTGCCGAGCAAAGATCCTAGGATCTTTGCTGCCGAGTCAATGGATTATCTTTGCTCTGGAGAATTTAACGTTCATGATTCCAGCTGGTACATGTATCTGCATCGTTATAAGATAAAAAGAGGACTCCTTTCCTATGTAATTGTTAAGGGCCTGTCCCACTTGGGCGACCTAATCCGCGAGTTCTGGCGAGTTTGCCCTCGACTCATATTCGCAGCATGGTCGACACGAGGTTGTAGGAGGTCTTCGTAACTCTCCTTCATGCTCGAGAGTGGTCTCCACGTACTCGAGGCCTCAGCTAGGTCGCGGCGTTTTTTTCAATATGTTAAAAAATGCCCGCGAGTAAAAAAAGGTCGCCATGGAAAAAATCAATACATTTTTTACTCATAGGTTTAGTCATAGTAGGTCGTAGTAGGTCAGCATGTTAGTCGTAGGTAATCGAGGGTAGTCAAAGGTAGTCGTAGATAGTCTTCATCATAGTCGACGGGAGGTCGAAGGAGATCGAAGGAGGTGGTCTTCACTCTCCATTATTCGGTGTCCAATTTTCCCGAAGTTAGTCGTAGCTAGTCGTAGCAGGTCTTCAACATAGTCGAAGGAGGTCTTCAACATGTCATTTTTTTCAAACTCTTCTAAACTCGCCAATTAGGTCGCCCATGTGGGACAGCCCCTTCAGTGTGCCTTATTGTACCAATGTTTGTAAGGGAAGAATTCAACTGACCGCTGTGAGGGAGGAGGGAGGGAGGGAAGAACAAAGCGGGACCTGGCACGGGGGGGGGGGGGGAATTTGTAATTTTATAAGCGCTCTGTATGGGCGACTATTTGCATACCTTGGGTATGCAAGCAAAGGATTTCACTGTGACTTGTCACATGTGACAATAAAGTATTCAATTCAATTCAATTAATGCTAGAGCTTTAAGTGCCTTTCCCACTTGCCGATTGTCTCGGCGACTGCCGGCATCATTGATTGAAGTATCAGGGTCACCGAAAAATTTGCGGCGTGATGACGTATGACGCGTGGTGTTTTTTCAAGTGTCGCAACATTTTTTTTGTCGCCGCTGGATTTTGAAATGTTGAAAATCTTTTGGCAACACTGATGTGACGCCGGCAGTCGCCGAAAAAATCGCCAAGTGGGACAGGCTCTTAAATCCCTCTGTCCCTGGCTTGAACAATTTACTTATTGCATCTATTGCTGGGTCTCACTTACAACATGTTATTGTGCTTTTCCTGCCATTCCCTCTGGTTATATGGAGAAATAGAATGGAGATGAGCAGGAATTTCTTTAGCCAGAAGGTGTGAATGTATAGAATTAATTGCCATAGACAATGTGGCACAGTGGCGCAGCGGTAGAGGTGCTGCCTTATAGCGTCAGAGACCTGAGTTCGAACCTGACTATGGGTGCTGTCTTTATGAAGTTGGTACGTTCTCTCTGTGACCATGAGAGATTTCTCCAGGTGCTCCGGTTTCCTCCCACACTCCAAAGACATACAGTTAGTAGGTCAATTGGCTTCAGTAAAAAATTGTAAATTGTCCTTAATGTGTAGTATAGTGTTAGTGCATGGAGTGATCGCTGGTCACCACAGTCGTTGGAACGAAGGGCCTATTTCCGCGCTGTATCTCTAAACTCAACTAAACTAAAAGTCATTGGTGTGACGGAGCGCTCCCCATTTGCTTGTTTGACATACAACAATCTCCAAGAAGCTTGACTTATCTAGGACAAAGCAGCCTGCTTGGTCAGTACCAATGCACCGTGCTAAACATTATTTCCATCCTCCATTATTATAACGTGGCTGCAGTATTACACATCAAGAAAATACACTTGCTCATCACCAGTTTTAACCACTCCTTCATTTGTGGCTCTGACATTAGCTGCCAAGACCCTAAGCTCTGGAATTCACCCCTAGTGCTCTCTGCCTTTGGAAACACAAGAGGCAGTAGATGCTGGATCTGCCAGTCTGATCTGTTTGAAGAAGTGTTCCGACCCTTGACGTTGCATCCATTCCCCTCCACAGATGCCATCTGACGCGTTCCTCTACCAGTCTAGGTTTTTTTTGCTCTCTGCCTTTCTTTATTAATTCCTTTGTGACACTCATTAAATCCTTTCACTTTGACCAAGCACGTCAACATTTACCGATATCTCCACATCAGTTTTTGTTTGGCTTCTCCCCTGGTAAACCTCCTTGAGGCTAGGCTCCGCGTTAAAGAAACTATAGAAAAACTCGCAGTTGTTGCAGAACAGCAATGACATACTTTGGAAAAGCACAGCCTTTAGAAGTACGAGATCCAAAATATTAATGCTCACATAATCTAAATATACAAGAACCAGATGGAGTGCATATTCGTATCTTGGCTCCTCTAACATAGACTCTCTGAGGCTTCATAGATTGTCAGCATCAGTGATTATACTCAGATCTAGCAACCATAATGGTTGGCCACTGCTCAGCTTCCTATTGCCCTGGGAACAGAAGAACAACGAAGACTACATTGAAGTTCTGGGAAAATCCCGGTTGGACTTTGCCACAACTGTCAAATCCTCCAGGTAGGTTGTTTATTGAGGTTAAAAGTTAGTTTTCATTTATCAGTTAAACTCTCGAAGGGATGGCGTGTGAGGCAAGAGGACATTGCGTTCGTGGGTCGATGTGTCTGGATCGAGGTGTCGGTGGAGTGGAACGCTGGAGTTTAGTTTAGTTTTAGGTTTCAATGGTTCTTTTATCGTCACGCAGCCAAGGTTCTGTGAAATTCTCTTTTTGCACAGAGATCAGTACAATTATGGCCATACACAATCCCAGATTTAGTACCAAATGCAAAGAACAGCCCATTGAGTCCATCGGCAAGAGTCGTCAGGTTTTGGCATTATTTGCAAAGTCCAAGCTACATTTGGCCATAAAGACCAGTTGCAGCCATCGTCTCCATCCGGATCGCCAGTGAACCGTTGTCCCTCTCTCGCCCGGCCTTCAATCTTTGTCCCCAGGGGGCGCCTCCTGCAGCCGACCTTGAGGGCGCAGAAGGTAAGACCTCCGGTTCTCCTTATTGGCCCTTTGTCCAACATCCGCCGTTGCCACTGACTCTCTCCACCTTCCAGTTCCCGGTTTTCGGGGATGAGCAGGAGACGAGCCTCGGACGAGATTTCCACTCCAGGTGGATTGTTTTCTCTGGGGTTTTTGGAGACTGAGAGATCTACAAGCATGAAACATGGATAGAGAGCTGGGCAAGAGATGGGTCCATTTATTATCTAAGGACCTATCACAGTGATGTGGGCGGGGAATGGGTACAAAGAAATCGGCCAGGGCCACACTCCTCACCATTAGACAATTTGAAAGCTCTCCCTTGTAAAGTGTGGATGACACCCGCTATGCTCACTATATGCGAAGAGTTGCCATAAGGACGCTGGTGACTGGCAAAGTCCACATTGGCAATGCCAGCTACAGCTGGTGCCCACCGTGGGCAGAGGAAACATTTAAGAAACATGTAATTCATGAATGACAAAAATAAATGGTCCAATGTTCTCCTTGCGCACATACAACTTTAGGATGCTGCATAAAGTCATGCAGAAATAATGCAGCAAATCAGGTCTGGATGTTCAGCTTGGAGAGTGTGTGGCTGAAAGTAAATGATGTCAGGTTTGTGAAATTGTGTGTGTGTGTGTGTGTGTGTGCTTGCAATATGTGCTTGGTGTGAACGAGAGCTTGTGTGTGTGTATGTGTGTGTGTGCTTGTGAATGAGTATGAGTGTGTGTGTGAGATCATGCATCTGCGTGTGTGTGAGTGTGAATGTGGCTTAATGTGAGTGACTGCTTATGTGAGTGTGAATGTGTGTGTATGTGTAATTATGCATCTGTTTGCGTGTGTGTGAATGTCAATGTGAGTGACCGTGTGTTTGTGTGATTATGTGTGTGTGTGTGTGTGTATGTCTGAATGTGAAAGTGTCAATGTGTATGTATGACTGTGTGTGTGTCTGTGAGTGTCTGAATGTCTGAATGTGAATGTGTGTCAATGTGTGTGTGTCAGTGTGTGTGTGTGTCTGTGAGTGTCTGTATGTCTGAATGTGTGGCTGTGTGTGTCAGTGTGTGTGTGTCAGTGTGGGTGTCTGTGTCTGAGTGTCTGTGTGTGTGAATGTCTGAATGTGAATGTGTGTCAATGTGTGTGTGTGTGTGGCTGTGTGTGTGTATGTGTGACTGTGTGTGCCAATGTGTGTGTATGTGTCTGTGTATGTCAGTGTGTTTGTGTCAGTGTGTGTGTATGTGTGACTGTGTGTCAATGTGTGTGTGTGCGACTGTGTGTCAATGTGTGTGTGTGACTGTGTGTGCCAGTGTGTGTGTGTGGCTGTGTGTGTCAGTGTGTGTGTGTCAGTGTATGTGCCTGTGTCTGTGAGTGTCTGTGTGTGTGTATGTCTGAATGTGAATGTGTGTGTGTGTATGTGTGTGTGTGTGTGTGTGTGTGTGTGTGTGTGTGTGTGTGTGTGTGTGTGTGTGTGTGTGTCAATGTGCGTGTGTGACTGTGTGTGTCAATGTGTGTGTGTGACTGGGTGTGTCGGTGTGTACGTGTGCGTGTGCAACATTGTGAGAGACATTCAGATCAGCATATGGAGGGAGGGTTATGCACCATCGATAGCAGAGGGGATTAGTTTAATTTGGCATCATATTCAGCACAGACATCATGGGCCGATGGGCCTGCCCTGGTGCGGCACTGCTCTATGTTCTATGTTTTAATTTTCATGATGTGATTTCCCATTTGGGGTTCACAGGGTAGAACCTCTCACTTAGTAATTACTTAAATTATAGCAAATATCAACGCCTCCAATCATGAGCGCCTTCTCTATTTTACCACCCCTGCATTAGGTTCCGAACGCCCTTTAAGCTCTCAACGCCATGCGAGGAATCCATTTCAGACCCCTAAGTGGCCTAGAGTTTGAGTCATTAGAATTTGTGCCAATTACAGTTTGTGCAAACAGGTCCAGGCCCCCTAACACAATGCTTGGCTTGCAGTCTAACTTATAAGCCAGTGATTTACTTTGCAAACTGTGAAAAGCCTCAAATCAAACAAAAGACGTGGTGCAAAAAAAGATATAGAACAATAAACAAAGATGAACTCCAGGGGAAAGTTTTACCTAAGTGGGAAACCGTGCAACAAAGCAGGCGATGAATGGTTTAAGGGGAAAGGAGATTATTGTTGCTCCACACTAATAACTCTCCTGACCCTGGCTCTTCACTGGACTGAGGTAATGAGAGGGAACAAGCATGTAAATATTTCTTGAAGCCGCCTTTCTGCACTCATCAAGGGGGTTGGTCCGGCCACGAAGCACCAACGATGCCTGGAACATTTCAATTAGCAAATAATAAAATGCTCTTTGTTATTTCACAGCACACAGAGGACTGCTGTAGTGTTGGAGCCTTAGCTCAGATTTGTTTACTCCCACTGACTTCCGTGGCAAATGTTTGTGAGGCCCAAGACTCACGATAAAAAAACATTTGACAAACGATTGCTTGCCTTGGAATCACTGTGGGGGTAAATTCACTCGGTTAATTCCCGGAATAAAGGGGTTGTGCCTTGAACCTAACGACATAAGAGATAGTATAGGACATTCAGCCCCTCGAGCCATTCGTGCCATGAACAGATCATTGACTGAACGGCCACAGTCCTTTAGGGTAGAGAATTCCAAAGATTCACCAAACTCTGGTTTGCATGTTTTTCTGAACGACCAGCCCCTTATTTTGAGAATCTTTGAGTAGTCTTCATCTGCGACACAGTGGCGCAGCGGTAGATTTGCTGCCTCTTAGTGCCAGAGACCCAGGTTTGATCCTGACTACGGGTGCTGTCTGTACGGGATATAGAATATAAGAACATGGAGGTCATGGTGAAGATGTCTAATAGGAGGAAGAGGGTCAGGGAGGATCTGAGGAAAACTTTTTCATCCACGGTGACTGGAAAACACTGGGACATTAGTGGAGGGAGAGTCTCATGATATTTAACAACTATTAGGGTGAAGACTTGAATTGCCAGGGCATTGAAAGCTGGTAAGCAGGATTAGTGCAGATGGGTATGGGGGTTCAATATGGACAGAGTAGATTGAAAGGCCTGTTTCTGTGCAGTATCATTATCGGTTTATGACTCTATGAAACATATAAGATTTGAGAGGCATTCACAGGGTAGATGCCATGGGTGTTTATTTTAACTGGGAGTGTCTAGAACCAGAGGCAAAGTCTCAGGATGTTGGATCAGCAATTTAGGACTGAGTTGAGGAGAACTTTCTTTACAGAGTTTTGTAAAAGTCTGGAATTCTCTATCTCAGTGACGCTCGGACATTGGATATATTCATAAATTCAAATTGAGAACTTTCTGGATGATGGCGATTGACGGATTTGGGCATCGACTGGGAACATTGAATAAGGCAAGGAATCAGCCAACATAGTGAGTTACAGAGCAGGCTTGACGGGTCAGTTTGTCCACAGCTAACTCTGTTTCTCACATCCTTCCTGTTGATTGCAAGGTAGCAAATCTTTGCAATGAATACTTTTAATTGTGCCAATTGTAACATCATCTGCATGCCCCTTCTAATTGAAGAATCATCCTTTCCTGATTTAGAAATATAACCCCTATTCCTTCCCTATCTCACTCTTGGAAGGCACTCCCTAAGAGCAAGGTGAGGGTTCCATTCGTGCAGTGGTTCAAGATGTTGGCTCATCATCGCCCTCTCAAGGTTTGCTCATGATAAACAAAGAATGCCAGCCTTGCCAGAGATGCCTACGACCCCAGAAAGAATTAAAGTAATTCCCTCAAGGGGGGTCATTCCCCACTTGTCAGCACCATGTGCACACTCCATTGCAGGAGTTGCATTCTGTCTGTCCCACACTTGCCCAAGAAGAATAACAAAGGCCAAACCTCATGAGCTTCCTCATCAATACAAACCTTACAAACGCTTAAAAAAGATGCAGTACAGGGCGGCAGAGTGGCACAGCAGTAGAATTGCTGCAATACATCGTCAAAGACCCAGGTTCAATCCTGTCTATGAGGCATTGGAGGCATTTTGGGACATTTTACAAGGTAACTAAAAATCTGAACTCCCTTTTGGAAAACTAGGCCAGTATTACGAGCAATCTGGGCTCCATCAAATCCCAGTTCCAATCAGCATATGAACCTGGACATTCTCGTACGTGGCGAAGAAATTTAGTAGATGTTTTGGTGGCACCATTATACAGTCCCTGCTGAAGAAGCCTCCTGAGCAGAAAGATCATCTATTCACGTTCTCCAGAGATGTTGCCTGACCCGCTGAGGTACTCCAGCCCTTGGTGTCCTTTCGTGTAAACCAACATCTGCAGTTCGTTGTTTATACATTGCAGCATAGTATCAGTTATGCACTTTTATCCCAAACTCCAAGCAAGATAGGCAATTAAAATAAATCCAACTCCCAATCCTCCACAGGGTTGAAGAATGGAAAACCGAGGGAGAGAAAGAGAGAGGGAGGGAGAAATAAGGTGCAAGATGATTTTACTGATTTAGGTTCCGGTTTATTATTGTCACATGTACTGAGGTACAGTGAAAAGCGTTGTTTTACATGCTATCCAAACAGATCAGACATACATAAATATAATCGTCAAACTCAAGTACAACAGATAGAACAAAGGGGAAGATACAGAGTACAGAATCTCGTTCTCAGGATTGTAGCACATCAGTTCCAGAGACAAAGTCCAATGTCCACAATGGGGTAGAGATGAATCGGACAGTTCCCTAGCTTATGAAAGGACCGTTCAGAAGCCAGATAGCAGAGGGGTTGAAGCCGTTCCTGAGTCTGGTGGTGCGTGCTTTCAAGCTTCTGTACCGTCTACCGGACAGGGGCAGGGAGAAGAAGGATTAACAAGTCTTTGATTATGTTTGCTGGTTTCCTGAGGCAGCGTGAAGTGTAGATGGAGTCGATGATAATAGTGGGATGAAGTGTTGGGAGGAGAACGTGTTGACTTATTCTTAGATGAAATGCATTTGGAGACACTTGGGTACTTCTGCAGTGTTTTTGCAAGGATATCAGGCACATTTATCCAATCCTCATCTGCCACACATTAAGCTCTAAACATTGCTGGGATAAGTTATGTCTGCAACAGAACATTTTTCTCAAGTTTTCAAACAGTTTAGCATTTACAAGAAACTTCCTCCCACTGGCTAAAATGATAATAAATTAGTTCGGCTGTCATGTCATAATAGAGGGCCAAAACATAAATAACCGTTCAAACATCTCTGGAAGAGCTGCAAATCTGTTCTTTGTTTCCTTCATCTAAAATTAGTGCATTACAATTCTGTTTTGCAGCAACAAGATAACTTGCATTTGTAAAGCATTACTAATGTCATAAAACTTTCTAAGCCACTTTATTGGAAAGTTTTCAAAAACTATCTGACACCAAACCAGATAGGGAGCAACGGAAGACCTTTCACTGGTACCGATTTAGGAATCCTGGCTGGTCCATATATAATGCGTCCAGGCCTGGTGCAGCAATTCCAATGTACAGGAACGCAAGAGGTTGCAGAGAGCGGTGGACGCAGCCCGGTCCATAATGGGCAGAGTCCCCCGTACCTACAAAACCATCCAGGAAGGCGGCATCTATCATCAAGGATTCCCAGCATCAGCATCATGCCCTCTTCTCACTGCTAAAATCGGGCAGGGAGTACAGAAAGCCGAAGTCCCACACCACCAGGTTTAGGAACAGCACCTTCCTGACAAAGGTGGTGACAGTTCACACAGTAACTCAATGTGTTCTTGAAGACTCGTCACCAGCATTGGACAGCATTGAAGAAGACCCTTCAGCCCACCATGTCCATGCTGACCATCAGATACCTATCCTTGTTAATCCCATTGCTTGCACTCAGTTTGTAGTCTTCTAATGCTTGGCAAATTAAGTACTTGTCTAGGCACCTTTTAACTGCTAAGGGAGTTTGTACCTCCATCCATCACCCATTCAGGCACTAGTAATGGGAGGTCTGACCAGGCTGGGTTTCTTACTGACACGATAAACTGAGCGAACTTCTCCTTTCTAAATGTTCAATGATTTAATCCTAATAAATCCTAATATCTCCTATTGTCATTGAGGAGCAGATGATATTTGATGCCGTTCGCTTGAAGCACCCCGAGAACAGCTTGTTGCTTCAGACGTGCTGCACACCAAACACAACCTCTGGCTGCATACCTTTAGACTTCAGAGATACAGTGTGGAAACAGGCCCTTCGGCCCACCGAGTCCGCACTATCCTACACACTGGGGACAATTTACAATTTTACCAAAGCCAATTACCTACAAACCTGCACATCCTTGAAGTGTGGGAGGAAACCGGAGCACCCAGAGAAAACCCATGCGGTCACAGGGAGAACGTACAAACTTTGTACAGTCAGGATTGAACCCGGGTCTCTGACACTGCAAGGCAGCAACTCTACCACTGCACCACTGTACGCATGAAGATGAATAACTTTGTAATGCTCTCACTGATTGGCAAAATATAATGGCCATGCAGACTTAGAAGAGAAATCTTTGCTTTTTCAGCTGTCAGAGTTGGATGAATTCAGAGATTAACTTACTATCGAGAAATGTTCACACGTAAAGACCCAAAACACACAGCCTCATACAAGTCATGGATGGATTCAGACGTCTTGAGATTACTCACCCTCACATGCGTTTATATGCGCACACAACCTTCTTCCTCAATTCTTGCTCTGAACTAAATCATGGATTAACGAAAATGGTTTTCAATAATATTAAACGTTTTGCCATAAAATTTAGATGGAGAGAGAGAGTGAGAGAGAGAGGAAATCCTACTATAAAGTTAAAAATATTTGCACGGAATGTGTGTATGTTTTTTTTATTTGAAGCCTTATTGCTCTTCTGGGAGTTCTTGACAGGCATTCCTGCTCTTGGCAGCCACGCACAAATCAGTTTTCAGCCTTTCTCTTCCTGTGCCGACCTACTGGAGTCGAGTGTTGTTCTTGGCGCCCAGCCATTGAGAAATGAAGTCCCAAAGCACCAGCGAAGGCCTGTTGCCCCAACACCTTCCAGTGCCCTCCCCTGAAGGGGAAGTGGGATAAGCAACATGCCGATCTACAGAGAGTTGCTGCCTCTCTCCTGCTTATAAAAGATGCGTGACTGGATTCTGATTGTGGGGGAATCAGGGCCCAATCTCTTCCAGCCTTAAGTGCTGGCACACACGCAGTTTAATTACCGTCCCTCAGCTTGTAAAACAAAAGCCCAGGGAAAGAGTTTTGTCTTTCGTCTCCAGGATTGAATGTGCATGAGTGTGTTGGCTTCCAACTGGATTCCCCAAACAGTCGGTTCCCCCGGAGCTAACGTCTAAAAAAACAAAAAAAAGTGCTGGAAACATTAGTAAGTCAGGCAGCATCTGTGAAAAGAGAAACACAGATTCCTTGCCAGAGTTGAGATGGACATTAATTTTGTTTCTCCTTCCACAGATGCTGCCTGACCTGCTGAGTGTTTCCAGCATTTTCTGCTTTTATTTCAGATTTCCAGCATCTGCAGTATTTTTTTTAAAAACATTTCTTGATACCCTTTCAGTGGGGTCCAGCGCAAGTGAACTGGAGGACTCAGTCTTTCCTTTGGGCACTTTGCTACAAGTCTTTGCTGAGAGGGAGAGGTTGGGGTGGGGGAGTAAGACAGGTCTGATGGGTCGGTGACTTTGTAATGAGGCTTTGCGTTAAAACGTAAAACTGCACTCCATTATCAATAGCCTTGTGACAAAACACCCCAAAGCCCTGGTCGTTATAGCCGGAGACTTAAATCAAGCCAACTTCAGGGGCGTCCTACCAAAGTATTACCAGCATGCCTCTTGTCCTACCAGGGGCCAAAACACCTCGATTACTGCTAAACATCAATAAAAAATGCCTACTGCTCAGTCCCTCAACCACATTTTGGGAAATCTGATCACCTAGCTGTGCTTCTGCACCCTGCCTACAAACGACAATTGAAACAGGACGATCTGGTACAGAGAGTTGTGAAATGGTGGTCAACGGACACTGATGACATCTTACATGACTGCTTTGAGTTGGTGGACGGGTCCATATTCAGGGATTCCGCAGCTAACCTGAATGAATACGCCACTGCCGTGACTGACTTCATCGGCGAGTGCGTGGAAGACTGTGTGCCGCCAAAGTCAATCCGAGTATTCCCCAACCGGAAAACCATGGATGAACCATGAGGTCCATTCCCAGGTTAAGGCCAGGTCTGCTGCATACAAGGCAAACGATCCCGAGTGGTACAAGTATGATCTCCACAAAGCCATCAAGGATGCCAAGAGACAATAGCGGGACAAACCTGAGTCCCAGTATAATCACTAGGACACACAGAGAATGTGGAAAGTTCTGAATAAGATAACGGGCTGCAAAGCGAGGTCAGGCAACATAATTGGCGATAGTGCAACCCTACCTGATGAACTGAATGCTTTCTATGCTCGCTTCGAGCAGAAGGCCAACAAGGCGGTGACATCTGGCCCTTCAGACTCCAGTGTGCCTCTCCCCAGGGTGACTGTAGCAGAGGTTAGATCGGCCTTCCTGAGGATAAACCCAGGAAAAGCAACTGGACCAGACCATAGTTCCTGGACGTGTCCTTAGTAGCTGTGCGGACCAGCTGGCGGAAGTATTTGCGGACATCTTTAATCTCTCCCTACTCCGTTATGAGGTACCCACCTGTTTCAAGAAGACCACCATCGTCCCGTCCCAGTGTGGAAGTAAAGCAAGACCTCATGCCTAAACGACTACTGTCCAATGACTTTGACATCCATCATCATGAAATGTTTTGAGAGGCTAGTTATGGAACGCATTAAATCCAGTCTACCCAGCGGCCTTAACTCACTGCAGTTCGCCTACCGCCACAACAGGTCCACAGACGATGCCATTGCCCTGGCCCTACACTCATCCCAAGAACACCTGGAGAAGAGAGACACCTATGTCAGACTCCTAATCATAGACCACAGCTCTGCCTTATACCATCAACACCTATCACCAAACTCACGGGACTTGGTGTCAGCACTCATCTCTGCAACTGGATCCTCGACTTCCTGACCCACAGACCCCAATCAGTGAGGATAGTGGAGAAATCATCCTCTACTACAATACTCCTCAACACTGGTGCTCCACAAGGATGCGTTCTCAGCCCTCTTCTTTACTTCTTGTACATCCACGACTGTGCAGCCATGAACAAATCTAATTCAATGTTCAAATTCGCAAACGACACCACCATAGTGGGCCGGATTTCAAATAATGATGAGACGGAGTACAGGAAGGAGATCGAGAACCTGGTGTCCTGGTGTCGAGACAATAACCTTTCTCTCAATGTCAGCAACACAAAGGAGATGGTGATCAACTTCAGGAAGTGAAGTGGTACACACACCTCAGTTTGCATTGACGGTGCCAAAGTAGGGATGGTTGAAAACTTCAAATTCCTAAGAGTCAATATCACCAACGAAAGCTTTTCACTGTACCTCAGTACACATGATAATAAACTAAACTGAACTGTAAATTGGCCTTATCAAGAGCCAAGAGTGTTTAATTGTCACTTGCACTGGGAATGGATCAACTACATTCTCAGTGCTACAACCTTACAGCCACTGTGGTTTTTTCTCAGCTGCAGTTCAATGGTATTTTATTATAACATGTGCAAAACACAGTGAAATTATTTTTCAAATTGCCAGATTTCACAGGGTGGGGGTGGGGGGGTGGGGGAGGTGGACGACACACGGTGGCACAACGGTATAGTTGCTGCCTTACTGCACCAGACACCTAGGTTTGATCCTGACCAAGGACGCTGTCTGAATGGAGTTTGTACTTTTTCTGAAAGATGTCTGGTTTCCTTGCACACTCCAAAGACATACAGGTTTGTAGGTTAATTGGCTTAATATAATTGTAAATTGACCTTACTGTGTGTAGGATAGTGTTAGTGTGCAGGGATCGCTGGTCGGCGCGGACTCGCTGGGCCAAAGGGCCTGTTTCTGTGCTGTATGTCTGAACTAAACTGAACTAAACTAAACTAAATTAAACTAAGCTAAATTAAACTAAGTATCAAATTCTCAAATGTTCTAGTAATTTTTACTAATGCTCCCTTCCCCTCCCAGTTCACCCTCTTCCTCCACCCTTGTCGTTAACCAGTTCACACTTCACCACATTGCATCCCTCTCGAGATCACACCTTCCGTAGCCAAATACGGGCCTACCTGGGCATCTCCCTGCCTGAGGTCTGAAGAAGGAAACCAACCTTAAATTACACATATTCATGTGTAGGAAGGAACTGCAGATGCTCGACGTCTGAACAAGGGTCTCGACCCGAAACGTCACCCATTCCTTTTCTCCAGGGATGCTGCCTGTTCCTCTGAGTTACTCTAGCATTTTGTGTCTGACACCTATTCATGTTCTTCAGTGGTGCTGACCCTGCTGAGTTACTGCAGCACTTTGTGTACTTCTTAACAAAGAATAACCTTTGTTTTCAATGTCTCAGTGTTGCTCTTCTACTTTGTTGACACACAGAAGCTGGAACTAAGAGCAGCTGTCTGTCAAAAATGATCCTTTAAGTGCATGAAGTGGAAGGAGCGTATATGGTTGCTGGCAGTGCGTTGTAGATGAGGAAGCAACAAACTGCTGGAGGAACTCAGCGAGTCAGGCAGTATCTGTGGAGGGAAATGGACAGATGATCTTTACAGTCAGGATGTTTCTTCAGATATGATGAGGTTTTGTTTTGGTCATGCTAAGCGCCTAACAATTTGCTGGTGCTTAGAAACGTAAAGCTCTATTTCTTCCACATTCTTCTTCTTATTGAGTCCACACACAAGATTAGAAGTTGTTCAGCCAGAGCTGAACACACTTCTCGGCATCCACACAATGGTGTCTGTCTTGCGCTTCTTGCGCTTCTTGTGCGTGGTGGTGGAAAGATTGGTGGAAACAGGGCCGCGACGTGAACGCTCTTTCCTTGACCCCTATTTCTTCCATGACTCTTGTGTTATCAACTTTCCCTCAGTTGGGAATTTGGTTTTAGTTTTTGTAAGTTATATAATACATTCCAGTGCAGTACAAGAGCCCAAAGACACTACCAGGACAAATGATAGAATCTACATCAACCTCTCCCAATAAAGACAGTGAGTGGAAGGTAGTTAGAATATAATAATGTGCAAGTAAGAATTTCATTGTTCTGTTTCGGTACATATGACAGTAAAATACTCTTGACTCTTGACTCTTGAAAACATCAATGTTAGTTCCTTGCAAAGGTGTGTTCGTGAAGCTTGATTGCTAGTAGAACTGCCTGATCATTTACATCCAGGTAGAGAATAGAGGGGTCACTACATACTTTATTTAAAAGTGATTCACACAATGCTGTTCGTGGTTAATTGGCTACAAGGCTTCCTACAACTATGGCAACACTTGTAAAGTACATCATTGGTTTTAAAGCGCGTTGGGATATCCTGAAAGGAACGTGAAAGGCGCATTGTAAATTAAAATCTTCCATCCATTATTACAACATAGATTCAGGACTATGGACATATTGAAAATGTTTTTAATAGAGGACTCTCGTTTTACCAGCTAAAGAAAGCTAAATATACTTCTCAAGCGTCCTCATTACAGTAGGCCATGGTGATATATTGTCGTATAATGAAAGTGAACAGAAAGTTCAAGTAGACGGATGTAAATGAAGAAAAACATGTTTGTTTTTTTGGAATAATTAATCAAAGTCTTACTTAAAGGAACATACACAACACACACGGTTCATTGTTAGTGTCAGAGCGGGACCCTAATTGGCACATTTTCTCTGTACCGATCACAAATCTTTCAGTTTTGTAAATTCAGCTTAAAATAAACACTCCATCTTTCTTGAGTGAACTTCATGGAAACATACTTTAGAAAGAGATTTACAATTCATCTGCTGTTGTCAAATGTTTACATTCAGGTCAGAAGATCTGTGTATTTAAATATTCTTTGATTGATATGAGCTGGAGCAAGGTTTATGTACAAAAGTGTGCGTTTCTGTAATTTGTTCAGAAAACCATTTAAACACGGAAGTATGTACAAAATTCCATCACTTTTCTTGTTATAATAGAGATTTACATTGATATGGTGCCCCAGTATATTCCCTAACATCTCAAGGAAGGTGTGTAGGAAAGAACTGCAGATGCTGGTTTAAATCAAAGGTAGACATAAAATGCCGGAGTAACTCAGCGGGACAGGCAACATCGCTGGAGGGAAGGAATGGGTTATGTTTTGGGGTCGAGATCCTGAAGAAGGATCTTGATCTCAAGGAACGTGTTTAGCTTAGAGATACAGCATGGAAACAGGCCCTTTGGCCCACCGAGTCTGCGACAACCAATGATCACCTGTACACTAGTTCTATACTGCACGTTAGGGACAATTTACAGAAGCCAATTAACCTACAAACCTGCACATCTTAGGGATGTGGGAGGAAACCGGAGCACATGGAGAAAACCCACGTGGTCACAGGGAAAACGTACAAACTCCGCACAGACAGACATGGAACTCTGGTACTGCGAGGCAGCAGCTCTGCCGCTGCGCCACTGTTCTGAGTTCTGAGATACGGTTATGGAAATAGTCACTGTACCTCTGTACATGTGACAATAAAGAATCATTGAAGCTGCTGTATGAAACCATTGTGGAGTTTAGCCCCATTGCTAGCCTTGCAAAATATTATGAATTTTACCAATAGGAGTTTTGACATAACACTTTGATTTTTACACTGCACTGCAGTAGGCCTGCATGTTTCCCATAGGTGCTACAATGGCCTTTTGATATTAGCATGTCTTTGCCGACCTATGCACAGAGAAGGCCCAGGAATCTTCAAAGACCCAGGCCCACCACATCACTGATATGCTACATAATGGGCTGCTGCAGAGATGTGGGAAAATGCAAGGGGTGGTTATACCTTTATTTAAGAAGGGCTGCAATCATAAGCTAGGGAAATACAGGCTGGCGAGAAACAAGGAACTGCAGATGCTGGCTTACAAAAGAAAAGACACAAATTGCTGGCGTAACTCAGCAAGTTATGCAGCAGCTCTGGAGACCATGGTTAGGTGTAGCACAGGAGAGCAGCAGGAATCACAGAGGGGGGAGCAGTGAGAAAGTAGAGCAGCCATCAGGAAGCCATAGAGTCATAGAGTCACCCAGCATGGAAAAAAGCCCTTCAGCCCACCTTATCCATGCTGACCAAGATGCCCCATCCAAATTATTCCCTTCTCCCTGCTTTTAGTCTATATCCCACTAAACCTTTCCTATCCATGTGCCTGTCCAAATGTATTTTACTGTTGTGAGTCGGAGCTGCAGCTGATAAACAAACATATGTCTCAGGCAGTGTAGGAAGGAACTGCAGATGCTGGTTTATGCTGCATCTCTCAACCAAACACAATCACTTCTCTGCTACTCTGTGATGACATCGGGCTATTGAACACGACAACCTCCAAATAAGCTCTGAACTACATTGACTTGGGGGCATTGGTTTTGTCTTTTTGCACTATAATTATTTGCTTTTTGTGTGTTTGAACCTAAGCTCAATTTTGAGTGTCATAGCGAAGGGTCTCAATACTTATGTAAATGTGATATTTCAGTTATTTACTTTTAATTACTTTGCAAAAATTTCTAAACACCTGTTTTCACTTCTTCATTCTGGGATATTGTGTGTAGATTGATGATAAAAAAAATGAATGTAATCCATTTTAAAATAAGGCTGTAACATAACAAAATGTGGAAAAGGTGAAGGGGTCTGAATACTTACTAAATGTACTGTACATTTATATCTATCTGTATATATATATATATTATATATATATATTTATATCTATCTGTGTATATATATATATATATATTATATATATACAGATACAGATAGATATAAATATACAGTGCATTCAGTAAGTATTCAGACCCCTTCACTTTTTCCACATTTTGTTATGTTACAGCCTTATTTTAAAATGGATTACATTCATTTTTAAATCATCAATCTACACGCAATACCCCAGAATGAAGAAGCGAAAACAGGTGTTTAGAAATTTTTGCAAAGTAATTAAAAATAAATAACTGAAATATCACATTTACATAAGTATTCAGACCCTTTGCTATGACACTCAAAATTGAGCTGAGGTGCATCCTGTTTCCATTGATTATCCTTGAGATGTTTCTACAACTTGATTGGAATTCACCAGTGGTAAATTAAATTGATTGGACATGATTTGGAAAGGCACACACCTGTCTATATAAGGTCCCACAGTTGACAGTGCATGTCAGAGCTAAAACCAAGCCACGAAGACGAAGGAATTGTCCATAGATCTCCGAGACAGGATTGTGTCGAGCCACTGATCTGGGGAAGGGCATAAAATAATTTCCGAAGCATTGCAGGTCCGGAAAAGCACAGTTGCCTCCGTCATTCTTAAATGGAAGAACTTTGGAACCACCAGGAGTCTTTATAGAGCTGGCCGCCCGGCCAAACTGAGCAATCGGTGGAGAAGGGCCTTGGTCAGGGAGGTGACCAAGAACCCAATGGTCACTTTGACAGAGCTCCAGAATTCCTCTGTGGAGATGGGAGAACCTTCCAGAAGGTCAACTAATCTGCAGCACTCCACCAATCAAGCCTGTATGGTAGAGTGGCCAGACGGAAGCCACTCAGTAAAAGGCACATGACAGCCCGCTTGGAGTTTGCCAAAAGACATGAGAAACAAGATTCTCTGGTCTGATGAAACCAAGATTGAACTCTTTGGTCTGAATGCCAAGCGTCACATCTGGAGGAAACAGGCACCGCTCATCACCTGGCCAATACCATACCTACGGTGAAGCATGGTGGTGGTGGCAGCATCATGCTGTGGGGATGTTTTTCAGCGGCAGGAACTGGGAGACTAGTCAGGATCGAGGGAAAGATGAATGGAGCAAAGTACAGAGAGATCCTTGATGAAAAGCTGCTCCAGAGCGCTCTGGACCTCAGACTGGGGTGGAGGTTCACCTTCCATCAGGACAATTACCCTAAGCACACAGCCAAGACAACGCAGGAGTGGCTTCATGACAAGTATGTGAATGTCCTTGAGTGGCCCAGCCAGAGCCTGGACTTGAACCCGATCGAACATCTCTGGAGGGACCTGAAAATAGCTGTGCATCGACGTTCCCCATCCAACCTGACAGCTTGAGAGGCATCTGCAGAGAAGAATGGGAGAAATTACCCAGATACAGGTGTGCCAAGCTTGTAGCATCATACCCAAGAAGACTTGAGGCTGTAATCGCTGCCAAAGGTGCCTCAACAAAGTACTGAGTAAAGGGTCTGAATACTTGTGTAAATGTGATATTTCAGCTATTTCTTTTTAATTACTTTGCAAACATTTCTAAACACCTGTTTTCCCTTTTTTATTGTGGTGTATTGTGTGTAGATGGATGATTTAAAAAAAAGAAGAATTTAATCCATTTTAGAATAAGGCTGTAACGTAACAAATTGTGAAAAAAGTGCAGGGGTCTGAATACTTTCAGAATGCCCTGTATACACACACACACTGAACGTTTTTTCTCATTTATTATATTGTTTACAGAGTACCATACTTGGGTATTCTATTGTGCTGCTGCAAGTAAGAATTTCATTGTTCTGTCTGGGATATAAAAGAAAATAACACCCTTGATGTCACCTTGGAATGTCGTAAGCAGAAGAGAGAAGCAGATATGACCATTGTTCAGTTGAATGTCTGCGTTAGTTGCACAACTGTTGTAAAGGTCGCCCATAATGGTGTCTAACTGTATAGTGACCTGTATGTTGCACAGAACAATTCTTAGAATTAGTTGCGGCCTCAAAATCAAAACTCTTAATTGCACATTACTTTGTTATTATCACTCTCACTGGTTCTGTTCTGCATGTGTTGACTGAGCCACTTTACCAGCCTATTTGGCCAGGAAGAGTTGAGTGGGTGGGTGATCCTCAGTTCCAAGCAATTAATTGTGTGCTTGGAACATATTTCACTTCCATTTTCTGCACCGTACACTCACTAAATGGAATGTTTCGTTTCTTGAAGTTCAAGTAAGTCATTTACAATCAGCAACACAGTTTAGGTCTGCTGTTTTTGGATTGCCCAAGTGGTTGCAATGTGTTTGATTGCAGATTTGAATGGGTTCACAGCAAGTATGTAGACTGTATACTCAGCAGCCACAGAGGACTTGAAGATTTCCTTCCTTAAGTACTACTGAAATTACTGGCATGACTTTGACAAATTCATACAGCATAAAACAGTCAATGAAGTGATTGTCTGCCTCCATTTATTAAGTTGCTGTTATAATAAAATACAGATGTCAATACTGTTGGGCATAATTATGGCCCACATTGGCAACTCTCATCAAATTAACTTACAAGCATTTAAACCAAACAATTTTTAGATTCATTAATTATTGTCTTCCTTCATCTGTTTCATGTTATCATTTTGACGGTGAAACTAAAAGGAGCGCTGTCTTCGTTTCGAGTCTTGAACGGACGCTTACCATGCACCGTATTTTAATCCTGACATCTATCAGATCCACCAGCCCGTTACTGCCAGCTTGCATTTATGGATACGGAACAGGGTGGACATCAGTCCACACATATTGGAACACTTCAAACATGCAACAGAATTAAAGGACGTACCGTTAGAAAGGAGATGAGCAGAAATTTATTTAGTCAGAGGGTGGTGTATCTGTGGAATTCATTGCCACAGAAGGCTGTGGAGGCCAAGTCATTGGGGATTTTTAAGACAGAGATTGATAGATTGTTGATTAGTACGGGTGTCGAGGGTTATGGGGAGAAGGCAGGAGAATGGGGTTGAGAGGGGAAGATAGATCAGCCATGCACCACAGATGCACCACAGGAAGACAGCAGCCGATTTGTACCCAGCAAGCTCCCAAATGTCACGGAGTTTAATGACCAGATAACTAATGACCAGGGGCGGCACAGTAGAGTTGCTGCCTTACAATGTTATAGACCAGGGTTCGATCCTGACTGTGGGTGCTGTTTGTACGTTCTCCCCATGACCGCGTGGGTTTTCTCCAGGTGCTCCAGTTTCCTCCCACACTCCAAAGACGAACAGGTTTGTCGGTTAATTGGCTTTAGTAACATTGTAAATTATCCCTAGTGTGTAGGATGGTGCTAGTGTACTGGTTAAGAAAGAACTGCAGCTGCTGGAAAAATCGAAGGTAGACAAATGCTGGAGAAGCTCAGCGGGTGAGGCAGCATCTATGGAACAAAGGAATGGGTGACGTTTCGGGTCGAGAACCTTCTTCAGACTGATGTGGGGGTGGGGGATCTGGTGTACTGGTGATCGCTGGTTGGTGCGGACTCGGTGGGACAAAGGGCCTGTTTCCACGCTGTATCTCTGAAGAAGTCTAAAGTCTAAATGTATGAAGCAAAGATACAATGAAGTGTGTTGGGCATGTTGACCAACTCGTTCCAGTGCCTTTTGCCGGGCTGCGTCTAATCATTGACACCTATTTATACGAGCTTTGATTCACATGAGAGAGTGATGGAAGTAACATATTGAAAGGTTATGAGACCTGTTAACTCATGCAATACCATTATTTGAGACAAGTACTTAGATGAAAATACAAAATAGGCACAAAATGCTGGAGTAACTCAATGGGACAGGCAGCAACTCTGGACAGAAGGAATGGGAAGGAAGAAGTCTTCTTCTTCAGACTGAAGAAGGGTCTCGACCGGAAACGTCACCCATTCCTTCTATCCGGAGATGCTGCCTGTCCCGTTGAGTTACTCCAGCATTTTGTGTCTTTAGATAGACAATAGGTGCAGGAGTAGGCCATTCGGCCCTTCGAGCCAGCACTGCCATTCAATGTGATCATGGCTGATCATCCCCAATCAGTACCCCGTTCCTGCCTTCTCCCCATATCCCCGGACTTTCTTCGATTTAAATCAGCATCTGCAGTTTCTTCCTACAGATCAAAATACAATCCAGCCTCATCATTACTGGAGATACAAGAAATTGCAGATTCCAATTTACAACAAAAAACCCCCACAAATGTTGGAGTAACTCAGCGGGTCAGGCACCATCTCTGGGGAACATGGATGGGTGACATTTCGGATTCCATCATTACAGGAATGGGGTTTCTAAACCCGGTAGCAGGACCGGTGTAGATGGAGGGGTGGTATGGAGGGGTGTAATTACATAGAAACATAGAAAATAGGTGCAGGAGTAGGCCATTCGGCCCTTCGAGCCAGCACATGATCATGGCTAATCATCCTAAATCAGTATCTCATATCCCTCGATTACATTAGCCCTAAGAGCTATATCTAACTCTCTCTTGAAAACATCCAGTGAATTGGCCTCTGCTGCCTTCTGTGGCAGAGAATTCCACAGATTCACAACTCTGGGTGAAAATGTTTTTCCTCATCTCAATCCTAAATGGCCTACCCCTTAAACTTCTTGACGGGATGTTGAGGTCCCACCTCCACTGCCTTCAACGGGTTGGCTTGTCTCCTTGAGGGACCGCAGAGGCTGGTCCCCAGGATCCAATCCTAAAACCAAGATGGTGGCTGGAATTCCCTTCCTCTCTTTATTCATCGTTATACCCTATCTCTTTGACCAAGCTGTTGGTCATCTGCCCTCCTTATATGGGTCGGCTTTATGTTATCACTTCTGCAGTGGAACTTATTTTGCGTGGTGTTACAGGTGCCATAGTAAAGGAAGATAGACACTAAATGCTGGAGTAACTCAGCGGGTCAAGGGCTTGTCCCACTTGGTCGTCATTTGCGCGTCACGCAGATGGCGGGCAAAGATTTTGTACATACAAAAATCCTGGGATGCCGCAAGCGACCGCAAGTCACTGTCTATGTCACCACGCACCTTGCGCACGTAAAATGTGCACCATGCGCGCATCACATGCGTGTCACTGATGTTGCGTAAATTACGCGCAAATGACGGCCAAGTGGGACAGGCCCTTCAGGCAGCATCTCTGGAGAGAAGGCATGGGTGTCGTTTCGGGTCGAGACCTTCAGAATGAGAGTCAGGGGAGCGGGAAACTGGAGATGTAGAAGGATACAAAGAGAATGTAAGGTGTACCTTTCCATATCTTCAGTTTCTTTCCGCTGACTGGTTAGCACGCAACATACGTTTTTCACTGTACCTTGGTGCACGTGACAATAAACCAAACTAGACCATAGATCACCTTTTCAAACCAGTTCTATATTATCCCATTCTCTACAGACTAGGGGCGATTTACAGAGAATGCTTAACCTGCAAGCCTTTGGGATGTGGGAGGAAACCAGAACACCCGGAGGAAAAGCACGTGATCACAGGGAGAACGTGCAAACTCCACACAGACAGCACTCGAGGTCAGAATCGAACCCTGTTCTCTGGTACTGTGAAGCAGCAGCTTTACCAGCTGTGCCACTGTGCCACACTGTTACTTTCTGCTTATTCAGCTCTGTCCAAAACTAAACAATATAATTTTCAAACAAGGGGAGCTAAAAGATGATCCACAATAATAGTTTGTGCTTAAAATAAGACTTCCCTGTCACAACAGTGAATGTTGTCAGCCTCTCTACGGGCTTATCCAAATGATACAACCAGCAACGTAAACAGCTTGGTTTGTTGCTAACAGTGATAAATGCTAATGGTCCAGGAAGTTAACAAAACCTATGGGTCTTATTAAGGACAGCTCTTACAGTTAATATTAACTTGTTCATTCTATGATTGATTGATAGAAAGATACAGCATGGAAACAGGCCCTTTGGCCCATGGAGTCCACGTTGACTTTTTTTTCCGAGACACAGCATGGAGAGTGGCCCTTCGGCCCATCAAGTCCAGGCCGACCATCGACCACCCATTCACACTAGTTCTATGTTATCCCACTTTCTGCATCTACTCTCTACACACTAGGAGCAATTTTACAGAGGCCAATTAACCTACAAATCAGCACGTCTTTGGGGCGTGAGAGGAAACTGGAGCACACGGAGGAAACCCAGGTCATCACAGGAGGAACGTGCAAACTCCACACAGAGAGCACCTGAGGTTAGGATCTCTGGCACTGTGAGCTCTACCAGCTGCACCACTGTGCCGTGATGTTGGTACTTCTGATATAATCTCTATATTTCTGTTGGTATTTTAACCAGCACAAAGGCAATGAGAGTACAAGTGTTAATGCATTCACACAGCGCACAACCATGCCATTTTTCCAGGAAACATGTTAAACAATTACCCAATCTGTACCTTTAGGTGAATGTGACAGATCCCAGGCAGAATGTATCCATCAACATCTAAAAGAGATCCTTGTATCACTCTTGTAATCACACCTTCCCCAACCAACAATGGGTCATTATGGGCTCCACCCTTCCTGAGGTCATCTGTTGCTGGCCCTGATTTGTTCTGGCCTTTTCTTGCCTCCGGTTTGAAGGTGGCCATCACGGTGAGGGCAACGTTGGGCACACTTTTACCCCCTTTGTCAGCCGACGTGCATTGTGGCCCATCGCACCTGGTCTATCCTCGACCCCCAGATGAACTGGAAGACGTCCCGGGTGGTCCCTGTGGCGTAGGAGGGAGGGACAGGCCACACTTGCGCCAAGTACAGCAGCCCCGAGAGCACCTCACACCTGATGACCAAATTTTTCCCCGTTATGGAGAGGGAGCGTTGCTTCCATAGCTCCAGTTTCTTCCCCACCTTGGCTATCTGCTCCAGCCAATTCTTGTCACATGCCTCAGCCCCCCCCAAACCAGATCCCCAGCACCCTTAAGAAGTCAGGCTTGATGGTGAAGGGGACAGAAGTTCAGTCGGGCCAGTTGCCAAAGAGCCTGGCCTCACTTTTCCTGCGGTTCACCCTGGCTCCCGTGGCTGACTCAAACAGGTCGCAGATGCTGATCAATCTGCGGACCGACCCTGGATCCGAGCAGAAGACAGCGACATCGTCCATGTACAGGGAGGTTTCGACCTGAGTGCCCCCACTGCCTGGCAATGTCTCTCCTCTTATGCTCGCGTCCTTCCTGATGGACTCGGCAAAAGGTTCAATACAACAGACAAACAATACAGGGGAGAGAGGGCAACCCTGCCTGTCTCCAGAACTGACGGGGAAGCTGTCTGATTCCCACCCATTGATTTGGACTGCACTACAGATATCGGTGTAGAGCAGTTGGATCCAATTTCTGATTCCCTCCCCAAATCCCATTTTGGAGAGCACGTCCCTCATGTACGTGTGCGATATCCTGTCGAAGGCCTTCTCCTGGTTCAAGCTGACTAGGCAGGCAACCTGTTTCTGTGCTGTATCTCTAAAGTTTAAAGTCTAAAGGTGAAGGCAAGTTGCTGTGGGCTGGAATGATGTCCTATTAAGGAGTAGCTGACACAATCCGCAACAAGTGGGTAAAACCGTCCATCTTAGTAATGCGACTGCACTGTAAATTTAAGTTACTTTTACCCCAATTTAGCTTTTATAGTTTAGGAAGGAATGTTTTAAAAAATAATTGCTTATAATGATGTGCATTAAAGATTTCTGACTTGCAAATCACAAATTAGCCATGGTAAGCAAAGCTGGATATTTGCATATACAAGAGACGCTGATGAGAAGCTTGCAGGAACAACCATCTGCGAGGAACATCAAAAGGAGCAATATCTATTCAAGGCTTTTATATGCAAAAGCCTGGCATTTTGAAACCTTCAAAGGACACCAAGTGATGATAGCGCAATTCAGGACCGGCTTCCAAGTTCGCAAGACAAAAGCTTCCATAAACGATTGATGAAGATAAAAGTGTGGAGAAGATATTGACCTCCATCGGGCATTCTCAGCAAAATGATCAGAGCTGTTGGAGAGTGGCATGAGGACAATGTCCCTCACTCATCTCAACATGCAGGGTCAGTAAGTATTCAGGACCTTGTCACTTCTATTGGGATATTCAAATCTTCTTGTTACATAAGGAGAACGTTAAGAGGTGATTCAATACATTTAAAAAAACATAAAACATGTTGTTTAGTTTGTTATTAAATGAGATTTGTAGGATGGCGCAGTGGCGTGGCAATAGAGTTGCTGCCTTACAGCACCAGAGATCCGGGTTCGATCCTGACTACGGGTGCTGTCTGTACGAAGTTTGTACTTTCTCCCTGTGACTGCTTGGGTTTTCTCTGGGTGCTCCAGTTTCCTCCTGCACTCCAAAGATGTACAGGTTTTTACATTAATTGGCTATGGTTAAAAATTGTACATTGTCCCTAGTTTGTAGGATAGTGCTAAGCGTACGGGGTGATTGCTGGTCAGCGCGGACTCGGTGGGCCAAAGGGCCTATTTCTGCGCTGCATCTCAAGTCTAAAGTCTAAAGACCAGGGAACAAACATTTCTACTGGTCAGTCGAAAGCTGTAACATGGAAGGAATGAAAAATAGTGGGAATTTATTCCTCAACAAAAGTCTGTGGGAGCATGGAATCTCTTGCCAAAGGGAAGAGCAGAAGTATGGAAAGCCCCTTGAACCTGTTCCATCATTTAATGATTTCTTCAGCTTGTGCTGAATTTATGACATCCATTAAAAGCTCTGCATAATGGTTATCTCATCTCAGTCCCAAATAATATTACATAGTTCTTTAACCCGAGTTCCTTTTTGCCTCACAAACTTAAGAAGATCTTTGACCGCACAGTGGCGCAGCAGGTAAAACCACTGCTTCACAGCACCACAGACTCAGGTTTGATCCTGACTTTAGGACCTGTCTGTGTGGAGTTTGCACGTTCTCCCTGTGACCGCGTGAGTTTCCTCCGGGTGCTCCGGTTTCCTGCCACACCCCAAAGATGTGCGGATTTGTAGGTTAATTGGCTCTGTAAATTACCTCTCGTGTAGGGGACTAGGTGAGAAAGTGGGATACCGTAGAATTAGTGTGAACAGGTGATCGATGGTCGGCATGGACTTGGTGGGTCGAAGGGCCTGTTTGTATGTTGCGGCGCTAATCTCTAAATTAAAGTAAACTAAACTAAAGAAGTGTACGGTGTTGCAGGGGAGAGAAGGCAAATGGAATTATTTCAAATACCGCAAGCAGACACAAGCTCGATAAGGTGCCCTGTGAACATCTATGGTGAAATAGCTCGACTCTCTGTGAGAAACATGAACATCATAGTTCACCCAATGCAACATTAACATTTCAACTCATACAGCACGGATACAGATCCTTCATCCTTTAGACTTTAGAGATGTAGCATGAAAACAGGCTCTTTGGCCCACCGAATCCACGCCGACCAGCGATCACCCCCATACACTAGCACTATCTTACACACGAGGGAATATTATCAAACAACCTACAAACATGCACGTCTTTGGAATGTGGGAGGAAACCGATCTTAGGGGTCTGTGCATTCTTTTACCTCACTCCCCAGATAGTCTCTTGTTGACATACTGTCCTGCAGGCACAAAACAAAGCAACACATTAGTTCAATATTTTCTTTTCCCCACTCCCATTTCTCCAGCACAGTAAGCTTGTTTCTTCTCTCCCTAGTGCCATTTCCATTCTTAAAGGGCCTGTCCCACGGGCAGGCGACTCCATGCGGCAAGCGCGACCTAACCGGAAGCGGGGGCCGTGCGGGGGCCGCGGGGCTGGTCCCACGTAGATCGCCGGAGCCGTATGGAGTTGGTCCCGACACCGCGTGGGGCTCCGAAAAACTGACACTGTTCAAAAATTCCGCGCGGCAACGGCCTGCCGCCCTGTTGCCGCATCGAGGCTGCGCGCACCGTCTCCATCGACTCTGGAATTGTTGTGAAGGAAGGAACTGCAGATGCCCATTTACACCGAAGATGGACGCACCAAAAATGCTGGAGTAACTGAGTAGATCAGGCAGCTTCTGTGGACAGGTGGTGTTTCGGGTCGAGACACCTTCTTCGGACTGAAGTCTTCTGCTGTCTTCTATGGTCTGAGGAAGAGTCTCGACCCGAAACATCACCTACCCGTGTTCACCTACATAAAAACCGCTCGAGCTTCCAACGGACTTTGCTCGAACTGGACGTCTGCGCACCCCCCGCTTCTGGTTAGGTCGCGCTCGCCGCATGGAATCGCATGCCCGTGAGACAGGCCGTACGGTGATCACTCGGCCTCCGCGCGGCCCCCGCTTCCGGTTAGGTTGCGCTTGCCGCATGGAATCGCATGCCCGTGGGACAGGCTGTACGGTGATCACTCCGCCCCAGCTTCCGGTTAGGTCGCGCTTGCCGCATGGAGTCGCCTGCCCGTGGGACAGGCCCTTTAGTCGTTATCTCTCCTCACGCTAGCTACTATGTTTCCTTGTCGTACTTTCTCCTTTAGTGACAGTTCTCTGAGAGTCGGATTCGATGTATCTTTCCTTGTTTGGAAGGGGTGATGTTACTGTTTAATGTACAGTACTGTTTCTTAGGCCAGGTGAGGATGCCTTTTAATTTTATCAGATGGTATTGCTGCTAACTGGCAGGTCAGAGCCACCGAAATGGGTTGGACTGTTAGAATGTCCCTTCCCCCTGATCCCCCTGCCAGTGTCCCCGTCCTCTACCTTCAGGGTCACAGGAGCCTCGGTGCCCTCTTGGAATCCATCGGTTTCCGTGACCCCGTGGCCTCCTTCTCTGCCCCCTTCATTCCTGATGACATTCTCTCATGGGTCACGACCGACTCCAGTGCCCATGTCCTCCACAACTAAAACACTGATCGGGGCGGACAGCTCCACAACCTCGCCAGCCAAACCTAGGAAAGGTTGTTCTGTAAATGGGAGGTCTATCCAGGCCTTGAGGTCTTCTTCCTCCTTATCCCCATTCATTCTTATCTCTTTTATTCGGACCACTAATCTCCGTGCTGCCATTGAACCAGGCTGCCTTGATGTCTGATAGTCTGTGGTCTGGGGAACATTTATACCTGATGCGGGCATTTCCCTACAAACACATTGTCTACGGGGAGTTCTTACTAAATCCTCTTCCATGGTGAATTGATCCGACACCATAATATTATTTATGTCCAGACCAATCCATCCATATTCTCCCCTTATCTCACCCACAGAAAGGCTATTTGTTTTATCCCGGTACTTCAAGAAGGATTCTTTTATTCTTTCGCTACTAGAATCCCTAATTAATTTCGGCACCCATGTCGATGAAGTCTTCTTTCTAGCTCCTGGGTTTCCCTTATTATTCTCCAACCGTGGGGCAATCCCAGGAGATAGAAGATGTTTTTATGTTAGATTCAAATTTAGGGGGAGGAGCTGAATTTAACGCTGACTCCTCCCGTGTGCCCCGCTCGCAAGCTGCGCACGGTTCCTCTGAATTGGGAACATGAGAGTTCTGTGAGCGACACTGTGGCTCTATATCTACTCCGAAAAACTCTGCCAGTTTGGCATATAATTCCCTTCAAGGTGTGCAGACCCTTTCTAATTCTTACCCAATTTACCCAATTTAATTTCCGTTGGCACCTTCCCTTTAAGAGCTGTTTCAGCAGTCTCCTTTTCAAAAGACGACACTCGCTCCTGCTCCTGCTCTTGCTCCTGCTCCTGCTCCTGCTGTTGGCTTATTAATTTCCCTTGTCCCCGCTCTGAAATGTCCTGAGAAGGATCAGTTCTATTATCTTCTCCTATTCCCAATTTACAAGCTGCCATTCTTAGTGTGGACAGTGAAACAATTTCTTTATTTATTTTTCTTTAATGAAGAATGCTTTCCACATCTGAATTAACTCATTTGCTTCTTCACTATTCCCATCATTTCTAACGATTGTCTCTACATAGTTTATCCCGATTAAGGACTTTATTCCCACCAACGGCCAAAGTTGATCTTTCAAAAGTGTGTTTAATTTCCCCGATAATCCCCTCAATCTATCTGCTTCATTTGGAAGCTCCCCGTAAATTATCCTTATCGGGCTTTCCAATCTGTTTGATCGATCCTTCTCGGAACAATGGACAAAACACAAATTGCAAAATAAAGGTTCCAGACACGAACACCTCTTTCTCTCACTACTTCTCCCAGACTCCAAGGTCAATGGAATCTCTCCCACACAATGATCAATGATCTTTCCGATTCACACCCACTACAGAAATCGCCTCCTTTCAACTATCTCCCAATCACTCCTGTTTATTTATTCAAACCACTCGCTCCAGTCTCTCCCAACTCTCTTATCAGTTAAATCACAATTGCTGCATTCAATTCCAAACTTTCAAACAAAGGGGCTAACTCCCACTCACAGTCTCTCATGCAGCAGTTTCTCACACGGCAGTCTCTCTCTCTCTCTTAATTAACTTTAAGGTGGCACAAACATATAAACCCAAACCACGCCAACAAGACTATAACTAAGAATGAAAATATTCCCCCGATTATCAATAACCCAAAACACATCCCAATATAAACTATAATCATACAGTAAACCCCACTTTAATCAATCCTCCTCATGGCGCAATCATTCAGGATGACTCCTCCCCCAACACAGCAATCGAAGGAGTACAACCCCTGATCAAACCACCACGATTCAGATTCTTATGAAACAATCTTAAACAAATATGAATATCTAAATGAAACACACACTCACTTCAAGTTTTAAATCTGTAAACACTCGCACAAGCAGCAACACAAATGATAGTCCGCGGGACTTAACACGATCTAAATCTTAACTTTTAATTACTCTAAATGTATTTACATACAGAGAATATTTACAAAATCCGGATCCTACAACAATACTAAAAGCTATTTTTTACAATTTACAAAATGATTTAAAGCACTAGCACACAATTCACGAAACTCGTTCTCGACGTCGCATCACGCTGGTATCACGCCGTGAACCTCTCCCTCTAATACCGAAGATTTTCCTCATCCTCGTTTACTCTTTGCTGAGGGGTACTATTCCCTAAATGATTACTTTTCCTCCCGAATGTTACTATCCTTCTGCTAACACTGGACTTCTATAGGGGGACCTCTATCCCTCCTCTCTAAGTTTGACAGAATTAGGGGTACCCTCCGCTATTCGGATTACTTTTCATGAAGTAGGGAGGCTCCCGTCTCTCAGGTACTCTTCGCTATCAGGTACTAATCAACAATCGACTAGAGGGTTACTACTCACTGTTGATCAGCCGCTATTCGGAATCGATCACGGACATGCACCAACTTCAAAGTTCTATATACAGGAATTAGAATCCCACCTTACGCAGAACTTCAATATGAAATCCAGTATTTGGAAATTTCACTGCAAATTTAGACTTGAATTCGAACTCCTAATATTTAGTGCGTATCTTTTTACTACACGGGCTCTCGAATCAGCTAAAATTGCCCAATTAAATTCTTGAATAAACTAGAGTATTCCAGCCAATCTATACCCAGTTTATCCAAGCTCGGTACCTTCTCGAGGCTCCTCATCCCAAACTTCAGGGAGAGATTCAGATACCTACACACAGACACAACCTTTGCTAAGTACCGAGGATCCAGCGCCTAGCTGCTTCACGCTGTAAATTATCGATGCCATTTTTCGAAGCACACCTTTTCAATTCGTGCTCCCGGCAGCGATCCGGTCGAAGGCCAGACCTGTCTTTTAATACCCCGTCAATTCGGATATCAAGTCTAACCCTGGGCCACTCCTCGCCCAATGATGCGCGTTTGACTCTCGTTAAAGGCAGCTGCAGTCTGCCCAACTATGACCAGTTTTAGGCTCTAACCAAGGACTGGGCCTCTAACCCAACCCCACCAGGGCCTCTAACCCCAGCCTGGTTTTATGGGCCTCCAACCCAAAGGCGTGCTAACCACTCCCCCGTGTTTGCTAGACTCTGTTCTAATGATCTCGATTAGACCCTGTCCCAAGCCCGCGAATGATCGATCTGCTCCGACTCACGAAGTGCCGAAAATCAATGCGAAAACCGCACAGTAGGCCCAATTTCTGCACTCGCGATGGAAACAGCTCAACACCCTTGATCTCAGACGTGTTTGGGGCTCTTTTGAGATCCCGGACGAGCCCCCAATGATAATTGCTTGTTTCTAAGCTTCCCCCCAGTCTAGTTTCAGTAAAAACACTGAATCAAGTACTTGAATCAACTAAATTTTATTTTACCAAAAGCGAGTCACAGATCACACACTGTACCTATCCCACCGCGGGTTCGATCCTCGAATCTGCCTGTTCAAGCCCTCTAGGCCTCACTCAGACAGAGGCATTCCAGAAGGTTACGCGGTCCTGAGCGCTCTTCCAGAAGATTGACGCTGAGCCTCGTGATCGCGGACTTTTATAGGTCCCGGGACCTCGAGGGCCGAACCACATGGGGGTGGTCTCTTAATCACCCAATTACAGATATCGATTAACCCCATACATAACAGGCATTTCCCTAACCCAATGATACAACAGTTCAATACATTGTATTGAGCTGAAGTCAACTTGGAAACATTTACCCTGATTAACAGAAAACTCAGACAAGGCTCAACACCTCATCCAATCAATACTTAGCAAAGTCAGACTCTGCAACATTATTTACAACTATTTACAAGGTGTATGTCTGGTTTGCAGCCATCCAATCCATTCTATGCATTTTGCACCAGATTGACAGGGTTTGCAGGGACTCCCATTCTTTGCTTGCAAATTGTATCTAAGCTCCAGACACTCTGGCACCTCTTCGCAGCCTGTCCCAGCTCTGCAGAGAGTAATTCCAATTTGACCAAATCTCCCAGCAACCCTGAAACTTAACCCCATTTTGAAGTCCTAGCTGGTCCAATTTAGCCAGGATTAACAGCAGCGTACAACCCCGTGGTATGAACATTAATTTCACTATTTTCAAGTAATCCCTGTATTCCCTCTCTCTCTCTCTCCCCACCCCTCCTCCACCCTAGTCGTCCTACCAGTTCCACTCTTTGCATTCTTGTTTCCCTCTTGTTATCACACCACCCCCAGCCAACAATAAGCCATTGTGGGCTCCACCCTTTCTGCGGTCATCTGTTGCCGGCCCTGATTTGTTCTGGCTTTTTCCTCCTTCCCATCCCCCCCCCCCCCACCCTCTACTCTCAGTGTGAGGAAGGGTTCCGACCTGAAACGTCACCTATTCGATTTCTCCAGAGATGCTGCCTGACTCGCTGAGTTACCACAGTACTTTAAACCAGCTTCTGCAGTTCCTTCCTACAAACCTAAAAAGCAAACCTTCTGAATCTTGGCTACTTCACACCAAAGAAAGTGCAGATCATTTCAGCGAAATACACTCAGTTTTCTGTTATGTACTGAATATTACATACAGTACTTTAGGGAGTTTCTACTGTTGAAACGGTAAAATATATTCACCATGAATACTGAAAGGTTTGTTAATTTTTTCAGAGAGAAGAGGAAGTGGAAGTTGGCCTTATTGAGATTTTACTTCTGTCACAGGGACATCAGGGTTAAAATCCTCTGCTTGCTGGACAGACTCCAAAAAGCTGTTACCACAACTGGAGAATTCAGACACTTCGGCACCCTGAGCCTCGGTGAGTCTTGACCTCTTTGGTTCCGCGACTGAACCTTTCATTCCTGTCATCTCCCTTTGAAAAAGAAAAGCCACCACAGCAAAATCAGGAGCCCCTGAAGCTGAGCCAATTACAGCTTTTATCATCGTTCGACAACACTGCTTCACCGAGCGGAAATCTCCCTTTAAAAAAACGAGTACAACTAACTCCCTGCACAGTGGATCGAGTTATCGGGAAACGGCCTTATCTACACAATACAGTTGTTTGGGAACGCTGCTTGATGAGCAAGTGTGGTTGGGATGAGATAATTGCACTGCATGCCAGCTTAAGTCCTGAGTTTTGTGTTGAGTAGTCTGATGGGCGCATGGATATCGTCACAGAGAGTATTATCACCCAAGGCATGAATGTATTTTGGAGATTATGTTAAATAAACCCTTTACAATTCAGCACCACTGCACAGTCCCTTTCAGCGGCCCTGCCAAAACTGCTACTTTTGGCAATCTCCTCCGGGACATAGGCTGGGAGCCAACAATTTTTTTTAGGACAACAGCAAGAAAAATAAATAAGGGAATAGAACATTGGAGCTGATGTTCCTGACTCCAAGCCAATGTGAGTGCATTTATTTCAGGTGCTGGGTCTTTGCAGACGAGGGGGGGTCGCAGAGATCCGTTGGTAACAGGTCAGCCGGAGCCAAGGGGGGGGGGGGGGAGGAGAGAATAGTAAAAACAGATGTTGCTTTGTAACATGTGGCAAAACTATTCAACAAGCTGGGAGAAGGCCATTGGGAGGGGAGATGGTCAAGAGATAGCAGAGGGAGGGGGAGTACTCTTCAAAGAAATTCCAGCATTCCACTGTGTAATATCCAGACCGTAAAGTAGGTGCTGGAAATCCCTGTGTTGTGACTTTACAAGAACAAGAAGTTTACTTCAGAGATACAGCGTGGAAACAGGCCCCTTCGGCCCACCGAGTCCGTGCCGACCCGTACATTAGTTCTACCCTACACACGAGGGACAATTTACCGAGGCCAAGTAACCTATAAACCTGCACATCTTTGGAATGTGGGAGGAAACTGGAGCACCCGGAGAAAACCCATGCGGCCACAGGGAGAACGTACAAACTACGTCCAGACTGCACCTGTAGTCAGGGTCAAACACTGGGTATTTGACGCAGCCATTCTACCGCTGCACAATTTGTGTTATTATAGAACATAGCTCATAGAAAGGTACAGAACAGGAACAGGCCATTCGGCCCATAATGTCTGTGCCGAATATGATGCCAAATGAAACAAACCTGCATATGAAGCATACACCTCCATTCCCTGCACATCCATGCTGGTGCTGTAAGGCAGCAACTCTACCGCTACGCCACCATGTTGTCCTGATCAGGGATAGGAAAGGTTTAGTGGGATGTGGGCTAAATGGAACTAGATGAGATGGGGCATCTTAGTCAGCATGGGTGAGATGGGATGAAGGGCCTGTTTCCGTTCTGTATGATTTTACGTCTCAATGACCCTTAAGCAATCTGATAATTTGAAGGCAGTGAAGAGATCTCGAGTCTGCTGCTGAGATGGATCTGTGCACTATCAGGTCCAATGTGGGTGACTGCCCATTGCTCTCTGGTGTGATTACTGGGGAAAGGAACATGAGAGGTGACCTAGGTGGGAGGCGAATGGGTGCTTGTGGTAATAGCACAGGAGTGTGTGGAGAGACCTCTGTAGAAGATTCTCTGCCTTTGATTACCTGTTAAGTGTCTCCAGTCTTTATTTATTCAGGCCAATCCTAAGGGCGGAAGATCCAGTCCCCAGGACAGCACTTTTCCCACAGGCCCTTTTGGCCTTGAATCAGTGAGCTCCCTGTGCTCAGTGCCAACCCTTAGAGACCAATCACTTACACGGTGGTGTTTTCCTATTCGGAATTTGTGTCTCCTTGGGTTGTGATGGGACCCCACGGTTTGACTCCATGGGTTGTAAGTTGTGGGGGGGGGGAGGGGAATGGGGGCCTGCAGCAACCATTTCCATTATAAGGGCAGAGCCACAATATACCCCACCAACAAGTAGGATTTTTCAGCAGACGAAAAGTTGTGACCAGCTGAGCAGCATCCCCTTGGTTTCCAGAAACAACCACCACCCTCTGTATAAAATCATGCCCCGCACATCTCCTTTCAATTTTGCCTTTATCACTTCAAAGCCTTACCCTGTGCATTGTTTAAGCTGTTGCATTGGTGACATATTGATGGATTTTTCACAACAATAATGAAAATAGGAGTCATAAAAGGGGGTTTCAATGTCATGGAGAGTCATGCTAGTGTTATTTTTATATGTTTAAGAAGGAGCCAAAAACAGGCAGGAAACATTTTGCAATGTTTAATTCATGAACACTTGGTTTGTTTGGAATTACATGGAACCCCACTGGGACTCCGCTTTGTGAATGATGGTGGTCCATTGTACAGATCTCTGTTACAAAGAGATAGTCATGGAAATAAATTGAGGATCTTCAGTTGGGCTGCGAGTTGTTGGTTTGGGAATGTGGGGGTGAGGGGAGGATACAACACCAGTTCCCATTCTATCAAATAACTCCTAACTGCTGTGTGAACAGTATCGGACTGGTTTCGCCTTGCTCATAGACTCATAGAGTGTGGAAACAGGCCATTTGGCCCAACTTACCCACACTGACCAACTGTCCCATCTACACTAGTCCCACCTGCCTGCGTTTGGCCCATATCCCTCTAAACCTGTCCTATCCATGTACGTACCTGTCTAAATGGTTGTGATGGTTACAAAATTGTTACAGCACACACATTCTTTCTCCATGGCTCTGAAATGATCTCCTTTTAGGTGTCTACTGTCCAGTGCCGTTCATAAGATCATCAGACATTGAAGTAAAATGAGGCCATTCGGTTCATTGAGTCTGCTCCGCCATTCGATCGTGGCTAATCTATCTTACCCTCTCAACCCCATTCTCCTGCTTTCTCCCCATAACCTTTGACACCCTTACTTACTAATCAAGAACTCCAGCAAGTATGAAGCCCAGATCAATCCGATGCTCCTCATATATTAACCCAATCATCCCCAGGATCATTCTCGTAAACCTTCTCTGAACCCTCTTCAACACCAGCACAGATATAAGGGCCAAAATGGCTCACAATAGTTCAGATCCACACCTGGTCACAGGCAATTTTGAGATATTCAGCATCTCCCACATCACTGTTCTCATTGAAGATCCAGAGTTGATGCCAGGTGTGGGTTGACAGGTATGCTTGACCTTACAGCCGCACCATTGACTCAATCAATGATCCTTGTTGGCAGTTCACTTCATCCCTTTGTGAAATCTAATGAGAAGAACAGTGCTTCACAGAAACAGGCCCTTTGGCCCACAATGTCTGTGCTGACCTCAATGCTTTAACAAGATTGTATTTCCCTTTCCTTTAAGTATAATAGGTTGTAACAGTCAGAGGTAGAACTGCAGCGGTCCCAGAAGGTGGCTCACTGCCAAGGACAATCATGGATTGGCAACAAATGGCAAATATAGTCCCTATTAATTCCAAATAATTCATTTAAAAAAAGTCAGGTCACAGTCATTGAAGCACTCTTGGTGAATTAATCTACCTGTACCAACTCAATCAGTTCTCTTCCACTAATTCTTCAACTAATCACTTAAATTAGCCAGAATTCTAAGGTTAATCGCAATCCATAACTTTAAGCAGAGCAGAAATAGCAACTTTATTCCGTTGAACAATTTTCTTCACAAGTGAATATAGTGTCCGCTTGCAGTTATAGATTCCCATCGTCTCTGATGGCGATCATTTTTAACTTGCTATTAATAGATTCGATGGCCAGCTTTTCCAGAACTGTGCAGATCAGTTCAGGAATGGCTGGTCAAATTCTTTAGAATTCAAAGCCGCAAGATTAAGAAAAGTGCATTAAGAACATTCTAGCCGTCTTCAGGGAGGGGAGCGTTTCACTCCACCAGAGTCTGAGTGACAATTTTGTGTTGACAGTTGTACAAGAGAGCAGTCTTCATTCATGCTTTAGGTCAGTGCAACTTGAAATTGGTGATGAGGCTGGACTACCAGACTAGACTATCCACTCGTAAACTAGAGGCCCGGAGCTTCACATTCAATTCCCTTTCAATTTAGTTAACTCATTAAATAAATGTGGATTCAATACCAAAAAAAGGATTGTTGTTAAAAACGCACTCATCTCACCAATGCCTTTAAGGAAAGGGAATCTGCCTTTCTTAGTCAGGCCAGTCTTTATGTGATGTTTTGGAAGGAACTGCAGATGCTGGTTTAAACCGAAGATAGACACAAAATGCTGGACTAACTCAGCGGAACAGGTAGCATCTCTGCAGGGAAGGACTAGGTGATGTTTTGGGTCGAGACCCTTCGCCTGAGGAATCACCCATACACTAGCATTATCCTACGCACTAGGGACAATTTACATTTACAGAAGCCAATTAACCTACAAACATATACGTCTTTGGAGTGTGGGAGAAAACTGGAGCACCTGGAGAAAACCCACGTGGTCACAGGGAGAACGTACAAACTGCCATGCAGGCAGTACCTGTGGTCAGGATGGAACCCGGGTCTCCAGAGCTTTATCTACTTGTGAAGATAACTTCAGTATAACACTATATATTCAAGGACTTTTCAGACCGTCTCAGTAAATATCTGTAAAATATTGTTCCAATGCAGCGGGTGGTTAGGCACATGGCATAATCCTTAAAGTGGCCTTGAAGTGGCAATCATTGTTTATAATCAGCAGTATTTTTGTAGGATCCACAGTGACTTGGTGGTTTGGAATCAGAACTGGCTTACCCATTGAAGGAATAGGATAGTGGCGGAAGGTAGTGGTGGTTAGTAGTGGAGAATAATGCCTCCAGTTTATTCTGGCTGGAGGTCTGTGACCAGTGAAGATGTGCGGGGATGTGTACTAGGACACATTGTGCGGCATGGTGGCGCAGCGGTAGAGTTACAGCACCAGAGACCCAGGTTCAATCCTGACTATGGGTGCTGTCTGTACAGAGTTCTCCCTTTGACCATGTGGGGTTTTCTGAGTGCCCCAGTTTCCTCCCACACTCCAAGGACTCGCAGGTTTGTAGATTAATTGGCTTCTGTAAATTGTTAAATTGTCCCTAGTGTGCAGGATAGTGCCACTGTACAGGAAAATCACTGAGGCAGTGTGGTCCTGGAGGGCCGAAGGCCCTGTTTAAGCTCTGTACCTCAAAAGTCTAAAGTCTAAAGACCTCTACTTTTTGTGATATATATATTGTTTATAAATGACTTGGACTTAAATGGAGATGGGTTGGTTAGTAAGGTTGCAGACACCACCAAAATTGGTGGAGTGCGGACTGTGAGGAAGGCTGTCAAAGGATACAGTGGGATTTAGATCTGTTACAGATATAGGCGGAGAAATAGCAGCTGGAGTTTAATCCGAGTAAGTGTGAGGCGTTTCGCTTTGGGAGGTCGAATTTAAGGAGAAGTATACAATTACTGGCAAGACTCTTAACAGCATTAATGTACAGAAGGATTGTGGGTCCAAGACCATAGCTCCCTGAATTGGCAACGCAAGTAGATAAAGTGGTAATAAAGGTGTATGGTATGCTTGCCTTCGTCGGTTGTGGCATGGTGTACAAGAGAAAGGAGGTCATGTTGCAGCTTTATAAAGCTTTGTTTATGCTGCTTTTGGAGCACTGTGTGCAGTTCTGGTCACCCCATTACAGCAATGATGTGGAGGCTTTGGAGAAGGTGCAGAAAAGATTTGTCAGAATGCTGCCAGGATTAGAGGATATAATCATAATCATAATAATCATAATCATACTTTATTAGCCAAGTATGTTTTGCAACATATGAGGAATTTCATTTGCCATACAGTCATACCAATAAAAAAGCAACAAGGCACACAAAATACATTTTAACATAAACATCCACCACAGTGACTCCTCCACATTCTTCACTGTGATGGAAGGCGAAAAAAAAGTTAAATCTCTTCCCTTCTTTGTTCTTCTGCAGTCGGGGGCCTCGAGCCTTCCGTTGACGGGACGAATCTTGGCTCCTGTAGCCGGCGGGCGGGTCCTCCACATCGGGGCGATCAAGCTCCCGCATCGGGGGGATTTCAGCTCCCACGCGCTGGGCGATCGGACCCGGGTTGGGGCTAGTCGAATCTCCTGCGACTTTGGAGCTTCCCGACATCAGTCTCTACCCTAGACTGCGAGCTCCTCGATGTTGAAACCCCCAGGCCGCGGTTGGAGCGTCGATCCCAGGCAAGGGATCGCAGGCTCCGATGATAAATCCACGGCCTCACGGTGGGGCTCAAAGTCAGTCTCGAGCAAGGCCGCCAGCTCCATGATGTTAGGCCGCAGAGCGACCGGAAATACGATCCGGAAAACAATCGCATCTCCGGCAAGGTAACAGATTGAAAGAAAGTGTCCCCCTCCCCCTCCCCCCACAAAAAACAAACCAGAGAATATTAACACAAACTTTTGAAACACACTAAAAATAACAAAGAAGACGAGAAGACAGACAGACTGTTGGCGAGGCTGCCATTGCTGACGGCGCCACCCGGTGATATTAGCTGTAAGGTGAGGTTGGACAAACTTTGATTATTTTCTCCAGAGTGTCGGAGGTTGTGGGGAGACCTGATAGAAGTATATAAAATTATGAGAGGCATAGACAGGGTAGACAGGGTGGAAATGTCAAAGACTAGAGGGCATAGCTTTAATGTCAGAGGCGGAGAGCTTACAAGAGAAGTGGAGCATGTTTTTTACACAGAGAATGGTGGGTGCCTGGAATGCACTGCCAGGGGTGGTGGTGGAAGCTTAGTGATATATGATAGTGGTGTTTAAGAGATTTTTAGATAGGCACATGGATATGCAAGGAATGGAGGGATATGGATCATGTGTAGGCCGAGGAGAGTATGTTGGGGATTATGTTTGGCACCTACATTGTGGGCCGAAAGGCCTGTTCATGTACTAAACTGTTCTATGTTCAATGTTCTATGTTCTGGGACACCTAGAAAACGGAGCTGTGAACCAGCTCGATTAGTACCTATATGTAAAATCTGATTGAGGCACAATGTAGATCTATGCCGCCATCTATTGATGGTTGAGAAAACTCATGATCGCACAGATGACGCATGACAGCGTTCTGTTTACTGTCGCTATAGCAACCAGGAGCACGAACACTCCAGCTAGGTTTGCCTTCCTATCCAGGCACAGCTGCTGTGAAAACCAGAGAGAAAATTGCCATTTCTGCACAAATGAATTCGCTATCAAGGTAAGGGCCAAGGGCCGCTGAATCAATGCTTAAAGACTGTGCCGGCTCTGATTTGTTCTGTACCTTTTCATATTTCCAGTTTCTCTCTCCCCTGACACTCAATCTGAAGAAGGGTCTCGACCTGAAACGTCACCTATTCCTTTACTCTAGAGACCCTGCCTGTCCCGCTGAGTTACTCCAGCATTCTGTGTCTATCTTCGGTGCAAACCAGCATCTGCAGTTCCTCTTTACTCTTAAAAACGCTGGCTTGGAATTGTGAAAGAGAAAAATGAGATGAAAGTTAAAATGTGCCTGTCTCAGCCATTGACAGAACAGCATAACCTCCACGGTCTCCATGCCGAACCTAAAGTGTGCGATTTAAGCAGAATTTACTTTAAAATCCTATGTCTCAGGACTAGTTGTGCGCAGTGTCGATCATGATATAGTCTTGAGGTGAAACTCAGGCACCACTGTGAGTTATAGAGGCAGAGTCTCACAGTGTGGAAACAGGCCCTTTGGCCCAACTTGCCCACACCAGCCAACATGTCCCTTCTACACTAGTCCCAACTGCCTGCGTTTGGCCCATATCCCTCTAAACATGTCCTATCCATGTTACCTCTCTAACTGTTTCTTAAACATTGCAATAATTGACCTGCGTCAACTACCTCCTCCTGCAGCTTATTCTGTACGCCCACCAACCTTTGTGTGATTGGAGTTAAAACTTGGTTTTAATCCACTGCCTTCTCCCTTGACATTGCCAAAGGGGTTCATTGTTTCTGGATAATGGAATATTCATCATTCGCTTAGACAAGAGCAGCTCCAAAAGATCTTAAAGAGCTTGACACCATCTGAGGTATTACAGAGTTAAATGCAAAACAGTTTATTGGCTATCTGTAAATAATTGATATGCCCTGGCACGTAACTTGCTCGTGCTTTCCGTATCTTTTTTATTTTTGACAATTATTTTGTGGCATCACTTGGTGTTGGAGAGGGAAAGTGAATGACCAAAGAAAATAAATACTGTGCGAGCTATAGAAACAAAGAGCTGCAGATGCTGGCTCAGACACAGAAGGACACAAAGTGGTGGAGTAACTCAGCAGGTCAGGCAGCATCTCTGGAGAAGATGGAAAGGTCACATTTCGGGTCGAGGTTTGGAGGTTAATTGGCCTCTGTAATTTGCCCTTCGTGTGCAGGGAGTGGATGAAAAAAATGGGACAACATAGTGTGAGCAGGTGATCACTGGTCGATATGGACTAGGTGGGCCAAAGGGGCTGTTATCATGCTGTATCTCTAAACTAAACTAAATTGAACTAGAATGATAAGGACCAAAGTATTAGACCAAGCTGTGCTTTTTTTGTGACGGTACGTGTTGGTACACAAAACTGCTCCAATTTGAAAACTAGATAGATGAACAGCAGCCATTGGTGTTGCATGAACTGTTCAATGCTTAATGGCAACTTTTTGTCTACAAAAAAGACACAGGAAGCAAGTTCATTTATTTATAAGACCTTAGTTTTCTTCACAAAATTCTGCATGATCATTATTCACACTAACACTATTTCTCCAACATAAAAAAATTCCCCGAATAATATTAATATTAGTGCAACATGCAAAATGTGCCAGGGTGAGAAAAGACTTGTTTGAGAAAAGACAGCTATTCATGCAGAGAAACATGTAGATGTTGCTAATCTCACTTACCTTGAGACTGTGCTACTGTGGAGTCATCTGTGGAGGGAATGGATAAATGACATTTTGGATCTGGACCCTTCTTCAGAGTGTTAGTGCTAATGCATTAGAACACAGTTGCGTTCTTCCAACACATTATGGCCAAGTTAAGATTCTAGCAATTTTTTAAAATTCAGACTTGAAAGATACAAGGTGGTGCCTAAAATGTGACAGCTCTTGTGTATGGACTCAGTGTAGTCTACTATCTTACACATTTATACTTGGTATGATTGTGCCAAATGCATAGTGGAATTGTTACTGAACTGTATGCAAAAAAAAATAATTCTACACACTTATGTACATGTGATCATTAGGTGCCATTGAGCCATTTAATCATTGAACCACGTTATATATTGAGCAATAACTGGCTATTGACCTAAATGTCCATAGACTTGGTGGCTGTCTTCACTTGTTGTTCACCTGCCCACTCTCCTGGACTGGGTCCCTGATGGTCAAAATAATCACATCACCAAATATAATCTAGAAAATCTTAAAATATTTGAAAACACAGCCAAACACTAAAAGCAGTGAAACATGTTAAACGTAAATTAACTAAGAAGTATGTTTATTATTCTTGCTGGATTTTGGCATTGCTAACAAAGCCAGCATTTAGTGTCCAATCGTTATTGCTTTAGACTTTAGACATTAGAGATAAACCGGGGAAACAGGCCTTTTGGACCACCGAGTCCGTGCCGATCAGTGATCACCCCGTACACTAGCACTATCGTATACACTAGGGACAATTTATAATTTTACAATAACCTATTAACCTACAAACCTGTATGTCTTTGGAGTGCGGGAGGAAACCGGAGCACCCGGAGAAAATCCAGGCGGTCATGTGGAGAACGTACAAACTCCGTGCAGACGGCACCCGTGGTCAGGATCGAACCCGGGTCTCTTGCCCTGTAAGGCAGCAACTCTACCGATGCACCACTGTGCCGCCCTGTGCTTCTCTTGAGAAAGCGTTGGTGAGCCACCTTCTTGAACTGCTGCAGTCCGATGAAGGTGGTCCCAAAATGCTATTGGGAAGAGAGTTCCAAGATATTGTCTCCAGTGACAATAAAGGACCAGCAATATGTTTCTCGATCAGGATGGTGTAGAGCTTGGAGGTAGTGGTATGCTTGATGGCTTTGTTCATCTTGGGGATAGAGGACCCTCACAGTTGTTCCTTTCCATTTCAATGAATAGGTTTGTTGTTCCTACACTACATTTATCATAGATGTTTTAGCTGGCAGGTTCCCCATTGTGATAGGTAATCTATAAAAATCCACACTCCTCCACAAGGCTTCCAGTGTTTGGGTATAGCTTGTACATTGCACATATTTATTCAGTAAGCGGCATGGTGGCGCAGCAGTAAGTTGCTACCTTACAGAGATCCAGGTTCGATCCTGACTACGGGTGCTGTTTATACGGAATTTGTAAGTTCTCCCTGTGATCGTGTGGGTTTTCTCCGGCTGCTCCAGTTTCTTCCCACACTCCAAAGATGTACTGGTTTGTAGGTTAATTGGTTTGGTAAAATTGTAAATTGCCCCCAGTGTGTAGGATAGTGCTAGTATACATGGATCGCTGGTTGGCACAGACTCGATGGGCCAAAGGGCCTGTTTCTGCGTTTTATCTCTAAACTAAACTAAACAGCGTCAATCAGCATTGCAGAAGTTCAAGACATGTTATGGACTCAAACCTCTGCAATCATGGAGTTAATTAGCAGCGGATCTCAAAATTGCCTGACATTTGTGTGGAATATTCAAGTTATTTAAGAGATGCTAATTCAAGAATAAATATTGGCCAGGACATTAGAACCCACTGGTGTAGTAGCAAAACAAGGTAGGCTTGTTAACAAAAAGGCGCATTTGACAGACGCAGAGCTGTGCAACAAAATAGCTTCAGGATATAGTCACAGATTATTTGGTATGTATTCTGGCTCAAGCAATGAGGCCATGTGAAAGGTAACTGAGTGATGGGAAATTAACCAGAAAGTGACCAGGCACAGTGGCGCAGCGGTAGAGTTGCTGCCTTACAGCGCCAGAAACCCGGATTCAATCCTGACTACGAGTGCTTGTCTGTACGGAATTGGTACGTTCTCCCATTGACCTGTGTGGGTTTTCTCCGGGATCTTCGGTTTCATCCCACACTCCAAAGAAGTACAGGTTTGTAGGTTAATTGGTTTGGTATAAATGTGTAAATGTAAAAATTGTCCCTAGCGTGTGTAGGGTAGTGTTAAAGTGTGGGGATCGCTGGTCAGTGCAGACGTGGTGGGCCGAAGGGCCTGTTTCTGCGCTGTATCTCTAAACTAAACTAAACTGAAGGATTGTCCTAATCTGAAATTTACACCAGTGAAGGGAGATGGTGATATTGTAAAGTTACAAATAAATCAATGCATTTTTCATGGAGACACAAGTGACTATGGATGCTGGAGTCATGAACAAAAAACAAACTGCTAGAGGAACTCAGTAGGTCAGGGAGCATCTGTGGAGGGAAATGGATATTGTGAACTTTGGGTCGGAAAGAAGGATCCATTCCCCTCCACAGATGCTGCCTGACATACTGAGGAAACGTCTCGACCCGAAACATCACCTATTCCTTTCCTCCATAAATGCACTCTGACCCGCTGTGTTACTCCAGGTTTTTGTGTCTACCTCCCAAGTCGTCGGTCCATTTCCGTCCACAGATGCTGCCGGACCTGCTGAGTCATTTGTCCCCTTCCCTCCACAGATGCTGCCTGACCTGCTGAGTACCTCCAACAGTTTGTGTTTTGCTCAATGTCTTTTATGGCCTGGCTTAAGCACTGAAATGGCTAGATCTGGCCCTGTGTTATTCTCCTTCAAATGTTTGAGTTTGGCTGGTTTTCGATCCTGTGTTTCACTCATGCATAGTTGATTTAAGAGTCAAGTCAAGAGTGTTTTATTGTCATTTGTCCCAAAACGGAACAATGACATTCTTACTTGCAGCAGCACAACAGATACGTAAACATAATAATCTGTAAAACCCATAATAAACAACCAAACAAGTTCAGTATATATATTAAAAAACACAGACAAACAAAGAGACAAAAATAGTGCAGTCAAAAATATTGTTCCTGAGTCTATGTAGTTTGGAGCCTATTTGGAGGCTGTAGTGTTTAATAGCTTGATAGTTGTGGGGAAGAAATTGTTCCTGAACCTGGACATAACCCTTTTCAGGCTCCTGTACCTTCTTCCGATGGCAGGAGTGAAATGATAGTTGATTCCTTCCTTTGCTTAGATATCTCACAGTGACATCTGAAATAGCTGCTCTCCTCATTTAATTAAATGTTTGTTTCACAAAGGGATGCTCAAGTCAAGATCATGGAGGGCACAGTGGCCAATGCAGAGAAATATCTCGGCCAGTTCTGCATGCTATTGGCTTCTTACACCCGCAAGACGGCCAGACTGAGAGACAAGGTCGACCTTCTGATAAAACACATCATGGACTTTGCAAACACTGAGAACCCAGAGATGCGAAGTTGCCTTAAGGACTTTGGAGAGGAGTTGTCCAAAGTTCAGGACTATCGACAGGCGCAGGTAAAAGACTTCATGCAGTAACTGTGTTTAAGGGGATAGTCAACAGCTACCAATTTGCAGTCCTGACCTCCCATCTACCTCATTGGAGACCTTTGAACTATCTTTAATCAGCTGACTTTAATATTATATCTTGCACTAAACGTTGTATCATTATCCTTCATCTGTCCGCTGTGGAAGGTTTGATTGTAATCATGTATAGTCTTTTCTTTGAATGGATAGCACACAAACAAAAGCTTTTCACAGTACATCCGTACACGTGACAATAATAACCTCAAACTAAACTAAAAACTAAACTAAAAAAAATAATTGGCGGGGCAAAGAAGTTTGGTTATGTTTATCATGTTTTGGATGAGGGTTTGAAATGCCATAGCCTATGAGACTATGGATTAAGAGAGGTTCTAGACTGGACAGCTCTTCATCAGCCAGTGTGGAATCAATGGCTGGATGGCTGCCTCTGTGTCATAACATCCAAAAATACACAACACGACAAATATGAAGATTAGGTATAAGGTCCATGAAGAATTCTACCTACGATGGGGAACTAATTGCACATTGAGGACCTTCTGTGCATGTGGGTGCAGTCAATGGCTGCCCACTCTTGTGGCAAAATAAAATGTTGGAAAGTCCCAACATCTGACATGCCACTTCTTCCCATTGAAATGACAAAAGGTGAGACCCTTCCTTTGTAATTAGAGAGCCGGAGTATGTTATGGTGGACAGTGAAGCGCACAGAACCACAACTGATACATTGGTCAAGAGGTTGAGCGTCGCAGTCACCTTGTCACCTGGTGCAGCCCTGCTGCAGTAACGGGGCTAAAGGTTGTCCCACAGAATGTTAGACGTTGGAAATATTATTCATCGGACAACTCCTCATACAATCTCATGCCTCTGAAGATCCTTTCTGCATAGCGTCTTCACAGGTGGGAAATGCCGAACCTACTGCCCTGCTGGCACTGCCAGCGATATTGCCCCTGAGGTACCCAGGGCTTGAGGAACTCGGCATCCAAGTCCAAGAAAAAAAGAATTATAGAAAAAAGTCCTAGACTTAGTCCTAGTCTGAGAAATAGAAACATCCCATCAACTATAGCACACTCCATATTATTTGCAAGCATAGAGCCATAGGTTCATAGGTTATCAGAGCAGAATTAGCCCATTTGTCCCATCAGGTCTACTCTTCCATTCAATCATGGTTGATCTATCTTTCCCTCTCAACCCCGTTCTCCTGACTTCTCCCCAAAATCCCTAACTAACCCCTTACTAATCAAGAATCTGTCAATCTCCGCCTTAAACATATCCATTGACTTGGCCTCCACAGCCGTCTGTGGCAATTAATTCCACAGATTCACCACCATCTGACTGAAGAAATTCCTCCTCATCTCCTTTCTAAAGGTACATCCTTTTATTCTGAGGCAAAGGCCTTTGATCCTAGACATTTCTAAGGCTGCCCATCAAGAGGTCCACACATCATCATCACCTCCCTTTAAACTCTTAGAAAGGCAAGAATCTAGTGTGTAATAGTTCTCATTCCATTCATTTTAGATTTATCACTTAGTTAATTTTTTGTATTTTCAATTAGGTTGTTTGCAGCAGTTTCTTTGCCAGACTTGTCACTTATATAATTCCTTCTTTGTCTTCTGTTCTGAATAATTTTAGGTGGAAAGATTGGATGTCAAGGTTATTGGACCACTAAAGGCTTATGGACCTCTGACAAAATCCAAACGGGTATCATGTTTCCTCACTTATGTTATTGTAGCATTATCTAAGTGGTTGTTGAGTTAAAGAAAATGCTCCAATTCTGGTACTAAAAACCTGCTTTTAAGGAATGAATTGCATTTTTCTCACAATTAATGTAGAAGAATACCTAAAGATACTTCCCATAATTTTGAAGTGGATGTTTTTGAAGGGGAGGCTGGACAAGCCTACAATAGATAAGACACATTGGGCTGAATGATCTGTTTTTGAGTCATTGCTGAGCGAGGGGTTATGTCAAGGGGGAAAGAGATGTTAAAGCTGGAAAGAGTCCAGACAAGATTTATGTTGCCAGGACTTGAGGCCCTGAGCAATAGGGAGAGGTTGGGCAGGCTACGACTTTATTCCTTAGAGAGCAGGAGAATGAGGGGTAATCTTATAGAGGTGTATGTAAGATCACTTCTTCTTCTTGTGTATGGCGTGCACAGCCTAAAGTTGTAGATCAAGTGGCATGAAAAACTATATCTATTTGTTTGTTCACGTCGGGTTGATTGCATTAGTCGAAACAGGGTGGACCACGTGAAGGTTGCAATCTCCCACCCCTGTAAGATCATGAGAGGAATGGACAGGGTAAATGCATAGAGTATTTTACTCAGAGTAGGGTAATCAAGAACCAAGGGGACATAGGTTTAAATTGAGAGGGGAAATATTGAATAGGAACCTGAGGGGCAACATTTTCACACAGGTGGGTAAATGCAAAGAGCTGCCAGAGTACGTGGTTGAGTCAGGTACCATCACTACATTTAAATGGTATTTGGACAGGTATATGGATAGGAAAGGTTTAGAGGGATATGGGCCAAATGCGGGTAAGTGGGACTTGTGTCGCTGGGACATCTTGGTCAGCATGGGCAAGTTGGGCCGATGGGCCCGTTTCCATGCTGCACAACTCTATGATTCTAAATGGAGAAACCAAAGGCAAAGAGTCAGAAAGAATTGCAGATGCTGGAATGTAGAACACAAAGCACTGGAGAAACTCAGCAGATCAGGCAGCATCTCGGAAGGACGTGGATCGGAGACGTTATGGGTCGGGACCCTTCTTCAGCCTGATCTGCTGAGTTTCTCCAGCACTTTGTGTGCTAACCAAAGGCAAGAATTGCATTAGTGAAGGTTGGAGTGGAAATTCAGGTTGAAGAAAGCACATCTCAGAAGCTCCAACATAGAAAGTCAATCCATCAGAGCAGAAGAGAGATGCAGAGAAATGAAGCATGTCTTCACAGCACGCTGGCCAGACCAAATATTTCATCAAGGGTTGGGTTTCCAACAGACCCCCTTAGGGCTCTGACAACAAAAAGCTTTATACCAAAGAATTAGTGCCACTGTTGCAAAATAAAATATAAATTAACTAATTATAATACCAGATGGAAAAAGTTCATACATTTTAAGTGTTGAAAAACTTTTTTTTTTCTTTTCTTTTTCACCTAAATCAGACAGATATTAAAAAATTCAACAGCGTCAGAAATCGTGAAATGAGGGAGCTGGAAATTCTGCAAAAGGTGAAACAAAGAAATCCATCGGACAGGCAAGGAATTGTATCCTTTTGAGGGTCGACAAAGTGTAACGATAAATGTCAAATACTTGTCAAAAGCAAGGTTGCATGGCAAGAACTAGAGGGCAGAGCTTCACGTTCAGAGGGGGCATGTTTAAAGGAGATGTGCGGGGGTAAGTTTGTTACGGGGAGAAGGCAGGAGAATGGGGTTAGGAGGGAGGGATAGATCAGCCAGGATTGAATGGCAGAGTAGACTTGATGGGCCAAATGGCCTAATTCTACTCCTATTCCTTATGACTTTATGACTTTACACAGAGAGTCTTGGGTGTCTGGAACGCGCTGCCAGGGTGGTGGTGGGAGCAGAGGTCTTTAAGAGGCATCAACATGCAGTTAATAGAGGAATATCGATCATGTGTATGCAGAAGCGGGTAGATTAAGTTGGCATCATGTTCGGCACAGATATTGTGGGCCGAAGGTCCCGTTCCTGTCTTGTACAGATCTATGTATAATCTTCATTCATTCACCTTCTGAAACAACAGTAGAATTCTTGCTCCACTTTACTACACTCTGGGGCGATCGATGGTCTAAATGATCTCAGGTAGCATCAGCTATTCCAAGTTCCACAGTAGCCTTCCAGCGATGTACCACTGAAAACCATATCTTTCCTCATTCTCATCTCTCCTCCCTCTGCCATTTTATTGACTCAAATTTGGCATGTGTGGTGATCATCTGATTAATGGTTTCTTGATGTATTTAATGTATTTTTACCATTTGTGTGAACAGGATTCAGGTCATCATTTAAAAAAAAAAAGATGACGGTGGCGCAGAGGTTAGAGTTGCTGCCTTACAGCGTCAGAGACCCGGGTTACTGAATTTGTACGCTCTCTCCGTGACCGTGTGGGTTTTCTCCAGGTGCTCCAGTTTCCTCCCACACTCTAAAAACATACAGGCTTGTAGTTTAATTGGCTTCGGTAAAAGTGTAAATTGTCCGTGCTGTGTAGGATCGCTGGTGGGCGCGGACTCGGTGGGCCGAACGGCCTGTTTCCGTGCTGTACCACTAAACTAAACAATAAATTATTGAAAAAAGGATTCAAAACCATCTATCAATTGACATCCCCACACAAATTTAGAACAACATATTAGTGCAAGGGGTCTCAATTAACCAATCCATTCCTTCTCTCCACAGATGCTGGCCGTCTCGCTGAGTTACTCCAGCATTTTGTGTCCATGCTCAATTTTAACATCCTTACATGGTCTCATCCCTCCCTGTAGCTGGAATCTCCTACAACCGGGCAATATTCCAAGAATCCATACTCCTGCAATTCCAGAGCACCCTTGAATTAAATCATCAGAAGCCCTTCAGCAGCTGTTCTCCTTGGCCCTGGAATTCCTCCATGAAACCGCTGTTTGTTCCTTGTCCTTAACACTCCCCTTAAATCCCTCCTCCTTGCCATGTATTTTTTGTCATCTGCCATAACATCTCAGTGTAAATGTTATATCGCTAGCATTCTAGTGAAGTGCTTTGGGACATTTTCCAACATTATAAAGTTATTTTGTTGATACAACTCTTTTGCTGTGTCCACTGATTTTACGTTGGACCATAAAACAGTTAAATGCCGTTTATGGAAGGTCATAAGGTCAGTATCAGGCCATTCTGCCCATCAAATCTACTCCACCATTCAATCATGGCTGATCTATCTCTCCCTCCTAACCCTCTCTCCTGCCTTCTCCTGTAACCCCATAATTTAGTTTAGTTTAGTCGCGAGATACAGCGCAGATACAGGCCCTTCAGCCCACTGAGTCTGTGCCAACCAGCAATCCCTGCACACTAACACTATCCTACACACTAGGGACAATTTATAATTTTTACCAAACCAATTAGCCTACAAACCTGTCGTCTTTGGAGTGTGGGAGGAAACCAGAGCTCTGGGAAAAACCCCACGCAGGTCACCAGAGAGAAGGTACAAAATCCGTACAGACAGCACCTGTAGTCAGGATCGAACCTGGGTTTCATGGCGCTGTAAGGCAGCAACTCTACCACTGCTCCACCATGCCGCCCCTTATTCCATCATTATTAATAAATCTGCAATAGAGATATCATTATAAATGCATAGAAATAATAGAGACTAATAACATTTGCTGGAGCACATTTGCAAATATATTGCACCAATCTGTTAGATTCACAGTGAGCACATTTACCGTGACTCTAACAATATAATGAGCAATTTAGCGTGCAAAATTAAGCATCATTTGTCAAATTATGAGCCATTGCGAGCATAACAGAAACAGATGGCACTTCTGGGAGAGGAGCCCATTTCTAGTTGAGAAGGTAATAGTAAGTTGTTTTTTTCAATTATTTATTTCGTCTGTGCCCTCACTTTACTGACCATTTAAAAGTTCAACTCATTGCCAGTGGGACAGAAGTAACATTTAAGCCAGGACAATGAAGTCACCATGGATTCCATATGAAAGCAGTGGTTAACCTGTGCAAAGTGCAGAGAAGGTTCACGAGGGTTTAGCCAGGACTCGGGGGGATGTGGGGAGGGTGAACTATAGGAAGTGGATGGGCAAGCTAGGACTATATTCCTTTAAGTGCAGAAGGATGAGGGATGATCTTGTAGAGGTGTATTAGACAATGAGAGAAATTGATAGGGTGAATGCACAAGGACTTTTACTCAGGGTAGGGGAATCAAGAACCAGAAGACATAGGTTTAAGGTGAGAGGGGAAAATTTGAATAGGAACCTGAGGGACCTTTTTCACTGAGAGGGAGGTGGGTATGTGGAACGAGCTGTGAGTTGAGGTAGTTGAGCATTTAAAAGAAACTTGGAAGGTACATGGATAGGAAAGGTTTATAGCGATATGGGCTAAAGGCGGGAAAATGGGACTAGCTTAGATGGGGCAACTTGGTTGGCATGGACCAGTTGGGCCAAAGGGCCCGTATCTATGCTGTATGACTCTATGACCCTGTTATTTTATAACTCATTGGCTTTTTTTAAATCTACATCTTCCCAATGACTTCATTTTGTTCACTGCTTTTATTTCAATATGTTTTAACCAAATAAATCTATGATGGGATTATAATACGCTCAAGATTCCTCCAGGCCACAGGAATACTAAATCAATAACATAAGTGGTCCTCCACCATACCCATACAAGGCTGCAAGACCTTTCAATCCCCTGCATGAAACATTGTTTCAGACTCCTTTCCAAAAATTGGCCAGGTTCACTGAGAATTCCAGTGGGAGACATTTCCAACCATGGGGCAGGGCTGAAACCTTCACAAGGATTAGAATTTCAGATTATTACAAACATACCTCATCAACGTCTAATAAAAGTCACATGGAAACTTTACCAATAAAGGGAGCATGTTGCAGTCCAGGAACTAATAAAAAGCTATAGCTGATAATGTTTAATACCCGAGCCAAGTACACAACCAGTCTCCCGGTACTTTGCTGATATATCAGCATAGATTTCTCCTCTTAAGTCTCCAGAGTGGGGCTTGAATTCATATCTTTTTGAGTCTGAGATGGGAGTGTTACTGATTGAGACCCCAGCTGAAAACACTTGGCATCACGTGACAAACCAGAGATAATATTTTCCCAGTGAGTTTTAGTTTAGTTTAGTTTAGTTTAGAGATACAGCCCTTCAATCCACGGAGTCCACGCCAACAAGTGATCCCCGTACACTAGCACTATCCTACACACTAGGGGCAATTTACAATTTTTACCAAAGTCAATTACAAACCAATAGGTCTTTGGAGTGTGGGAGGAAACCAGATCACCCGGGGAAAGCCCACGCGGGCATGGGGAGAATGTACAAGAACGTACAAACTCCGCACAGAGAGCATCCATAGTTAGGGTCAAACCCGGGTCTCTGGAGCTGTAAGGCAGCAACTTTACCGCTCTGCCAACCGAGTTGTTGAACCAAATGCAACAAAATGAATTCCCACTCTTTACTGAGTCAAGCAATGTCAACCAGGGTTAAACAGGTATTGCTATAGACTCATAGCCATACGCCATACATCACTATAGCAGGCCCTATACATCACAGTAGCAGGCCCTATGGCCCATCTTGTTCATACTGACCAAGCAGGCTTTCTGGGCTAGTCCCATTTGCCTGCATTTGGTCCATATCATATCGTCCTAAACCCTTTCTGTCAATATATCTGTCCAAATAATTTATGACGTTCAGAATTCTTTCCATTTCTAAAGCTTCCTCTGGTAGGTTATTCCATTTACAGTGAATAAGTTGCCCCTGAGGTCACTCTCAACCTCTCCCCTCCTACCTTCAATTCATGCCCCTTGGATTTAGAATCCTCTCCACTTGGAAAACATTGTGAATTCTGCAGAACTCATTGCTACAGATGTGGAGGCCAAGTGATTGGGTATTTTTACAGCGGAGATTGACAGGTTCTTCATTAGTACGGGTGTCAAAGGTTACCGGGAGATGGCAGGAGAGTGTGGTTGAGAGGGAAAGATAGATCAGCCATGATTGATTGGCAGGGTAGATTTAATGGGCCGAAAGGCCTACTTCTGCTCCTATGACTAATAAACGTATATTTTCATGTCAGTGTACATCGTGGGAAGCTACTAGAGGTATTCAGTGCTCAGTTTTGAGATACAGCATGGAAACAGGCTCTTCGGCCCACCATGCCGACCATCGATCACCTGTTCATCCTAGTTCTATGTTCCCCATTTATGCATCCACTCCCCACGCACTGGGAAGTTCCCAAACACTAGGTGCCTTAGTTCATGTTGGTGGTAGGGATGGTAGATTTGGGAGGAAATATACAAGGGAATCAAACATTCCACATTTTGTGTATACATCAGTGTTTTCGAAATTTAAAATGTAAATTAAATTGAACATTGCTCTATAATATTTCTGTTTTCTTCCTTAATCAATGTTCCTAGTCATTGGTATGTGTGCATCTTTCAAATCCATATCTCAAAAGTAAGGCTTCTGAAACAGCATGGAAACAGATGTCCTTTAATGATTCACTGATCCTGTGATTGATGTAATTTGCCATATTGGAGTTTGGAACTGATTGCATTACTGGATGCAAGTGTAAATAAGCAACTCAATATCGATCGGAAGTCATTGGGGAGAAATTAACCTCTAATTACTGGATGGAATTGGTGGGAGATGAATCTCTTCACCAGTTGGTATTGCACCAAATATTGTCCCTTGTTGGGGAGGCCACAGGCTAATTTTTCCCCTTCTCTATCTTAACTTCACTTTGCTGCCCAAACTAGTGTTGACCTGAGCAAGTGATAAAAGTCCTAGATTGTGGAAGCCTGATGAGCCCTGAATTAACTGACTTAATGTGGATGGATGTTATGATTATTGCATTAGTCTCAAAATGGTTAAAGACAGCTACAAATCCCATTGGTAGTCATAATCTGATCACAGGAAAAGGACATTGTCCTGGCCCGAAACATCACCTATCCACGTTCTCCAGAGATGTAGAAATTAGGAACTGCTGATGTTGGTTTACTCTAAAAGACATAAAGTGCTGGAGTAACTCAGCGGGTCAGTCAGCATCTCCGGAGAATGCTGGATAGGTGACGTTTCGGATCGGGACGCTTCTTCAGACCCCTGTCTGATAGGTGAAACCTCACCTATCCATGCTCTCCAGAAAAGCTGCTTGTCCCATTGAGTTCTCCAGCACTTTGTATCCTTTCCTGTAACTCACTATCTGGAGATGCTTGTTTCAACATTGTGCAGTCACAACCTTGTATTAGGAATCATTATTTTTACTATTATTATTTACCACTGTCTGAAGAGGGGTCCCAACATGAAATATTGCCTGTCCATTCCCTCCACAGATGCTGCATGGCCTGCTCAGATTCTCCAACACTTTGTGTTCTGCTCATTATATTTAATGGGCTGAGAGGTCAGTCAGGATTTATCCAGGACAAGATGATTTTCAGGCCTGCCAATTTTGACTATTCAGCCCCACATCCAAAGAATGATCACTGAGAGAGTGTCACAGTAATGTTGCATTGATCCTGGCCCATGTAATCAGTGGAAGCCAGTGATGATTCAGGGCACTGTTGGGAGATTTTTCCACTATGTATAGTGAACCATGCACTACCATGAAGCTGTCCCAGAAATACTGCAGGAGCATTATCAATATCTGACACAAAATGCTGGATTAACTCAGCAGAGTCAGGCAGCATCTCTGGAGAATGCTGGGTGCAGTAGGTGACGTCGTGGGTCGGGAGGACCCCTGGCTTGGTGGAGGTCTGAGGAAGGGTCCCAACCCAAAACCTCACCTATCCATGCTGCTTGACTCATTGAGTTACTCCAGCACTTTGTGTCTTTTTTTTGTAATCCAGCATCTGCAGTTCCTTGTGCCTCCATTGTCAATGTCTCATTGGATTATCACGTAGCAACCAGCTCTGCCCTTCCTTTCAAGCAGAATCATTCCATTCTCCAGCTCATGTTGTCTCCCGTAATGCTAAGCATTAATTGATTTCTTAAAATGTTTTCCTGGAGTGTTCCTTTGAAAAATTACGAGATAAATAACACATCGATTTTCTGATTAATTGCTGTAGTCCGCCTTGGTGGAGGTAAGTGATTGACTCTCTTTAGCAAGTGTGTGGTGTGATCTACACTCACCCTGGCTTATCCTTCATTGCTCGGGGTGGTAAAGAGTTATGGGAAGTAAGTCGTGCACTGAGAGGAAGTGTGCCTTTCTTGCAGGATATAGAAGCACAAATTTCCCTTTCTCCTGTGCCCCTCCCATAGAAGATCTTGGAGGGGGTCGTTTCCCATCAAGTCCAACCACACTAGTCCATCCAGAATGCTTCTTGAAAACTCACTGCCCATAGTCCATAGTTAAACAAAACACACAGAATACTGGTGTAACTCAGCTCATCAGGCAGTATCCCTGGAGTACATGGAGCAGTGGCATTTCAGGTCAGGACCCTTCTTCAGACCATGGTTAATGATTTCCCCTCCATTGCTTCACAGTTAAATCCAGGGTAATAATTCAAACGAGGGAAAAGATGGGTGCAGACTCAAAATGTCACCTGTCCATGTTCTCCTAGGATGCTGCTTGACCCGTTGAGTTACTCCAGCACTTTGTGTCCTTTTGTGTAAATCAGCATCTACAGTACCTTGTTTCTACATTTTGATTCATCCTGAGATGTTGCCTGACCTGCTGAGTTGCTCCAGCTTTTACTGGATTTTTTACTCATCAATCCAGCATCTGCAGTTCCTTGTGTTTCCCTACACACTAGGGGCAATTTACAGAGATCAATTAACCTAAAATCCCGCACATCGTCAGGATGTAGGGGGAAACCGGGGCACCCGGAGGAAACCCACGTGGTCACAAACTCCACACAGTATGCAAACCTAACACAGGCAGCACCTGAGGTCAGGATCGAACCCGGGTCTCTGGCGCTGTGAGGCAGCAACTCTACCGGCTGTGCCACCGTGCCGCATGCCAAATCAAGCCAAGTCAATAGTCATTGACGCTGTGACACGTTCAAATCAGGGCCTCAGTATTTTAGAATCAGGTATCATATAGGATACTGTAGTTTATTGTCCAATCACTCCCCCATTCATCAACATGAGAGCGATATAGTAGGATATTGTATCCTGGACTGCAAGACATGCATGTGTGTTGTTCCTGTTAAGAAATATAAAGGCTGCGCTGTTTAAATGCGGAGGGATGTGCGTTTCATTTTGCATGCCAACCCTTTCTTGCGGCTGGAACTGCAGTCTACGTTTTAGACAATGGTGAATCTGTGGGTCATTTAATGCCTCCATCTTAATGAGTCTGGCTGAACAAGACGATTGATTTTCCACCCTAGGCTGAGGCCAATGTGCAGAAGGCTTCGGTCGACGTTAATCACACTACGCATCAGCTGGAGGAGATCATTTTCAAGTTTCAGAAGGAGAAACTGAAGGACCTCAAGGTACAAGGCGAGGAATCAAGCTCTCCATTGATATGCTAGTTTCCAGTCTTTCCTGAGGGCTTTTCGTTGCCTCACTAATCTCAGGCTCAAAGGTCTTAGTGAGCACCTCATCTGAGCAATACTGGTCACAGTGCTACAGGCCACATTCATTAGGTATATGCAGCACCACTTTCCTGAATGACTTTAATAAATAAACACTTTTAATGACTCTCCTTTCACTCTACTACTTTACTCACTCAACTCCCAGCCTTGCCCGTCATTTCCCTTTTATCCCATCTCTCTCCTCCCCCTGCCCTATTCCACCTAATCCCTCCAGCTTCATATTTCACTCCTCTTTTCTCCTTATCTGAGTCTCTTTTGTCTCCTTTTCACCCCGAGCCTTTGTCACTAACTCCACCCATCCGCCAATGAACCCCCCCACCCCCCCCTCCTGTATTCACCTATCACTTTCCAGGCATTGTCCCCACCTCTCTTTTCCAGCTATCTCCCTACTACTCCTACCAATCTGAAGAAGAAGGGTCCCGACCCGAAACATCATCTGTCCATTTCCTCCACAGAATGATGCTGCCTGACCTGCTGAGAGCCTCCAGCACTTTGTGTTTTGACCCTAATTCTCTTTCTCTCTTTTCTAGTCTCAGTCCTCTCCTTTCTTTGCGAGCTGTGCTCAGGTTTCCCTGGAACGAGAATTGCATTTCTCAATTCTTCATCTAAACAGGGGTCCTGAGAATTCTCTGAGCAGAGATAAGGGATTCAACGGAGGCTGCAGCTTGATCACCACATCAAATATCTATTGCCAGCACGCAAATTATTTTATTTTTATATTTCTGGTAGGATATCTTCTCAAACTTTGTGTCAATTGAGATGACATTCCACGCCAAAGCTCTCGAGGTGTACACAAATGCCTTCCAATGTTTGCACGACTTTGACGAAGGGAAAGACTTGGAGGTACGAATGGGACTAGCCTGATTTCACTTCCTGTACATAATGTGCAACCGATCTAGGCTTGGATATGTTGTATTCAAAAATACAACGATAAATAAAAGCACAAAACATTTTTGAGCAGACAGCTGTGGAGGCCTGGTCAATGCATATTTTTAAGGCGGAGATTGACACATCCTTGATTAGTGCGGGTGTCTGGGGTTATGGGGAGAAGGCAGGAGAATGGGGTTGAGAGGGAAACATAGATCAGCCATGATTGAATGGTGGAGTAGACTTGATGGGCCGAATGGCATAATTCTGCTCCAAGAACTCATGAACTTATGGCATCCCATCTACCTCATCGGAGACCTTTGAACTAGCTTTAATTGGACTTTAATGGACTTTATCTTAAACTAAACATTCTTCCCTTTATCCTGTATTTGTACACTGTGGACAATTTGATTGTAATCATGTATAGACTTTTTGCTAACTGGATAGCATACAACAAAATAGCTGTTCACTGTACCTGTCCACGTGACAATAATAAACTACTCTACTATGGATGTTGCTACAAACTCTGGGTTACAGCAGATAGAACAACATGTTTCCCCCCCACCCCAAACCCCTCCCTCCCCAACCCCCCCCCCCCCCCCCACCCCTCCCTCCCCATCTTTTCATGTAAGATCCCAATTTTTCTTACCTTTTGATTGTTGGATTTCCTTTTCTGCAGGCGTTTAGGTCAAAGATCTGCATTGATGTCCTGGAGAATAATGCACGTCCAGTGCAGACTCACGGCCCCTTGGGCACCCAGCACTCCATGCGCCGCCAGGTAATGCACAATACGCCAACCACCGTTGCAGCGGACAAAGGGATAGTACAAGCTAGGCCAGCCATTTAGTGCAGCAAGATATCAAAAGACTGGGGAATTGGAGAGGCAGATAAATGTTACTTGGACACACTCTGAGTCCATCGTGTGTGATAAACTCAGAGCAGTGTAACTTCCTCAGTGAGGAATGTGGGGAATCCACTGTGGTGGATGTTTATGTTGATTTTTATGTAGTTGTGTGTCTTGTTACTTTTTTTTCCGTATGGCTGTATGGTAATTTGCACATCACCGTACCTTAATTGGTACGTGACAATAAAAGACCTTTGGAAACCTTTGAACTCTGTGGGTCAATGAGGCAGGAAATTGCCAACACTCACTATGACTATAGACGGGGGGCAAATGGGACTAGCTCAGATGGGGCATCTTGGTCAGCATGCGCGAGTTGGGCGGAAGGGCCTATTTTTGTGCCAAATGGCTGATTGAGGCATTGGCACAGCAGTAGAGTTGCTGCTTTACAGCACCAGCGACCCATGTTCAATCCTGGCCACATGTACTGTCTGTAAGGCGTTTGTACATTCTCCCTGTGACCTGCGTGGGTTTTCTCGCCAGTTCCTGTTAAATCTTTCCACCCTCACATTAAACCTATGTCCTCTATGTTCTTGATTTTCTTTCTCTGGGTAAAATACTGTGCGTTTACTCTATCGATTTTCTCATGATCTTATACACCTCCATAAGATAACCTTTTAGCTTCATGCACTCCAAGGAATAAAGTCCTAGTCACAAATAGACCCTTTGGCTCAATCTGTCCCTATAGCTCAGGTCCTCGAATCCTTACAATGACCTTGTAAATCTTGTCTACACCCTTTCAAACTTAACACAATCTTTCCTATAACAGCGTGGTCAATAGCGAACACAATTCTCTAAATACTCTTTATTTCTGCAATTGACTGGCAACTTTGTGCTCCGGATACTCTGGCCACCATCGAGCAATCTTTGTCTTTGATTTCAGGGACAGGTTTCAGAGGATGAGCAGGATGAGGAAGATGAAGAGGAGGAGGAGGAAGTTGAAGAGTTGCAGGAAGTCAGTGATGAAGATTACAATCAATACTCGAAGATTAAAAAATGAGATATTTGATCACTGACAGTTCCTCCTGTTCCCTTCCTGTGAATGCCCTGGATAAAACAAGAGTGTTCACTTTCTCATTTGGAAACACTTTGCTTTATATTGCTCTCTCTCCATCAAACTCCAATATTTCAGGATCAGCTGGGAATCTACCAAGGAATTTGCATTCATATTTTGCTTTGTGATACTGTTTTCTAAATTATTGTTTCTGCGAGTGAGATGAGTGAGTTGACAGCAAACCAAACCATTTGCGATGTGTGACTTGATGTGTAACCAAACCATTCCATAAAGTGAAAATCAAAAAAAACCTGCAGATGATGTAAATCTGAATTAAAAACAGAACCAGTTAGAAACACTCAGCGACCTAAGATAAAGTCCAGTCAAATCCGATTAAAGATAGTCTGAGGGTCCTCAATGAGGTGGTTAGCAGCTCAGGACCGCTCTCTTGTTGCTGGTAGAATGGTTCAGTTGCCTGATGATAGCTGGGAGAAACTGTCCCTGAATCTGGAGGAGTGCGTTTTCACACTTCTGTATCTCTTGCCTGATGGGAGAGGGGAGCAGAGTGAGGCTCGTTCTTGATTATGCTTGTGGCCTTGTCAAGGTTGCTTGAAGTAAATGGACCCCCACAACCTTCTGCACTTAATTTTGAGTTCAGGAAATTTCAGAGAATCAACAACGTCTTGCTTGTATGTCATGGTTCCAGTAGTGAGAACCCTACCCCACACACTTTTTTATTCCTGTTGCTGATTATTTATTCATCAATTTACAGTCTGACCTTTTGTTATCCTTCAAATGCATTTACCACCCTCTGTCACCCATTCAGTCGTTTAATCTCTCCATCACCAACCAATTGAAGACAATCCCTGTTATTCCCTCCTTCCTCCGTTCCCAGCTCTGATGGAAGGTCATTGACCTGAACCATTATCACGGCTCCTCTCACTCAGATGCGGCCTGGTCCGTTGAACATTTCCAATATTATCTATTTAATTTCAGGTAAGCAGCATCTGCAGTTTGCTTTTTATTGAAAAAGATGGAACTGAACAGATCCCTCAGGCAGTTGTCTTGTGTTTAATAAAAGTGTTGCTTGGTTCAAATATTTGTTTGTTTACCCATTGATCATTAGTTGGCTTCTCGACATTTTCTCATATTTTTCCCTGTTCTAGGAATGCTCTCTTATCCTTTATCAGATGGGCAGCAATGTATCGCAGCAGTAGAGTTGTAGCCTTATAGCACCAGAGACCTGGGTTTGATCCAAAGTTGATTAAAATTGTCCAAAGTGCATAGGATAGTGTTAGTGTAAAGGGTGATTGCTGGTTGGTTCGGACTCGATGGGCTGAAGGGCCTGTTTCCACGCTGTACCTCTAAAGTCTAAAGATGCATCTTCTAACTCAACAGTAAGAAGACACTGGGTTAGTGTCACGTAGGATCTTACAGCATGGAAACAGGCCCTTTGATCCAGCAAGTCCACACTGACCATCAAACACCCATTGACCCCAGTACTACACTAATCATAGGTTCCGCCCGACCCGCTGAGTTGCTACACTAATTCCTATATTCTCCCCACATTCCTACCAACTTCCCTGGATTCCGCCACTTACACCTCGGAGCAGCAGCAATTTATTTTATTTTATTAGAAGTAGGTACAGTAATATGGCACCAAGGTGCCTAATATATATTGACAGGTTACATTTTATGTACAGCTTCTTCTTTTTATTTTTTTTAATAATGAAAGAGAAAAAGAGAGAATAGATAATAAAAGATAGAAAAACATGTGATATATGGTGTGTGAAAAGGAAAAAGGGGTGAAAGAGGAAAAGTGAAGAAAAGAAGATAGAAAGAAAAAGAGTAGAAAATAAGAGATTAAGGAGATCGTTATTTATATTCTTGACCATCCTTCACCCAGTCCTGAAAGTTAGTCTCTACAATTTTGTTGCACCATATGCTTCCAAAAAGTCGATAAATGGAGACCAACTCGTTAAGAATTGGTCTGATTTATCTATTAGGAGGAATCGCATTTCCTCAAGATGTGCGGTGTCCAACATGTTTGAAATCCACATTTTAAGCGTTGGTATGGGTGTATTTTTCCAAAATTTAAGTATACGTTTTTTTGCCGTTATTAACCCATAATTTAAAAAAAATTTGAGATGAGTTCAATTTGTTCCCGTCTTCCGTTACTCCAAATATAATCATTTCAGTATTAGGTTCCATTTTTATCTTGAATAATTTTGTAAATATTTCAAAAATATCACTCCAGAATTTATAAAGTTTTATGCAGGAAACAAAAGAGTGTGTTATAGTTGCATTTTGGGATAGACATTTATCACAAATGGGGGAAGTATCTGGATAGAATTTATTCAGTCTAGTTTTTGAATAATATAATCTATGTAAAATTTTAAATTGAATTAAATTATGTCTTACATTAATCGAACATTTGTGTATATATATCAAATACTGTTCCCATGTTTCCTTCGTGATTTTTATCATTAATTCTCGTTCCCAATCTTCTCTAAGTGCCTCTGTCGATGGTAGTTCTATATTTAGAATACTATTATATAAGTATGATATTAATTTCTGTGAGTCAGCCATTTATCCCACTGATCTGCACTTCCTTCGGATGTGGGAGGAAACCCACAGTCTTAGGATTGTCCTCACTATCATCAAGTTACGAACATGTAACAAATGACTCCTTTGTAGTGAATCCCAGAAGATTTACTTCAATTTATATGGCCAATTGTGTTGGTTAAAAACTGGTAAGACAACAAACTGCATTTTTTAAATTTAGTTTAGTTTAGCTTAGAATGGGATACAGAGCGGAAACTGGCCCTTCGGCCCACCAAGTCCATGCCAACCAGCGATTACTCGTACACTAGTTCCATCCTACACACCAGGGACAATTTACAGAAGCCAATTATCCTACCAACCTGCATGTCTTTAGAATGTGGGAGGAAAGCAGAGCACCCGGAGAAAATCCACACGGTCACAGGGAGAACGTACAAACTCTGTACAGCATCCATAGACAGGATCGAACCTGAATCCACTGGTGCTGTAAGGCAGCAACCCTGCTGCTGCGCCAATGTGCTGAAATGTTGGTGTCGACTATGGCATTCCATCTCCCCAGTGCTAAACATCCTTGGAGGGCCTCCGGCATCGCATTCTCCATCTGCAGTGAGATGGATGAGAGGCAAAGAAAGAGAGGCAGGCAACCAGAGCAACCATACTCACAGGCCTAGTCCATCCAAGTCAGGTCTCCATCAGATGCACCTGAATGGAGTTGCTGGTGTTCACCCTGTAACCCAACTCGGAGATACCAATTAGTTTAGTGGTTAGATGGAGCCTAGTTAGTTACTAGTTAGTTAGTTAGTCAGTAGAGTATTTGGTCAGACAAGGAGATAGGGGTAGATTTAATGAAGCAAGAACCAACTTTCTCTGTCACCAAAGTGGAAGGACAACAGTGTTAAAATGACTTGTAGTTAATGTAAGCAGTTGGCAAATGGTTTTATTTGGAAGATTCAGAGAACCTTTGGGCTTGAGCCAGTTAGAACATGGATGAAACAACACACAACTTCTCCAGGGGGTATTGGTGAAGGAGTGGGCTGGAGCTGGTTGCACTGGCATTCCCTTCTACTAATGCATGCGGTTTGGGAGCCTTCTTTGTGTCACAAAGGGTTAGAAGGGTCATGCAGTATTTCTCCCCCATACATGTCATGCCTAGCCTTGTGGTTCAACACCATTTATATTGGAGCTGTCTAAAGTGGACTCTTGGTTAACCATTGGCTGGAAGAGTTGCTGCCTCACAGTGCCAGACTCCCAGTTTTGATCCTGATCTTAGATGCTCTCTGTGTGGAGTTTGCACGTCCCCCCTGTGACCGCGTGGGTTTCTTCCCACATCCCAAAGATATGTGGGTTTGTAGTTTAATTGGCCGCAGTAAATTGCCCCGAATGTGTAGGGGCTGGATGAGAAATTGGGATAACATAGAACTAGTGTGAACGGGTGATTGATTGTTAGCATGGACTCGGTGGGCCGAAGAGCCTGTTTCCATGTGGTATCTTTCAATCAGACTCATGCATTAACTATGCAATGCTTCGGAGGCCGTCAATGTAAAAAGCCTGCACTCCCAGTCTTAACATCAGCCTCCAGAGAGCATCCAGAAAATGCAATAACAACACATTAACTACAAGTAGGAGAGCAGTAATAATGCACTAACCACAGTCAGACTCCTGTACAAGTACATTAAAAAATGATTATACCTTTCAAGCTTATGGGAGCTTATTTTCACAGCAGTGCTCCATCCCCGAGAGTACTGTACAAATATCTGCAAACCTCTTTAAATAGTAACATGTGGTTTTGAATGGTTAAAAGAAACTTGGGAGTGCTTGAAATTCGGAATAGTTACCAGTGTGACACAACTCTCAAACAAGCACCACTGCATTTTCTAATAAACAATAGTCAAGGAAGGTGCTATGTAATCTATTTGATTCATTTTGACGTGTGTGCGTTATCCTCGTCATTGAGTGGCTACTCTCTGGTACCCTGAATAATTAAACTCAATTGTACATGTTTTAGAATGGTTTTGGAATTAATACGTTTGCCAGTTTTTTTCTGGGTACAGCTGCATCTCTTTGGAGGGTTTAATGAACAGGCGAAGTTGCTTATTTATTCATTTGCAAGAGCACAAATTGGCCATCTTGAAATACCCTGGTGCAGTTGGGAGTGAGTCACCTACTCAAACCATTACCGTCCCTGTACATCCCACAGGTCTGTTGGGCAGGGATTTCCAGAGATTAGCCCCAGTTACTCTTCCCTGAGGAAGAGTAATAAGTAATAAGAGTAATAAGTGGTGGAACAAGGAATTGCAAATGCATGTTCACCAAAAAACAAAGGGCTTTTATTTGTAAAGATATCGAAAATTTCATTCCAAAATTTTTGAATTTTTGTTCAGAAAACAAATGAGTGCGCTATAGTAGCTTCTTGGGATTGACATTTATCACAAATGGATAATACATTTGGGAAAATTTTATGGATTTTAGTTTTGGAATAATATAATCTATGTAAAATTTTAAATTGTATTAAAGTGTGTCTTACATTAATCGAACATTTATGCACGTTTAATAAGTGTTCATTCCAACTTTCCTTTGAAATTTTAATAGCTAACTCCCAGTCTCTTCTGATACCCTCCGTAGATGGTATTTCTACATTTAAGATAATATTATACAAATATGATATTAAGTTTGCTGATTCGGCTTTTATCTGCATTGCCTCATCCAATACATCTGCTGGGTTATTATAATGATCTTTTGTATATTTTTTCAAATAGTTGCATATTTGAAAATATTTAAAATATTGATTATTTTAATTGTTGTAATGAAAGCAATACTGTAATTGTTGAAATGAAAGTAATTTTCCAGTTTCATACAAGTCACCGAATGTTTTAATTCCTAGTCTATCCCAATGTGTAAAAGCTTTATCTATAATAGAGGGATTAAACGAAGGGTTATTAACTATGGGTGATCAAAGTGATAAATTTCTTAATTTTAAATTTTGTTTTATTTGTTTCCAAATTCGGATTGTGCTATGTATAATTGGGTTCTTATTATAATTTATATTATTCAGTTTCATTGGTGAGAGGAGGATCGCTCCAATGTGTCCAGAGGAGCAATCCTCTTTCTCCATTACAATCCAGTCCACTTGCTGGGCGGAGTTATCCATCAGTTGAATCATATTTTTAATATTTACTGACCAATAATAATACATAAAATTAGGTAGTGCTAAACCCCCTAATACTTTAGGTTTATTCAAGTGAGTTTTTTGTATTCTATGTGATTTATAGTCCCATATAAAATTAGTGATATCTGAGCAGTTAAAAAAAAAACTTCTTTGGTAAGTATATAGGAATTGATTGAAATAGGTATAAAATTTGTGGTAGAAAGATCATTTTTATTGCATTTATTCGGCCTATTAAAGACATCGGGAGCGTTTTCCAGAATTTAATTAGTGTGTTTAATTTATTAAGTAGGGGATCACAATTTGCCTTAAACATACCTTGATATGTTCTAGTAATTTCGATTCCCAAGTATTTAAATTTTTCTGTCGCTATTTTAAAAGGGAATTTTAAAAGATGTTGAATCTTTCGGTTTTATTGACATAATTTCACTTTTATTCCAATTTATTCTATATCCAGAAAAAGATCCAAAGTCTTCAATTAAATTTAATATATTTGGTATAGTGATTTGAGGTTTTGTAATGTACAGTAATATATCATCCGCGTATAAAGATATTTTATTATATGAATCTTTAGTATTATATCTATGGATATCAGAGTGTATTCTAATTTTATGTAAGCCCTTTCACCCATATGCTTCCCTGCTTTACATTTCACTCCTTTTCTGCCTCTTGTCTCATTTTCATCTCTAGTCATTGTCCACCCACCTGCCATCAACCCCCCCATATATGTATCTGCCAATCACTTGCCAGGCTTTGTCCAGGACCACTCATCCTATCCTACCCCCCCCCCCCACCCCCCCACCCCCCCCCCACCCACCCCCACCACCCCCCCCCACCGACCCACTTTTCCAGCTTTCTCTTCCCTACTACAATCAGTCCGAAGAAGGATTCCAACACAAAGTGTCACTTATCCACGTCTTCCGGAGATGCTGCCCGCTGAGTTACTCCAGCATTTTGTGTCTTTTGGTAAACCAGCATCTGCAGTTCCTCGTGTCTCCATCTAACATAGTGTACAGGTACAGGATAAAAGGTATAATGTTTAGTGCAAGATAGAGTCCAGTAAAGTCAGATTGAAGCTAGTCCAAGGGTCTCCAGTGAGGTAGACAGTAGGCCAGGACCACTCTCTAGTTGTTGATAGGATGGTTCAGTTGCCTGATAGCAGCTGAGAAGAAACTGTCCCTGAATCTGGAGGTGTGCATTTTCACACTTCTGTACTTCTTGCCCGATGGCAGAGGGGAGAAGAGGGAGTGTCTGGGGCGAAAGTCGTCCTTGATTATGCTGGTGGTCTTGCCGTGGCAGCGTAAAATGTTGATGGAGTCAATGGTAGGGAGGTTGGTTTGTTTGATGGTCTGGGCTGCGTTTTAAAGAGTAGTAAGCTCCCACCACAGTATGGTAGACAATTTTAAAAAGGACCTTCAAAGGGGACATTTCCAGCTGGACTTGTCCTTTAAAGAGGAAGAGCTGTGTGTCTGATAGGGCCTGCTGAAGAGTTTGGTAAGTTTCTTCAGTGTATTTGACTGCTCACTGCAGCCAGGGTGCACGTGTGGTGGAGGCGGGCAGTGGTCCTGCAAAGAGGGACGGGAGATTCTTCCAAAATGTTTGTGGAAAATTCAACAGTGGCTGGATGGTGACTGACATCATGAACTGAAATGTGAAGGAGTGAAACATTTTCCCTCACAAGCTATTGGGCGGCACAGTGGCGCAGCGGTAGAGTTGCTGTCTTACCGCACCAGAGACTCGGGTTCGATTCTGACCACGGGAGCTGTCTGTACAAAGTTTGCACGTTCTGTCCGTGACCTGCGTGGGTTTTAACCGGATGCTCCAGTTTCCTCCCACGTTCCAAAGATGTACAGGTTTGTAGGGCTTATTGGCTTCGGTAAAGATTGTTAGTTGTTCCTAGTGTGTAAGATAGTGTTAGTGTGCAGGGATCGCTGGTCGGCACCGACTGGGTGGGCCAAAGGCCTGTTTCCGCGCTGTATCTCTAAATTAAACTAATTAAACTAAACTAAAACATTTCAGATGAACATATAGATCTGAGTGTGGCAGTGTTTTTATCAAAAATTCACTGAGATTTACTGAGGCGTAATCTTGAGTTGGGAGGATAATGTACAAATACAATGATGAACTGGGATTCTATTTAGCCTGTCTCTGCAAAGCCACAAAGTGCAAACCTCATTGTAAAGTGCTCCAAATGATCACATCTGGAGCCAGTTTAAGGCATGTTGCTTAATGGTGTGGGACGTTTCAATCGAATGGTAGCTGCTTATAAATTAGTGGCTTCTACTGCTTGGAAGAGGCTTGAGTTTTCAGGGGCACACTAGGGAGGTCGTGATATTATATAAAAACAAGGTAATGCAGAAGAGATGCTGGTTTACCAAGGAAAGACACAAAGTGCTGGAGTAACTCAGCGGGTTATGTGGGAAATTCATCTGGACGCTTCCAATTGTCCTTCACCCTTCTGCTGACCTAATGCCTTGGGAGTCGATCACCTTGTTCCAGACATGACCAATAATCATGGGCTATACAGTAGGTTGTGTCTGGTATGAGCATGTTTCATTAATGCTATGCACCAAAGAAACCCCCGCATTAGATAGCCGTTCTTGTTAACCTTGTACGTAGGTGCAATCATGCACAGAACTAAATCCCACCAACCCCACCTCTCAATCCTCTTCTGCATACCGCACACCCAAGTGTCACCAATGTCCTGCTTCCTGATACCTCCATCAATTCCCAATCACACCTTTCACAGATCTTTAGCCACAAAGATCTTTAGCTACAGTGGGGAACTTTGATGCCGCTGTGGGGATGTTTGCGTTGTGGACTACTGTGTTCTGTGTTTTTGTGTGTTTCTTTAAATTATTTGTATGACCGTAAGGGAAGTAGCATTTCGTTGTCTCTTAATTGAAGACAATGACAATAAATTGAATCAAATCAAAAATCAAATCAATCAAAAACCTTGTCCACCAGTTCCCTGAGGTCTGACACACAAGCCATCCTTCGAGGAACACGTTCCTGCTGTCCTTCAATCAACCGATTCCCCAATGACCTTCCATTGAGCAATAGGAGCCTAACACCTATCTCCCTGGCCCATGATGACCATGTGAACCCCAGATTCCTCTGGATTTCTCTCTTGGGAGATCAAGTCCCCTTGCCTCCCATCTCCTTACCCACATCTCCAGCTGTCTCCTGACCCTATTTGATAGCAGAGTTATTGAGGAGATCTTTTTAATTGGATCAGAATGAGTTAATTCCACAGGGAACCATCCCTGAGAGAAATGTTCTCAACAGAAGGGACCATGATATCATTTGCAAACTATTTACTGGGAAATGTGTGATCTGTTTATATGTAATCAGTGTCATATGTTGGCAAAATTAATAGCAGGCATTATGACGTGTGGCTTGGTTCTCATGTAAAGCAATCCATTTGGCGCAAGGGTTTGTCAGTGTATGGTGTTGGATGCAGAGTTCATTTTATACATGATTTGAGAAACAATTATGATCCATTAATGAACAAGTTGAGGTTTTAAGGGGACATTTTCCACACTGCATCAAAGTGGGATGATTTGCAGATTCCTGTCTCTTACTGATCAAAGCAGTGACAAACAACACTAGAAAGAATTAACATGCTTTTCTTTAGAGACACCAAGGAACCTCAAATGCTGGAATTTGAACAAAAGACAAAGTGCTGGAGTAACTCAGCGGGGGCAGCATCCGTGGAAGGAATGGATAGATGGACGTTTTGGGTTGGGACTAATTGTGGTAGGGGGTAGAAAGCTAGAAAGGTGAGGTGGGAGCGGGACAAAGCCTGGCAAGTGATAGATGGAAGATAGACGCAAAGTGCTGGAGTAACTCAGCAGGTCAGGCAGCATCTCTGGAGAAAAAGGATGGGTGATGTTTTGGACTGATTGTAGGATTTCCTTGTCAAGTACACTCCTTCCTCCAGCTTCACTATTCACAACTCATCACTCCTTTTGTCTCACACTTTCTGTCTTTTCATCTCTGGCCTTTGTCCACCATCTCCCCATCAAATAGCCCTCCTCATCTGCATCAACCTGTTACCTGCCACGCTTTGTTCTGCCCCTCCTCTCTTCGACCTTTCACCTCCCCCACCCGCACACAGTCAGTCTTAAGAAGAATCCTGACCGAAATCGTCACCTATCCATGTCCTCCAGATAGCATGGACGTCACCTCCCCCCCCACATAAAAAAGATTAGACCTCCAAACTAAACATTTTAACATACTATAAAATAAAAAAAATGGATGAAAGAACGGACAGCTGCAGGCTGGGCAGCCATACTCGACGGCGCCCCCAAGCATGCCACGTCGAGTGATCCTCGACTTCCTCATCCACAGGCCACAGTCTGTCCGTATTGGTGGAAATGTGTCATCCTCGATAACAATCAGCACGGGAGCACCTCAAGGCTGCGTGCTCAGCCCCCTGCTTTACTCACTCTATACTCATGACTGCGTAGCTGGACATAGTGCGAACTCCATCATCACGTTCGCCGATGACACCACTGTTGTGAGACGAATCACTGATGGTGACGAGTCTGAGTATAGAAGTGAGATCGACCGATTGACCAAATGGTGCCAGCACAATAACCTGGCTCTCAACACCAGCAAAACCAAGGAACTGATTGTGGACTTTGGAAGGGGTAGGATAGGGACCCACAATCCCATTTATATCAACGGGACGATGGTGGAAAGGGTGAAGAACTTCAAATTCCTGAGCGTGCATATTTCCGAAGATCTTTCCTGGTCCCAGCACACTGATGCAATTATAAAGAAAGCACATCAGCGCCTCTACTTCCTGAGAAGATTATGGAGAGTCAGTATGTCAAAGAGGACTCTCTCGAACTTCTACAGGTGCACAGTAGAGAGCATGCTGACTGGGTGCATCGTGGCTTGGTTCAGCAACTTGAACGTCCAGGAGCGGAAAAGAATGCAGAAAGAATGCATCGGCTCTGACCTCCTCGCCATCAGGTAGAAGGTACAGGAGCCTGAAATCTGGCACATCCAGGTTCATGAACAGCTTCTTCCCCACAGCCATCAGGCTATTAAACTCGCCATCAAACAAACTCTGAACTATAACAGCCTATTGCACTATCTGTTTATTTATGTGTATATATATGGTCTATGCTATATATATGGTATATGATAAGGAGGTATATTTGTATATATATGGTCTATGCTGCATAGACACACTGAACTGTTCTGTATTTTTGCTTACAATATTCTGTTGTGCTGCAGCAAGCAAGAATTTCATTGTCCTATCTGGGACACATGACAATAGACTCTCTTGACTCTTGACTCTTGAACTGTGGGACAACATCGTTAAATCTAAAACATTTATTTGAGTATAAATACACAAGTGTAAAATCTGCTAGGCATTTAAACAAACAACATTTAAAAACAAGTTTACAAAAGATGTTCAATAGTGAAATACTGTGATTCAAATCTAGTTATGGATCAATGTGATAGGACACATCCAACGATCAACACAGGAGTGGGAATACAAGTTACAAAGCATTTTCAATAATGTTGTCACACATTACCCAAGGTTGGTGAGTGGCACAGTAGTACAGCTGGTGGAGCTGTTGCCTCACAGCACTAGATACCTGGGTACAAACCTGCCCTCTGGTGCTGCCTGTCTATTCTGACTGGATTTCATTTTATGCTCAAGTTTCCCACCACATCTCAAAAATGTGATGATTGGTAGTTAACTGGCTACCATGGCGCAGTGGTAGAGTTGCTGCCTTACTGCGCCAGAGACTCGGGTTCGATCCTGGTTATGGGTGCGGTCTATATGGAATTTGTACGTTCTCCCCGTGACCTGTGTTGGTTTTCTTACACACCCCAAAGACGTCAAGATTAATTGGCTTCGGTAAAATTTTAAATGTGTGCAAGATAGTGCTAGTGTATCGGAATTGCATGGTTTGCGCGGACTCGGTGGGCCAAAGGGCCTGTTTCCGCACTGTATCTCTAAACTAAACTAAGCTACTGAATGTTGCACCCAGTATGTAGGTGAGTGGATAGAATCCGAGGAAAATTGGTTGGAATGTGTGGAGAATAAAATATGTGTTAATGTCTGGAATTGCAAATGTATCGTGAAGCTGTAGAGCATCTAACAGCCTAGCGTTGGTCATCAACAGGGGAGATTATTCAGAAACGTAATCAAATCTGCCTGTGGAGATGAGAAGCCTTCACCAGGAAATTGGTCTTCGAGAAGACCACCATCTATGGGCAGTAAAGACACAAAGTGCTAGAGTAACTCAGCGGTCAGGCAGCATCTCTGGAGAACATGGACAGGTGATGTTTTGGTGCTCTGAAGAAAGGTCACGACCGGAAACGTCATCTATCCATGTTCTCTAGAGATGCTGCCTGATCAGCCGAGTTACTCCAGCACTCTGTGTATTTTTTGATAAACTAGTACCCGCAGTTCCTCGCGTCTTCAATGGGCATGAAGCAAACTTGTAAATGCCGTCTTCAAAAGACGCAGAACCAGATGGGAAACTCTAGTCTCCACTTCAATCAGCAATCTGTCTGCTTTTAATTTCCCTTTTTTCTTGGCACCATCTTAACTGTGTCCGTGCTGTTTCCATCTGTGAAGTGCCAGGTTTTCTACTGTGGCTTCACCATCAACTGTCATCTGGTAATGAACATTGGACCTGACACATCCGTGTATAAAAGTCACACTTGTGTGGGCGCTGCAAGAAGTGAAATCGACCCATCCGTACAGCAATCCTCGACAGAGGAGACGTTCTAGATGAGAAATCTTTCATCAACTAATGTCTTCGTGGCCAAATTTCTCCTTGAAATTGCCTCCCTTACTGTTTCCAGAATCTAATTTTACAAGAAAAAAATAATTCATATTGGGTTAAATAGGATAATTAATATCAATTTAGTTTAGTTTAGCGCAGAAACAGGTCCTTCGGCCCACCCACTCCAGACCGACCAGTGATCACTCCGTACACTAGCATTATCCTACACACTAAAGGCAATTTACAGGAGCCAATTAACCTACAAACCTGTACGTCTTTGGAGTGTTGGAGGAAACCGGAGCATCCGGAGAAACCCACGCGATCAGAGGGAGAACGTGCAGACTCTGTACAGACAGCACCCGTAGTCAGGATCGAAGCCGGGTCTCTGGCGCTGTAAGGCAGGAACTCTACTGTGCCACTGTGCTGCCCTGTCCCAATCAAACAAATACTATTTACAAAAAAATTGGATTTCTACGGCAGCTTTCATGTATCAAAGCATCTTGCAGCCGTGGAAGGTGGACAAAGGTGCTGGAGAAACTCAGCGGGTGAGGCAGCATCTATGGAGAGAAGGAATAGACGACATTTCGGGTGTAGTCACTGTTGTAACTGGCAGTTTGTGTCCAGCGTTCTTTCATAGTTATCAGAAGCCGAATGGCCTGATTGGTGAAGGCTCAGTGGGTCAAATGACCTGATTGGTATAGACACAATGGGTCAAATGGCTTTTTTCCATGCTGTTGACTCTGTAAGGTTAAGGTCACGGATTATATAATCTCAACATTTAGGCCAGGAGTGAGTTCTGGAAGTTCTTTTTCAGACGGAGATTAAACAGGCTTCCAACTCGGTTGGAGTTAGCACCCTGATGCAGTGGTAGAGCTGCTCCCTTACAGCGCCAGAGTCCCCGGTTCGATCCTGACTATGGGGTACTGTCTGTACGGAGTTTGCATGTTCTCCCCGTGACAGCGTGGGTTCCTTGGGTTCTCCGGTTTTCTCCCACACTCCAAAGACGTACAAGTTTGTATATTAATTGGCTTCAGTAAAATTATCCCTAGTGTGTAGGGTAGAACAAGTGTATGGGGATCATCGGTCAGGGTGAACGCAGTGGGCCGAAGGGCCTGTTTCTGCTCCGTATCTCTAAACTAAATTAAACTAAACTAGTTATTCGTTCGGTAACCACTTTACCTTTTGTAAAAGGTAGGTGATGATTGCTGCCAGAACAAAGTCCTGTGTTCCCAGGTCTACTACGGAGAAGAGCAGAGCATCAAACAGCAGCAGCACCAACTCATGGCCGTAGTAAAGAACATTGCTAAAGAGCATCCGTTCATCTGAAAACAAAAACAGTACAAAATGGTAGAATCATAAACCTTCCGCATCAAGCCTCTTCCCTCGAGCATTAGCAGCTGAGAAAGCAAAATATGAAAGGCTGAATAAACAAAGGCTGACATGACTGTAAACTGGGTCAGACACAGACTCCAGCGCAGAACAGAGCTGAGTGCACAGACAGCTTAGCCAACTCACACACACACACGCATTGCATCCTCTGCCATAGGTTCCAGACAACTAGAGTTGGTCAATGTTTCTGACAGAAAGGCCTAACTATCAGGCAAATATATGCCCTCAAATATTAGGGCGGCCCAGTGGCGCAACGGTAGATCTGGTTACGATCCTGACTACGGGTGCTGTCTGCATGGAGTTTGTATGTTCTCCGCGTGCTTTGATTTCCTCCCAAATTCCAAGGACGTGCTGGTTTGTAGGCTATTGGCTTCGGTAAATTGCCACAGAGTGTAGGATAGAACTAGTGCATGGTCGGCATGGACTCGGTGGGCCGATGGGCTTGTTTCCAAGCTGCATCTCTCAAGTGAACTATACTAAATCAAATTATATGTAAGAAAGAACTGCAGATGCTGGTTTAAACCAAAGATAGACACAAAAAGCTGGAGTAACTCAGTGGGACGGGCAGCATCTCTGGAGAGAAGGAATGGGTGACGTTTCGGGTCGAGACCCTTCTTCAGCCTGGTTAGGGATAAGGGAAACGAGAGATATAGATGGTGATGTGGAGAGATAAAGAACAATGAATGAATGATATGCAAAAAAGTAACAATGTTAAAGGAAACAGGCCATTGTAAGCTGTTTGTAGGGTAAAAATGAGAAGCTAGTGTGACTTGGATGGGGGAGGGATAGAGAGTGAGGGAATGCAGGGGCTACCTGAAGTGAGAGAAATCAATATTCATACCACTGGGCTGTAAGCTGCCCAAGCGAAATATGAGATGCTGTATATGAGATAATGGAAGAGACCGAGGACAGAAAGATCTGTGTAGGAATAGGAAGGAGAATTAAAGTGTCTAGCAACCAGGAGATCAGGTTTGTTCACGCGGAGCAAAGGTGTTCCGCGAAACGATCACCCAGTCTGCGTTTGGTCTCGCCGATGTACAAGAGTCCACATCTTCAACAACGGATACAGTAGATGAGGTTGGAGGAGGTGCAAGTGAACCTCTGCCCAACCTGAAAGGACTGTTGGGGTCCCTGGACAGTCGAGGGAGGAGGTATAGTGACAGGTGTTGCACCTTGTGCGGTTGCAGGGGAAGGTACCTTGGGGAGGGGGTGGGAAGGGTGGGAAGGGATGAGTTAACCAGGGAGTTGCGGATGGAACGGTCTCAAAATAAATCAACTTATACTTCTATCGATCCCCTAACATACCAAAAGCATCCCGACGTGCAACAAACATAGGAAGGTTATCGAATAACAGTTCATACCGAGCTACTTAGTGCTACAAGAACAGGGGATCAAAAGATTGAGACACAAGGTTGAGACAGCAGGTGCTGGAATCTTCAGCAAATGCTAAGTGCTGGAGGAACTCAGTAGGTCAGGTAGCATCTGTGGTAGGAATGGATAGGCAACGTTTCGGGTCGGACAACTTCTTCAACCCAACCCGAAATATCTCCAAATCATACCCTCCACAGATGCTGCCTGGTCTACTGAGTTACTCCAGTACTTTGTGTTTTGGTCAAAAGGTTGTTCAGAGTGTTAGATTTTAAACAGTGTTTTAAAGGAAGCGAGGTTCATGGAGATAAAGAGTGGCAAATAAGTTTGCAGGACACATGCTAGCTCTCCTATCTTGCCTGTAATTTGGTCTGAGCCCCTTAATTGGTCGTCAGTGACCTCAAGAAAGTTCCCCACTATTTTCATGTATTGTTGCAGAGAGTCATTGAGTATTCAAGACAGAAATGGGCCCTCCAGCCCTGCTTATCCATGCCAAACATTTAACCCAGCTACACAAATCCCATTTGCCCACATGAGGACAATATTCTTCCATGCCTTCTCTATTTAAGTGTCTACCCATATACAAATTAATAACAGGTTTATGTTTAGGTTTATTATTGTCGAGACACCGTGGAATGGTTTGTTTTGCATGTTAATTTGGACAATTCTTTACAATAAATACAATCGGCAAACGTTCAATATGCTGAGCAGAAGGAAAGATACAGAGTGTAGAATATGATTCTCAGCATTGTAGTAACTGTTTCTGATTCCACCACCTCTGCCAGTGTGTTTCATATGTCAACCATTCTCTGCGTAAAAAACACACCAAACAATTTCACTTTAAAACTCCTTCCTCTTACTTTAAACCTATGCCCTCTTGTTTTCGATATCCCTACTCTGGGAAAAAGATTTTGGCTCTCTACCCTACTAATGCATCGTATATCCTTCTGCTAGGTTACTTCATGCGCCTTCGCAACTAATATGCATTCCTTGACTGAATGCTTATCTTTCCTGCGAAAACAATATTTTAGAAAATCTGATGGAAAACATGCAAGGCTTTTGGAAGGAGAAAATAAAAATTCATCAACTTCATAAAGCCGCCAGGATTTATGATTCAAGGATATTAAACACAGGCCACAGTTTACATCAGTTACAACTTCCATTCATTTCATTTGGACTCTATAAGGAAAGGTTTAGAAGGATATAAGCCAGGTGCAGGCTAGTGGGACCAGCTTAGTTACTCAACTTGGGCGGCATGGATGAGTTGGACCGAACGGCCCGTTTCCATGCTGTTCGCTCTGGTGACACTATCATACATGGATATAAAAAGTTGCAAAACATCCAGGGGAAATTATCAAGCGGAAGTTAGCTCTGAGTTACATCTGTAACTTCTGGGCAAGTGGTTAAGACTTTCCTCAAAGAGATAGATTGTGATGACAATTTTGAAGCAAGAGAGACGTGGAGAGATGAATGAAAAAGGGAGGGGAGGAGGGTAAGATGATGGAGGGATATGAAAATGTGGAAGTGAATTTTAAAACCTAGGTACTGCCTAACCAGAACTCAATGTAAGCCAGCAAAAGACCACAGAGAAAGGTTGAATAAGACTTGGTGTGGGTTATGATACAATTTCTAGATCTCTCCACTTCCATCCCACTTTAGTAAGAACTGGTGAAAGACCATATCAAATAATATATTTAATAATGATTAAAATTCAATTGTAAACCCGTATAAAATTATGGTGAATATCTTGATGCAAGTTCAAAGAGGTTTCAGAATTTACTCTGAAAATTGAAAGAATGGAGCACAGCCTTAAACTGGAGAAGCCTTAATTATACATCCATGTTTCCCATTGAGGGGATTTACAAAATTCCAACATTCAAACAGGGTCCTATCTATTCCAGTCCATTCCTGAAAAATGGATGTGAAATCAACTCAGCTCTTGATAAAGTACATGTTAACATTTCACACCAGGAGAGAAAACTCATCATGCTTGAGATAACTACATTCCAGTTTTGGCTGGGTCACTGCTGCAGGGAGAACATCCAATGGCCTTGGACCATAATAAACTTGTCCAACTACACGAGGGAACTTTCTGAACCAAATTCCAAATACTGCCTTGACCAAAGCCAACAAAAATATCACAGTGCTGCAGCATTCCCAGAGCAGATTCTACACCTCAGTTTTGCCGTCTATTTGCAACTGAGAATGTCTGATGATGCAGTTTGGTTTGGAGATTTAGTTTAGTTTAGAGATACAGCATGGAAACAGGCCCTTTGGCCCACCGAGTCTACGCTAACCATTGATCATGCTAGTTCTATGTTATCCCAGTTCCTCATCCAATCCTGACACACAAGGGACAATTTACAGACGCCAAACTCGCATGTCTTTGAGAGGTGGGAGGAACCCAGAGCACCTGGAGGAAACCCACACAGTTACAGGGAGAATGTATGAACACCAAGTAGACAGCACCCAAGGTCAGGATTGCACCCAAGGTCGGGATCGACCTAGGTCTCTGGCCCTGTGAGGCAGCAACTCTATCAGCTGTGCCACTGTGCCTCCCAAAGCTGTAGTTTAGAGATGCAGCATGGAAAC
>CM075978.1:148230696-148433196 GCA_038087875.1 Malacoraja senta
TAGAGTGGTCCTGAGCTTGAATCTACCTCATTGAAGACCCTCGGACTATCTCCAATCGGACTTTACTGGACTTTACCTTGCATTAAACATTATTCCCTTTTTCCTGTATCTGTACACTGTGGATGGCTTGATTGTAATCATGTATAGTCTTTCTGCTGACCAGTTAACACGCAACAAAAGCTTTTCACTGTACTTTGGTAAACGTGACAATAAACTAAAGTAAACTTAATTGCCCTTGGTTTGTAGGGAGTGGATGAGAAAATGGGATAACATAGAACTAGTGTGAATGGATGATCGATGACCAACGTGGACTCAATGGGCCGAAGAGCCAGCTTCTGTGTTGTGTTTCTAAACACTTCAAAAGTAATTCTTTCTCAGTAACATTTGACATCCAATGCAGTGACCCATTTCAGCAGGGAAAGTATATTTAGTGTTGGTCTTGTAGGTCAGAGCATGGAATTCATTTTGGTACACTCAGGGGAAGACTGGGAAGTTTTAGAATTTGATACTTGGGAGTTTGTTACAGTTGGGATGGTTGACAATGGGCCAAATTACAATTTGATTGCCTCTCATCGTAACAAGCACTGGATTTCCTCGGTGAATGTTGAAGTGTGTGAACACGTGATTTCCCACTTAGTGCCCTGAGGATGAGTTTCTGTCTGAGATTGACCCCATTCATTGTTCGTATTTAACTTCAAAGGATCATTTTTAACACTGGCAACCACCACAAAAATACCATGCAGCAACAACTTGCAATGAACAAAATGGAAAGTGTCAACTCACGTGTTCAAGGAAGGATGAAAGGAACTTGTTCATCGTGAAGTATGCCTTTAAGTTCTGCTGCATAGTGGGCGAATCTACATGTCCACCATCATTCCTTCTTGCCACCTTTAAGGGTGAATATGAAAAGAGTGGCCGAAGGGTTCAGTTCGAAGGTCACATGAAATATGACAACATGAAACATGTTTGGGGAGTCCCTATTGTAAGGTGCCCACCTCCCACCTCCCACCTCCCACCTACCTCATTGGAGACCTTTGAACCATCTTGAATCAGACTTCAATGTTATACCTTGCAGTACACTATATCCTTTATCTGCGCACTGTGGATGGCTTAATGTGATCATGTATAGTCATAGAGTCTTACAGCGTGGAAACAGGCCCTTCAGCCCATCCCTGCCCACTCCGGGCAACATGTCCCATCTACACTAGTCCCACCTGACTGCGTTTGGCCCATATCCCTCTAAGCCTGTCTTTTCTTTGACTGGATAGCACGCAAACAAATGCTTTTCACTGTAGCTTGACAATAATAAACTAAATCAAACTAAAAACTGTTGAATGCACAAATAAAAAACACTTGCCCACAAACTTAGCCCAGAGGAATTTCCCGGATTTTTTTCCCGAATTGGACCTGGGTTTTTATCCGTTTTTTTGCCTCCCCCAGGAGATCACGCGGTTCTTGGGGTGGAGAGGGGTGATAGCGATATAAAGGGGAGGGTAGTGTCTTGTGTTCTGTGTCTTGTGTCTACTGTTTGTGGGTAAGGGTGTCTGTTTAGTGTTCAGCCATGAGCGAATGGCGGTGCGGGCTCGATGGGCCTGGTGGTCTACTCTCGCACCTACTTTCTATGTTTCTATGTTTCTATGTAATAACATTAAGCTTGATATATAATCACATCCGCACATTATACTTTGCATATAAATTCAGCTTGGGCTTCAAACTTCCTAAGACAGAGTACAAAGTGGTAAGACAACAATGAAATACATTAAAGGACACAAAGTGCCTGAGTAAGTCAGCAGGTCAGGCAGCATCTTTGGAGAACATGGATAGGTGATGCTTTGGGTTGGGACCCTTTTTCAGATTGATTGTAGGGGTGGGGGAGCTGGGAGAGAGGAGAGGTGGGCCAAAGCATTGGAATACATTGAGTGTTTGCATCAGGGATTATGTTCCAGGCTTCTATATTCCTGTTGGTTGGAATTCTAATCTCAGCTATCATAGTATTCCAAACCCTTATCTTTGCACAGCACAAATTTCTCTTCATCTCTTCCCTCACCTCCATGCAGCCTTTCAATTCCTCTCTCCTCTGCCACGCTTCCCTTTAGCCCTCATTATCACCACAATGAACTGTACAAACTCATCATGCTGTCATTGCAGGAACAAATTATTGCATTGGCACACCCCATCTTGACTGGGAAGGTTGAAAGAAGCAACAATATATTCTGCTTAGGTTGTGCCTCCAACAACCCAGTAGTCTGAAGATGGATCCCGACCCGAAATGTCACCTGTGCATTCCCTCCACAGATGCTGCCCGATCCACTGATCCACTGAGACCCTCCAGCACTTTGTGTTTAGCTCAAGATTCCAGCATCAGCAGTTTCTAATGTCTCCGTTCATCAGGCAAGGACAGGGTGTAGATCAGAGAGATTTGGATGAAGGTGTGGGATTGAAGGCGTATTTCAATGGAGAAAGTGGAGCAAGGGGGAAAGTGGAAGTGATTCAGGAGGAAATTCCAACACTCATGGTGCAGACAGCTGAAAGAATGGCTGATAATACACAGCAATAGACACAAAACACTTGGCCCAAAATATAAACGACATCCTCAACAGGGGCAAAGGCAATTAAAAAATAACTCTTAAGGGCCTGTCCCACTTGGCCGTCATTCGCGCGCCATTTACTCGACCTGCTAGCGTGTGGGTAGCGCGGGACGGGCGCATGGAGTGATGTGGAGGAGTGTGGAGTGGTGTGGAGGTGTGTGGACTTCGTCCTGAACGAAATCTTCGCGCGCCAATGGCCTGTCGCGTAACTGACGGCCAAAGTGGGACAGGCCCAAGACCCTGGCGCGGCGCAAGGTCTCACCTCCAACACCAGCAGAAGCAGGCAAACGACCGCCGAGCTCGGCCTGGGGCTCACGGCCGTTGCGGATCCGGATCCGCCCCCCACTCCTACTCCCAGAGCGGGGCCAAGACGATTGGAAATAGACGCAAAATGCAGGAGTAACTCAGCGGGACCAGCAGCATCTCTAGAGAGAAGCAATGGGTGACGTTTCGGGTCGAGACCCTTCTTCAGACTGAAGAAGAGTCTCGACCCGAAACATCATCCATTGCTTCTCTCCAGAGATGCTGCCGGTCCCGCTGAGTTACTCCTGCATTTTGTGTCCATCTTCAAATGACGTCACGAGCTCCAGACGGCTGTGCGGACGCATGATGACGCGCTCGACCGTCCCGCGTCAGTCACTACCGGCCTGTCGGGTAAATGACAGCCAAGTGGGACAGGCCCTTAACTCTAGGTTGTTAGAAAATAACCTAATAGTTTATTAGAAAAGAAAAAACAAGTACCTCGTTCAGTGGTGATAGTATCCTGTCATATTGTTGTCTAACCTTGTTAGAAAGAAGCACCTCAAACGTTTGTACATCCATGTTGGGCTCAAGACCTCGCATTGCACAAAGATTATCCTGTTAAAAAAAATGACATTTTGGAAAATACTGTCAGGAAATTAACTCACAGCCCCCATGCCAAACCTTGCTGATTCCCACCTGCTACTCGCCCGACCCTCCCAACATCATTCTCTTTATCTCTTTTCCTCCTTGTGCTTGTTCAATGGCATCTCTTACTTGTGTGCATATTTTTAGTTTAGTTTAGTTCAGAGATCAGTCTGGAAACAGGCCCTTCGGCCAACCAAGTCCGCACCCACCAGTGATCCCCGCACATTAACACGACCCTACACACAATAGGGACATCTAAAAAAATATTTATACATTTATACCGAGCCAATTAACCTACAATCCAGTATGTCTTTGGAATGTGGGAAGAAACCGAAGATCTCTGAGAAAACCCACGGAAGTCACGGGTCGAATGCACAAACTCCGTACAGTCAATCACCCGTAGTCAGGATCGAACCCGGGTCTTTGGGGCTGTAAGGCAGCAGCTCCACCACGACGCCACCGTGCTGCCCTATTCCTGTTCCAGTTCCTGGGGCTACCAGTTTTCTTTGTAGAGCAAGCAGAGCATTCTCTGACTAAAGGAGCAAATACCCAGAATAAAGCTGGCCCGTGAATGCACAAAGAGATTGTCTCTGCACAATTGTCTATACAACTGGCAGCAGAGCGGCACAGCTAGTATAGTTGCTGCCTCACAATGCCCGAGATCAGAGTCCAATCCTGACTTTGGGTGCTGTATGTGGGGAGTTTGCTCATTCTCCCTGGATTTCCTCTGGGTTCTCCTGCCCCCCACACACAAGGATGTGTGTTTGTTGTAAATTGGTGTCTGTGAATTACTTTGGGTCATTGGTCTACTAGATACGAGTCTTTGTCTTGTGACTGTGATCCTAAGGTACTTCCCTCTTAATCTGAAGCCAGTTGGGTGCAAGGTTGAGTGGTAAATGGGATAGTCCAAAATAAACACCGTGATTCAGTTGTTATTGATTAAAAGATACAGCATTGGAACAGGCTCTTCGGCCCGCCGAGTCCATGCCCACCATCGATCAGTCATTCACACTAGGTCTATGTTATCCCACTGTCACATTCACTCCCGACACACTAGGGGCAATTTTGTAGAAGGCAATTAACCTGCAAACCCACACATCTGTGGGATGTGGGAGGAAACCTGAGGAGTCCCACACGGTCACGGGGAGAACATGCAAACCACACAGACAACACCCAAGGTCAGGATCAAACCTGGCCTCTGACTCAGTGAGGCAGCAGCTCTACCACCTGTGCCACTGTGCCACCCCTTTGTTCTTTGTTCTTTCATTGCTTTCTTTCGTTGGTATAGGTTTATTATTGTACAGTGAATAGGCTTTATTTTGCAAGCTACCCAAACACATCAGATATACCATACTTAGATACAATCAGTTCCTCAAGTACATTAGATAGAGCAAAGGGGACGATACAGAGTGCAGAATATAGTTCTGAACATTGTAGCACATCAGTTCCAAAGAAAAATTCCAATGTCCTCAATGGGTAGAATGGTCCTTGGGTGGGTGCAAATTCGACTAGCTTTTAAGTTACATTGACCCCAAAAGATGATTATATCAGCCTATTACCTCTTCTTTCTTGAGGTTAAGATACATTGTCTCCATTCCAATATCAGCTTGTCCATGCACCGATCGGCCATGGATGTAGAAACCGTAACACCTGTGCAGTAAGATAAAGACTGACACCTGTGGATAATATAAAAATAAATAAATGCTTTAAAGACGGGGCAGCAAAAGAAAAAAAGTGTTTGTATTTCTCTACCAGCTCCCAAAGCCTTTCTCCATCAGGTCTCAGCCCATGCAACTTCCTTTGCGTGCTTGCAAAGAACCCGAATGCACGGGGCTTATTTAGTATTGCACACATCCTGAAGAATCAAGAGGTTTTATTGTGACATGTACCAACGATGGAACAGTGCAATTCTTACTTGCAGCAGCATAATAGACATGTAACCACATAGACAGCATATAAGGAAAGAAAATTCAAAAAATTAATAATCCCAATAGCAGTGCAAAAACCGAACCCAAACTTGTTCATAGCAATTCACGATAGTCCATTGTTCATAGTCGAGGTTAGTGTGGTGTCGTGTTCAAGAACTTCATGGTTGTTGGGAAGAAGTTACTTTTGAATCTGGTGACCAGGGTTTTAAGACTCCTGTACCTTCTTCCCAACATTAGGAATTAACCATCAGGCAATTAAAAACTACAACCGCCAAATTGGCTCCGAACTATATTGACTTTAGTTTAGTTTTAGGTCACGGGGGAGAACATAAAGACAGCACCGATAGTCAGGATCGAACCCAGGTCTCTGGCGTAAGGCAGCAACTCTCCCGCTGCTCCACAGTGCCGCCACTTGGGGGCAGACCTTGGGTATGCAAGCAAAGAATTTCACTGTGCCTTGTCACATGTGACAATAAAGTATTCCATTCCATAATTTTTGACTTTGCAGTATTATATATATATACAATAATAACAATATATATACTGAACTTTTTTTGGCTTTTTATTATGGGTTTTACAGAGTACTACGCTTACATATCTGATGTGTGACGGCAAGTAAGAATTTCATTGTTCCTTTTCAGGACGTATGTCAATAAAATTCTCTTGACTTGAAATGAGAGCGTGGCCAGGGTGGTTCAGACTTGATGGATCTTTGATGATGCTGGCTGCCATTTTGAGGCAGCAGTTCCACGCTGTGCTTCAGATACCAAGGAAACTCCCAGCAAAGGGTCTGTATCACCCAGTGACTGGACGGGCTCCTCTTTGGTGTTGTAACTGGGCTGTGTGCAGGATAACTGTGTGCAGGAAACAACGCACTGGATACTCACATTGCTCAAGGAGCACAAATCGACAAACTGCTTTATCTTGTCCTCAACAAATCGTTCGCAGATTCCGACGAAGAAGAACGTCTATAAGTAGTCAGAACGTTTTCGGTTACCACTGACAAAGTTCCCTTAGATCTGAACAGATACAGCATTCTCATTTCAAAAATATGTACTTTAGACTTTAGAGATACAGTGTGGAAACGGGCCTTTCGGCCCACTGAGCATGTCAACCACCGATCACCCCATACGTTGGTGCTATCCTACATAATAGGGATAATTGACAATATTTACCAGAGCCAATTAACCTTCAAACCAGCATGTCTTTGGAATGTGGGAGGAAACCGGAGCACCCAGAGAAAACCCACACGGTCACAGGGAGAACGTACAAACTCCATACAGACTGCACCGGTAGTTAGGATCGAACCTAGGTCTCTGGCGCTGTGAGGCTGCAACTCTACCGCGGCGCCACTGTGCCGCACTATATCATTGGAGGGAAATGTTCCTTCTGCTCTTCCTGTAGAAGTCAAATTTGGCCACTGCTATGTGTGCCACTTTTTACGTTTCTTAACATATTTGCACCCTCACATATTGCCTTTGAATGAACATTTGCTCTATAGCCTCCACCACAATGTAAACAGTGAAGCCATTGTGGTAGAACTAGCAGCCAAATAGATCAGTGGATTAGTTTCCCAGTTTAACAGATGTGCGATCCCTTTACCAGTATCACGTGATCAGTACGTCACTGAGAAATCAGTTTAACTTACCTGAGCCAAGCCGACAGCCAGCCACATTGATATGGATATCCCGTATCGGAGTATTGGGCTCCAAGGTGCCAGATTAACGTCAGGTCCAGGGTGCAGATTCAAATTCAGATCTCTTCTAGCAATGTTCTTTATGCCAATAACCTGAAATTTAAAAAAAGCTGCATATAGTGACAATGCTACAGATTCTCAGAGAAGAAACGATGGGGTAATTCACCCTGTCAATCGTTCATTATGACTGCTCTAAGTTAGCATTTAGACGTTAGAGATACAATGCGGAAACAGGCCCTTCAGCCCACCGAGCCCTTCATGCCCTTCAGACATGGACTCGGGATCAGGAGACAAAAAAATCTTTACTCAAAGCCGTGTTAATCTTTGGATGGTCAAATGTTGAGCATAATCTAGTTGAGAATCAATATATTTTTAGAAACTAAAGGGATGAAGGGATATGGTAACCAGGCAAGAAAGTGGAAGAGACACAGCATTAGACATGATATTGGATGATGGACCAAGATCAAGAGCACTGTGGCCTAATTCTACATCTATTTCTTATACACTGTACCACACATTCATAGAACAATGTAGTTCACTGAGCAATGCTTTGAAAAAAGCAATTCAATAAGTCCCACTAACTAGCCCTTTCTTCAAAGCCATGGACATTTTTGAGTGTTTATTCTTTGAGAGTTACTGACTCTGCCTTCACCATCCCTATAAGCAGAGCATTGCCATGCTTAACAACCCGCTGCATTATAAAATAATCTCCTCCTCATCTCCCTCCCAGACCTTCTGCCAATTATTTGAACTACTGTAATCCACATTTTTCAGGCGATATTTATTTATACAGTTAAGCACGGATTTGATTATCTCCTTTCAGGGTTTCCTTAAAACGGCGATTCTGTGGAGTCCACTGCTTCAGTGGCAACTTAGCTCTGAACAAGAATGCATACACTTATAGAAATCGGAGCATTGGATCAATTCAGTTGCTCCTCAGAGAAGGATTAATCATTTCAAGTTTTAAATCTTCCTTCAGTATTTTATAGCAATCACAATGAGGGCGCAGCAATGATGCAGCTCAAAGGGCCACTGCCTCATAGTGCAGGATACTCAGATTCAATCCCAACCTCGGGTGCTGACTGTGTGGAGTTTGCATACTCTGCCTGTGACCATGTGGGTTTCTTCCAGGTGCCCTGGTTTCCTCCCACATCCAAAAGATGTGCAAGTTGGTAGGTTTGTTGGCCACTGTGAATTATTCCTTGTGTGTAGGTGAGCGGTAGAATCTGGGGTGGGAACTGATAAGGGAGTGTAAAATGGGATGAGTGCAGGATTGGTGTAAAATGGTGCTTGATGGTCAGCATGTACCGAGTGGATGGAAGGGCCTGTTTTCATGCTGCATTTCTCTATGAACTGATTTTAAGAAGAGTTTTCAAATATCCTTGTGTATTGCACATGGGACGAGCTTAGATGGAGCACCTTGGTCAGCATGGACCAGTTGGGCCGAAAGGCTTGTTTCCAAACTGAGACTGAGAATGCAGTCCCTGACTGCCTTTACTGGGTGTAAAGGTGCCTGGCCTTGACAGGGCAAAGGCTCTCACTCAGCTCTGACTCCTCACTGTTCAAAAGCTCGTCCAGTCACTGCCACATTACAACATGAACAGTGGCTGATGGATGAAGGTGTTTAGCAGTGTCACAAGAGTGATCATTTAATGAGATGGAAAGCAGGTGAAAGTGTGATTTTTTTTCTTGAAATTCTATTGACATATTGTCAATTACATAAAATCATTACATTTTAAAGACACTTGGACAAGTAAATGGACTGGAAAGGTTTAGAGAGATACGGGCAAAATGCAAATAAATGGGGCCAGCTTTGATGGGATGCCTTGGTTGACGTGGGCAAGTTGGGCCGAAGAGCATGTTTACTTCGCCGGATGTAAAGTTGTAATAGAATATAATAGGGAGGTACAATGGAGCAGCTGGTAGAGCTGCAGCCTCTCAACGCAGGAGAGCTGGGTTAGATCCTGACCTTTGGTGCTGTCTGTGTGGAGCTTGCACGTTCTCCCTGTGACAACGTGAATTTCCTCCAGGTGCTCCTGGTTCATCCCGCATCCCAAGGACATGCGGGTTTGTAGGCTAATTGGCCTTTCTGAAATTGTCCCTCGAGTGGAGTGAGCAGTTGAGAAAGTGGGATAACATAGAACTAGTGTGAATGGGTGATCGACGGTCGGTGGGGACTTTTTCAATTCAACTTCCACGCTGCATGACTCAACACCATTTGAAATGCTGAGTCAGCAAAAAAAACAACTGCTGGAGGAATTGACTGGGTTGAACAGTATTTGAGAAGGCAAAGGAGTGGCTGACATTTCGACATTCATAAATTCATTATTCGTAGGAATAGAATTAGGCCACCGAGTCTACTCCACAATTCAATCGTGGCTGATCTATCTTTCCCTCTCAATCCTCATTCTCCTCCCCATAGCCTTGGATGATCATCAGGACCATAACCTGTTCAACGGGACTGCAGAGGCTTATGTATATGACTGTATACTGCACTTTGACCACGTTACAAGCAGTAAACCCAGTTCAAGGTGCACTGACAAGGAGAGAACTGGAATTATGTTTCATTAGATCTAATGATAGCGCAGGAGTAGAGTTGCTGCCTTCCAGCGCCAGAGACCTGGGTTCAATCTTGACTTTGGGTGCTGTCTGTATGGAGTTTGTACATTCTCCCCATGACCTGCGTGGCTTTTTTCTAGGTGCCTGTAGTTACCTCCCACACTCCAAGGGTGCACAGCTTTGTATGCTAATTGGTAAAATTGTAAATTGTCCCTAATGTGTAGGATGGTGTCATTTTGCGGAGATCACTGGTCGGCATAGAGGCTGTGGGTCAAAGGGTCTGTTTCCGTGCTGAATCTCTAAAATTAAACATTAAAAAGCATGGGGTATCTCAGAACAGCTGCTTTCAGGCCCCCCCCCCCCTCCCCCCGCATAGCACTGTCATCATGTGGAACTGTACTAACAATCTCAGACAGACAGCGCTGTATGTGAAACATTATCCTAGTTCAATCGGGGCAGCTCTCCTGAGAGACATTGTTGGATCAGACACAAAGGACCTTCATTCTTTCACTCTTCTGGGTCTGCGAGTGCTTTGTTTTTCAGTGTTCCATTTGCCAGAGTTAACAAAATTCTTATGTTTTTTTATCCCCAAAGAAAAATGCTTGGAACAAAAAAAATTTTTATTAAATTTTACCCAGAGCAATAATTCACTATTTATTGGCTGTCTCTGTCTGCCCTTGGGAAGATTGTAACCAGCCACCACCTTGAACCACAGTTGCACAGCAGTTGCACATTAGTTGGTGCAACTAAGTGGCTGAATGGGTCAAGGCAGAGGGACTAACATCTCTCTTCAAGAAGGGTCCCGAACTGAAACTGTCACCTATCCATGTGTGGAAAGGAACTGCAGATGCTGGTTTATACCAAAGATAGACACAAAGTGCAGGAGTAACTCAGCGGGTCAGGCAGCATCTCTGGAGGACACGGATAGGCAACGTTTCAGGTGTGGACCCTTCTTCAGACTGATTGTAGTGGGAGGAGGTGGAGAAAGTTGGATGAGAGGTGGGGGGCAGGACAGAGCCAGACAAATGATAGGTGGATACAGGTGAGGGCGAGTTTGTTTGGCAGATTTAAAAAAAAATTCAATCATACAGCCTGGAAACAGATCACCCAGATCAGATGGCAGACAAAAATGCTGGAGAAACTCAGCGGGTGAGGCAGCATCTATGGAGCGAAGGAAATAGGCAACGTTTCGGGTTGAAACCCTTCTTCAGACGTTTAGACCCGAAACGTTGCCTATTTCCTTTGCTGCATAGATGCTGCCTCACCCGCTGAGTTTCTCCAGCATATTTGTCTACCTTTGATTTTCCAGCATCTGCAGTTCTTTCTTAAACACCCAGATCAGATGGGTGGACAAAGGCTAGAGAAGAAACTAAACAAAAGGCTGTGAGATAAGAAGAGATGAAGCAAGAAATTTGAAGCCAGAGGAAAGGCAGGATGCAGTCCCTGATGGCCATTCTTATTACTAGCTTTTTAATCAGGATTTCATTTAATTAAAGAAACTTCAATTTTTTAGTCGTTATGGTTGGGTCTGAAATTCTGTTCACGTACCTTCATAACCACTACATTACCAAATCTTAGTTTAGTTTAGAGATACAGCGCGGAAACAGGCCCTTCAGCCCACCGGGTCCGCGCCGACCAGCGATCCTCGCACATTAACAGCATCCCAGACCCACTAGGGACAATTTTTACATTTACCAATTAACCTACAAACCTGTACGTCTTTGGAGTGTGGGAGGAAACCTAAGATCTCGGAGAAAACACACGCAAGAGACGGGGGGAACGTAAGAACTCCGTACAGACAGCACCCGTAGTCGGGATCGAACCCGGGTCTCCGGCGCTGTATTCCCTGCAGGGCAGCAACTCTACTGCCGCGGCACCATGACCAGTTAGTTCATAAGTTCATAAGTTATAGCAGCAGAATTAGGTCATCCGGCCCATCAAGAATGAGATCATTCGGCCCATCAAGTTTGGTCCGCCATTCAGTCATGGTTGATCCATCTTTCTCTCTCAATCCCATTCTCCTGCCTTCTCCACATAACCCCTGACACCCGAACTAATCAATAGTGAAGCAAACATTCGGGTCGAGACCCTTTTTCAGACTGTCAGGGGAAAGGGAAATGAGAGATATAGAAGGGAAATAGGACAGAAGAATAAAAGAAATGGAAAAAGCAACGATGATCAAGGAAAACTGGAGCCCACAATGATCCATTGTCATGAGTTACTTCAACATTTTGTATCTCAATGCATCATTGTGGGCTGCACCTTTCCTTGATTAACGTTGCATTTTGCATATCTTTCATTCATTTGTCCTATGTACCTACTATATCTCTCGTTTCCCTTTCCCCTGACCCTCAGTCTAAAGAAGGGTCACGACCCGAAACGTCACCTATTCCTTTTCTCCAGAGCTGCTGCCTGACCCGCTGTGTTACTCCAGCTTTTCGTGTCTATATATCTTCGGTTGAAACCAGCACCTGCAGTTCCTTCCTACACATTTCAAACATTACGTTGGGGACTTCAAAGGTACTCTACTTTAGGGATTGAAGAAATGTCGTGAAAAACAGCAATAACACCAGAACGAGCTAAAGAAATAAATGTGGGCGTCAAGGAAGCTGCTCAAAATTTTCCAACACACTGTCCTGGTGAGTTGTTTCTGGAACAAATGATGCGTTCCTTTCTGCTCATTTGATACAAGACAGAGCTTTGAGTTCAGCTACACTGAAAGGAATTTGTTTTGTTCTTTGAATAGTGGCCAGAGGAATTTGGCATATGTAAGGTCACTAATCCCTCAACTACACTCTAGTTGAGGGAAATTTTGTGTTCTCTAGTTTTCATTCTGCCCAAGCCAGACAACAAACTAACTTCATGCCAACCTGAAGAAGTAGAGGGATATTTATTTCCCTGAATGAAAGTGGATAAATAACCCAACAGGGACATTATAAGCATAGATCCATGTTTTATGCCCCTTTTATGTGGGAAGAAACTGCTGGTGCTGGTTTCCACCGAAGACAGACACAAAATGCTGGAGTAACTCAGCAGGTCAAGCAGCAGCTCCGGTGAAAAGGAATAGGTGACGTTTCAAGTCGAGACCCTTTGTCCCTGATTTCATTCCCCTCCTAATTTGAGGTGAAAAAAGTCACCATGAGTCTGAAGAAATGTCTCCAACCGAAACGTCACCCATTCCTTCTATCCAGAGATGCTGTCTGTCCCGCTGAGTTACTCCAGTATTTTGTCTATCTTTGGTGTAAACCGGCACCTGCAGTTCCTTCCTACACCATCTCTAACCCTGTAGGTTTGTGTCTTATCACGGGGATAATGAAGACAAGAAGATAGACGTTTTGTTCCTGGTCTAACTCTACTGGCCTGGACAAATGCACATAAACCATATCCACTGGTTCCACGTTATATCGCGCTAATCACATCCTCGAAGAACAAGTAGATTTGTCAAAAATGATCTTTCTTTCACAAACCCATGACTGCTCAATCCTATTATTCTTCTCAGGCTGTTCAGTTATTGCATTCCTCCTTTATAGATTCCAGCATTCTTCCTATTAGTCAGCCATTTCCTGTTTCCTCTCTCCTTCTTTTCTTAAATAAAGGGTTTATCATACAATGGGCAGCACAGTGGTGCAGCGTAGAGTTGCTGCTTTGCAGCACTAGAGTCCTATGATTGATTTTGACTATGGGTGCTGTCTATACAGAGTTTATACGTTCTCCCTGTGACCGCATGGGTTTTCTCCGGGTGCTCCAGTTTCCTACCACGATCCAAAGACGTGCAGGTTTGAAGGTTTATTGTCTTTGGTAAAAATTATAAAACTGTCCCAAGTGTGTGGGATAGTGCTAGTGTACGGGGTGATCGCTGGTTAGCGCGGACTCGGTGGGCCAAACCGCCTGTTTCCACGCTGTATCTGTATCTCTAATGTCTACATCTATAAATCTAAAGAAATAAACCCCTAAATCTGTGGTATTTGGGAAGGATTAACAAGAGCCTTCCCCATCTGTAAAACCTTCTCTTTCATAACTCTGGATTGTAGATCCACAGATTTTATTAGCTTGCAAGTTCATCAACTTTCCCAGCTCAAAAGAACATTAATTTACCTTCACATATTACACAGAGGCATCAACCAAAGGATTTATTGTATTCCATTAAGAACAAGAGCCTTGCCTAGTAACTGTGATGGCATCAAGCTGACCAATTAGTAAATCAGATTGCTATCTGCAGACTATGTAGTTTCTTGTTTCTGCACTCGCTAAATAACTTCTCCGGTTCCTGAACCTGGACATTACACTTTCCAGACTCCCATACTTTCTTCCCGATGGCAGGATTGAATAGAGGGCATAGTGAGAGTGGCGTGGGTCTCTGGTAATGCTGGCTGCCTGTTTGAGGCAGCGACTTTCTAGAGTTAGGAAACAAGCATTTTTGAAAATGCTTGTTTTCCAAATCCATGGCATTTAAAATAACATAGTGAGACCTGCTACGTCACGGCTCCAGAGACCCAGGTTCAATTCTGACTTCTATTGTTTCTGTTAAGAGATTGTATATTCTCCCTGTGACCACGTGGGTGCTCTGTTTTCCTCTCACATCCTAAGGACCATAAAGTGGTATGGGGCAAAATGTAATACACACCTGAGAGGCAACCTTTTTACTCAGAGAGAGGTGGGTATATGGAAAGAGCTGCCAAGGAAGGTAGTTGCGGTGGGTGCTATAACAAAATGTAAAGGACATATGGACAGGTACATGTATAGGGAGGGTTTAGCAGGATATCGGCCAAATACGGGCTAATGGGACTAGCTTAGATTGGGCACCTGGTTCGGCATGAACGAGATGGGCCGAAGGGCCTGATTCCCTGCTGTATGAATCTCTGACAAAGCAGGTTGGTTGGTATATTGGCTGCTCCAAATCCCTCTTGTGCATGGTGGAGTCTGGCTGGAATTGATGGGAATGTGGGAGAATCACAGCTAACAATTAGAACGGCCCTCTGCTGAAAATAAATATGGAGGAAACGTTTTTTTTAATGTTTATACTATTTCAGTTTAATTCTCCACGTCAATCTGTGGCATTTTTCTGCTCCTGTTTCTTATGTTGTTCAGTCCCAATCTTTATTTCCTTTCTCTAAAACATATTAAAAGTTATGAAAATCAAAATCTTATGCTTCTGGTTTGTTGCCCACTGGAGTATAAGATTTAGAGGATTTGCTGCAGTTGTGTAGGTTCATGTTAAGACATAACAACACATATATTTTCATACATGGTATACTGAAGCCTCGTGAGAGTTGTTCTTGGATTTTTTAGTAATCATGGTTAGGCCAATTAATTCAGTTTAAGGTGTATATATATATATATATATATATATATATATATAAGGTGTATATATCCCTTAATATATAAGATACCCCTCCAGCTATTGGCCTGACCTAAAGTTGTTAAAATCCCTTTAATACATGATTGATTCATAGATTGATTGATTAATCAATTGGCAGATATAGCGTGGAATGCCGACCATCGTTCACCCATTCACAATAGTTCTATGTTTTCCCACTTTCCCATCCACTCCCTACACACTCGGGTCAGTTTATAGAGGCCAATTAACCTACAAACCTGCACGTCTTTGGTATGTGGGAGAAAACTAAAGGAAACCCACGCAGTCACAGGGATGGCGTGCAAACTCCGCACAGGCAGCACCCAAGTTCAGGATCAAACAGGATCTTTGGTGCCGTGCAGCAGCAGCTCCACCAGCTGCACCACTGTGCCGCCCAACAAAGCTTACTGACTGCAGTGACCTTTGCAGCATGAGCAATGCATAGAAAGTTAAAGCCACAAACAAACTACTGGAGGAACTCAGCAGGTAAGGCAGCATCCGTGGAGGCAATTGGTCAATGAGACCCTTCATATGGACCGCAAACCTAAAACTTGACTGTCTATTTCCCTCCACAGCTGCTGCTTGACCTGCTAACCTCCTTCAGCAGTTCACTTTTTGCTCCAGGTTCCAGTTTTTGCAGTCTATTGCGTCTCCATACAAAGTTCACATTAAAGATAGACACAAAATGCTGGAGTAACTCAGCAGGACAGTCTGCATCTCTGGAGAGAAGGAATGGGTGACGTTTTGGGTCGAGACCCTTCTCTCGACTGAAGAAGGGTCTCGACCCGAAATGTCACCCATTCTTTCTCTCCAGAGATGCAGCCTGTCAGGTTGAGTTACTCCAGCATTTTGTGTCCAGCATCTTCAGTTCCTTCCTACACATGAAGTTCACATTAATTCAGTGATTCTGTGCTGACTGCGCCCATGGATGCTCCAACAGCACCCCCTATGGTGGAGCAGTGCATTGCTGCTGTCTCCATATCGAACTGCATGAGTGTGGGTAACTTTAACAGTACAGCACAGGAGCAGGCCCTTCAGCCCTGTGCCAAACGTCATATCATGATCACCTAATCTTGTTTGCCTGCACATGATCCATATCCCTCCATTCCCTGCATATCTTTGTGTCTCTTAAATGCCACTATCATGTCTCAACTACCACCCCGACAGCGCGTTCCAAGCACCCACGACCTGCTGTATCATAAAACTTCCCCCACACATCTCCTTTAAACTTTGCCCTTTTCACCTTAAAGCTATGCCCTCTAGTCTCTGATATCTCCACCCTGGGAAAAAGGTTCCAACTGTCTACCCTATCTATGCCTCTCATAATTGATATACTTCTATCAAGTCTCCCCCTCAACCTGCAGCGTTCAAGAGAAAATAATCAAAACAATATCCAATAGGTCTTGGCTGTTTCACAGACTAGACTTTAGACTTTAGAGAAACAGCATGGAAACAGGCCCTTCGGCCCACCGAGTCTGCACCGACTAGTCAAATAACTTTATCAGTGCCCTAAACATGGCAATTTGTGCATACTTTGTGTATGGCGTGCAAGACATGTGACTTGCCACGTGTGATAATAAAGGATCAATCATTCAAATACGAGTGGAACCATAAATTCTGGACAGTGTAGAGATTTGACCATGATGTTATTCAATGACAGGGCAGGCTTGAGCAGTCATATTAATTAATTAGTCCCGTTTCTCATGTTCTTAAAACAACAACATCCCTCCACAGAGTCTGCATTAAGGGTCACTGCGTCAAATGTGAAAAGATCACTTACCTCCAGCAGCAGAAGAATAAGAATAAGTTGCAGGATTGGATTTATCTTCCTCTTAGTCTGAATCTCATTCCACTCATTGGCTATGAAGTAGGTACGCCAGATGCTTACCGATGAGGGGCTTGGTTTGTTTTCTGTAGAAAAGATGTCATCAGCATCATCAGTCTAACTCTTGCCCACCTGACCCATCAGCCAATCCACCCAACCTCACCTGGATCCACCTATCACTGTCTGAAGAATGTCCAAGGATGCTACCTGTCCAAGGATGTCCAAGGATGCTACTTGTCCAAGGATGCTACCTGTCCTGCTGAGTTACTCCAGCACATTGTGTCCTTTCCATCTCTTGCCTCTGCCAGGAAGTCAGGTGACTTCCACCTTTCAGTTCTTTCCAAAGAGCTTTATGTTCCCAATGATATTCCTTTCCTGAAACGCCGTCACTGTTGCAATGCAGGAATTACGCTGCCAACTTGTGCTCTACAAACTATCAACATGCTTTACCAAACAATGGCGAGTTTAGTGGGGAGAAGGCAGGTAAATGTGGCAGAGGGGGAAAATAGATCAGCCATCATCGAATGGTGGAACAGACTCAATGGGCCAAATGGACTAATTCTGCTCCAATGAGTTATGAACTCACCTGCTGGTTTAGACAACTGTCTTCCCTTTGGCTTTTCCCAATCTATCAGGAAGATTGATACTGTCATCTGAACCATCATAATGTGAATTAATTGCAGTGCCTGAAACAAAACCATGTTTCAGAACATTAGAGCAGACCAACTTTCAATTTCACCCCTTAGAAACTGGCACTTATATGGTATTATCACATCAGGCTCGATCCTGACCTCGTGTGCTGTCTGTGTGGAGTTCCCATGTTTTCCCTGTGACTGTGTGGATTTGCTCTGGGTGCTCCAGATTTAGCAAAAATGTTTGGGAGGTTTGAAGGTTAAGTGGTCACTGTAAATTGCTCCTAGCGTGTAGGAGGTGGATGGGAAAGTGGGATAACGTAGAATTAACATGAACGGGTGATCGATGGTCGGCGTAGATTTGGTGGGCTGATGGGCTTGTTTTCCTGCTGTATCTTTCAATCAATCAATCCTTCCTGAGTTTGGAGCAAACCTGGATGCAAACTAGCTTCATCTAACCAGTGTTTTATAAATACTCCACCCTATTAATTTTAGTTTAGTTTGGAGATACAGCGCAGTAACGTGCTCTTCGGCCCACAAAGTCTTCTTTGTATGTCAGATAATTGTAAATTCTCTGTTGCTTTTTATTAATGTTTGCGAAGGTTGGGTGCAGAAATCTATTCCAACAAATGTTAATATCTTCCAGAGAAAGACACAAAGTGCTGCTGTTACTCCATAGGTAGACCAAAATGCTGGAGAAACTCAGCGGGTGAGGCAGCATCTATGGAGCGAAGGAATAGGTGACGTTTCGGGTCGAGACCCTTCTTCTATGAAGGATCTCGACTCCGCTGAGTTTCTCCAGCATTTTTGTCTACCTTCGATTTTTCCAGCATTTGCAGTTCCTTCTTAAACAACTGTAACTCCATAGGTCAGGCAGCATCTCTGAAGAAAAATGATGGATGACATTTTGGATCGGGACCCTTCTTCAGACTGGAGGTAGGGGGTGGAGGAGGGAGGTGAAGAGTTGGAGGCAAGAAAACTCCAGGATCAATTATGGACAGTCACAAATGCCCTTGAGCAGGGCGTTGCCTCGTAGGTCCATTGTTGGCTCTGGAAGGTGTGATCTCAGGATTAACAATATGGAGAACTGTGGAGCTAGTAAAACAACTTGGGATGAGGATGGGGGCAACTTTAAATTTTCTAATTATGTAACTTCATTTTATACTCCCGTCCCCTCCTTCCTTGCCCCTTCCTCTTCCCCAATTGTTTTACCAGTTCCACAGCCCTCCCCATGGTTTCTCTTGAGATCACACTTTCCCTTGCCAACAATGGACCTACCAGGCAACACCCTGCCTAAGGTCATTTGTGGCTGGCCCTGATTGTTTCTGGTCTTTTTACGACTCCAGGACTTCATCCCCTCCCACCCCCATCCCCTCTACTTTCAGTCTGGAGAAGGTTCCCAACCTGTAACGTCACCCATACTTTTTCTCCAAGGATGCTGTCTGACCCGTTGAATTACTCCAGCTCGTTGTGTCTATCTTTGGTATAAACCAGCATCTGCAGTTTTGTGGCCATCATTCCAAAGGGTGGAAAGAACGTACAAAACCAATAGCAAGCATGGTGCATATGGTGTTGACCTGAAGTATCTGCTGGAAGAGGTTCGTCGGAGCCTTATGACCTTAACACCCACCTTCAGCGCAAAAGCACAAGACACATAGATGATGAAGCCGGTTTCAATCTCACTACCAGCAGGTGGCAGTGTAATCTCAACTGTGGACTGCTGGCCCTGTGGAGACACATGCAAGAATTGTCGTCAGCCAATGTAGAGTCCTCACACCAAAGATCCTATAGCAAGCAAGATAGATCACTCGACAATAAACACGTAGTACGGTGATGGGCAGATTCATGGGTAATTTAAGGCCCCATTTCTGTAACCGGCTTCCGTCTCCGCACCAAAGATCCCATGGGATACTAGTGCGGAGACGGAAGCTGGTTACGGAAACATCCTGATTACACTGCGAGTCGGGTCGGGTTACAGAAATGGATGAAAAAAAGGCCCATGTTCCGCTCCGTTGCGTACTACACGTCAGCCCATTGCATTTAGCAGGAGTGGTCTATCTTGCTTCGCTATAGGATCTTTGCCTCACACCATGCTCTGCACAACTGGCTCCTGTGCCTAACTGACCTGCTGAAGAAGTATAATTTCAACAAATCGATTGACCCATTAAACATAAGTATTTGATTAAATATCTTCTAATCCATTTGCAACTATTCATTCATGTTAAATTTATTTTGATTCGGTGCTGGAGAATCACTGTCAAAACTGAACTAACATCACTGTGATCATTCCTCCAGGTGCTCCAGTTTTCTCCCACATCCCAAAGAAATGCGGGTTTGTAGGATAATTGGCCTCTTTAAATTACCACTAATGTGTAGGGAAAGTGGGATAACATAGAACTAGTGGTGAATGGGTGATTGATAGTCGGCGCGGAATCAATGGGCCGAAGGGCCTGTTTCCCTGCTGTATTTCTAAACTAAACTCTACATTAAACACTGGCTGCAGCCCTATAACCCTCAAACACCTGTGTTCCTTCCATTCTGGCCTCCTTTATGCATGCATCAACAGGCAGTATGGGCCGAACAATCCGAAGGTCCTGCTCCTAATTTCTCTATCCTCTCCGTGGTCTCAGAAGTCTGGATTAAAGACCTGAAGACAAATTCAATTCTAACTGTTGAAACTGGGGAACCTGACATTAATTAAGTAAATAAGGAATAAATGTGACCACAGCATCAATGCAAGAAGCCATTCGCCCTTGAAAATAGCTCAGCAAAGGCCATTTAATAATGAGGTAATAAATAGCAAACCTACCCATGACATCCAAGATTAAAGACAACTAGCTCAAATTTCCATCAATAGTCCTGAGAGTCATAGAATCCTGCAGTACAGAAACAATCCCTTCGCCCATGCCAAGCAAGATGCTCCATCTATCGAGTCCCACTTACCCGTGTTTGGCCCAAAAACCTTTCATTTCCATGAAACCGTCCAAGTCTCTTTTGAATATTGTTATAGTACCTGCTTCAACTACCTTCGCTGGCAGTTCCATCACCCTCAATGTGAAAACGTTGCCCCTCTGGTTCCTATGAAATATTTCCCCCCTCACCTTAAACACAAGTCCCACACACTGTTTCTGTTCATTTTCTTTTTTTTCAAAAATAAACTTTATACAAAATAAATAAAATATGCAAAACAAAAATAGTGCAAAAACTCTTCAGGCATTCTCAGTCTCTAGACATTCAATAGCGTCATACTCTGTGGTGTTCCCACATTTCTCTAAACAAAGCACCCTTGCCACTCATGTGCCCCCCAGGGAGATATCCCTTCCCTTGTTTGAGAGATGTCCCCACCGGACACTGCCCCTCAATGTCCAGCAGTGGAAGGACGCTAGATCCTCCCCCACAGAGCCTTGGCGTTGGCTGCACCGAGCTTCAGTGCGTCCCTCAGCACATACTCCTGCAGTCTGTAGAGCGCCAGTCGGCAACATTCCCTGATGGACATCTCACTCTGCTGGGTATCAACGAGTGTTGGGCAGACCAAAGAGAGTCTTTTACAGAGCTGATGATCTTCCAGCAGCACATGATGTCCATCTCCAAGTGTGTCCTCAGTTTTGTTCATTTTCAACTTACGAACACTTTGGGTTACTAGCCATTCTCTGGAACAGAATTCTGTCATAACTCAAAGACTATTTTAGGACAGTGATGATACTTCAATGTAACTTTTTTTTTAAAGCTGTGAAGCATTTTCAGATTTAAGCTTTTCAGATTTACTGTAAGCTTGAAGCATTTCCTGAGGCTCTATATAAATGCAGAAATGTTTTCATCTGGTGTCACACCAGTGAGAGAGTTTATCCATCAGGCTGTAATCAGGCAATAACCCTTACCTTGTAAGCAATAAGCCAGTAAACACCGGTACCATACGTAACAAGGAAGAAGGTGTTCGACAGGGCTCCAGCAAAGTAGGCAAGATATTTCACAATAGTCTGCGCAAAATAAGAGAGATAGTGATGGTCAAACATTGATCTAAGCAACAATGACTATTGGAAGAATGGCTGAAACATTGCTTTGAAAATGAATCAATTTGACTCTGTTTAGTAGACTTTAGACTTTACTTTAGAGCTACAGCGTGGAACCAGGCCTTCGGCCCACTGAGTCCCTAGTGTGTAAGATATAACCAATGCGCAGGTGATCGTCAGTCTGTGTGGACTTGATGGGCCGAAAGGCCTGTTTCCACGATGTATCTCTAAATTAAACTAATCAAGGACAAGTCGCATCCTAGCTACTCTCTCTTCTCCCCTTCCCATCAGGAAAAAGGTATAGATGTGTGAAAACGCACACGACCAGATTCGGGAACAATTTCTTCCCAGCTGCTATCAGGCAACTGAATCATCCTACCACAACCAGAGAGCAGTCCTGAACTACTATCTACCTTTTTTATGACCCTCGGACGACCCTTGATCGGACTTTGCTGGATTTATCTTGCACTAAACGTTATTCCCTTTTCATGTATCTACACACTGTAAATGGATCGATTGTAATCATGTACTGTCTCTCTGCTGACCGGTTAGCAGGCAACAAAAAGCTTTTCAATGTTCCTCAGTACACGTGACAACAAACTAAACTGTTGGGTTCAAGGCTGCAGGGTGCATGGACATGGAATGGCGTGACGGTACTAAGCTGGGGACATGCGAGGCGTTTGTCTCCCTCTACTTCATCGTCTTCACCCAACACCCTGTGCCTGCCCTTACCAAAACGTCGATGAACTCTAGTCCGCTCCTCCGTCTCCAGCTGCTGGTCTCCAGCATGGCAGTGAACACAGCCAAAGAACCCAGGACCCCCAGAGCGATCTGTAGAGGAACCACAATCAGCGGGTCAGAGGCAAGGAGGGCACTTCACAGAGAATGGAGAAAATACTTCAAGGAAGCTTATGCAATATCACTGACAGTAAACGTGTACATGGGTTTTAATGTTGCAATTCACATCATCGTTTCAATGCATCAACGCTATTTAAGGAGATGCTTCGCAGTGGAAATGGGGCAAGACAATTTCCCAAAAGGACTCAGCCCACTTACATCAATAACATTTCTGAAGAAGGGTCCCGATCCGAAACGCATGTCCTCCAGAGATGCTGAATTACTCCAACATTTTGTGTCTTTTTTTTAATAAACCAACGGCTGCAGTTCCATTTTTCTACTCAACACAATTTCTGTCGCCCATTCCCCAACCATGCTGCAGACGAGGCCTGAATATTTGTATACTGTTTTGTTTAATGATGGTTGTGGGGATCACTGACAAGGCCAGCTTTTATTGCACGCAACAAAAAAGCTTTTAACTGTACATTGGTAGTCATGACAATAAATTAAACTAAACTAGGGCGGCACAGTAGAGCTGCGGTAGAGTCGCTGCCTTACAGCACCAGTAGTCCCGGGTTTGATCCTGACTACGGGTGCTCGTATGTACGAAGTTTGTCCGTTCTCCCCGTGAACGTGTGCGTTCCCTCTTAGATCTTCGGTTTCCTCCCAGACTCCAAAGACGTGCAGGTTTGTAGGTTAATGGGCTTGGTATGAATGTAAATTGGCCCTAGTGTGTGTAGGATAGTGTTAATGTGCGGAGAACGCTGGTCGGTACGGACTCGGTGGGCTGAGGGGCCTGTTTCCGCGCTGTATCTCTAAACTAAACTTAACTAAACTATTGGCCACCCTTTCATTGGTGACCCACATTCCTGAACCACTGCAGTCCTTCCGATGGAGGATGAGGGTCTGGCCACTGTGCTAATGGGTCGAGAGGGTCAGGATTATGATGAAGGAGTAGCGATATATTTCCAAATCAGGATTGTGAGTGGCTTAAGGGAAGTTAGTGCCTGCTACATATTAGTTTAGTGTATTGTCAGGTGTACTGGGGTACAGTGAAAAGCTTGTGGTTGCCTGCTATCCAGTCAGGGGAAAGATTACAATCAAGCCGTCAACAGTATACAGATACACGATAAAGGGAATAACGTTTAGTGCAAGAAACAGTCCACTCTGGATGTGGGGGGGGAATTTTCAACTGATTAGTTACAGGTTACAGTTGCTATTGACAAACCAAATATCAAGACTGCTGAGGAACCTGTTTAAACCTGCCAGATTAAAGTGTTTTCTTCCATGCTGCACACGGCTGCGAACATTTGCAAAATGACTCTTGACGAGGTTTAGTTTAGTTTAGTTTATTGTTACATGCACCGAGATACAGCAAAAAGCTTTTTGTTGCATGCTATGCAGTCTGCGGAAAGACTATACATGATTACAGTTGAACCGTCCACAGTGTACAGATATAGGATAAAGGAAAATACGTATAGTGCGAGATTAAGTCCAGTAAAGTCCAGTTAAAGATAGTCTGAGGGTCTCCAATGAAGTAGATGGTAGGTCAGGACCACTCTCTAGTTTTTGATAGGATGGTACAGTTGCCTGATGACAACTGGGAAGAAACTGTCCCTGAATCTGGAGGTGTGCGTTTTCACACTCCTGGACCTCTTGCCCGATGGAAGGGGGGAGAAGAGGGTGTGAGCGCTTGTCTTGCAGAATGGTAGAGGTTGTGGGTTTGGGAACAGCCGAGACAAGTAACCCTTTGAGGAAATCATCCACAATGAAGATATGATCTGCCGTTGGCAGGGAAATAAGCCCTTATTTTGGCAGTTCAAGCCAGCTACAGTAGAACTCCAATAATCTGGCATGCCCAGGACTTTGCTGCTGGACCTGCAGAGTTTCCAGACAATCGGAGGTTATTTATATTAATCCCCCCACAGGGGTATTCTATGAGCTACCTTCTCCTGACAGCTGTTTAATTGTCCACCGCCATTTATGAGATGTAACAGGATCTTTGATCTGATCTATTGGTTGTGCGATCATTTAGCTCCATCCTTTAGTATGAAAGTAATCCTCTGCTGTAGCTTCGCCAGTTTAGGTACAGAAGGCTGTGGAGGTCAAGTCAATGGAGAGTTTTAAGGTGGAGATTGATAGATTCTCAATTAGTACAGGTTCCAGGGTTATGGGGAGAAGGCAGGAGAATGGGGTTGAGAGGGAAAGATAGATCAGCCATGAATGACTGGGCCGATGGGCCGATGGGCCCTAAGGCCTAATTCTGTTCCTAGAACTTATGAACTTATTTGGTGCTGCTCCCTGAATGAACCAGGTATGATGGTGAGGACTGGGACAGGACATGAGGTGACACATTGGGGTACTGTATGTGTCTGTTGCCATCCACAGTGGCTCATGAATGCCCAGCTTTGAGCTGCCAGACCTATCTGACTCTACCCACTTTAGCACAACTGTGGTGCTTAGAGTTTAGAGACACCAGCGTGGAAACAGGCCCTTCGGCCCATCGAGTCCGTGCCGACCTTAGATCACCCATACACCATCTCTACGTTGTCTCACTTTTGCATCCTTCACACTAGGGGCAATTCACAGAAGCAAATTAACCTACAAAGCTGCACGCCTTTGGAATGCGGAGCCCCCAGAGAAAACCCACGCGGTCACATGCAAGCTCTTCACAGAGAGCACCAGTAGGCAGGATCAAACCTGGCTCACTGGCGCTGTGAGGCAGCAACTCTACCGCTGTGCTACCGTGCCGCTATGTAAGGTATCTCTGGAATAAGACAGAGATTGTAGTTCTGCACTGACATTTGGCGATCAGTGCCAGTGTGAGTATCAACGGCTGCCCTCAGAATAAGGTAGCCCACCTAGTTCAAAATATGTATCAAAATGCATTTTTCTCAGAACTCATGGGGATCATTAAATATCCCTGACAATGACAAACCGTGCCGCCCTACACAGTATGATGCATACGACAAGCCCTACACGCCACACGGGATGTTGGAGGGAGACCTTGGTGTGAAGATGGGCCTGCCTTTGCTGCCAGGAGACCATCTCATCTCAATGGAAACCCTGCAGTTAGCATTGGAAACTGTGCGGGATCCAAGCTGGCCAGTAATCTGCTCATTGTAAACAGCTTATTGACTCTGTTTTCATTGTCCACATTTAGTTAATATCAAGTCCATAAACAAACCTTCATCCCTCTTGTTGACAGAGAATATCGGAGAAACAAAACTACACTGTTGACATGAACAGCAAAAGCCAGAGACAATATCTGAAACCGATAACTTTGAGCATACATTCACCAAACATTCAAGGTTGGGACATTATTTTTAGGCTTGAATGACTGATTACAGACATTACCCAAACCCTCAGCCACCTTCAACAGGCTCGGGCAGTGTTGACCCGCTGGGTTAATTGACAACATTTTGTTGAATAGTCCATGCACTTGATTGTTTTAATCGAATCCTTCTGATGAATGATTGAACCACAACCATCCTCTATGACTAAGGATTTTTTGCAACACAATATGAACCTTGTCCAGATTACTGTGAAGAAAGCCTTTAAAAGAAACCCATTAAATAGACCAAATCAGACAGATCAACATTGTGTACTCCAATTGTGGTCTCCATAAATTCTTATCCCGTTTGTAACTCTGTAACAAGTGGTGGCATCATTTTGCTTTCGTTTTTTTTGTTTTTAAAGATACAGCGTGGAAACAGTGCCTTCGGCCCACCGAGTCCACACCAACCAACAATCGCCTGTACTCTAAGTCTATACTATCCCACTTTTGCATCCTACACACTAGGGGCAATTTTTAGAAGCCAACTATCCTACAAACCTGCACATCTTTGGAACGTGGGAGGAATCCGAAGCACCCGGAGAAAACCCATGCGGTCACAGGGAGTACGTACAAACTCCACACAGACAGCATCCATAGTCAAGATCAAACCCAGGACTCTGGCGCTGTGAGGCGGCAACTCTACCACTGCTCCACTGTGTTCTCAAATTACCCGATTGTAGATCTCGTTGGCAATGTCAACATATATTGTCCATCCCTCTAAACTAAGAAGGCAAACAGTCCCCCACACTGGATTTCACTAGTTGCATAGTCAGCATTACTGAGACCAGCATTATTTTAATTGCAACTTTATTTGAATACATGAATATAAATTTCCTAGCTATTATGGTCATGGAGTCATACAGCGTGAAAACAGGTCCTTAGGCCCAACGTGCCCACGCCGACCAACATGCCCCATCTACACTACTCCTACCAGCCTGCTTTTAGTTCATCCCCCCTACACATTTGTTCATGTGATAGGAGCAGAATTAGGCCATTCAGCCCATCAAGTCTAGTCTGCCATTCAATCATGGCTGATCTATCTCTCCCTCTCCCTCTCAACCCCATTCTCCTGCCTTCTCCCCATAGGATAGGATAAGTAAACCTATCCTAACCGTGTATCTGTCCAAATGTTTCTTAAACATTGTGATAGTACCTGCCTCAACTAGCTCCTCTGGCAGCATGTTCCATAAACTCACCACCCTTTGTGTAAAAATGTTTAGCCCCACAGGTTCTTATTACATTTTTCCCCCGTTTAATTTAAATCTATGTCCTCTGGTTCCCCTGCTCTGGGTAGAAGACTCTGTACATTTACCCTCTCTATTCCTCTCATGATCTTATATACCTCAAAAGGATCGCCCCTCAGCCTCCTGTGCTCCAAGGAACAAAGACCTAGCCTGCTCAACTCTGCCTATAGCTCAGTCCCTCGAGTCCTTGCAACATACGCGTAAAATCTTTTCTTCACCCTTTCCAGCTGTTGTAGTGGGGTTTGAACTCATGTCCTTGGGTCAGTGATCTTGAAATTTGGCTGCTAATCAAGTGCCTAATCATCGCACCTCCATGCCGCCTTGATTAACACTGTCCAATATAAATGCTGACCAACTTAACATGGGACTCAAGGGCAGGGTTTATTTGGAGCCACTAGGAACTGCGGATGCTGGAATCCTGAGTAAAACAGAAAGTGCTGGAGTAACTCAGCAGGTCTGGCAGCATCTGCGGAAGGAATGGATTGTTGAGGACCTCACACTTTAAACAGTTTTATGATATTCCTCAATCCAACCCATGCATCGAATTACATTAAGTGCTGGAGCAACTCAGCGGATCAGGCAGCATCTCTGGAGAATGTAGATAGGTGACGTTTCGATGTGTCTGACCCACTGAGTTACTCCAGCACTTTGCGTCTTATTTTGTAAACCAGCATCTGCAGTTTCTTGTTTCCCTATCTAATGACATTACTGTGCCAGTCAATGAAATGGAGGCAGGGTGGGACTTGAAGCAGAGCTGGCTGTTTTACAGAAAGCAAAGTCCGTTTACTCAACACAGTCTATTTAAACAACAAACAGCCTACGGACTCAAAAAATATGAACTCCTGCAAAGAGATAAAATATGGATGATTTAGCCCAATTCCTGTGTACCTGACCCGAGGTTGACTAGACCCAACTACATGCAAGTGCTAAAACATTTGTGTTTGAGCCAAGCTGTGCAGTGCTGGTCTGGTTCAGTCCTTTATGTTTATCCAGGATAAATGGGCAGCACAGTGGCGCAAGCGATAGAGTTAGTGACTTGCAGCACCAGAGACCCGGATACAATCCTGACTATGGATGCTGTCTGTACGGAGTTTGTACGTTCTCCCCGTGATCACGTGGGTATTTTCTGGGTGTTCCAGTTTCCTCCCACACTCCAAAGACGTACAGGGAAATTTTAATTTAATTCACAGGTCCGGACCGAAGAGCTAAAGATAGATACAAAGTGCTGGAGTAACTCAGTGGGTCAGGCAGCATCTCTGGAGAACATGGGTAGGTGACATTTCAGGTCAGGACCCTTCTTCAGACTGAAAGTATGGGGTGGGTGGGTGGGCGGTTGAAGAGCTGGAGGCGAGAAAAGACCAGGAATAATCAGGACGGTCAACAAATGACCTCAGGCAAGGAGGTGCCCATTGTTGGCTAGGGAAGGTGTGATCTCAAGAGGGATACAATGTGGTGAACTGTGGAACTGGTTAAATGACTAGGGTGGAGGAAGAGGGTAGGAGGGGAGGGGAGTGTTGGTAGAAGCTATTTAAAATTAGAGGATTCAACATTGCTGGTTATAAGCTACCCATGAGAAATATGAGGTGCTGTTCCTCCACTTTGCGTGTGGCCCCACACTGGCAATGGGAGGAGGCCCAGGACAGAAAGGTCAGTATGGGAATAGGAAGCGGAGTTGAAATGGTTGGCAACCGGGAGATCCTGTAGGCCTCGGCGGACCGAGCGTACTCAGGAGCTGCTATGAAATATAATATGAAGGCAGGATAGGAATGGTGACCCTAAAATTACAGGGGCTTTGGTGTAAAACCCATTGGTTCACTGATGTCCTTCAGGATAGGAACTCTGCCGACCTTACCGTCCTAATCAGCAGTCCACACCCATTGTATCATGACTCACCACCCGATGAAACAAACCCATCATTCATTCAAGGACGTTCAGGGACAGACTATAAATACTGGCTTTGCGAGTCTCACATACATCCCAGGAACAAAGTGGGGGGGGGGAACAAACACTCCACAGTAAGCATCATACTCCGATGTATTTTGCTCGTTGCAAGAAACCTCAAAACCAATCATAGCTGAACAAGCTTTCAAATCATTTTTCAAATGATTTATATCACTGATATAACAAAGCGACGTCGCTTATGAGGGATGGTGCGATCGTAAAGGCTGGAAGTGATTCCAATTATTATTTTCTCAGTGCTGTTAATGGACAGGACGAGGTCGTAATACGTTTTTTTTTTCTTTTTACTCACATCTGTGTCTCTCTTACGCGCAGCCTGGTTCATTTCATACTGAACACCAAATGTCACCTGGAGAGGGGGGGGGGGGGCGGGGGGAAGAAATGCAATAAATAATCAGAGAGGGCGCGTTTTAACTTCTATTTAATTATGTAACCATGGCAACATCCATCACAGAGGCCATACTTTCCGAACACCAATTGTCAAGGACAGCACTGTAGCTAAAGAGATATTTTGCCTCATGTGGTCTCTGACAGCACGTTTGATTTATTGAAAGTTTATTGAGCTGCTTTCCAATCAGTTTTTTATCTCACCGAGAGACGTGGATAGGATTTGGGCAAGTTAAGTTTCTGCTTTAAAGGCAACTCAACCTTCTTCCCCACTGCTCTCCCACAAATGAAGAGGAAGCTTCAAATAAAGACCAGTGAGGCTAAAGGGTCTTTTAATGCTGTTAGATTATACAACATTCAATGTAAAACCCATATCCATTTTTCTCTCTCTCACTGATTGCTATTCATTTAACCATCATTAACATACCCGTAATCTTCTAAAGCAACTGTGTTGAATGTCTTGAAGGGCAGCACAGTGGCACAGCTGGTAGAGCTGCTGTCTGCCAGTGCCAGAGACCCGGGTTCGATCCTGACCTCAGGTGCTGGTTGTGTGGAGTTTGCACATTCTCCCTGTGACTGCGTGGGTTTCCTCCGGGTGCACCGGTTCCCACCCATATTCCAAAGACATGTGGGTTTGTAGGTTAATTGGCTGCTAGAGTGGATGAGAAAGAGAACCAGTGTGAATGAATGATCAATGCTTGGCGTGGACTTACTGGGCCAAAGGCCCTGTTTCCATGCTGTATCTCTAAAAATTGCCAAAGTAACACAGCATGGAAACAGGACCTTGGTCCCAATGAGCATACACCAACTATCAACCACCCATTTACACCAATCCTACAATAATCCCATTTCATTCTCCTCTATTCTCATCAACTCCCCCCTGATTCTACCACTCACTGCAAACTGGAGCACCTGAAGGAAACCCACGGGGTAAATAGAAAAACCCATTCACAGATAGAAGATGCAAACGCCACATAGACTGCACCAGATGTCAGAATTGAACCTTTAGGGCATAATATTTAGGTTAGTTTAGTTTAGTTTAGTTTAGTTTAGAAATATAGCATGGAAACAATGTGGAAAGGAACCACAGATGCTGGTTTACAGATGCTTCTTCTTCAGAAGTGTCTTGACCCGAAATGTCACCCATCCTTTATCTTCAGAGATGCTGCATGACCCGCTGAGTTACTCCAGCAATTTGTGTCTATCTTCAGCATGGAGACAGGTCTTTCGGCTCACTGTGTCCACACCGTTCATCGATCACCAGTTCACAATAGCTCTATGTTATCGCACTTTCTCATCCTCTCCCTATGTACTAGGGGCAATTTACAGAGGCTAATCATCCCAAATATCCACACGTCTTTGGGATTGATTCATTGAAAGATATGGCCCCATAGCAGAAGCGTCCACGTCGCGGGGCTGGAAACTGGAAGTATCCTGAGCTAATTCTGCTACCACCATCATCTATTGCAACAAGTGATGGCTCCCAAAGATTGTTGCCGGAAGCTTGCGTTGTTTTCAGCACGGATGATGATAGAGATGTCAACATTTGAAACATGGAAGATAGACACGAAAGAAGATTGAAAGATATAGCGGGGAAACAGGCTCTTTTGCCCACGGTGTCCACACCAACCACTGATCACTCATTCACACTAGTTTTATGTTATCCCACTTTCCCAACTACTCCCTGCACACCAGAGGCAATTTTTTTGCTGAGGCCAGCTAATCTGCTATCTCAGACAAATTACTTGGCTAAAAACAATTCACAATTTGATCGGAAACCCTTCCCCAATAACAGCTAAGGGGGGGGGGGGGGGGTCTACCTGGGCTTGTTCTTGGAGATCTTGTGCCTGCGCATATCGTACAGTCAGTAAAAACGGTGGCTCACTGGTTGGGCTGCTAGTCGGCAGGTAGGTCCTGTAATGAGATAAAGGATTCCGTTTCATCACAGGCACTTGGTAAAATCCCATTGATGCACCTGGTATGTCAGAGCCTATTCTAAACTCAACAAACTCCTCCAGGGGTCACAATAAAACTCCCAATATATCACTGACCAAAACAGATAGAATGAACCTTCAAAGCCTTCAAAGTTCCAGTCTCCAAATTGATGAAGTGATGCAGAGGGGCTAAGAAATGAACAAGATTGAGCTGGAGAGACAAGGCATTTCAGGTGCTAGAAACACAAAGTGCTGGAGTAACTCAACAGCCCAGGTGGCATCTGTGGAGGGAATGTTTAGCCGACGTTTCGGGTCGGGTCACTTCTTCAGTCTGCATGAGGTAATCCAGCACTTTGAAGTTTGCATACACTAGGAGCAATTTACAGTGGCCAATTAACCTAGACTGTGCAGGTCTTAGGGATATGGTGGAAACTGGAGAACCTGGTGGAAACTTGCATGGTCAGAGGGAGAGGGCGCAAACTCTACATAGCAGCACACAAGGTTGAGATGAGTGGGTGCACTGGAACAGGTAGCTCCATGAGTGGGTGTTCCAGTGACCCACTGTGCAGATCCAGTGACCCACTCTGCAGATCCAGTGATTTACTGTGTAGATCCAGTGATCCACCTTGCAGATCCAGTGATCCACTGTGTAGATCCAGTGATCCACCTTGCACATCCAGTGTCCCACTGTGCAGAGTTGCCGATCGCATCCAATCATAGGATGGGAAAGAATAGTAATAGGAAGGGACTGCAGATGCTGGTTTATACCAAAGACAGACACAAAGTGCTGGAGTGACTCAGCGGGTCAGGGAGCATCTCTGGAGAAAAGGTACAGCTGATGTTTCGGGTCGGAACCCTTCTTCAGTCTGCGATGGTTCTTCAGTCTGAACAAGCTGTCCTGACCCAAAACATCACTCATCCTTTTTCTCCAGAGATGCTGTCTGACCTGCTGACTTACTCCAGCACTTTGTGTCTATGGGAAAGAATTGAGAATGATTAGTTATTGAAACTTAAATCAGTGGCAAAGAGTGAGACTTAGGAACAAACGCACCCTTAGCCTCTGACAGAATAGGACAGACTTAGTTAAAGAAAAACGAGCATTTGAATATCTGAAGGTCCCGTACTGGAATCTCTAACAGACTTCCTCTCACCTTAGGACCAGGTCTTTAGCATAACTGACAAAGCTTGGTGGGTTACTGAGACTGCCCTTCCTCCCTGTCAGTCCATCAACCAAAAAGAATCTCCTTACTGCTCCAGCTCCTGCAAATAAAAACAATTGCATTTAACAAATGTCTCCATCCCAAACAGCTCTACAGCTATTGAAATACTTCTGTAGTCAATCGTGTAGAAAATGTTCAGTCACTTTGAACAACGTAAGTTCCCACTAAGTGCAATATTGTTTTATTGTACAATTTGCACATTATTAATAATATTGTTGTTATGTGCAATAAACCCATATCATTTAATAATATTGATTGATGAGATCATCTTACTGCCATTTGTTTTCAAAATAGTTCAGGTGATTTGGTCATAAGGAATAGGAGTAGAATTAGGCGATTTGGCCCATCAAGTCTATTCCGCCATTCAATCATGGCTGATCTATCTCTCCCTCCTAACCCCATTCTCCTGCCTTCTCCCCATAACCTCTGACAGCTGTACTAATCAAGAATCTATCTTTCTCTGCCTTCAAAATATCCACTGACTTCGCCTCCACACCCTTCTGTGCAAAGAATGCCACAGTTTCACCACCCTCTGACTAAATAAATTTCCCCTCATCTCCTTCCTAAAAGAACGTCCTTTAATTCGGAGGCTATGACCTCTAGTCCTAGACTCTCCCACTAATGGAAACATCCTCTCCACTCTATCCAAGCCTTTCACTATTCTGTATGTTTCAATGAGGTCCCCCCTCATTCTTCTAAACTCCAGTGAGTACACGCCCAGTGCACAATGGCAGGCAGTGACTAGTGGGGTACCGCAAGGCTCAGTGCTGGGACCCCAGCTATTTACGATATATATTAATGATTTGGACGAGGGAATTGAATGCAACATCTCCAAGTTTGCGGATGACACGAAGCTGGGGGGCAGTGTTAGCTGTGAGGAGGATACTCGGAGGCTGCAAGGTGACTTGGATAGGCTGGGTGAGTGGGCAAATGCATGGCAGATGCAGTATAATGTGGATAAATGTGAGGTTATCCACTTTGGTGGCAAAAACAGGAAAGTAGACTATTATCTGAATGGTGGCCGATTAGAAAAAGGGGAGATGCAACGAGACCTGGGTGTCATGGTACACCAGTCATTAAAAGTAGGCATGCAGGTGCAGCAGGCAGTGAAGAAGGCGAATGGTATGTTAGCATTCATAGCAAAAGGATTTGAGTATAGGAGCAGGGAGGTTCTACTGCAGTTGTACAGGGTCTTGGTGAGACCACACCTGGAGTATTGCGTACAGTTTTGGTCTCCTAATCTGAGGAAAGACATTCTTGCCATAGAGGGAGTACAGAGAAGGTTCACCAGACTGATTCCTGGGATGTCAGGACTTTCATATGAAGAAAGACTGGATAGACTCGGTTTGTACTCACTAGAATTTAGAAGATTGAGGGGGGATCTTATAGAAACGTACAAAATTCTTAAGGGGTTGGACAGGCTAGATGCAGGAAGATTGTTCCCGATGTTGGGGAAGTCCAGAACAAGGGGTCACAGTTTAAGGATAAGGGGGAAATCTTTTAGGACCGAGATGAGGAAAACATTTTTCACACAGAGAGTGGTGAATCTCTGGAATTCTCTGCCACAGAAGGTAGTTGAGGCCAGTTCATTGGCTATATTTAAGAGGGAGTTAGATGTGGCCCGTGTGGCTAAAGGGATCAGGGGGTATGGAGAGAAAGCAGGTACAGGATACTGAGTTGGATGATCAGCCATGATCATATTGAATGGCGGTGCAGGCTCGAAGGGCCGAATGGCCTACTCCTGCACCTATTTTCTATGTTTCTATGTTTCTATGCTCATCATAGGTTAGCCTACACATTCCTGGGATCATTCTTGTAAACCTCCTCTACAACCTTCTCCAGAGCCAGCACACCCTTCCTCAGATATGGTACTCAAAATTGCTCACAATATTCCAAATGCGGCCTTATAGAGCCTCAACATTAAATCCCTGTTTTTGTATACGTCCTCTTGAAATAAATGCTAGCATTGAATTTGCCTTCTTTACTACCGATTCGACTTGCAGATGAACTTTATGGGATTCCTGCACCAGCACTTCCAAGTCCCTTTGCACCTCCAATTTCTGGATTCTCTCCCCATTTAGAAAATAGTCTTCGCCTTTATTCCTACTACCAAAATACATGACTTTACTACACTATATTCCATCTGCCACTTCTCTGTCCACTCTTCCAACCTGTCCAAGTCCTTCTGTAGAGTCCCTGCTTTCTCTACACTACCTGCCCCTCCATCTATTTTCGTATCATCCACAGACTTCGCTACAAAGCCTTCAATCCCCTCGTCCAAATCATTATTATACAACGTGAAGAGTAGCGGCCCTAGCACCGAGCCTTACGGAACGCCACTAGTCACTGGCAGCCAACCAGAAAAAGCCCCCTTTATTGCCACTCTTAGTCTTCTAACATCCAGCCAACCTGCTATCCATGCTAGTATCTGCCCTTTGATATCGTGGGCTCCCATCTTCCTAAGCAGCCTAACATGTGGCACCTTATCAAAGGCTTTCTGAAAATCTAAGTAAACGTCATCTACTGACTCTCCTTTGTCTGTCCTGCTATTTACTTCTTCAAAGAATTCCAGCTAATTTGTCAAGCAAGACCTCCCCTTCACAACACCATGCTGACTTCGGCCTATTTTATCGTGAGCTTCAAAGTATTCCGTAACCTCATCCTTTATAATGGACTCTAAAATCTTACCAACCACCGAAGTCAGACTTAGTTCCCACTATTCTGCCTTGCTCCCTTTTTGTGCAGCGGGGTAATATTGGCAATCAGTGCCTGAGTTTAATATCTCAAATGAAAGCCAGCAGCTTTCAAAGAGCACAGGGCGGCACAGTGGTGCAGCGCCAGAGTTGCTGCCTTACAGAGCCAGAGACCCGAGTTCAATCTTGACTACGGGTGCTGTCTGTACGGTGTTATCTCTGTGACCACATGGCTTTCGTCCGGGTGCTCCGGTTTCCTTCCACACTCCAAAACATACAGGTTTGTAGGTTAATTGTTTTCGGTAAAATTTGTAAAATTGTTTCTAGTGCATAGGATATTGTTAGTGTATGGGGCGATTGCTGGTCGGCACGGATTCGTTGGGTCAAAGGGCCGATTTCCATAATTTAGAATCTTAAGTCTAAAGCAGCAATCAGTTGATTCTGCCCTACAACAGAAGCCCAGAGTTTTGAGCTGAAGTCTCTGGAGTGAAGTTCAGAGAAAACTGACAGCACAGTGGGATACTTGGCCCACCATTCACACACCAATCAATTAACAGTTAGTGAGTCTAATCTTTGTAGAGCAGTGAACTGAAAGGGCACAGATTTGCAGGACTCATGGGCCTGAGCTAGAACGAGAGGTTGAGCAGGCTAGGACTTTATTCCTTGGAACGCAGGAGGATGAGGGGTGATCTTATAGACGTGTACAACAACATGAGAGGAATAGATAGGGTAAATGCCCAGAGTCTTTTACCTAGAGTAGGGGAATCAAGTACATCGTCAATCCATCTCCTGCACCAAAGAGAGACACACATTGCTTGAGTAACTCAGCGGGTCAGGCAGCATCTCTGGCGAAAAAGAGGTGACTTTTTGGGTTGGAACCTTTCTTCAGACTGCTTGCAAAAAGATGGTCTGAAGAATGGTTGGGTTTTTTTTGTTGGTTTTTTTTAATTAATATTTTTATTAGAAGTAGTGTACAGTAGTATAAACCACGGCATATGACAAAATACATTTATTGTACATCTTCCATTTTAATTTTGACAAAGAATAAATAGAAAAAGAGAGAAAGAGCAAGAAAGAGAGAAAGTGAAAGAAATAGTGAATGTGTAAACCCCTAAACTACCGAATAGTGTAGTCAAAGAGTGAATAAGTAAAAACCTAAAAAAGAATAAGAAAAAACGAAAAATAATTTTTAAAAAAGGGACCAAAATGTGTTGATATACCTGCTTCATTTCTCACCACACCCATCACCCTGTCTGTAAATCGGTTTAATTCCAAAATTGTGTTGAACCATACTATACTTGTAATGAATCAATGAATGGAGTCCATTTCTTTGAAAAAAATTCTGATTTTGCTGCTAAGACGAATCTCATATCTTCAAGATGTAGCGTCTCAGACATGCTTGTAATCCACATTTTAAGAGTTGGAGTAGAAGCATTTTCCCAAAATTTAAGTATGCTTTTTTGCCATTATCAGGCCGTAAGAAAGGAAACGTCTTTGAAATATTGATAGCTCAGAGCAGGCTCCTGCTATTCCGAAAATAATCAATTCTGTATGGGGGTCCAGTTTGGTTTTTAATAATTTTGAGAAAATTTCAAAAATTCCTTTCCAAAATTTATGGAGTTTTATGCAAGAGGCAAAGGAGTGTGTTATAGTTGCTTCTTGAGAAAGACATTTGTCGCAGATAGGAGATACATTTGGAAAAATCTTAATCAGTTTAGTTTTTGAGTAATATAGTCTGTGTAGTATTTTAAATTGGATTAGAATATGTCTAACATTAATCGAACAATTATGTATATATAGGAGATATTTTTCCCATCTGTCTATGGAAATTTCTAGGCCTAATTCCTCTTTCCATTCTCTTCTAATTACGTCTGACGATGGAATTTCTATATTTAGAAGGATATTGTACAAGTATGATATTAGATTATTTGACTGTGTTTCTATTCATACCTTCATCTAATATATCTGGCCACAAAGTTGTACTCGTGGGTATATGTTTTCAAATAATCTCGAATTTGAAGATATCTGAAATATTGATTACCTTTCAGATTGTATTTCGACTGTAATTTCTGGAATGATAGTAGGTTTCCCATTTCGTACAAATCTCCAACCTTTTTAATTCCTAGTCTTTCCCAATAAATAAACTTTTTATCTATAATAGATGGTTTGAATGATGGGTTATTAGCTATAGGAGAAAGAAGAGATAGATTTCTTAATTTAAGAGTAAGTTTTACTTGTCTCCAAATTCGTAAGGTACTATGAATAATCGGGTTTTTCTCGTATATTGTGTTCTTCAACTTTATTGGGGAGAGAAGGATCGCGCCTATATTAAAAGGCGAACAATCCTCTCTCTCCATTACTAACCAATCTACTTGTTGACATGCATTATCCAAGAATGGTTGTGACCCGAAATGTAATCTTTTCTTCTTCAGCAAGGAACTAATGTTTAACGTATAGAAAATAATAGTTCAGTTACAAATGGTGTGTTACATCTAATTCGGTTCATTTTCGAGAAGGTGTGGAGGGTTCCAGAGAGAAAACAGAAACGATTACAAGAATGGTTCCAGAATGGAGGAATGTAAGCTACAAGGTTAGACTGGAAAAGCTCAGATCCTTTAGAAAGGAGATGAGGAAGAATTTCTTTAGTCAGAGATGGTGAATCTGTGGAAATCATTGTCTCCTGTGCTGTGGAGGCCAAGTCAATGGATATTTTTAAGGTGAAGATGACAGATTCTTGATTAGTAAGAGTGTCAGGGATTATGGCAAGAGAATGGGGTTGAGAGGGAAAGATAGATCAGCAATGATTGAATGGCAGAGTAGACTTGTTGGGCCAAATGGCCTAATTCTGCTCCTAGAACTTATGAACAATAAACTGAGAATGTTTTGATGGACTGAGTGGCTCTGTCAGTGCCATGGCCATTTTATGCATCTATTTCATCGCAGTGACTTACCCAAGCCATTCCTGTCTAGATTTAGGCTGCGTACTGGGACAGGCCACACCTTTGCCTGTCCTTGGTTATCCTTGTAGTGGAGAAAGAGCTCATAAAACACTGGCTCTGGGAATCGCTGGAGAAGGTCAGAGACTCGTATTGTGCACTGAAATAAAACAATGAGCAATCACATGCTGAAAGGCACTTGGTCTCCCAAACCTGGCTCCAATTGTTCAAAAAAGTGTCTCAGCAATTAGAAGCAGTCGACCCTGTGTAAAGTCGGCTTCTAAACCTTTTAAATAGAAGAAAAACATCTACAATGGTTTCTTAAAGCAATAACTTCCCTATTTTGTGATTTTTGTTTTGGAGTCACCTGACTTGACATTAGTGCCCAAAAATGGGTGTCAACTGTTTTCAAGTCATTTACGGGCAGCAGGCATGACTTTAACAATAACACAACGAGGGAGGATATTATATTTTAGATTTTAGAGTCTCTTGCCCAGAGTAGGTGAATCGAGGACGGCAGGACAAAGGTTTAAGTTGAGGGGAAAAGATTTATTAGGAATCTGAGGGGTAACTTTTTCACACAAAGGGTGGTGGGTGTATGGAGCAAGTTGTATGGAGGTAGTTGAGGCTGAGAATATCCCAACATTTAAAAATCAGTTAGACATGTACATGGATAGGACACGTATGGAGGGATATGGACCAAATGCGGGCAGGTGGGACTAGTGTAGCTGGGACATGTTGGCCGTTGTGGGCAAGTTGGGCCGAAGGGCCTGTTTCCACACTGTATCACTCTATGACTCTTTATGACTATATATTCATTCGTTTCTTAAGACTCAAGATAAACAAACGTAATCCAGGTCGTGCTGCACCTGTTCTCGACAACACTCACCGACTGGGCATAGAATGAGCCAAATTTGTACGCAGCATCGAGCAATGTTTGCGTGTCGGGACAGAGCTGGTGGAAAACATAAACGTGCGTTAAGACAGAGCAAACCTTTTCAAATGTGATCGTAAGACATAGGAGGAGAATTCATCCATTTGACTCATCGAGTCTGCTCCACTATTAGATCACGGCTGATTTATTTTTCCCCTGATTTATTTCTCAGACCCGCTCTCAACCCCAGTGCATTTGACAGCACTGGGCCAGTACTCGCTGCAGTTTAAAAGGATGAGGGGAGACCTCATTGAAACTTACCAAATAGTGCAAGGCCTGTATAGATCGAGTGGATTCAAAGAGGGTGCTTCCACTAGTGGGAGAGTGTCGGGTAAGAGGGCATAGTCTCAGAATAAAAGGATGTACCTTTAGAAAGCAGATGAGGAGGAATTTCTTTAGCCAGAGGTGATGATTCTGTGGAATTCATTGCCACAGACGGCCAAGTCATTGGGTATTTTTAAGGTGGAGATTGACAGATTTTTGATTAGTAAGGGTGTCAAGGATTATGGGGAGAAGGCAGGAGAATGGAGTTGAGAGGGAAAGATAGATCGGCCATGAGTGACTGGCGGAGTAGGGCCTAATGGTCTACTTCCGCTCCCATGACAAATGAACTTATTAACTCCTGCCCGTCACTGTAAAATTTGACACCCATGAGGGATGTAGCCACTTCGTCCGGCCAGAACAGACCCAGTGATCCGTGGCAATGGCCCAGCATTGTGCCTGTCATATTGGAGAAACCATCAACATTTGCTGTCATGACTTTGTGATGTGTCAACACCACATGGAACATGAACACACACAGTGAAGTCCATGAGGTAGTGATTTGCTGCTGCTTAATGTGGGATCGGATGTTTATTTTTGTGGCTTATCTGGCATCTGGACCTGACAGTTGTATCTGGGGCAGCGCAGTGGCACAGCTGGTAGAGCCGCTGACTCACAGCACCAGAGAACCAGGTTCGATCCTGATGTTGGGAGCTGTCTGTATGGAGTTTGCACTTTCTTTCTGTGACCGCATGGGTTTCCTCCAGGTGTCCCGGTTTCCTCCCACATGCCAAAGATGCGCAGGTCTGTGGGTTAATTGGCCTGGAAAATTGCCCCCAGTGCATAGGGAGTGGATGCGAAAGTGGGATAACTGAACTAGTGTGAATGTGGGATCAATGGTTGGCGAGGACTGGGTGGGCCTAAGAACCTGTTTCCATACCATATCTCCAAATCTAAAAAACATTGGTGCAATAATTGGTACTCCTAACCTATTCAAGACTAAAAGCAGAATCAGGCCATTCTGCCCGCTGAATTTGTACTGACCATCAAACACCCATTCATACTAATCCTACATTAATTATCTTTCCATAAATTCACTTTGCACTACTGGGCAACTGTTCCAATGTTAGCAGAGGCAGTTGACACTGAATGAGTGAACTGTATTGGCTTTGTCATCCGTGTTGAAAATCACTTAAAATATTATGCCTGTTAAAATATAAAGCCCAATTAATGGAAGTGGAAGACTTTGTTAATGCTTTTTTAAACCATAATTAATATTGAAATACTTTTCTTGACATGATAAAACTTTTTGTTTTAAAAATGACGTGAATTCTCTGTGAAAGTAACAAATTGAGAAAATTAGAGATTTTAAGATATTATATATTTATAATTTTGTTTATGACACCTCCGATTTAACCGTGAGCAATGTGCATTTTCCAATTTGAGTACCCGCCTCCTCTCAGGGTCATTAAAGGCTGACCTTCATGATGATGTTCCATGAAGTAAGATAATAAAATCTAAATGCCACCATTGGAATGCTGAGTTTGATAACTGTACTGTTCCAGTTTTAAAAGCATCTTACCGCTTCATGAAGAAGCAACACAAAAGATGATACTGTGCAACTTCTCACCTGTAAAGTACCTCCTCTGACATCTTCCCAACCCAGAAAATTGCCACGAGCGTCATATTTCACAATTTTTAAGACGATCTATAGGCGAGCAAAGAGAATAAAATTGGAGCAGAACACACAACAAACCAGATACATCAGTTCAGCAATGACCCCTCCAGTTTTACTTTACTTTAGTGATGCAGCTCGGAAACAGGCCCTTCGGCCCACCGGGTCTGCGCCGACCAGCAATCACCCCATACGCTGGCAGGATCCTACACACTAGGGACAATTTACAATTTACAGAAGACAATTAACCTACCAACCTGTACGTCTTTGGAGTGTGGGAGGAAACCGGATCACTCAGAAATAACGTACGTGGTCACAGGGAGAACGTACAAACTCGTTGGATAGCACCCGTAGTCAGGATCGAACCCGGGTTTCTGCTGCTGTAAGGCAGCAACTCTACCACTGCTCCACTGTGCCGCCTCACAGGACTGGAAAGACAAGTTGCACTTCTAAAGGATAAATCCTCTGGTCCAGATGAGATTTATCGTGGGGTGCTAACAAACAGAAGGGGAAAAAGCATGGTGCACCTGATCATTAAAAGCTCTGGAGATTCAAGGGCGTGCTGAGTTCTGGAAAACTGCAAACATTACATTCTTCTTCAAAAATGGGAAAATGGATCAGGGATGCACCCTGTAACTACAAATTAGGCTGTTTAACCTTGGTGGCAAAGGAATTCTAAATACACTAATCAGACGCAGAACTTGCGGCAGTTTGGTTGAGGGGATGGGCATTTGCAGAGATTTGGTGGGGGGAAGTGGAAGTGAATAGATTGATCTACCACCAGTCAGCATTGACCCAATGGGCAGAATAAACTCCTTCATTAGAACTGATCTAGTCATGACCCAAAACATCACCTGTCCATGTTCTCCAGAGGTGTTCCCTGACCCGCTGAGTTACTCCAGCACTTTGTGTCATGAGTTCATAAGTTCTAGCAGCAGAATTAGGCCATTCGGCCCATCAAGTCTACTCCACCAATCAAACATGGCTGATCTATTTTCCCTCTCAACCCCATTCTCCTACCTTCTCCCCATAACCCCTGACAACCTTACACATTAATTTTTAATCGTTTTACTAATTACTAATTTTTAATCCTTTTGTGCAAACCAGCATCTGCAGTTCCTTGTTTCTGGAATAAACTTCTTTCCTGCCATAATAATTTGAGTTGTGAGAGACTTCAGGGACAGTTGAGAGTGAGGATAAGTTAGCACAGCCCATGAGACGTAAGGCAGTGGGAGCCTAGTAATGGTTATCAAACCTTGTGGTGAATTTATCCTCTTGAAATCACTCCAGCACATCTGCTTTACCACAATTAACTTTATGGCCCAGTTTTTTGTTTACCTAATTGGATATGTGTGTGTGGGTAGATAACAGTTGTTAATTCAGAGTACATGTCAGTGTGTCCTTCTAACTTTGATTTGTACTCAGAGATTAATGCTTGGGATGGGATGTTGTTTATTATGGCGGCATTGGAAAATCATTTGTAATTAACTTAAGGCATTCTGAAATTGGAAAAAAGGGATCAGAAGTCACGTGCTTTTTACTTACTTCCACACCCAACTCCGGACAGCATCAAGATCGACTCCCTAATCACCCTCTCCCCTCTCTATCTCCCCTCTCTATCTGCAAAGGCTACTGGGGAGACTTTAAACTAGAATGGTTGTGGGGAGGGAATCAAATAGAGAAAGCTATTAGACAGTGTGTGAGGCAGGAGGCAGAGAAGGAAAGCACTCAGACACAACATGTAGGGGGGAAAGAAGAAAACAATAATAAACAGAGAATAAGAGGTAGTGGGGTTCTTAAATGGGTGAGCAGAGAAACAGAGTGGTGTATAATGCGGGCGGAAGCAATAGGTAGCAAGGTGAAAAGTAAAAGTGGCAGGCAGACAAATCCAGGGCAAAAAGCAAAAAGGGCCACTTTTCAACAAAATTGTATAAGGGGTAAGAGCGTTGTAAAAACAAGCCTGAAGGCTTTGTGTCTCAATGCAAGGAGCATTCGTAATAAGGTGGATGAGTTGAACGTGCAGATAGCTATTAATGATTATGATATAGTCGGGATCACGGAGACATGGCTCCAGGGTGACCAAGGCTGGGAGCTGAACATCCAGGGATATTCAATATTCAGGAGGGAGAGAGAGAAAGGAAAAGGTGGTGGAGTAGCGTTGCTGGGTAGAGAGGAGATTAACGCAGTGGAAAGGAAGGACATTAGCTTGGAGTATGTGGAATCGGTATGGGTAGAGCTGCGAAACACTAAGGGGCAGAAAACGCTGGTGGGTGTTGTGTACAGGCCACCTAGCAGTAGTAGTGAAGTTGGGGATGGCATCAAACAGGAAATTAGAAATGCGTGCAACAAAGGCAAAACAGTTATAATGGGTGACTTCAATCTACATATTGAATCAAATTGGCAGGGGTGCTGAGGAAGAGGATTTCTTGGAATGTATGCGGGATAGTTATCTAAACCAACATGTAGAGGAACCAATGAGAGAGCAGGCTATTCTAGACTGGGTATTGAGTAATGGGGAAGGGTTAGTTAGCAGTCTTGTTGTGCGTGCCCCCTTGGGCAAGAGTGACCATAATATGGTTGAGTTCTTCATTAGGATGGAGAGTGACATTGTTAATTCAGAAACAACGGTTCTGAACTTAAAGAAAGGTAACTTTAAGGGTATGAGACGTGAATTGGCCAAGATTGACTGGCAATTAGTTCTAAAAGGGTTGACGGTGGATATGCAATGGAAGGCATTTAAAGACTGCATGGATGAACTACAAAAATTGTTCATCCCAGTTTGGCAAAAGAATAAATCAGGGAAGGTAGTGCATCCGTGGATAACAAGGGAAATCAGGGATGGTATCAAAGCAAAAGATGATGCATACAAATTAGCCAGAAAAAGCAGCATACCAGAGGACTGGGAGAAATTCAGAGACCAGCAGAGGAGGACAAAGGGCTTAATTAGGAAAGGGAAAATAGATTATGAAAGAAAACTGGCAGGGAACATAAAAACTGACTGCAAAAGTTTTTATAGATATGTGAAGAGAAAGAGATTAGTTAAAACAGATGTAGGTCCCTTGCAGTCAGAAACAGGTGAATTGATCATGGGGAACAAGGATATGGCGGACCAATTGAATAACTACTTTGGTTCCGTCTTCACTACGGAAGACATAAATAATCTGCCGGAAATAGCAGGGGACCGCGGGTCAAAGGAGATAGAGGAACTGAGTGAAATCCAGGTTAGTCGGGAAGTGGTGTTGGGTAAATTGAATGGATTAAAGGTCAATAAATCACCAGGGCCAGATAGGCTGCATCCCAGAGTACTTAAGGAAGTAGCTCCAGAAATAGTGGATGCATTAGTGATAATTTTTCAAAACTCTTTAGATTCTGGAGTAGTTCCTGAGGATTGGAGGGTAGCAAACGTAACCCCACTTTTTAAGAAGGGAGGGAGAGAGAAAACAGGGAATTACAGACCAGTTAGTCTAACATCGGTAGTGGGGAAACTGCTAGAGTCAGTTATTAAAGATGGGATAGCAGCACATTTGGAAAGTGGTGAAATCATTGGACAAAGTCAGCATGGATTTACGAAAGGTAAATCATGTCTGACGAATCTTATAGAATTTTTCGAGGATGTAACTAGTAGAGTGGATAAGGGAGAACCAGTGGATGTGTTGTATCTGGACTTTCAGAAGGCTTGCGACAAGGTCCCACATAAGAGATTAGTATACAAACTTAAAGCACACGGTATTGGGGGTTCAGTATTGATGTGGATAGAGAACTGGCTGGCAAACAGGAAGCAAAGAGTAGGAGTAAACGGGTCCTTTTCACAATGGCAGGCAGTCACTAGTGGGGTACCGCAAGGCTCAGTGCTGGGACCCCAGCTATTTACAATTTATATTAATGATCTGGATGAGGGAATTGAAGGCAACATCTCCAAGTTTGCGGATGACACTAAGCTGGGGGGCAGTGTTAGCTGTGAGGAGGATGCTAGGAGACTGCAAGGTGACTTGGATAGGCTGGGTGAGTGGGCAAATGTTTGGCAGATGCAGTATAATGTGGATAAATGTGAGGTTATCCACTTTGGTGGCAAAAACAGGAAAGCAGACTATTATCTAGATGGTGGCCGATTAGGAAAAGGGGAGATGGAGCGAGACCTGGGTGTCATGGTACACCAGTCATTGAAAGTAGGCATGCAGGTGCAGCAGGCAGTGAAGAAAGCGAATGGTATGTTAGTTTTCATAGCAAAAGGATTTGAGTATAGGAGCAGGGAGGTTCTACTGCAGTTGTACAGGGTCTTGGTGAGACCACACCTGGAGTATTGCGTACAGTTTTGGTCTCCAAATCTGAAGAAGGACATTATAGCCATATAGGGAGTGCAGAGAAGGTTCACCAGACTGATTCCTGGGATGTCAGGACTTTCATATGAAGAAAGACTGGATAGACTTGGCTTATACTCGCTAGAATTTAGGAGATTGAGAGGGGATCTTATAGAAACGTACAAAATTCTTATGGGGTTGGACAGGCTAGATGCAGGAAGATTGTTCCCGATGTTGGGGAAGTCCAGGACAAGGGGTCACAGCTTAAGGATAAGGGGGAAATCCTTTAAAACCGAGATGAGAAAAAACTTTTTCATACAGAGTGGTGAATCTCTGGAACTCTCTGCCACAGAGGGTAGTTGAGGCCAGTTCATTGGCTATATTTAAGAGAGAGTTAGATGTGGCCCTTGTGGCTAAAGGGATCAGGGGGTATGGAGAGAAGGCAGATACGGGATACTGAGTTGGATGATCAGCCATGATCATATTGAATGGCGGTGCAGGCTCGAAGGGCCGAATGGCCTACTCCTGCACCTATTTTCTATGTATCTATGTATCTATGTATCCCTTTCCCCAAAGCCACTACCCCAACCTTCGACTATTGAAAACTGCTTTCACAATGGTCTATCAGTCTCTTGAGACCCCCTGAGCTAATGCAGTTAAACAGTTAAACACAGTAGGAAGATTTATTGTACAATATGGTCGGCCTGTTCTCGGTTATCTTTATCCTGTATCTGTACACTGTAGATGGCTTGATTATAATCATGTACAGACTTTTCTTTGACTGGATAGCAGACAATAAAAGGCTTTTCATAGTACCTCAGTACACATGACAATAATAAACTAAACTAAAGTAAATTGGTAGGAAGGAACTGCAGATGCTGGTTTAAATTAAATTAAGTACATTAGACCTGTTTGCAGGTTGTATCTCTGAACTAAACCTGCTGAATGTTTTAAGCATTTGGGATTTTCTATTTCAGTCCCCAGCCATGATCCAAGAATATTCAGATTCCTGCAAAGAGAAAGTGTTAGGTTGCAAACCCTTTGTCAGAGTTCCATAGCAAGTTTAATTGACAAGTAATTTCCAACTACATTAATAGCACAAAAGTCACAGCAGGTTGGGAGCGAGATACCATTTTCACACGGCTAATGGTGGAGAGGCAGAACTCATAAGGCAGCGTAAGATGATTTACAATTCATCAACCTGCCTCAATTTGCATAATTACCACTTATTGTTTATTTAATTGTTTGTTTAAATATATTTACTGAACTTTTTTTTGTCGTTTATTATGGGTTTTACAGAGTGCTATGTTTACATATCTGTTGTGCTGCTGATGTACCTACAAAGTACACTGACCAGTGAGCACCTCGTAACCACAGCTACGAAAATGTACTCTATCTAACTGACTACAACAATAGTGATGGCACAGTGGTGCAGAGGGTAGAGCTGCTGCCTCACAGTGCAAGAGATCTGGGTTTGATCCTGACCTCGGCTGCCGTCTGTGTGAAGTTTGAACGCTATCCCCGTGACCGCATGAGTTCCCTCCGTGCGCTCCAGTTTCCTCCCACATAGCGAAACATAGAAAATAGGTGCAGGAGTAGGCCATTCGGCCCTTCGAGCCTGCACCGCCATTCAATATGATCATGGCTGATCATCCAACTCAGTATCCTGTACCTGCCTTCTCTCCATACCCCCTGATCCCTTTAGCCCCAAGGGCCACATCTAACTCCCTCTTAAATATAGCCAATGGCCTCAACTACCTTCTGTGGCAGGGAATTCCACAGATTCACCACTCTCTGTGTAAAAAATGATTTTCTCATCTCGGTCCTAAAAGACTTCCCCCTTATCCTTAAACTGTGACCCCTTGTTCTGGACTTCCCCATCATTGGGAATAATCTTCCTGCATCTAGCCTGTCCAACCCCTTAAGAATTTTGTACGTTTCTATAAGATCCCCCCTCAATCTTCTAAATTCTAGCGAGTACAAGCCGAGTCTATCCAGTCCTTCTTCATATGAAAGTCCTGCCATCCCAGGAATCAGTCTGGTGAACCTTCTCTGTACTCCCTCTATGGCAAGAATGTCTTTCCTCATATTAGGAGACCAAAACTGTACGCAATACTCCAGGTGTGGTCTCACCAAGACCCTGTACAACTGCAGTAGAACCTCCCTGCTCTTATACTCAAATCCTTTTGCTATGAATGCTAACATACCATTCGCTTTCTTCACTGCCTGCTGCACCTGCATGCCTACTTTCAATGACTGGTGTACCATGACACCCAGGTCTCGTTGCATCTCCCCTTTTCCTAATCGGCCACCATTCAGATAATAGTCTACTTTCCTGTTTTTGCCACCAAAGTGGATAACCTCACATTTATCCACATTATACTGCATCTGCCATGCATTTGCCCACTCACCCAACCTATCCAAGTCACCTTGCAGCCTCCTAGCATCCTCCTCACAGCTAACACTGCCCCCCAGCTTCGTGTCATCCGCAAACTTGGAGATGTTGCATTCAATTCCCTCATCCAGATCATTAATATATATTGTAAATAGCTGGGGTCCCAGCACTGAGCCTTGCGGTACCCACTAGTCACTGCCTGCCATTCTGAAAAGGACCCGTTTACTCCTACTCTTTGCTTCCTGTCTGCCAGCCAGTTCTCTATCCACATAAATACTGAACCCCCAATACCGTGCGCATTAAGTTTGCATACTAATCTCTTATGTGGGACCTTGTCGAAAGCCTTCTGAAAGTCCAGATATAACACATCCACTGGTTCTCCCTTATCCACTCTACTAGTTACATCCTCGAAAAATTCTATAAGATTCGTCAGACACGATTTACCTTTCATAAATCCATGCTGACTTTGTCCAATGAATTGACCACTTTCCAAATGTGCTGCTATCCCATCTTTAATAACTGACTCTCGCATTTTCCCCACTACCAATGTTAGACTAACTGGTCTGTAATTCCCCGTTTTCTCTCTCCCTCCCTTTTTAAAAAGTGGGGTTACATTAGCTACCCTCCAATCCTCAGGAACTACTCCAGAATCTAAAGAGTTTTGAAAAATTATCACTAATGCATCCACTATTTCTGGGGCTACTTCCTTAAGTACTCTGGGATGCAACTTATCTGGCCCTGGGGATTTATCGGCCTTTAATCCATTCAATTTACCTAACACCACTTCCTGGCTAACCTGGATTTCACTCAGTTCCTCCATCTCATTTGACCTCCGGTCCCCTGCTATTTCCGGCAGATTATTTATGTTTTCCTTAGTGAAGACAGAACCAAAGTAGTTATTCAATTGGTCTGCCATGTCCTTGTTCCCCATGATCAATTCGCCTGTTTCTGACTGCAAGGGACCTACATTTGTTTTAACTAATCTTTTTCTCTTCACATATCCATAAAAACTTTTGCAGTCAGTTTTTATGTTCCCTGCCAGTTTTCTTTCATAATCTATTTTCCCTTTCCTAATTAAGCCTTTTGTCCTCCTCTGCTGGACTCTGGTAGGCTGCTTTTTCTGGCTAATTTGTATGCTTCATCTTTTGTTTTGATACTATCCCTGATTTCCCTTGTTATCCACGGATGCACTACCTTCCCTGATTTATTCTTTTGCCAAACTGGGATGAACAATTGTTGTAGTTCATCCATGCAGTCTTTAAATGCCTTCCGTTGCATATCCACCGTCAACCCTTTAAGAATCAATTGCCAGTCTATCTTGGCCAATTCACGTTTCATACCCTCAAAGTTACCTTTCTTTAAGTTCAGGACCCTTGTTTCTGAATTAACAATGTCACTCTCCATCCTAATGAAGACGTGCGGGTTTGTAAGTCAATTGGCCTTTGTAAAATTGCCCCTTGTGTACAGTGAGAGGATGCGAATGTGGGATAACATTGAATTGGTGTGAACGGGTGAACGATGGTCAGTGCAGTCTCGGTGGGCCAGAGAGCCTGTTTCCGTGCTGTATTTCTGAACTCTGAACTAGATGGCTCATTTCATAATCCCCCTACCAGCTAATTTAAGCCATGAATCAAAACATGCCGAACGATAAATGCACACGCACCTGTGAATCCTTCTGGAAAGAAAGCCCTTTGGGGGCTGTTTGCCCCAGAGATGCTGCGATATTCGTGTCCACATAGAAGAGTTTCGGGAGGTAGTTTGTCCTTCAGCAATATAAGGAAAGACAAAAAGCACAAGTTAAACAATTGAAGACAAGATAAGCAGCCATTAAAAGAAAGATGGGCATCAGTTTCGAACATAAGAAATAATAGCTGCCAAACTTATATCACAACCGACATCACAAATAATAGGCTCGCTCCATATCAAGAAAGTTGTGCAAAAATACTTTAAATAGTTTCTAGGTACCTGGAAGGCAGTTTCCTTGTTTTCACACTCCCAGTGAGGGAGCTTGAAAGCACAAAAACAGAATTAGCAATTTGTAGCATTTCACTACCAATTAGATACTGTTGAAGTGTTGACACAAGAGACTGCAGATGCTGGAATGTTGAGCAAAACACAGAGTGCTGGAGGAACTCAGAAGATCAGGCAGTATCTGTGGAGGGAATGGGCAGACAGCGTTTTGGGTTGAGAACCTTCTTCAGTGTTGGAGTTGAGGGGAGAAAGCTGGTAAACAGAGGTAGGAGTGGGACAAAGCCGAGCAAGTGATAGGTGGATACAGGTGAGGAAGGGGTGATTGGCTGATGGGTGGAGGCAGTGACAAAGGCTAGAGGTGAAATGAGACAAAAGGATGTGAGATAAGGAAGGGAGAGAAGGAGTGAAATGTAAAGTCAGAGGGAGGGATTAGAGTGGAAGGGGACAGAAGAGAGGAGAAAGAGGGGGAAATGGGGGACTTGGAGAAGGGAGGGATGGGAGATGAGTTGAAGGAGGGGAAAGAAAAAGGGCGACAGAGCTGATGGGAGAAATGTGGGAGGGAGTGGAATGAGAGGGGAGGTTTAGTTTAGTTTAGAGATACTGCATGGGAACTGGCTCTTCAGCCCACAGAGTCCAAGCTGATCACCGATCACCTGTTCAGACTAGTTCTATGTTATCCCAGATTCTCATCCACTCCAATACACAGAGTGATTACTAGTTCTATCCCACACACTAGGGTCAATGTACAGAAGCCAATTAACCTACAAACCCGCATGTCTTTGGAATGTGGGAGGAATACGGAGCACCCGGAGAAAACCCACTGTCAGGCTGACTGCCGTCACAGGGAGAACGTGCAATCTCCACACAGATAGCAGGTGAGGTCAGGATCCAACTCAGGACCCTGGTTCTGTGAGACAGCAGCTCTACCAGTTGCACCACCATACACCCAAACAGTTTGAAACTGGGGTATTTAATGTCAATGATCACAATCGCTTTATCAGAGCCTTGAATTTGTCTCTATGCACGGCATGAGGAGAGTAAATCCTTTAGTCAGAGGATGGTGTATCTGTGGAATTCATTGCCACAGACGGCCGTGGAGGCCATCATCAATTTGAAAGCAGAGATTGATACTTGATTAGTAAGGATGTCAAAAGTTATGGGGAGAAGGCAGGAGAATGGGGTTGAGAGGGAAATATACATCAGCCATGATTGAATGGCGGTGGACTCGATGGGTTAAATGGCCTAATTCTGCTCCACTGTCTCATGCTCTTGTTGAGAATTACTGCCTGGGCTGGACACTGAGTCAGCGAGATTGCTTGTACTGCAGTCAGTCATCATTCAAAGCCACAATGCGGGCACATCTAGTCTTCCTGTGCACTCAGCAAAGGTGCAACAGCTCTCCCAGTGGCCCAGTCGCCTTCTACACACAAGATCACACAGACAAGGGCGTGCTCAGATTTGAAGCCTGAGATAAGGATGAGTCAGCCTGAGAGAGACAATCTTATCTTGTGCAAGGTGGTTCCTTGCCCCAATCCCTATCTTATGATTCATCCCAGCTCTCAGCTGTCATGCCACACTCTGTGAAATGAAATGAAGCCTGACATCGTAATCCTGAATTTCACTCCCCTCTCCCTTCACCCAAGAGATATAGAAGTGTGAAAACGCACACCTTCAGGGACAGTTTTGTTCCCAGCTGTTATCAGGCAACTGAACCATCGTATCAACAACTAGAGAGTGGTCCTGACCTACCATCTACCTCATTGGAGACCCCCAGATTAACATTAATCGGACTTTACTGGACTTTATCTTAGAGTAACCGTTATTCCCTTTATCCTGTACACTGTGAAAGGCTCGATTGTAAAAATGCTTTTCACTGTACCTCAGTATATGTGACAATAAACTAAGCTAAACTAACAGCATGCCTTGTCAAGAGTTACTTTGCAAATGCGTATGCAGCATGCAATTACTAATGGAAGAAAACTCTAAACTGGCAGGTTTAAACGGGTTCCACAGTGGCACTGATATTTGGTTTGTCAATAGCCACTGTAACCTGTAATTAGTCATTAGAAAACCCATTCCCCCCACACCCAGAGTCTGCATATTTGTACTGGCAGCAAATACTCTCTGGGTTTGCCGTACAAGCTACCTTTGCTAATCTTAGAGGTATTGGGCAACTGTGTATACGCCAACGATAATTTATTAGCTACCATTTAAACAACCTATTCCTGGCTGGATCGATGGAGAAGTAGCACTGGAGAATATCTGTACTCCCTATTCCCCCCTCACCCATCAGGCAAGAAGTGTGAAAACACACACCTCCAGATTCAGGGACAGTTTCTTCCCAGCTGTCATCAGGCAACTGGACCATCCTATCAGCAACTAGGGAGCGGTGCTGACCTACCATCTACCTCATTGGAGCCCCCCCCCCCCCCCCCCCCGGACTATAATTAATCTGACTTTTCTTGCACTAAACGTTATTCACTTTATCGTGCATCTGTACATTGTGGACAGCTCGATTGTAATCATGTCTAGTCTTTCCGCTGACTGGATAGCACGCAACAACAAAGCTTTTCACTGTACCTCGATGCACTTGACAATAAACTAAACTAAAACTAAATAATTCCAGTCGCCTTGCCTTTAACACTGCATCTCAAAGAGCACTTTGAGAGCACAACTGGCCAGAGTCAGGGCTCCATCTGTAAAATTATATCGTTCACAAGACTCCATCTGGCTGATTCATTGTCAGAAAATGTTAGATCATAATCGTAAACAACGAAGAACAAAGACGCTGGAACAAAAAGGCCAGTCAGAGGAACCGGGGGTCTTACATTCCGCGCCCTCAAGGTCGGCTGCCGGAGGCGCCCCTGGAGCACAAAGGCTGAAGGTGTCCGGGTGAGGAGAGGGATGCCAGTTCACCAGCGATCCAGAGTGGAGGCGACGGCTGCAAGGGGCCCTTCTGGTGCCAAAGCCTGGCGACTCTTGCATATGGACTAAGTGGGCTGTTTCTGTACATTCTGTGCTTAATGGGGATTGTACTTATGTATGGCATTAATCTTACTGAACTGTATGCAAAAAAGGTATTTCACTGTACCTTGGTTCATGTCTAATAAAGAACCATTGAACCATTGTATTAGCAGGACTGGACCCTTTGCAGACACATCATGTACTTATCAACCTTCCTGTCATCACTTCAATATTTACTTAACAAATTTGAATTGGCAGAAAGGGAATAGACATCCTTGGGCTAAGCATATGTAATTCAACAGCTTATTTCTAGTGTTTATCTGAGGAAAGGAAGGAGCCAGAAAAGGGCTGGATTCAAGCCAAATCCTGTCACTGCAGTATAAATACAGATTTGCATTTAAATGGCACCTTTCATGTACTTTTGACGTTGTCTTTATGTGTTGTACAGTCAATGAAGTACATTTGAAGAGTCACAACTTAGAAACTTAGCACAGAAGGCTCCCAAAATACAGCATGGAAACAAACCCAGCTCCCACAAACTTGCCCACGTCGACCAAGATGTCCCGACATCACTCGTCCCACCTGCCTGTAATTGGCCCATATCCCTCTAAACCAGTCCTATCAATGCACCTGTCCAAATGTCTTTTAAATGCTGTTATACAGTAGTACCTGCCTCAACGACCTCCTCTGGCAGCTCATTCCATATACCCACCGCCCTCTGTGTGATATTACTAAACTTTTGTGTTCATTCATAGATGCGACCACCATAGATGCCATTCATTAATGGCATTTATGGCCAAACCAAAGGGTGTTGTGGGTAACTCGAGGACTAGTTAGGAGTCACATTTAGGGCAGACAAGGTAACTAGGGCAGATTATCGGGCCAAGTTATATTTTATTTCCCACTTGCAATTGGGGACTTGGAGGCCTGAGCTCTCGGGAGAGTTTGGGTAAGCCAGGACTTTGTTCCTTGCAGCGCAAGAGAATGAGGTGTGATCTTTATTAGGTGTAGATCATGATGGGAATAGGTTGGGTAGATTACACAGAAGAGAGAAATCAAGATGCAGAGGTCATAGGTTCAAGGTGAGAGAGGATGGATTTAATAGAGACCTGAGGGTTAATGTTTTCACACAGAGGGTGGTGTGTATATGGAATGAGCTGCCAGAGGAGGTAGTTGGGGCAGGTACTATAACAACATTTAAAAGAAATTTGGACAGATACATGGAAAGGATAGGTTTGGGCCAAATACGGGCAGGTGGGACTAGTGTAGATCATCTACGGGCATCTTGGTCGGTATGGTCAAGTTTGGCGGAAGGGTTTGTTTCCATGCTTCTCCACTCTTCTACACCCCAGCAATATTAGGCAATCCTGCTCCATTTCTCCTCAGATATTAAGATATAATAAGATATTAGACTCACATGGCAGGCACGTTTCGGTACAGAATGAGGGCTTCACCGCTGACCAAACCATTTACATCGAGCAGCACCAAGTTAGTGAGAAGCTGGCATGCTGTCTGATTACTGTACTGCGTGTTCTGAAAACAAAAGAGAGATCTTACAAGGTTGTTTCCACTTACAGTAGAACTTCAAGCTGCAGAGGGCATTTGGCCTTCCTTGGATGCTGAGGGGTCAGCTCAAACCAAACCAACAACTGAACCCCATGGTGTAGACTTCCTGACACCAGTCCTCACACAGAAGTTTAATTTTAGTTTAGTTTAGTTTAGAGATACAGCGTGGAAACAGGCCCTTCGGCCCACCGAGTCTGCGCCGACCAGCGATCACCCTGTACACTAGCACTACCCTACACACAAGGGACAATTTACAATCTTTACTGAAGCCAATTAACCTACAAACCATCGTGTTTTGGAATGTGGGAGGAAACCGGATCACCCAGAGAAAACCCACATGGTCACAGGGAGAACGTACAAACTCCGTACAGACAGCATCTATGGTCAGGATCGAACCCGGGTCTCTGGTGCTGTAACACTGTGTGGTTTTAGACATTTACTCAGCTTCAGTAGTTTATAGCAATGAGACACCGTTGTTTTCAAATGAGTAAAGGAGAAGTTGTGCTATAAATATAACTTCAATCCAAAAAACCTATGCGACTCGATACCACAGACTGAATAGATGTTAACCGTTTACAGGAAGTGCTGTGGGTTCAACTTGAAGGTCACGCGTTGTTACTGTGGTCAGCTTGTCTCAGTTCAATGTCCACGGGTGTCTGCAGATTATACTGACTGCTCAGACATTCTGGATCAGCAGTTGAAATTATTCATTTAGAAGTAATAGGTGTTGAATTTATATGGTTTCCCTCATACCTTCCTCAGCCCTGAACAGTGTCCTATCCATAATTATAATTCAATATGCAATGTCCTAATGCAGCCCATGCTTTTCCTAACCTGGGTCAGTTAACAATACACCAATTTAGTAAATAGTAAATGTTTGCTCCAGACTGACTTGTCATGGGAACAAGGTCCTCAAACAGGCGGGGAGCCCCATAAGCCTCTGGTCCCCGGAAGACTTGGGCAGGAGGAATGTATTGCAGAAGCTAAATCATGAAGCAGTTTTGCTCAAAGTCACAGAAAAGTTGACCAATGGAGAATAAACTCATGAAAAACTCAGGGCTCAGACTCCTCAGGCACGAGGAGGACCTAAAGAATAAAACCAGTGAAATGGATCAGCTGAGGGATCACCAAGGAAAGCAGCTCAAATCCAATTAATACCAGATTACACCAGCGGTAAACAAACCCCCATAGAAACCACGGCTCTGGGAGTTATAACTTACAGCACATGCCAGGTAGCTTGCTTGAAGGTGCATTTCATACCAGATGGAATCTGGCATTGATCCCGAACTGGCCTGAAAGAAAATATCATCGAGATTCAATCTTGCTTCATACATAATGCAGTGTAATTCCACCCGTCCCGAACGGCTCCATTTAAAACCGCAGAGAATTGTGGACGCAGCCCAGAACGTCACACAAACCAATCTCCCTTCCATTGTGTTGGAAGGAACTACAGATGCTGGTTTAATCCGAAGATGGACACAATAAGCTAGAGTAACCCAGCGGGTCTGACACCATGAAGAGTCTGAAGAAGGGTCTAGACCCAAAACATCGCCTATTCCTTTTCTCCAGAGATGCTGTCTGACCCGCTGAGTTACTCCAGCTTTTTGTGCCTGTATCCCTTTCATTGACTCAATTTACACCTCACGCTGCCTCGGCAAGGCCACCAGCATAATCGCACCCCGGCCACTCCCTCTTCTCCCCTTTCCCATCAGGCAAGAGGTACAGAAGTGTAAAAACGCACGCGTCCAGATGCAGCGCAAGTTTCTTCCCGGCTGTTATCAGGCAACTGAACCATCCCACCAACAACTAGAGAACAGTTCTGAACTACAATCTGCCTCATTGGAGATCCTCGGATTATCTTTGATTGGACATTACTGGTCTTTATCTTATACTAAACGTTATTCACATTATTCTCTTTATCATGTATTTGTACACGGTGAGTGGCTCGATTGTAATCATGTACTGTCGTTCTGCTGACTCATTAGCATGCAACAACAGCTTTTCACTGTATCTCAGAACATGTGACAATAAACTAAACTAAAGACTAGTCTAAAGACTTGGAGACACTATATGGCATTCACTGAACTGTCCTGCCTGGTGCCACATCCAGGAACCTCAGCCAGGAACCCATTATCCATGTGTGGGGAGCGAGCAAGTTAGTTTAGTTTAGTTTAGAGATACAGCCTAGGAACAAGCCCTACAGCCCACCGAGTCCGCGCCGACCAACCATCACCTGCACACTAGTTCTATCCTACACACTAGGGACAATTTACAGAAGCCAATTAATCTACAAACCCGCAAATCTTTGGAATGTGGGAGGAAAGCGGAGCACCCGGAAAAACCCCACGCTGTCACAGGGAGAACATGCAAACTCCAGACAGTCAGCACCTGCAGTCAGAATCAAACGCAGGTCTCTGGCGTTGTAAGGCAGCAACTCTACCGCTGCGCCACTGGGCCGTCCTCAAAGATCATGGGTATGGGTGAAGCAAACGCAGATTGATTTTTTTCCCAGGGCAGAGGATTCGAAAAACCAGAGGGCATGGGATTTAGGTAAGAGGGGGGGGAGTTTTAAGGGAGACATTGGGGAAACGTTTTCACTCGGAGGGTAGTCTATATCAGGAATGAGCTGTCTGAGGAAATTGTGGAAGCTGATATAATTACACCTTTCAAAAGACATTTGAACAGCTATATTGATAGGTAGAGGGCTATGGGCTAATTGCAGTCAAATGGGAGTAGCATAGAATGCCAACATGGCCAGCATGGACAATGTGGGCCAAATGGCCTTTTTCCATGCTGCATTGCTCTATGACACTAAAGAGTGGGGACTATTCAACTACAATAGGGGGGGCATCTCAACCAAGCCCAAATACTATTTCCAGCTGATCTCAACACATTCGTATCTGCTCACCTTTTGGTGATCAGACACTGGTGTCGAGGGCAAAATCCAGCACAGGGAAGAGAATAAAGTTAGAGGATCAGACGGCCGTTGTATATTCTACCCAAATTCCTTCAAGGTCAACAGGAACTGCACTGGTTATCCAGCTCTGTTAGTGCCAGTGCTCACTTCTACATCCCATCCAAAGCAGGACAGGGTTTAAAAGCTGCTTTGTCCCAAAGAGATAAATAAATACTCACCGGTATTCTTGTGTTTTCAAAGCAAAGTCCTCCTCTCTGAAATGAGAATCACAGAATATAGCACTGTAATAAACTCAGGAGAGATGTTTCCAATCATTCAGCAGTTGCTTGGGACAAAGGCCACTAAATCCAACCAGTTCCTCAATTCAAGCAAATAATTCCAATCAGATTTACCCATCCTTTACCCAAGACCTATCATCCATCCATCGCTAACCTCTCGGCAGTGTACCTCACACTTACTTGTTTCTCTTTGCAAGAAAGTTGAATTTCTAATGTTCTTACTCATAATCTTCTCTCTTTTCCCCTCTTAGTCATAGAGTAATGCATAGACTAACTTATCTATGTCAACGAAGATGCCCATCTAAGCTAGTCCCCTTTACCGACATTAGACCCATATTGCACATGATCTTTCCTATCTATTTACCTATTCAAATGTCTTTTAAATGTTGTCATGTACCTGCCTCACTTTCTCTGGCACTTCCTTCTATACGCACATCAGTCTCTGCGTGAAGAAGTTGCCCCTCAGGTCCCTTTTAAACATTTCCCCTCTTAATCTTAAACCAATGCCCTCCAGTTTTTGATCACCTTTCCCTGGGACAAAGACTGGGTCTCCACCATTCTAGGCAACAAAGACCCAGCCTATATCCCCTCTCCTCAAGCCCGCCAGTCTTGGTAACATCTAAACCTTCTCTGCACTCTTTCCAGCTTAATGATATCCTCACAAGACAACCGGAATTACACATATTAACGTCATTTTTGACACTTCCATGACTGGGAAGGATCTGCTTTTATCTATCTTGTTTTGTCCTCTTACATTAAAAAAAATATATTAATATTCATAAGATCATAAAACCATAGGACACAGGAGCAGAATTAAGCCATTCAGTCCATCAAGTATGCTCTACCATTCAATCATGGCTGATCTATTTTTCCCTCTCAACCCCATTCTCCATCCTTCTCCCCGTAATCTTTGATGCCCCTACTGATCAAGAACTTATCAATCTCCACTTTAAAAAACACACAATGAGTTGGCCTCCTCAGCCGTCTGGGGCAACAATGTCTGCAGATTCATCACCCAGTTTAATGGAAAGAAATCAATGTTGACAGTAAAAACAGAAACTGGTGGAGACACTCAGATGGTCTGGCTGCATCTGTGGAGAGTGAAACAGTTAACATTTCAGGTCAAAGGCTCTATCAAATTTTGGGCTCACAGTTCATTTTACTGGAGAAGTCTGCTGAAATAAAATACATAAATCTGTACAAAATATTGGTGAGGCCACACTTAGAGTATTGTGCTCAGTTTTGATCAGCCTGTGATACAGAAGATGCCATTAAGCTGGAAAGGGTGTAGAGAAGATTTACAAGGATGTTGCCAGGAGTCGCGGGCCTGAGCTATAGGGTGAGGTTGAGCAGGCTAGGGCTTTATTCCATGGAGCGGAGGAGGATGAGGGGTGATCTTATACAGGTGTATAACATCATGAGAGGTAAAGATAGAGTAAATGCACAGAATCTTTTACCCAGAGTAGGGGAATCGAGAACCAGAGGACATAGGTTTAAGGTGAAAGGGGAAAGTTTTGATAGGAACCTGTGGGGCAACTTTTTTACACAAAGGGTATATGTAATGAGCTGCCAGAGACAGATACTATCACAACATTTGAGAAACACTTGAGCCAGGTACATGGATAGTACAAGATTAGAGGGATATGGGCCAAATGCAGGCAAATGTGATTAGTGTAGGAGGGGCATGTCGGTTGCTGTGCTCAAATTGGGCTGAAGGACCTGTTTCCACACTGTATCTATCACTCCATAACAAAAGGTCTTTGACCTGAATCGTAAACTCTATCTCTTTCCACAGATGCTGCCTGACCTGATGAGTGTTTCTGTTTTGTTTCAGATTTCTAGCGTCTGCAGATATTTTTTCAGTGATTTTCGATTTGAAACTCTTTGTAATTCCTGACAGGTTTCAAGCATTCAGCAATGTTTGCCAGAACTCTAACACGAACACGAACTCTACTGACTGCTCCAGTGCTCCCCTAACCAATAAGTTGCTCACCAAGTTGTTAGATGGACACGTACAGCTGTTGGTGGTCCAAATGAAAGTTTCATGGCAGGGGATACACCTGCAGAGAGAGAGAAAACGCACTGATGACCAGGATTGATCCAAGCTTTACTAGTAAACAACATAGAGACAATAGACTGCAGATGTTGGTTTACCAAAAGAGAAGACAAAACGTGCTGGGGTAACTCAGTGGGTCAGGCAACATCTCAGTGAAGAGTTACTCCCACACTTAAACAACACAAGTAGACAATAGTGGAGGCACGGTGGTGCAGCTGTAAAGTTGCTCCCTTACAGCACCAGAGACCCCGGTTCTATCCTGACCACGGGTGCTGTCTGTGTGGGATTTGTACGTTCTGTCTGTGACCGCATGGGCTTCCTCCAGGTGCTCCGGTTTCCACCCACATCCCAAAGACGTACAGGTTTGTAGGTTAATTGGCTTCAGTAAATTGTCCCTAGTGTGTAGGATAGAACTATTGCATGGGTGATCGTTCTTTGGCGCAGACTTGGTGGGCCAAAGGATGCAGCTAATTCCACGCTGTATCTCTAAAACTAAAACCATACAGATAATACACACAAGAGCCAGGAAATGGGCCTAACTGCATGGTCAGACAGTGAACACCAAGCTCATGTTTGATGAGCCAAATGACCTCCTTCTGCACTGGACTGGTTCCAAGGACCCAGACAAGTTTAACTGTGAACAACCTTATTATTCATGCACAGAGCAGGACTTACATGTTCCCCAAGGCGTTGGGCACAGTCTGGTTGGTACATGCTTGACAGCTTGCTGTCCTCAAAGCCAAATTCTCCACTGCAAAAATAGAAGATTGTGATTTCTCTCTGACAATAAATTACATTTTGTCTAAAGTCCTTTAGAACGCACTTAGGCCCAGCACGATACTGAGGAGGAATGAGGAGAAAATAAAAGCCATGGGGCAGTTATTGCTTCCACTAGTGGGAGAGTCTAGGACCAGAGAGCATAGTCTCAGAATAATAATACGTACTTTTCGAATGGGGATGAAGGGGAATTTCTTCAGCCGGAGGGTGGTGTAACTGTGGAATTCATTACCACAGGCGGCTGTGGAAGCCAAGTCAATGGGTGTTTTTTAATAGGAATGATAGGTTTTTGATTAGTACAGTGTCAAAGGTTACGGGGAGAAGGCAGGAGAATGGGCTTGAGAGGGGAAATAGATCAACCATGATCGAATGGCCGAGCAGACACGAAGGGCCGAAAGTGTATTTTTCTGTGAACCAGCATCTAGTTCCTTGTTTTATAAACCTGCGAGGAAGTCCTACCTTGGACAAGCGAGCCTCCACATTGCTTGCAGTTTGGACATGTCAAACAGAGCCTCCCATCCACCGACACAACTTGATTCTGTACAGCCAGCAAAATTAACGTTGTTAGCACTTTGCATGTCAGGCAATAGAAACTAACAGCACAGAAGGAATGATGATCATGAGTTCAATAGCAATGCCAAGGCAAAGGACAACAGGTCTTGAAGGCCAAGATAAGTCTACGTTGACTGAATAACACGTAACAAAAGACTTTTCACTGTACCTCGGTACATGTGACAATAATAAACGAGACTAAACTACATTATTAAGAACTTTGAAATGTTAGGCTACAATCTCTGGCCAATAACCTCAGGCTTACTCTACAGGCACAATCATACCCAAGTACAAGCGTGTAAGCAGAGTAATGTACACAAGGGACGTGGCTCTTGTGTACTGCCTCGGTGTAAACTACTATTCTTACACCAATAAACTTGGGTATGACTGTGCTTTTGTAGAGTAAGATTTTAATGAATTGTATGCAAAAAAAAATTCCACTGTACCTAGGTACAGGTGACAATAAAGTATCATTGAACCAATGATAGGAATTTTCTGCTCAAGGGGGCCTGGAGTGCATTGCCTGGGGTGGAGGTGGAGTTGTTTACAATAGTGTTGTTTAAGAGGGGTTTGGATAGGCACATGGAAGTGAAGGGAATAGAGGGATATGGATCATGTACAGGCAGATGAGATCAGTTGGTCTTGGCATCATGTTCGGCACAAACATTGTGGGCCAAAGGGTGCATTCTGTGCCGTACTGTTCTGTGTTCTCTGCAAGTATTCCTGGATTATTGGTGTTAGCCTGGGGTTAGGACGCCACATAACAGCTTGGTGGCTACAGCCGAGTGCTTGTGTGGGCATTTAATCTGGAGTGTTGGAATGAGTATTATTTTAAGTATTATTACATTTCACTTTGCCACCAAAAACAAAGAATCAGACGTATCCAGCCCAGAATGGTGGCACCGTGGCGCAGCTGGTAGAACTTCTACCGCACAGCGCCATGGACCTGGGTTTGATCCAGACCTCGGTGCTGTCTGTGTGGCGTTTGCATGTTCTCTCTGTGACTGCATTGTTTTACTCCTGGCGCTCCAGTTTCCTCCCACATCCCCAAGTTGCGCAGGTTTGTTTATTAATCGACCTCTAAAAATTGCCCCTAGTGGGTCGGGAATGGATGCGAAAGTGGGATTACGTCAAACAAGTTGAAAAGGTGATCGAAGATCAGCATGTAGTTGGTGGGCCGAAGGGCCTGTTTCCATGCTGTATCTTTCAATCAATTAAGGGGCCCATTTGGCCCGTTGTGTGTATCCTCACTAGAAATGGACACTTCCTAGATCTAGGTCCATAGACCTTCAGGTATCAGTATTTCATGTGGTCATCAAGGTCGTTTTTATTAAAAGTGAAGTTTCTCCTCCTCTGCCCTGTAAGGCAGTGATGTTTAGGTGGACTTCTTTCTGGGATACTGCAAGTGCATCAGGTTTACCAGACAGTCAAAGCCCACTTAATCTCAGCAAGTGAGTGGAGAACATGCAATATAGATCATAGAACACTACAACACAGGAACAGGGCCTTTCAGCCTACAATGCTTGTGCTGAAAATGATGCCTAGCTGAACTGATCTAATCTGTATAGGAAGTAACTGCAGATGCTGGTTTACACCTAAGATAGACACAAAATGCTGGAGTAACTGAGCGGGTCAGGCAACATCTCTGGAGAAGATGAATGGGTGACATTTTAGGTTGGGACCCTTCTTCAGACTGAGAGGCAGGGGAGAGGGAAACTAGAGGTATGAAAAGGTTCCAAACAAATCAGAGCCAGAACCGATGACCAAGGAAAGGTAGAGCCCACTATGGTCCATTATTGGCTGTGGAAGAGGTGATAATTAAGAGATATATGGATGCAAACAGTGTAACTAGCAGGATGACTCGGGTAGGGGAGGGGTGGAGAGAGAGGAAATGTGATCCCTATCGCTCTATTCCCTGCACTTCTATCTAAAATCCTTTTAAATGCCACTGTCGTGTCTGCCTCCACCACTAACCTCGGTAATGCATTCCAGGCTCCTCACCACCCTCCGTGTAAAGAGCTTGTCCCGCACATCTCCATCAAAAGTTCCCCCTCTCACCGTATAGCTAAGCCCTCTAGAAGACCCATTGTCCTGTGGTCACTTACGTCTCGGTTGCACAGACTACACTCTGCTGTGGGTGATCCAGTGTCAACCATGGTGTAACCAACTTTACAGATGCAACGGAGTCCTGCAGTAAAGATAAGCAGAGTTATCAGCGAATTACATCCACTTTTGAGCAGTCTGTGATTGCATTTCCATTAGAAACTGATAGAGCTGCTGCCTCACAGCATCAGAGACCCGGGTTCGATCCTGACAACGGCTGTTGTCTGTGTGGAGTTTGCACGTTCTCCCAGTGATTTAATCGGGTGTTCCAGTTTTCTCCCACATTCCAAAGACATGCGGACTTATAAGTTAAATTGGCCCTCTGCAAATTGTCCAAATTGTAGGGAGCGGATGGGAATGCGGGATAACATATAGCGAGAGTGAACAGGTGATCGATGGTCGGTGTGGGCTGAAAGCTGTTTCCATGCTGTATGTCGAAAATTAAACTACAACTAAAAACTAAAGAAAAGGACTAACTAAGCATCACTTCATCAGATTATTCATATTTCCAGCCATCCCTACATCCATCCATTCTAGACCCCCAAAGACCACATTGCTCTGGAACTGAAAACCGATTGTCAGCGAACAGTGAATGATGATCCCATCTCTATTAAAAGAGAGTCCACTTATTCACACTCTAGTCAACTGTCTACCAGTTCTACGAAGGTGAGTCAGGGACTGGAAGGAGACTACAGGGCAACCAGCTACATTATCAGGCCTAGAAAAGTAGTCGCAAAGGTCGGTTCTGTCCCAACACACAATAAGCGATCCAAGTTCAAGTTCAAGTTAGATTTATTGTCACATGCACCAATTGGTACAGTGAGATTTGAATTACCATACAGCCATACGATTACTAAAAAAACAATACATGATAGAGTTTAACATAAACATCCCCACACAGCGGAATCAATGTTCCCACTGTGAGGGAAGGCAATAAAGTTCAGTTAACAAAAGTTCAGCCAAAGATCCTGTAAGAAATCTGGAAACTTTCCTCTATGCCAGTGTTATATCACAGACCAGAGGACTTAGCTTTAAGGTGAGAGGGGCAAAGTCTAAATGAGATGTGCTGAGCAAGTTTTTCTTTACACAGAGAGTGATGGGTGACTGGACTAGCTGCCAGGGGCAGTGGTGGAGGCACATATGATGATTGAGGCTTTTAGATAGGCACATGGATATGCAATTAATGAAGGGAGCAAGCAGAGATGATTAGTTTTACTTGGCATCATGTTTGGCAGACATTGTAGGTTGAAGGGCTGCACTGGTCTACGTTCTATGATCTTTAGTTTTAGTTTTAGAGATACTGCGTGGAAACAGGCCCTTCGGCCCACCGAGTTCGCGCCGACTAGTGATCACCCGTACACTAGTTCAATCCTACACATTAGGGATAGAACAGGTGAGGGCGGCTGCACATACCAGCTATGTATCTCCCAAAAACATCTATAGGCACTTAATTAATATTGCCCACTATGACCTCCATGCCTGTGCAAGGGATCCCGTCTGGGGGCTTGTGATGCCAGCAGACCCACCAACATATCATGTGTCCTGGGCCTTAGATCCAGCAACAATTTGACCATTGTCTTTATGATAATGTTGTCATTTACTAAAATGGTTGAAGTGTCAAGAGTGTTTAATTGTCATATGTGCCAACAACAGAACAACGCAATTCTTTCTTGCTGCAACACAACAGGTCTGCAAACACAGTACTCATAGAAAACATGGTAAGTTTAGTTTAGTTTAGTTTAGTTTAATTTAGTTTAGTTTAGTTTAGAGATACACTGTGGAAACAGGCCTTCGGCCCACCAAGTCTACGTCGACTAACGATCACCCCGTACACTAGCACTACCCCACACTAGGGACAATTTACAATCTTTACCAAAACCAATTAACCTACAAACCTGTACATCTTTGGAGTGTGGGAGGAAACCGGTGCGCCCGGAGAAAACTCACGCGGTCACGGGGAGAACATACAAACTCCGTACAGGCAGCACCAGTCAGGATCGAACTTGGGTCTCTGGCGCTGTAAGGCAGCAGCTCTACCATTACGCTACTGTGCCGGTAATAAACAAAAAAAAATCAATAAATTCAAAATCCCAATGGTTGTGCGGGAAGCCTTACGTCCTTAGAGCAACCAGGACAGTTCATAGTTGAGGTTAGTGTTCAAGAGCCTGATGGTTTTTTGGAAGAAGCTGTTCTTGAATCTGGAGGGTCACAGTTTTCAGATTCTTGTTCCTTCTTCCCGATGGCAGGAGTGAAATGAGAGCAGGGCCAGGAGGCGTGTATCCTTGATGATGCTGGCTGCCTTTTTGATGCTGTGCCTCCTATAGATCCCTTTGGTGGGGAGGTCAGTACCTATGATGGACTGTGTCCACTACCTTTTATAATCTCCTTCGTTCCTGGGCGTCCGAGTTACTGAATCAGGCCGTGATGCAACCAGTCATTATGTTCCCTCCAATACTCCTGTTCAAAATTGCCTGCAGACTTTAAATTGTAGATTGGCTGCTGATTAATCTTGCCTAAGACAAACTATTCAAACGTACAATCTTACGGTATCATTTTCATCTCAAGTTACCTCTGTTTTGTGGGCAGTTTAATAAACTCGAGAGAGAGAGAAAAAAAATAAATTCCTTTCACTGCATTTGTTTTTTAACTGGATAGCTTTGAGGCACAAAGCTAATTATGCAGGGGAATAAATGTTTAAGTAGCTAAGGAATGAAGAAGTGGCAAAATCTAATCTAGTCAAATGGAGTTGTTTCTAAACTATTTTTTAATCATTGCCCCCTCACCCCCACTCTTTTCACTTTCCTAATTCCACTCTGAGTTTATGAGGTCATTCATTTAAAAGCCTGTGCCTTCATTTTGATTAAATTAATCATTTGAGTTCCTCAGTCTCTCTTCACAACCCAATGATCCAAGTCTGTACTGACTTATTACTTGCACTGTTCTGCTGGAATTCTAATCTCAATGAATTGGAGGCAGCCCACTCGACCTTCACAGCTGTTTCTTACCTGAAGGAGACATGCTCAGCATAGACCGAGCGTTCAGAGATTTTTATATAAGTGCTGAGTTACTCCAGCACTTTTGTGTCTTTGTTTTAGTTTAGTTTAATTTAGTTAGAAATACAGTAAGGAAACAGGCCCTTCGGCCCACCAAGTCCGCACCAACAAGCGATCACCAGTACACTAATTCTATCCTACACACAAGGGACAATTTACAGAAGCCAATTATAAACCTGCACATTTTTGAATGTGGGAGGAAACCAGAGAACCCAGAGGATACCCACGTGGTTACAGGGAGAACGTACAAACTCTGTACAGACAGCACCCAGAGTCAGAATCGAACCTGGGTCTCTGGCGCTGTAAGGGAGCAACTCTACCGCTGCGCCACTGAGCCACACTACCAGTAAACCAACATCTGTAGTTCCTTGTGTCAACAATAACCAGGAGATTAGTTTAAGAAAGAACTGCAGATGCTCAGGTTTGTCCACAACATACAACATTCCTAATGCAAAATGCATATCATCATTATGAAGCACATCCAGAACACATAATGCTGTATCTCTACAGTCTAAACACAGTCTCATGTGTTTCAGCCAAAAAAAACATTTTTTTGTAGTGTTCTTGAGTGATTTTTGGTGGAAACAACCTCAGAGATCCAACTCCAAAGCAGATATAAAATGTTACAGAACTTAATTAATTTAACCTTTACTTTAAACTTTAGAGATATTGTGAGAAAAGACAGCCATCGACCCACCAAGTCCACGCCAACCAGTGATCACCCCGGACACTAGCACCATCCTATATATTGGGCCAATTTACCATTTTACCGAAGCCAATTAACCTACAAACCTGTACGTCTTTGGAGTGCGGAAGGAAACCAGAGCACCCAGAGAAAACCCACGCAGTCACAGGGAGAACGTACAAACTCCATACAGATAGCACACATAGTCAGGATCGAACCTGGGTCTCTGGTGCTGTGAGGCAGTAACTCTACCGCTGCACCACTGTGCCACCCGAATTAGAGATACAGTAAATCATTTGTTGGTCACTAGTTCCAACAAATGCCTGTATAAATTACCTTGGGATCTAACTCCAGTAAATTCAGTCCTACTGACATTGTGGAACACAGTGTGAGCGAGGAGAACAGCTTCGACTATAGCTCAGCGTTCAACACCATCGGTCCTTCCAAACTCATCATCAAACTCAGTGGACCCGATCTCTACTCCTTCCTATGCAACTGGATTCTTGACCATGACCCTACTGATGAACACCAGGCCATCATCTCCCACACCGTTTCCAATCTCATCGCCTCTGGTGATCTCCCATCCACAGCCTCCAACCTTATCATTCTCCAGACCCACATTGCCCACTTCTATCTCCTTCCCAAAATCCACAAACAGGACTGCCCAGCCAGACACATCGTCTAGGCCTTCTCCTGTCTCACTGAACTATTCTCCAAATAACTTGATTCTAATCTATCCCCCCCTTTGTCCACTCCCTTCTCACATACTGTGAGTTCAGTCACCTGCTCTACCCTCTCTGTGCCCATGACTGTGTAGCCAGACACGGCTCCAACGCCATCTTTAAATTTGACAATAACTCCATCGTTAGACAAGTAACGGGTAACGATGTGTCAGAATACAGGAGGTAGATGGATAATATGGCTGAGTGGTGCCAGAACAACCCCCTTGCACCCAACGTTAGCAAGACCAAGGAGCTGATTGCTGACTTCAGGAGAAGGAGAATCGAGAACCAGAGGACGTAAGTTTAAGGTAAGGGGGGAAAAATTCAATAGGAACCTGAAGGACAGTTCTACCGTTTTTTCACAGGGTGGTGGTTATATGGAGCGAGCTGCCGGAGGAGGTAGTTGAGGCAAGAACTATCGCATCATTTAAGAAACATTTAGACAGCTACATGGATAGGACAGGTTTAGAGGGATATGGGCCGGAAGCAGGCAGGTGAGACTAGTGTAGATGGGACATGTTGGTCGGTGTGGGCAAGTTGGGCCGAAGGGCCTGTTTCCACACTGTATGAGTCTATGACTCTATAAGCAAAAGCTGAAGGGACGCGTGGCAATGGTTTCAAGTTCTTGGATTTATACATCTCTGGTGACCTCTCCTAGGTCAACATCTAATGATGAAGGGGTAAGCACATCAGGGATAAGCGAGCCACTCCTATCACCGAACCCCCATTCATCAACACCCCACTCCTAAGTCACCCCAGTCTGTCCACCTCCCCCTTCTACGCTCACTCCCTCACACTCCACTTCTCCACACTGCTCTTCCACCATTCCCCAACTCCCTACCACTCCCCCATCTCCTCCAACCCCCACCTCCTCCTCCAACCCCCATCTCCTCCTTCACTCCCTCAACCCCCCACTTCACTCCTCCAACTCCTCTTCCACTTCCTCCCCTCTCCTTCACTTCCCTGAATCCTCCTCCACATTCTTCACTTGTCCATTTCCCCAACTCTTCCTCCACCTCCTTCACCTCCACTCATCATCCTCACCCTTCCCCACCTCCAACAATGTTGGTTCAGGGCAGGGGATGCGTATAACACTGCCATGTACACCCACAAAGAGCCAGGCGGCCACAGTTAAAAGGATCGTCTGGGCCTTTTCAGCCATGCTCTCGTTTCCCTCAGGAATCCACTCTGCTCCACCGTGTAACTGACATAAGCTTCCTCACAGAAACAATGTCCAGCTGCTCCAAGCCTTACCCTTGCTAGTTTACAGCGGAACAAGCAGAATTAGTTCAGAACAATCTGATTCTTTGCTCCTTTAAATTGGTGCACATTGAAAACTGTACAGAACTAAGGCATATTCAATCATCACAAAGTTCGTCCAGTGGAATCCTGCACATATTAAATATTATATGATTCAAAACCTAAGCAAAGCTTGAGGGGAAAAGCTTTTACAGACATAAAATGCTGGAGTAACTGAGTGGGACCGGGAAAAACATTTAAATGCACTTAAAATATCCAGGTGTGGAGTTCATACATATACTTTCAGAAAGAATGTAAAATATCCCTTTGCAATAATGGCTGAAATGAGACAAATTTAATTTATTCTGTACAGAATGATAATTTTCCTGTTATTGCTTACAGCAGCACAAACAACCTGACAGTGGTGGACTAACAACATGATGTTTGCCACTGCGGTTCATTTAGGAACAAAAGCAACAGTAGCAGGCCATACAGCCTCTTAAGGGGTGGGGGATTGCAATCTTCACGTGGTCCGCCCTGTTTCAACGAATGCAATCAACCTGGCGTGCACAATCAAATAAGATCAAATAGAACAAGTTGTCCTACAACTTTAGGCTGTGCACGCCATACGCAAGAAGAAGAAGTCTCTTGTGACATTCCTACTACCCCACCTCCAAACCCCTTGATATTTTTATTAGAAGCATAAACACATAATAGCAACATGGTTTGTTTATCAATTACATTCATACAAAGCTTCTGTTCTTTTTATAGAATTTTTTGAAAGATAGAACTGAAAAGAAACATCTATAAACTAATAGAAAGGGAGGGATAAAAAAAAGAGGAAAAAAAAGAAAGAAAAACAAACAAAGAAAATTACCAATAACAATTTTGGAGATAGGTCCGTAGATTATAAGGCGTAGTTATTCATCCAATCCTGAGCTCAGGTTTCAGTCCAGCTTCTGTGTTGAACCTATTTACCTCTTTAAAAAATCAATAAATGGAGACCATATTCTAACAAATAGTTCTGATTTGTCAATTAAGACAAGTCTAATTTTTTCCAAATGTAAGGTATCTTTTTAACTAGTACTCATCTCTGCTTCCACAACTAGGAGTATATTTCGGTCAGCATTCCATCATTTATTAATTGCAAATACTAATCCCAAACTTCTGCATTATTTATCAGAGCAAAAACATGATTTTGTAATTATATTCTGTCAGGTTATCAAGCTTCAAGATGTAACCTCTCGCTTCAAAGGCACATTTATTCTCAAACTGACATTCGGTTTCCTAAATGTAAAAGGTTATTAAACTATAATGAGCAAGAAGCCAATTTATATTGCAGTTTCAATACATTTTTTTCTGCTCAACAACCCAAAATAGAAATCATAAATAGTCAAACAAGAGGCAAATGTTGAAAACCAAAAACTGCAGATGCTGGAAAATCAAAACTAAAACATAGTCACTCAGTAGATCAGGTTATATCTGTGCTGACAGAAATCGAGTTTCAATAGACAATAGGTGCAGGAGTAGGCCATTCTGCCCTTCAAGCCAGCACCGCCATTCACTGTGATCATGGCTGATTATCCACAATCAGTACCCCGCTCCTGCCTTCTCCCCATATCCCTTGACTCTGCTATCTTTAAGAGCTCTATCTGGGTCTCTCTCTGGGTCCCTTCATCGAACTTTCATCTCAGACCTGAAACAATAACTCTATCTTAATTTAGCGATACAACATAGAAACCGACCTTTAGCCCACAGAATCCACACCAACCATCATCCATTCACACTAGTTGTATGTTATTCCATTTTCTCATCCACTCCCTACACACTAGGGACAATTGCTAAAGAGGCCAATTAACCTACAAACCCACACGTCTTTGGGATGTGGGAGGAGACCAGAGCACCCGGAGGAAACCCTTCACAGGGAGAACATGCAAACTCCACACTGACAGCACCTGAGGTCAGAATCGAACCCGGGTCTCTGGTGCTGTGAGGCAGCAGCTCTACCCGCTGTGCCACTGTGCCACCCCACCCTTTCCTCAGGCACTGCCAGACATGCTGAATGCTTCCTGCACCTCCTGTTTTTGTTTGTTTTCCAGCAATTTGTGGGAAAGAAAGCGGGAGGTTGTTCCAGATTCAAGATAACGTTTGTATGATTTAACCCCTGAATCACTATAACCCTGGCACTAACCTCACTGGCTTACTCCCTGGTTCGGATTCCCCACCAGGGCAGTACTTTCTCCCAAACCAAACTTGAATCATCATAGAGAAACAGAAACAAGGAACTGCAGATACTTGTTTACAAAAATACATAAAGTACTCAGTTACTCAGCGGGTCAGACAGCATTCCTGGAGAACATGGATAGGTGACGTTTCAGGTCAGAACCCTTCCTTCTCATCATTTTTGAGTTGTGCCGAACATGATGCCACGACCAACTGATCTCATCTGCTTGTACATGATCCACATCCCTCTATTCCCCACACTTCCATGTCCCTATCTAAAAGCCTCTTAAACGCCACCGTCATATATTTAACACTTCAAATCGGGGAGGCCTCTTACACGGAAGGAAACTCAACTTAAATCTGTCCCAAATTAGTTTAGGATTAATTTTTTCGGCTGCTCTGTGCAACATGAGGACAGGCAGCCAAGACAGGGATACATCACTGCTGTCAAAACAAGGAACTGCAGATGCTGGGGGGTTTACAAAAGAAAACCAAGTGCTGGAGTAACTTAAGTGATTGATCAGCAAATCACTGCTGAAACATCACTTAGAGTGACCAGAGGTTGGGCAGCACAGGAAGATGAGGGGTGATCTTATAGAGGTGTACAAAATCATGAGAGGAATAGATCGGGTAAACGCACTGAGTATTTTACCCAGAGTACGGGAATCGAGAACCTGAGTACATAGGTTTAAGATGAGGGGGAAGGAGGAGATTTAATGGGAACCTGAAGGGTTACATTTTTACACAAAGTTCCAGAAATGTCACGATGACTCTATGCTGGGGTAATTCCGCGGCTCAGACGGCATCTTTGGATGAATAAGCTGCGGGAGGAGATAGTTGAGGCTGGTACTATCACAACGTTTAAGTAGCATTTAGGCAGGTACGTGAGCTGGGTAGGTTTAGAGGGATATGGGGCAAACCCAGGTAGGTGGGACTACTGTAGATGGGGCAAGTTGGGCCTGTTTCTGCTCTGTATGACTCTGCGAAGTGTATAAGCAAGGCCGGCATCTTACCATCGGCGCTCCGCCTGAGATGCGGGGGGCACGCTGAACACTTCAAGGCTGAGACGTCGTAGTAGTGTGAGCTGGGGCAGGACTGGGGCTGGGCGAAGGGGAGCGACAGGTCTGCGCTCTGCCCCGCACACAGCGCGGCCAGGGCGAGGATCAGCGCGCCCAGCATCGTGCAGTGAGTGCGGCAGCAGACCGTCTCCAGGAGCTCCCTCTGTGTACACGGCGTGGCTATGGTTTCCAAGCTCGGTGTCAGATTACACCTTCCTGCACAATCCCCTCTTCCCCGGCATCGTCCTCTCGTAGAGTCACACAGCAGCGAAACAGAGCGACTCCGAGCTGCACAGTGGAATGAGCAGGCAGAGAAAGTGGCAGAGGCAGGTAGAATCAGCACACACTTGCACACGTACACGAATAGGGTCTCCACCCAAAACAAGAAGGGTCCATACCCAGAAACGTCACCCATCCCTTTTCTCCAGAGATGCTGCCTGGCCCGCTGAATTACGCTAGGATATTATGTCTATCTTTGGTTTAAACCAGCATCTACAGTTCAGTGTTTCTATCTATCCACTTTCTCCAGAGATGCTGCCTGACCTGCCGAGTTACTCCAGCACTTTGTGTCTTTTTTTGTGTATTAACCAGCTTCAGTTCTTTATTTCTACATGAATAGGAAAGACAGTGAGTGATATGGGCTAGGTGCAAGCACTAGTTCATTTATACAAACTAGTAATGGGAGTTCAGCTGGCATGCATGAGTTGGGCTGAAGGGCCAGTTTCTGTGATGTATAGATCTATGTTTTTGTTATTTGCAGAGCCAATGATGTTGATCCTAGCGAAAGGCAGAACACCCCTGCTCAATCTTTAGTACTCTCCCCAAAGTTGGGCTGAAGGGCCTGGTTCCACGCAACACCAATCTATGACTCTAAGCTGGGGTAACTCAGTGGCTCAGGCAGCATGTATGGAGGACATGGATAGGCAAATGTTTCGGGTCAGGACCCTTCTTCAGTCTGATTGGAGTAGGGAGGGAAAGCTGGAAAATAGTTCAAGAATATGCTTCCGTTATTTAGTTTAGTTTGTTGTCACATATACCAAGGTACAGTGAAAAGCTTTTATTGCGTGCTCACCAGTCAGCGGAAAGACAATACGTGATTACTGACGAGCCATTCACAGTGTACAGACCATGATAATGGAATAACTTTCAGTGAAAGGTAAAGCCAATAAAGTCTGATCAAAGATAGTCTGAAGGTCCCCGATGAGGGAGATAGTAGTTCAGGACTGCACTCCAGTTGCGGTAAGATGGTTCATTTAACCCGATAACAACTGGGAAGAAACTATCCCTGAATCTGGTGGTGGGCGTTTTCACACTTCCATACCTTTTGCCTGATGGGAGAGGGGAGAAAAGGGAGTGGCCAGGGTGCGACTCGTCCTTGATTATGCTGCTGGCCTTGTGAGGCAGTGTGAGGTATGAATGGAGTCAATGGAAAGGAGGTTGGTTTGTGTGATGGTCTGGGCTGCGTCCACAATTTGCTGCAATTTCTTGCGGTCTTGGATGGACTTGGCGGTCTGCCTTAAAAATATTCAATGTCTCTGCTTCTTTTGTACCAATGACTCAAAGCCCCTGGGACAAAAAACATCTCCTCAGTCTAAAACAGACATGTATTTAACAGGCATCCGTCATTCCAAATGTGTCCTTAAGAGGAAACATCCTCTCCACATCGACCCTCTTAAGACCTTATATATTTGACGGGTTCCAGAAATGTCATTGTTTATCTGCGGCAAAGATTCTTCCATCGTTAGCTTCTTATTTTATCACTTCACATAATATATAAACCATTCCTCAATTTAACATGCAGAAAGAAGGAACCGCAGATGCTGGTTTACAAAAAAAAGACACAACATGCTGGAGTAACTCAGCGGGCCAGGGAGCATCTCTGGATAAGTGGATAGGGTCTGAAGAAGGGTCTGGACCTGATACCCTTATCCATGTTCTCCAGGGATGCTGCCTGACTCACTGAGTTACTCCGGAACTTTGTGTCCTCAATTGAAGATACTTTGTTCTTGATGGGGCTGTTTATCTAGCCGAGGTGCTCATGGTTTGGTGATTGGAATAGTTTCATGGCTTGGTGATAAGGCATGCACACATCTTTTGCAACCAATACATGTGTACTCGTGTGAAGATCACCCACCCATCTTCATTCATCCGTGGAGATCGTTGTTCTGAGTGTCGGCAGGATTAAGTAAAACACCGGTTAATGGTGATGAGCCGATGTGCTCCATCAGGTTAGGTCAGCACGGTAGCGCAGCGGTAGAGTTGCTGCCCCACAGCGCAAGAGACCCAGGTTCGATCCTGATTACTGGTGCTGTGTGTACAGAGTATGTACATTCACCTCCAACGTGACCCCACCACTCGCCACATCTTCCCACCTCCCCCCCCTGTCTGCTTTCCGCAAAGACTGCTCCCTCCATAACTCCCTGGTCAATTCTTCCCGTCCCACCCACACCACCCCCTCCCCGGGCACTTTCCCTTGCAACCGCAAGAGATGCTACACTTGTCGCTTTACCCTCCCCCCTCAATTCCATTCAAGGACCCAAGCAGTCATTCCAGGTGCGACAGAGGTTCACTTGCACCTCCTCCAACCTCATCTATTGCATCCGCTGCTCTAGATGTCAGCTGATCTACATCGGTGAGACCAAGCGTAGACTTGGTCATCGTTTCACCGAACACCTCCGCTCGGTCCGCATTAACCAACCTGATCTCCCTGTGGCTCAGCACTTCAACTCCCCCTCCCATTCCAAATCCGACCTTTCTGTCCTGGGCCTCCTCCATGGCCAGAGTGAGCACCACCGGAAATTGGAGGAGCAGCACCTCATATTCCGCTTGGGCAGTCTGCACCCCAGCGGCATAAACATTGACTTCTCCAATTTCCGGTAGCCCTTGCTGTCTCCTCCCCTTCTCAGCTCTCCCTCAGCCCTCTGGCTCCTCCTCTTCCTTTCTTCTTCTCGCCCCCCCCCCCCCCCACCCTACATCAGTCTGAAGAAGGGTTTCGGCCCGAAACGTTGCCTATTTCCTTCACTCCATAGATGCTGCCTCACCCGCTAAGTTTCTCTATCACTTTTGTCTACCTTCAATTTTCCAGCATCTGCAGTTCCTTCTTAAACATGTACGTTTACCCTGTGAGCGCGTGGTTTTTCACCGGGTGCTCCGGTTTGCTCCCACATTCCAAAGACATACAGGTTTGTAGGTTAATTTGGCTTTGATAATGATTGTAAATTGTTCCTATTGTGTAGGATAGTGCTAGTGTAACAGGAATCGCTGGTTGGCGTGGACACAGTGTGCCGAAGGGTCTGTTTCTACACTGTATCTCTAAACTAAAATGAACTAAAGGTTAATTTTTCATGTTTCTAGCATTCACTGATGCCAAGTCCAGAGCTAAGTACTTTTGCTAAAGTACTTTTGCGAAGACATTGGTAATCCCAAATACTTGGGTAACTTACAACCCAACCGTATGAACATTGAATTCTCCAATTCTCCAATAACCTATAGCAACCTCTCCCCTTTCTCACCTACATCCCCCTTTCTTCCCTCCCCCCGTTCCCAGTGCCCTGGACTTGCACCTATGTATCCCCTCCCCCTCCTCTGACATTCCTTCCTCTGGCTTCACAATTCGCAACTATTTAATTATTCTGCCTCACACCTTCTGTCTTAATCTCTTGACTTTGTCCAAACATCTGCCGATGAGAAACTTTGCCTGGCCTGAGTCTACCCATTACCTGCCATGCTTGGGCCTGCCCCTCCTCTCTTCCAGCTTCCTCTCCCCCACAACAATCAGTTTGAAGGAGAGTCCCGACCCCAAACATCATCCCTCCACGTTTTCCAGAGATGCTGCATGAACTGCTGAGTTACTCCAGAACTTTGTGTCCCTTTGTTTAAACCAGCATGTGCATTTCCTTGTTTCTACACTGATTATAGACACAAAATACTGGAGTATTCAGCGAGTCAGGCACCAACTGGAGAAAAGGAATAGGTCTCGAACGGAAACGTCACCTATTCCTTTTCTTCAGAGATGCTGCCTGACCCACTGAGTTATTCTAATATTTTGTGTCCATCTTCAGTGTAATCTAGCATCTGCAGTTCTTTTTGTGTAGGAAGGAACTGCAGATGCTGGTTTAAACCCAAGATAGACACAAAATGCTGGAGTAACTCAGAGGGACAGGCAGCATCTCTGGATAGACAGAATGGGTGATGTTTCAGGTCAAGATCCTTCTCCAGTCTGAAGAAGGGTCTCGACCCAAAATGTCACCCATTCCTTCACTTTAGAAATGCTGCTTGTCCTGCTGAGTTCCACCAGCATTTTGTATCTATCTGCCGTTCCTTCTTATACATTCTCCACTGATTACTTGGCACAGAACACCGTGGTCCATTTAGTTTCAAGTGGTGCTGAATGCTCTCCAATATTCAGGTTGAGTCAGGCTACTACACTCCCGCCCCTCCCCCCCCCCCCCCCCCCCCTCCCGGCTGACCTGAAAGATACACCTTTTTAGATCATATTCAGCATCTGCATTTTAGAGATCACTGATACTCTACTTACTGACCACACCGGGTAAAACAGCCAGAGCTGCAATTTTATTTCCAAATAAGCGATTCCTTTAAGTGGGGCTGGTAAACAAATCATCCAGGTCACATAATGGTTGGATAGCAACTAACACTCTTTAAATTTGAGAGAGAGAGAGAGAGAGAGAGAGAGAGAGAGAGAGAGAGAGAGGGAGAGAGAGGGAGAGAGGGGGGGGGGAGAGGGAGGGGGAGGGGGAGGGGGAGAGAGAGATGGAGAGAGGGAGAGAGAAAGAGAGAGAGAGAGAGCCATGAATGCTGAACATTGAAACAACCCTCCAATGCTGAACATGCCTGTTGCAAATCATGTTGCCAGGACACACACAGAAAATGCGTCATGCATTAACCTACATTTCCCAAGGAAGCTGAGTGTTGTGAATCCTTTAAAGATAAGTCACAAACATTCTAATTAAGCTGGAAATATGAACATTGCAAAGAACACTGAGTGAAAAAGTGCACATTGAGCAGAACAGGATGCCAAATTGAATATCTCACTAAGGGTTCACAACCTGGGGTAAATTTACCCCCAGGGGGTAAATTTGTTGATTCTGGATTTTTCTCATTGACTGACTGTGTTTGGCTTGGTTCATCATTAGTTGTTCATAAATACGTGAAATAACATTGTTATGTGCTATTAAAGTTGCCAGGGGTAAACGGGACAAAAAAGGTTGGGAACCCCTGCACTAAAGGTTCAATGATAGGGTAATATGGCAGGGTTACTTAGGAAGGAACTGCAGATGCTGGTTTACACCGAAGATAGACACAAAATGCCAGAGTAACTCAGCGGGCAGGCAGCATCTCTGGAGAGAATAGGTGACGTTTCGGGTCTCCAGAGATGCTGCCTGTCCCGCTGAGTTACTCCAACATCTTGTGCCTATCGTTGGTGTAAAGCAGCATCTGCAGTTCCTTCCCACAGTTCAATGGTGCTTTATTGTTACATGTGCAATGTCACACTGAAATTATTTTTGTAACAAACGGGTCAGAAGAGTATTGCCATACCTAAGCACACCCCAATTAGTAAAGTGTAAAGAAATAGTCCACTGATCCCGCATACGAGGCGTCAGGTTTTGGCACCATTATCAAAGTCCAGTCCGCGCTCTAGTTTTTATGAGCAGCGCTCGATCCAGCCAAGTCCCAGGCTGCCGTGTGGGTTGCCATGTGAACTGACGTCCCTCTCCTCGCCCGTCCATCTTCATGCCCCGGGGCCGCCTCCCGCAGCCGACCTGAAGGCGCAAAAGGCAAGACGTGAAGGCTTACCTCAGTGCTCCATCAACATCTCTGCGGGGGTCCTAGATCAAAAATATCATAGAATTGTTATGGCAGAGAAAGCTATTCAGCCCATCAAGTCTCTGTCAGCTCACGAGAGGGCAATCCCATTGATCCCATTTCCATTCTTTCCTCATGGCCCTGTAAATGATTCTTTCTCATATGTGGATAGCACAGTGGTGCAGCAGTAGAATTGCTGCCTTACAGTGCCAGAGACCCGGGTTAGATCCTGAATACGGGTGCTGCCTGTAGGGAGTTTGTACGTTCTCACAGTGACCGCGTGGGTTTATCCCACACTCCAAAGACATGCAGATCTGTAGGTTAATTGGCTTTGGTAAAGATTGTAATTTGTCCCTAGTGTGTTATATGATTATAGTGTATGGGGGTCACATGTCAGCGTGGACACGGTGGGCCAAAGGACCTGTTACCACGCTGCATCTCTAAACTAAACTAAACTAAAATGCCTTTCCAATTCTCTTTTGATGCTCCTGATAAGTTGTTTTTGCTACCCTTGTGTTCCTGAAGATATCTACTCTTTGCAATGCTTTTTTTCTGTGAAAGTACATCTCAGTATGTCGTATCGGAACCTTTAAAGAGTTAAAATCTAGTTTTTCATATTTTTAGATTTATAGTGGATATCATTTTAATAACATGTTTACAATTGAACACATGTTGATTTTATACTTTTATATAGGAGGGTATATTGATGGGAAAATTGTGGATAAATGTAGTTTAATTTTAATTGACATGCATGGATAGGGATGGATAGGAAAAGTTTAGGGATATGGGCCTATCCTGGTCAGATGGGATTTCTTGGTTGGCATGGGCAAGTTGTGCCGAAGGGTCTACTTCCGTGCCGTATATCTCATTGACTATGCTTACCAGCACCTTGTCTACTATAGAAAGGACCAAATCTTTGTATAACTACTCCTCACATCCCATTAACATCATTTGTTCAAAGTGTTGAATCTACATCCCCTAGTTCTTGAACAGTATCCCTCTACCTTCCCTATCTACATAGAATCTGTCAATCTGTGCCTTAAAAATACCCATTGACTTGGACTCCACAGTCATCTGTGGCAATGGATTCCACAGATTCGCCACCCTCTGACTAAAGAAATTCCACCTCATCTCCTTTCTAAAGGTACGATCCAGCAGGCCCTGGTGGTCAGAGACATCTAAATTTGTTTTTCTTTAATAGATTGGGCTCAATCTGCAGCTGGATCTGTGAAGGGTTTGGAATCAAGTTGGACTTGTGCAAGATTGTTAACACAGCTACATGTTTCAAACCACTTTATGTAAGGAGATTGTAACAGAGCCCAAAATAATTTGCATTTGTGTCGTTTTTGTTAAAGTAGTATCGGATCCCTCCCATGTTGGTTCACAGCGGTAGAGTGATAGATCAGTAAATGGATTCAGAAACAGGGAACTTAATCCCCTCATCAGCCAATCTAGCCCTCAGCAGCATCCAATTATAGCCTTCTGTTTGGCTTCTGTACACAAGCGAAGCAGTCACTTAAGCAGAACACTCCATGTTAATGGCCGGCCATGTGACATCTGGGGGAATCAGGTTCCAAGGGTCAGGTTAGCGCGAAAGGTTATCAAGGGAAAAATATCTGTGTTGGTTTTAGACATTCTGGCATGACAGAGTGATGGTGGGGGTGGGGTGGAGAGGGGAGAGGAGAGAAGGCTCGGGCAAAGGTTGCAATGATTGTACGTGCGCTGATCATACAGATTACTGTCCTCTTATGTGTGTGTTTAATAAACATGGCTGGCATTTCATCCCTAGGTTCCAACAGTCTTTACATCCATTGCTGAAGGTGAGATGAGAACAAAAAACTAATTTTGACAGAGCAACTTGACACCAAATCTTGAGATGTTCATTTATATGTTGGATAGTTAAAGAAACAGTCTGTTGCACAGGAATTGTGAATGGTTTGTGAGACTGCCAGGACTTTACAGGGTATTTTTTTACCATTTAATAATTTAACCTGTAAGTACTCCTTAAAGTGTATGTACCCTTTAACCTGTAAACACCCTTTAAATGGTAATTACTGCATAGGGCTTTTAACACAGTAAAGTACTGTATCTCCAAATTCAGACCATCTCCAGAGGACCGTTTTCTGGTTCAAGGTGAGAGGGCAAAGATTTAAAAGTCTGTATGTAGAACGAGCTGCCAGAGGAGGCAGTTGAGGCAGATACTACAATAGCATTAGAAGACATTTGGACAGGTACACAGATAGAAAAGGTTTGGAGAGATATGGGGTAACACAGGCAGGAGGGATTAGTGTAGATGGAGCATCTTGGTCAGCATGGACAAGTTGGGCCAAAGGGCCTGCTTCCGCGCTCTATGACTCTATGAGGAGGTTAGCAAAATCTGAAATTGTACCACTATTAGGACAATCAGGATTTTAAATGATTTGAGAGGGATGATTGGAGAGATTTAGAAAGGAAAATTCAGAGTTTGGCATCTAAGCAGCTGAATGTAGAGTTAACACTGGTGCAGCAATTAAAATGTCCCTCTGTTTTGAACATCATGGATCTTTTCAGTAAGATTGTTATTTGAATTGTTATTTGCAAGATGTCAGAATTGGAGCAAAGCAAAGCTCTCAGCAACCAGTAGGGCTGATGGAGATGCAGATACATGAAGGAAGGAGACTTTGGAAGGCTTTGAAAAGAAGGATGAGAATTATAAAGAAGATAGACACGTTCTGGAGTAATTCGGCGGGTCAGGCAACATCTTTGGAGAAAAAGGACAGGTGACGTTTGGGTTTGGGATGCTTCTTCTACATATGAGAATTATAAAAATGGGTGTTGACTGACCAAGATCTAATGTGGGTCAACTATGGTGTTGCGTGAACAGAATCCCAGGAAATATCTTTTGAAAAACCAACAAAATGGATGGGCATTAAATTCTTTTAATTTATCTTAAAATGCTGACTACAAAGATGCTTCAATGTTCCTACCTGGCAACAGCTGGGTCTGAAAAAGGTCCTTGACCTGAAACGTCACCCATTCCTTCTCTCCCGAGATGCTGCCTGTCCCGCTGAGTTCCTCCTGCTTTTTGTTTCTAACAGCTGGTTGAATGGTACATTATTGTCACATGTACCTAATCACTGTGAAATTCTTCTTTTGCATACAGTTTAGCTTTAGTTTTAGAGATACAGTGTGGAAACAGGTACTTCGGCCCACCGAGCCCACGCCAAGTAGTGATCCCCATACACTAGCACTCTCCTACACATGAGGGACAATTTACAATGACCAAAGCCAAATTAACCTATACACCTGCACGTCTTTTGAGTGTGGGAGGAAAGTGAAGCACCCGGGGAAAACGCACGTGGTCACGGGGAGAACACATAAACTCGGTACAGACAGCACCCGTAGTCAGGATGGAACCCGGGTCTCTGGCGCTGTAAGGCAGCAACTCTACCGCTGCGCCACCATGCTGCCCCTTTTGATATGTAATTCAGCAAGACTCTGGGTAATACCAACCAAAGATGCAGCATGAATCATTGATGGGATAATCTAGAATCTGAATCTAGACACGAACACTCAAAATGTGAAGATACTGCCATATGCACAGAAGGAACAACTTCCATTTGCAGTAAGACAAGGTTTTGGATGGGGAAACACCATATTTTAAACAAATGAGAGAAAAAAAATAATTGAACAGCAAAATTAACAAAAGTGAAATAGTGAAATAGTGGTGTGGGAATAATATTTAACCTTGTATATACAATAGTACTTGCACATTTCTGCCCACAGAAGGTTAGAAGTTATTGGAGTCTGGAAATGTATTTGTTAGTCGTCACCTACCTCCAGTCTTATTAGAACGGTACATCTTACACATTCAGCTACACTGCAGCTGTGTCGCTCACAGCTTCTTCCTCGAGTCGTAACAAGCACCAAGCTGAGACTGCAGCTCTCCACGACAAAATATGTGTAGAAAATTGATTTTTAAAAATCCTGACAAGGAACTGACTACTTCATCCACAACTGCAAATTTCTTTAGTCAGAGGGTGATGAATCTGTGGAATTCGTTGCCATAGAAGGCCGTGGAGGCCGTCAATTGATAGTTTTAAGGCAGAGATTGTCAGATTCTTGATTAGTAAGGGTGTTATAGGGAGAATACAGGAGAATGGGGTTGAGAATGAAAGATAGGTCAGTCCTGATAATGGGAACTTGTAATGGAAAACAAGGAAATGCAGAACAGTTAAACAAATACTTTGGTTCTGTCTTCACTAAGGAAGACACAAACAATCTCCCGGAAATACTAGGGGACTGAGGATCTAGTGGGAGAGAGGAACTGAAGGGAATCCACATTAGTCAGAAAATGGTGTTAGGTAAACTGTTGGCACTGAAGGCAGATAAATCCCCAGAGTACTCAAGGAGGTGGCCCAAGAAATTGTGGATGCATTGGTGATCATTTTCCAATGTTCTCTCGACTCTGGATCAGTTCCTGTGGACTGGAGGGTAGCCAATGTAACTCCACTTTTTAAGAAAGAAGGGAGAGAGAAAATGCAGAATTATAGACCAGCTAGCCCTACATCGGTGGTGGGAAAGATGCTGGAGTCGATTATTAAAGATGTTACAGCAGCGCATTTGGAAAGCAGTGACAGGATTAGTCAAAGTCAGCATGGATTTATGAAGGGGAATCATGCTTGACTAATCTTTTGGAATTTTTTGAGGATGTAACAAGTAGAATGGATAAGGGGGAGCCAGTAGATGTGGTGTATCTGGACTTTCAAAAAGCCTTTAGTAAGGTCCCACACAAGAGATTAGTGTGCAAAATTAGAGCACATGGTATTGGGGGTAGGGTATAGACATGGATAGAGAACTGGTTGGCAGACAAGAAGCAAAGAGGAGGCATTAACAGGTCCTTTTCAGAATGGCAGGCAGTGACTAGTGGGATGCCACAAGGCTCGGTGCTGGGACCCCAGTTGTTTACAATATATATTAATGATTTAGACGAGGGAATTAAATGTAACATTTCAAAATTTGCGGATTACACAAAGCTGGGTGACAATGTGAACTGTGAGGAGGATGCTATGAGGATGCAGGGTGACAGACAGGTTGGGTGAGTGGGCAGATGCATGGCAGATGCAGTTTAATGTGGATAAATGTGAGGTTATCCACTGGTGGCAAGAACAGGAAGGCAGATTATTATCTGAATGCTATCATGTTAGGAAAAGGGGAAGTACAATGTGATCTGGGTGTCCTTGTTCCGCAGTCACTGAAAGTAAGCATGCAGGTACAGCAGGCTGTGAAGAAAGCAAATGGCATGTTGGCTTTCATAACAAGAGGAGTTGAGTATAGGAGCAAAGAGGTCCTTCTACAGTTGTATAGGGCCTTAGTGAGACCATACCTGGAGTATTGTGTGCAGCTTTGGTTTCCAAATTTGAGGAAGGACATTCTTGCTATTCAGGGAGTGCAGCGTAGGTTCACGAGGTTAATTCCCGGGATGGCGGGACTGTCATATGTTGAAAGAATGGAGCGACTGGGCTTGTATACACTGGAATTTAGAAGGATGAGAGGGGATCTTATTGAAACATATAAGATTATCAAGGGATTGGACACGCTGGAGGCAGGAAACATGTTCCCGATGTTGGGGGTGTCCCGAACCGGGGGCCACAGTTTAAGAATAAGGGGTAGGCCATTTAGAACGGAGATGAGGAAAAATGTTTTCACCCAGAGAGTTGTGAATCTGTGGAATTCTCTGCCTCAGAAGGCAGTGGAGGCCAATTATCTGGATGCTTTCAAGAGTTAGATAGAGTTCTTAAGGATAGCAGAGTCAAGGGATATGGGGAGAAGGCAGGAACTGGATACTGATTGTGGATGATAAGCCATGATCAGTGAATGGCGGTGCTGGCTCGAAAGGCCTAATGTCCTACTCCTGCACCTATTGTCTATTATGCAGCACTCCCTTGATATTGCACTAAACCTACAGTCTGCAATGATAGTGTGAAATAAAACTTGAACAGGGTTGGGACCTCTATGGTTCATAATATATATGACTTGGATGAAAATGCCCATGGGTTTGTTATTAAGTTTGCATACTAAATTTAAATATTGGTGGAGTTGCGGACAGTGAAGAAGGCTGTCAAAAGTAGACAAATAAAGATATGGTAGATGAGGTTTAATCCTGGCAAGTCTGAAGTGTAATACATTGGGTGGTCAAATGTAAGGACAAAGTATACAGTTAATGGCACGAATCTTAGCAGCATTATTGTACAGAGGGATATTGGGGTTCAAGTCCATAGCCCCCTGAAAATAGCAACACAAGTAATACGTGAGAAAGAGGGCATGTTGTATGGTCAAGGCGTTGAGTATGAAAATTAGGAAGTTACATTGTAGCTTCATAGAACTTTGGTTGGGCCACATTTGGAGTCTTGCTTGTACGCTTTCAAAGCAGTGCAGAAGCGATTTATTAAGGTGCTGACTGGATTGGAGGGTATTAGCTATTAGTAGAGGTTTGACAAATTTGGATCACTTTCTCTGAAACTGATGGCTGAGATAAGACCTGTAAAATAAAATTATGAGAGGCATAGCTAGGTTACATAGTTAGAATCTTTATCCCAGATTGGAATAGTCAAACTCTAGAAGACATAGATTTAAGATGAGAGGAGTAACGTTTCTATGAGTTGTGCAGGGCAAGAGATTTTACAGAGATAGGTAGGTGCCTGGAATGTGTTGTCAATGGTGTTGGTGAAAGCAGATACGATAATGGCCCTTAGGAAGCTTTTAGATAGGCACATGAATATGCAGAGAGTGGAAGGATATGGATCATGTGCAGGCGGAAGGGTCTTTTTAAATTCAGCAGCATGTTCATCATAGACGTTGTGGGCTGAAGGGCCAGTTCCTGTGCTGTGCTGTTCTATGCTCCATCAGGCTGACAGAGTGAAACCTATGCAGCTATATATTAGTCTACAAATATTATAATGTAAAGAGTAGACAGACATATTTTACAAATGTGTATGTTGGAGAAGTGATGTATCTTTATGTCTCTCACGCTAAATTTCCTCTGCCAGGGGTATTGGTGGAGGCAGATATGATAGTGGTGTTTAAAAGGATTTCAAATAGACACATGAACATGCCAGGGATAGAGAGATATGAATCATGTGCAGACAGATTAGATCAGTTTAACTTGAAATCATGTTCAGCACAAACATTGTGGGCCAACAGGCCCGTTCCTGTGCTGCACTGTTCTATGTTCTACGTGCTATGTTCTATGTTCTTAACAGATTGACCGTCATTCCTTTAGAATAACGGATGTCTTCACTTTTACTTAAAGGCAATACGCAGTATTAAATAAAAAACTCATAGCTTGAAGTGCAATACAGAATTTTATTGACATCAAAGTACAAAAATATAAAGCAATATTTTCACAAAGCAAGATTAACAAATAGAACATACACTAGTACCATTTTGAATACAGTCAAATTGGCCTAGTTTGGTCACTGGGCAGGTTCCATTCTGTAATCAAACAACATTGACCATTATGTAAGATGTCATTGGCAGCCAAGATTTACTGCATTATTAACAAAATATCTGACCACAAACTAAACATTACAAAGGTTAAGACAAAAATCATTCCCTTCAAATTGACACAAGATGACAAAACATTTTTGCAGCATTTTAAACTACATTTTGATAACAGTTTCTCACTCCCTAAAATGGAACAACATGCAGACACGTGGACAAATAGCAGTCATTTGAATCAGATGTTGATCAGACATGTACTACATAAACTGAAGAGATCATGTAGAAAGAATGGGAGATCTATATTCCACTAAAATACTTTGGCAGATCTGGTAGAACTGAAAACCAACTGTGTTTAATTTTGCACAGTTCATTATTGCACCAGTGAAAGTCATGATAGAATCTCAACATCTGAAAAAAAATCCTTAATGTATGTTAGCACTGGCAGCCAAATAGCAAATACATGTGAAAAGTATCTTGAATTCATCAAACGCGTGTAAGTTTACAAGCAGTTTCAATGAACCTATTTATAATATTTATAATACTGATGCATTTGAAAACAAAATAACGTATGAAAATAGCTCAAGAACAAAGAATAATATGTGCGGGCTGAACTTTGCAGGAAACCATTGGAAGATAGTCATCTAATAATTCTCCCTGAGGATCCTAATGCAAGTACACCACTGATTTTTTGGCAACTGCTGGTCTGGCCCCATTTTAATCTGGACAAAATCCCCCCGCCCGCGGAAGTTCCCCTAAAATGTGGCACCTGGGCCGGGTGAGGCGGCCGATCGCAACCTCATCGGAACATCCACGCCGATCGGCAGGTTGCAGCCGGGGCTCTGGAACTATGGCCTAGCCAGAGCCGGCAGATCCATTCCCACAGCCGACTTTGCGGGCCGGTATTTCGGTAAGGCCATGCCCTGTGTTGATCCTGCAAAATGGATAATCCAGAAAGGTTCTGGAGCCAAGGGTGCCGGAAAATCAGAGTGGACAAAGAATTCGAGTCTGTGCAAAATGACTCACTTGCAATTTCTTGGCACTGACAATTCACCAGGTTTATTTTTGCCAAAACAGCAAACCCTACGTTAATTATAGACATCCCACCAGAATAAAAGCCTAGATAAGGAATACTAGCTGCACAGAGGGATGCTGATATAGGCAATTTAGTAATATTCATAATAAATCCTAAGGCTCGCTCCATCAGAATATGATAACAACCACCGACTCTGCCATTATATATTGGGGTAGAAATTTTAAATAGTCAAAAAAGATTCAATTTTCAAGTCACGCACATAATCAATGAGAAAGATAAATCTGACAGAAATTGTGTATTCCATATAACATGCTGATGTTTAATTTGTAAAAATAGATTCAATTCTTTACGTACATGAAAAAAATACAGACATTTACCACAGTAAAGCGTTGCATCACAATTTACATTTTAGATTCCCAGTAAATTTCATAAATGGGTGGTTAAGATAATGCATATTTTCTAATCTTACTTTCGCTGGGTTTTTTAATCTGTTGTCTGTGTTTATTTTAGACAGTCTTCGCTGTCTCTCCATTTACAGGCTTCGGAGTAAACTCTGTGGTCGTTACGTACATCCTACTTCACTGGCTCGGAAATATCATTCAAAATAAGAGCTGTCACTCTATTTGCCATCCCTCAGATGACCTTTGTTATCTTCCTTTCTGCTCCACAACAGCCTGGGAGCAGCTGAAAGCGAGTCAGAGATGACAGGAGAGAAACGTTTTCTTCCGTGGTATCATACACTGGAGCCTTGCACACGAGAATAGCATTCCACCATTGTGTGTGACCAGCAACTCCCTTTTCATACATATGCACCATCTGCTGCTGTCCACCACAGGGAATATATTTAAACGAGAAAGTTTTAAATTGCTGGGCATTAACATCTCAGATGATCTGTCTTGGTCCCAGCACAAAGATGCAATCATGAAAAGACCACACCAGCGCCTCTACTTTCTTTTAAGTTTAAAGAGATTTGGCATTTCACTCAATACTGTGTCAAACAAGATGCGCACAAATGATGGCTGCACCATCATCCCCTGGTACAGCAATCCTAGTGCACAGGGGCACAAGAGGCTGCAGGCAGTGGTGGACTCAGCCCGGTCCATTATGGACTCAGCCCTCCCCATCATCACAAACATCAACATGAGGCACTGCCTCAAGAAGGCGGCGTCTATCATCGAGGACCCCCACCATTGGACCATGCCCTCTTCTCGCTGGAGAAGAGGGCATCAAGGAGCAGAAGCCTCAAGTCCCACACCACCAAGTTCAGGAACAGCTACTTTCCGACTACCATCAGTTTCTTGAATCGACCTGCACAACCTCTTGCACTCACATGGACATTTTTCTAATTGTGATTTTGCACTAATGTAATGTTTTGCGTAATTTTTCATTTCGGTTCCTTGCATAATTTATGTATAACTTATGTTTGGTGTGTTGTACGTGAAACAAGATTTTCATTGTTCCTGTATCCCATTGTTTATAACCTCAACTTGCCTTTGAAAAGTGAAGGGGTTGAAAAGAAATCATTTTTACTATTTTCTTCAGGATTTACAGGGAACCTTTTCCCGTTATCCAGTTGCTCAAGGACAGGGGACAGACAGATGTCAAGGAATGGGCATAAGATCAATTGGAGTTTAGGAAAAATATTTCTTTGAAGCAGAGATCATGATTCAGAACTCACTGCTGTTAGGATGACAGAAAAAGAGTCAGTCAGAGAACGGGTACGTGAGATAAAATAATCTGCAGGATTACAGGGAAAGTGGTGGGAAGTGAGACGGGAAAGATGGATCAATCAGAAATGGCATGGATTCGACTGATCTAATGATCTCCTGATGTTTTAATTCCATGATTCAATACAACATCTTGGCACCTTTCACAGAATCAAGGGTCCCGACCTGAAATGTCACCTCTCCATGTTCTCCAGAGATGCTACCTGACCTGCTGAGTTACTTCAGCACTTTGTGTCATGTGTCATAATATTCTTTTATCGGGCTTGTGATATAACTGAATGAGGTTTGAAGTCCATAAATTGCCTATCATTGTGTTGAAGGATTCAGTTCAATGGTACACAACCTATTCTGAATAAGTGGCATTCATTATTTAAATCATTTGCAAACAAGTGAAGCTAACAGTTTTTATAGGTTTGTTAAAGTACTGCATTGAAAGAAAAGATGTTTTCTTTTAAATTTAGAATCCAGGTTGGTATTGTTTCTCGAATTTCTCCTCCCCATCAATGTACTGATTAAGGTTGAGGTGCACATTCAATTATTTGAAGTATGCGTGCAGTTCTGGTCACCCCATTACAGGAAAGATGTGAAGGCTTTAGAGAGGGTGCAGAGGTTTACCACAATGCTGCATGGATTAGAAGGTTTCAGCTACAGGGAGAGGTTGCAGAGATTTGGATTGTTTTCTCTGGATCGTCGAAGGTTGAGGAGACCTGATAGAAGTATATAAAATGATGAGAGGCATAGATAGGGTAGACAATCAGTGCCTTTTCCCCTGGGTGGAAACGTCCACACTAGAGGGCATAGCTATAAGGTGAGAGGGGAAAAGTTTAATGGAGATGTACGAGGTGAGGTTTTTTTTACACAGAGAGTAGTTGGGGGCCTAGAAAGGATTGCCAGGGGTGGTGGTGGAGGCAGATACGATAGCAGCATTTAAGACGCATTTCGATAGGCACACGGAAGTGCAAGGAATAGAGGGACATGGGTCATGTACAGGCAGATGAGATCAGTTTAATGGCATAATGTTTGACACAAACATTGTGAGCCGAAGGGTCCGTTCCAGTGCTGTACTGTTCTATGTTCAAATGCAGATAACATTGAACGACAGTATACCATTAAATGGAGGGCAGAGCAAAGCAAGAAAGTATTCAATCATGAACGGTTTAGTTCTCATCCAATATAACTCTCCAGCAACGTAACTAAATGGTGACCTTCATGCCCCTAGCTCATGTCAATAGATCAGATATTGGGATTTTTCTGATCCATGTGGCTTATTCATTCACTACATTAATTAAACAAGGTGTTAATGGCACAGAAATAATACATAATGATTGTCCAACCAAAAGAACTGTAGTTTTAAAATGTGGAGTTACAGCGTAATACTGTCACAAACACCAATCCTTCTGATTGTGGCTGTGTTAAACAAGCCAGGTTTTTCTATAGTGCCAACTAGTAGTCACCTGTTGTTGCTGGGAATGAGTAGCTGGAGTGAAATGATAATACACGTCGATAACTGAGATTGTTGGAGCACATTTCCCCTTAAGCCAGGAAGAAAGTAGAAAGAAGGACACAAAGTGCTGGAGTAACTCAGCGGGTCAGGCAGCATCTCTGGAGAACATGGGTAGGTGACGTTTGAGTCGGGAACTTCAGTAAGTAGAAAGACTGGAGAATAGACAACTCAGTAGTTCCAGAAATTATTAATATTGCCAATCAATCACTGCTATGTAATTAAGACTTGATTGTTACAAAAGTTGAGGTCGGTTAGGATCGGCCTAGGCTCTCACTTAGAGTCATAGAGTCATACAGCATTGAAATAGGCCCTTCGACTCAACTTGCCACACCAACCAACATGCCCCATTTATACTAGTCCCACCTGTCTGCATTTGGCCCATATCCCTCTAATCCTATCCTATCTATGTATCTGTCTAAATGTTTCTTAAATGTTGTGATAGAACCTGCATTTCTGTAGAGCATCCCACAATCAAGGAGATGTGTTGGATGTGGGTCAGTTCAGGTGATTAATAGCCAACAGCTGAAGTAGGGTTGGGCCTTCCCATGTCAGCACTGCTTGGTGCAAGAAGATTTCCTTTGTCAATGCCCTTGATCTGTATTTAATCCAGAATCAGATCAGTAACATGTTTGAGATTATTATCTTTACAATGATAATTGGGTTGGCCTTAACTTTGTGTGAGCAGACCTTTAACTGGGTGGATGGCAAGTTTTAGCTGAGAAGGCCAGATATCAGTGCATTATCTCAGGATAGAGAGTTTAGGGCTAAGAGAGCATGTGGTAAAGCTCCTTCCCAGATGCTCAGGCATTCATGTTTAAGGCTAAGACTGATGGATTTTTGAACTAAAAGGATTAGGAAATATTACAATGAAGCAGGAGAGCGGACAAATATCAGCCTTACTGAATGAAGAGCAGGGTTGAGGCGTTATGGTGCCCATTCCTGCAATGAGATTCATATTAGCTTCTATGGGCCCTGTTTGCACCCCATTTCTAGTAATGGTATATTCTAAGGTTCATAGAAACCATAGAATATGGCTCATACATTGAATTGTCCTCTTCTTCAAACATTGCAACAGTCGCCAAGATGTTTAATGACTACTTCTGAGTTTTGGCATTTTTATTCCCTTCCACATGAAACTAAAGTTCAAACTAATTGTTACAAAGGCACACAATTAGAAATCAGTCTGCACCAAGATAACACTGCAGAGAAACAACAGCTTAATCTTGACTGCTCTTTTTTTACTGGACTCCCTCCATCTTGCTCTAAAAGTTAATCCCTTTATACTGTATCTGTACACTGTGGATGGCTTAATTGTAATCATGTATAGTCATTTCACAGACTGGATAGCACGCAACAAAAAGCTTTTCACTGTACCTCGGTACATGTGACAATAATAAAATAAACTATCTACTGTAGAAATAGACACAACGTGCTGGAGTAACTCAGTGGGTCAGGCGGCATCTCTGGAGAAAAAAGAATGGGTGACGTTTCGGGTCTGGACCCTTCCTCAGACTCTGAGGAAGGGTCCAGACCCGAAACGTAATCCATCTTTTTCTCCAGAAATTCTGCCTGACCCGCTGAGTTACTCCAGCATTTTATGTCCATCTTTGGTATGAACCAGCATGTGCAGTTCGTTGCTTTTACTATCTACAGTAGAGGCTGTTCTCAGGAAGGGTGAACAGTGGGGAGGGTAGAATAGTAGATTGAGGAAATTCAAATGTAGTGTGTGGCCTAAGTGTGTGCTCATATATTTGCAGGTTTCTTCATACACCAGTAACAATGTGAAAGAACCAGCAGGTTTCCCATAACTTTGCTTGCTTTCAAAATTATTTATGGGAATGTTATTTAGTCAGAAAATACCACAAAATTGGCACTCCAGTATATTGAGTTGGATGGTTTACTTTGTACAGGCCATTAAAAAAAGAGAGATCCTTCTAATCTTAAAAACATTTCAAGATTCAAACAGTCTAAAAAAAATATATTTCACAATGCAAATAAAGCCACAACAATAATCTTCAAATTAACAATAATCTGTAGCAACACAGCAACTATGTCTCTGCAGATTAATACCAGTGGATGCATGGGGTTAGAAGTATTCCAGTCTATCAAATACATTCCAGATACAATCTGTATAGTTCTTCCTCGTTTGATGAAATGAATGTTGTTGTTTTTTAGAAAACCACTTTAAAAATAACAGAATAAGTGAAACAACTTTGTGGAATTTAGTCCACTTGTTCTGTGCTGACATAATCCTTGAAATAAATTACTGTAAAAATATTTTTTAAATATCGATTCATAGAAAAGAATGTACAAATCAGGAAGAGGCCATTAGATGCATCTAATCACTGCTGGCTGTGGAGTTTGGCCCAACCCATAATTTTTTTCCAAAACGTCTGAAAATGTTCTCATCAAAATTATTATCCTTTCAGTGTGTGCCATTCAGATCAAGACAACATACCGCATGTTAACAGTTCACCTGTCTGTGGAAACAGCTCCCCCCCCCCCCCCAGCCCCCCCAACGCTCTCCTTGGAAACTTATACCTCAAACTCGCCCTTCAAATTTCATGGTTGTAAGAAGAAAACTGAGTTTCTGCAGTGTCACCGTGGCTCACACTAATATGGATGTAATATTGTTCATCAAAAAAAAATCTAAGTTTGTGTTATGTGCACTGTACAAAAATTGAGTTTAGTTTAGTTTGGTTTAAAGATGCATCCCGGAAACAGACCCTTCGGCAAACCAAGTCCACACCGACCACCAATTACGTGTTCACATAGGTTTGATGTTATCCCACTTTCTCATGCACTCCCTGCAGACTAGGGGCAATGTTCAGTAGCCAAAATAACCTAGAAACCTGCACTGGCAATGTTCAGTAGCCAATTCACCTACAAACCTGCATTGGCAATGTTCAGTAGCCAATTCACCTACAAACCTGCATTGGCAATGTTCAGTAGCCAATTAACCTAGAAACCTGCACTGGCAATGTTCAGTAGCCAATTCACCTACAAACCTGCATGTCTTCAGGATGTTTGAGGAAACTGGAGCACCCGGAGGAAGCTCACGTGGACATGCAAACTCCACAGAGACAGCACTCGAGGTCAGGATTGAACCCGGGTCTCTGGCACTGTAAGGCAGCAGCTCTACCAGCTGCATCACTATAATTATAACATTCAAAAAATACTTCTCCTTATAAGTATAGCTGAGTACATACTTTATCAATTCATAATGATAGAGGAGTCTCCCGGTGCTTATTGAAAACTTGACATCCTCACCATCCTTCTGATCTACATGGTGTCTATTTCTGTTCTATTCTGATCTTTCAGAGCTCATTGAATTTTAGAAACTCTAATCTCCAGGTGGCCAGCTAATGCTTGACCACACCATAAGCATGCTGAGCTTGGCATAATGCATTAGATTCCATGTGATGTGCATGCTGCTCAATAGGTAAACTTAACAAAAGAAGCTAGGCAGAAGTACCAAGTAGAATTTTTAATAATGGCTCCACAGAGGTAAAGGCTTTGAGTTATTGCTGCTGCTTATTTTGGCGTGTCTGTCCTGAGTCTATGTTCATGTGATGCTGCAGCTGAGCAATATTTCCTTGCACCTGACCATACTTGTGCATTTAACAATAAGCACGAGCTGACGATTCCCATCCCCCATCCTTTTTTCCTCCAGAGATGCTCCCTGACCCGCTGAGTTACTCCAGCACCTTTGTGTCTATCTTTGACTTGCCTTTAGACACAAAATGGAGTAACTCAGCGGGTCAGGCAGCATCTCTGGAGAAAAGGAATAAGTGACGTTTCGGGTCGAGACCCTTCTTCAGACTGTGAGTCAGGGGAGAGGGGAACTAATCTTAAATCAGAGAAGATGGAGTTCTGTTTGTTTAATGCGATGACCATTTAAGATTTATTAGAGCGTCAGCAAATTGTGTTTTATATAAAGGTACGCGGATGGATGGACAGGTGGCAAAGAGCTTTAAAATGTTGGGCGGAAGATTCAAGGGAATATTAGGAAAAAAACATGAAGCAGATGCAGATGATAATGATCTGAAACTCACTGCCTGAAATGGTGATGGATACACAATCAATCAGCAACTTTAAATAGGAAATGAATATTCACTTGAGGGAAAAATTTGCAGAGATGTGGGGAAAGGAACTTATTAAAACTACTGGGAACCAAAAGGCCTCTTTTGTGCCTAATTTTAATTCCATAAGTTCCGACTTGTCAATAAGAAGGGTAAGATAGACATTAGTCGCATTCAATATGGAACACGCTCTCCGGCCCACACTAATCATGGCGATAGTCTACACCAAGCAAATCTTCTTTGTCTCCTGAATGACAACTCAGACAAGAACTGAGGCCAGAACTGAGGCCAAAACTGGGCGGATGCTTACTAAACCTTGTAGCTCAACCACAGGGAAACTGCTTTCATTTTAAAGGTATATTTCATTCACAAAAATAATAACGTATATTTAAAGGGGCACACTGTACATTTGTTAAGCAGATATACAGATACAATTTGATCCACCAAATTACATCTTGTGGCTCCCATCAATGGACGTTGTAGCACCAAATGTAAAATCTGCAATACGCTATGTTAGTGTTGAAACTAAACAAATCCTGAAGCTAAAGTCTATCTTTGCTTCATGGTTTAAACAAGGGCTTCAAAGTTTACAAGAGCAAATGAATTTAATCTAAATAGAGATTACTATCTATTGGTCAAAGTGCATAGAGTTCATTTCTCTTGTCCATCACTCAGACATACCTTCACAATACTCTAAAACTTGTCCATAAAATAATTATCTATGATACTTTTTTCAAATATATTATATTATATCCTTTGCAGAATTTTTTTTTATAAAGAGAGCAATGCTTCTTTAGAGCCTTTGGTTGATTTAGAATGATCAGAACCATTAGAACCATTTAGTTTAGTTTAGAGATACAGCATGGAAACACACCTTACGACCCTCCAACACCGCGCTGACCATCAATCACCCGGTCACACTATTTCTATATTATCCCACTTTTGTATACTATACACTAGGGGCAATTTACAGAAACCGATTAACCTACAAACCCCCACGTCTTTTGGATATGGGGGGAAACCTGCGCACCTGGAAAAACCCCACATCATCACATGGAGAACGTGCAAACTCCGCACTGGCTGCACCTGGAGTCAGGATTGAACCCAGGTCTTTGGTGCTGTGAGAAAGCAGCTCTACTAGCTGCTACTGTGCTGCCCATTGGAACCAGTAGAACTATTAGAACCATTAAAACCATTGGAAAAATATAGGAAGGAACTGCAGGTGCTGGTTTATACCAAAGATAAGACACAACATCAAATGCTGGAGTAACTCAGTGGGTTAGACAGCATCTTTGGAGAAAAATAATAAGTGATGTTTTTGGGTTGAGTCCCTTCTTCAGACTGATAGTCAGGGGAGAGGGAAACGAGGTATGAAAAAGGTTCAGAACAAATCAGAGCCAGCACCAATGACTATGGAAAGGTGGATATATTAACTATATGAACCATTGGAACCATTAGAAGCATTAGAACCATCAGAAGCATTAGAACCATCAGAAGCATTAGAACCATCAGAAGCATTAGAACCATCAGAAGCATTAGAACCATCAGAAACATTAGAACCTTTGAGCAAGTGCTGGTCGGGTTGATGCTTCACTCTGTTTATAATTTAAACTTAAGCTCCCCTCCCTCATACTCTTTACACTTTGTCCAAAAATACATCACTGGCGTCTCACTCCCTTCCCTCTAATCTCCCAGTGACCATAATATGCAACTTGCCTAGGTTGTCAGCACCCTTATCAGCCATGCAAGATTATTCTGGTCACCCCGTGAGGGCTGCCAGACCATGTAACCTTCCTTTGGGAAGGGGGTATGAGTCAAAGGATGCCTGCATTCATTTGTTCCAAGTGGCATGTAGACTTGCAACGTGTTTGCAGAAGTGGTGAAAAGGTTATCACGTTTCACAGACACTTTTTTTTCTCTAAAGGTGATGCAAGCTTTAGAAATTAGCTAGAAAGATCTCTGGTAAAGTAGTCAATCAAACAGTGGCATTTCACAATTCTGACACACAATTCCACCCTCAGAACTAAAATTCAACTCAATTTATTGCTTGTATTGTCTGTGACCAACTTTCCCTGACACACAAACACAGACTGGAAGGTGTTAAGGAGAATTTCCAGTTTTCACGGTGGTCCCACGGCAGAATTTACCTTCAAACAGAAACCGAAACCTTGTAGCAGACGGAGAGGACTGGGCGAGACTGCCAAATACTGTACCGCCATCCCTGATGCTGTAAATTCGCTCCCCCCCCCCCTTCTTGTCTCAAATGAAGTGAATCCAGCCGTTCTCCCAGTCCTTGGGTGGCGAAATTTTGACCTTGTGGCTTAGTACATGATAGTCGTGGCCTTTGTTGTTGTCCCAGAACTCTTGACCTGCTACCGAGTAGCGGATAGCGAACTGGAGAGCACCGCCCGTGTCCAGAAAAAGTGGGGTGACCAGTTTGAAGGAGAAGGTGTCGGTCTGGCCGTCGACAGAGTGCGCGTTGTGGCTGGCTCCAATGTCCACGTATGATGTCCACTGGTTGAGGGTGTATCTGACCAACACCTGTTTCGCGTAGGAGATGTTGGAGACCCTGATGAGCCCCAGGATACTGAAGTTGTCGGTGGAGATGGTCTCCAAGCACACCTTGTCCGTCCTGACCCTCGCCAGGAAGCCGGGGCAACTGGCCGGGTTGATGAACATGGGTTCCAGGGTGTGGGCCGCGTTGTCCAGCAGGAAGTCCATCATGTTGGCGGGCAGCATTCGCTCGGGTCGTTCTTTTCTCAGCCTGGCCATGACCCGGTGAGGGATCTGGGGCATGTCGGCGTCGCAGAAGTGCCTGATGGTGGTCAGCTCCAGACCCAAGGAGTCTGCGAAGCGGACGCTCTTCCTGCTGGCGCGGCAGGCGCTGGCTTTCTCCAGGGAAGTGCCGCTCCGGTCGGCGGGAGCCGGCAACGACTTGGCCCTCCTGCGCTGACTCGGGCTGGGAAAACCGCCGCAGTTGCTGGAGCCTTCTCGGCTCCTCTCTTGATGCTGGCACACGGGGTGACAATCGTTCCCTCCTTCCAGACCGGCGCCGGCACATTCCTCGCCCAAACTGCCGTACAGCTCCGCCATGCAACTGAAGTTCCGCGGGATGCACAGACTCGAATGCACCGCCGGCTTCTCCATCAGTGTCAGGCAAGTCGTTTCTCCGCTGGAACTGGGTTTGCAAGAGATGGCCCCTAATAGCTCAATAGTGGGAACAAAAAAGACCCCACTAAAACCACATTATCTTTTCCCCCGTGCGTCTGGACAGCTCCCGCGGTAGCACGGCAGAACTTGCCCCTATATAAAGGGGAGGGAAAGACATTAAGCAACCGAGGGAACGATTCAGGCTCAAAGTGCAGTGACGCGGATGACAATCAAGGCTTCGCAACAGCCCGGCCGACGGGGACTCCCAGTCGCGGAACAGGAGGGAGGAAGCGAGAGAGACTGAGGGGAGGGGGCGGGTTCCTCTTCAAAATTTAAAGCGCTAAGCGTGGCAGCAAATAAATCAAACAGAGATCCACTTAGAGCCTCGCTAGGATCACAATGGTCAGCGACACTGAAGCATCAAAGGAGGGAAGGGATATCACCCCAAGGGGCACATGAGTGGCAAGGGTTCCGGATATAATGATATTTCTGTGACCACGACGAGACGTCGCTAATGTGTAGCCTCCGAGAACGTCGGAAGAATTTTTTGCGCAGTTCTTGTTTTGTGTATATTTTTCATTCTGAATAAAGTTTATTTTGATTTTTTTTTAATTAAAAAAAAGAACGGCAAAAGACTGGGTGTCAACACCAAAATGAATGTCTGGAAACATGATATTTCGACCTGGACACGGGTCATGAGAAGCGGGAGGGAAGTGGTAATGGCAGAGGTTGTCATGGTTGAATTAGGTGGAACAGGGTCAGATTGGAACTGGGTGGGGATTGTGAGGAGTGCAGGTGAATCTTATTTGAGCTTGGGGTAGTGGAGAGGAACGGGAGTTGTGGGCGTTTATTTACTAATGTCACTGTGCCGAGGTACAATGATTGAAAAGCTTTGCATGCTATCCAAACAGATCATAGACTCTACAGCGTGGAAACCGGCTCTTCGGCCCAACTTGCCCACACCGACCAATATGTTCCCATCCACACTAGTCACACCTACACGCACTTGGCCCATAACCTTTTAAACCTATCATATCCATGTACCTGTCCAATTGTCCCTCAAATGTTATAGTGGTACCTGCCTCAACTACCTCCACCGACAACTCATTCCATACACCCACCACACCGGATATACAATACATGAATACAATCGTCAAACTCAAGTACAACAGATAGAGCAAAGGGAAAGTTACAGTGCAGAATATTGTTCTCAGCATTGTAGCACACCTGTTCCAAGGCCAGTTTACACCATGGTGTAGAGGTGAATCGGACAATACCCTAATTTATGGAAGGGCCGTTCAGAAGCCTAATAACAAGAGGGGATGAAGCTGTTCCTGTTACAAATGGAATAATTCATCTTGGAGGCACATCTTGCTGAAGTTGGCATGCTGAGCTAAACGCAAAGCGCTGGAGGAACTCAGCAGGTCAGGCAACATCTATGGAGGTAACAGACAGATAAATGTTGTCTGGTCTTGGATGTATCTTGGTTGAAAACAAGTAGAAGGATGAAGCAGGTTGGAAAGAGAAAGAGTTAATGCTTCAAGTCAATGACCTTTCATCAAAACTAGGACTCCCCCTCCCCTTGGGACACAAAGGCTGAAGGTGGCCAGGCGAGGAGAGGGACAATGGTTCACTGGCAATCTGGAATTAAGGCTACTGCTGGGACTTTGGAAATGGTGCCAAAACCTGACGACATTTGCATATAGACTCAGTGGGCTGTTTGAATGCATTCTGTACTTAATCAGGGATTGTACTTATTTATGTATGGCAATAATCTTACTGATCTGTATGCAATAAAGTATTCACTGTACTTGGTACATGTAGAAAAAACATTGATGTGTTAAATCTGTTTCTCCATGCGCAGATGCTGTCTGTCCTGCTGAGCATTTCCAACATTTTTATTCATACCATTGTAAAGAGAGCGCTAGAAGGCTACGGGGGGGGGGGGGGGGGCGCATTGGATCCAGCAAGTGAGTATGATGTGAGTTGGCAGGAATAATTTAAATTAAAAAAAAAAACTAAGCCTGCTATCTAAATGATCATAGAATAATGTTTGTGCCAAACATGATGGTGTTAAACTTATCGTATCTGACTATACATAATCCATTCCTTGCTCTTCCATGTGCCTACCTGAAAGTTTAAATGCCACTATCATATCTGCCTCCACCACCACCCCTGGCATTGCATTCCAGGCCCCCACCACACTTGCCCCGCACATCTCCATTAAACTTTCCCCCTCTCACCTTATAGCCGTGTCCTTTAGTGTTGGAGGTACACAAAAATGCTGGAGAAACTCAGCGGGTGCAGCAGCATCTATGGAGCGAAGGAAATAGGCAACATTTTGGGCCGAAACCCTTCCCCAGACCAGGATATTTCCACCCTGGTTTAGAATTATTATTGCCACCTGTAGCAAGGTAGAGTAAAAAATGTTGTTTTGCATGCTATCCATAAATACAATCTAGCCAAAGACAAGAGAACGCTGAGCTGTGAGGTGCCTTGATGCAAAGATTAGTGTACAGGCCCAGCGTGGAATTAGGACATCTAATCAATGTTATTATTACTTGGGAACTGACCACAGTGGTTATGGTTTGGTTACATAGGGAGCACCTCATGTTACAAAGGGAACTGTTTGGATGAATTTACCAGTTCCAATGTCAACATCAAAGCCATTCTAGCCTGGTATCTCCCATTTCCAGTGTTCAGGTTTTATGCTCTGACATTTCAGTTTAAATTCAGCTCCTCTACTTAGCATCCAAACTTAGTGTCTGTTGTTCACCAAGTTTTATCATTCAGTTTTATCAACACCACCTCCATATGTCACTCACCCTTTCCCGACCTACATTTTCGTCACATACCTTCCTTTTACTTCTCTCTATCCATAAAGCACCTTTTAAATTGCAGCGGAAGGGATCTTCTCTAACTTCAGTCAATCCCATTTTTGATCTACCCAAAACATTAACTCTACTTAACCTACTCTTCCGAGTTTCTGGAGATTTACTCTGCCCTCAATTTCACTTGGACTATCTCTGGCATCTCCATCCCCCTTCCCCCTCCTTTCTTGATCTCTCTGTCTCCCTCACAGAAGACTGACAATGTACTCTACTGCAACCCCAATGACTCCCAGTCACCACGATTACACCTCCCACACTGCCACGAGATGTTAATTCTGGCCAAATTGGAGATGCCAGGACATTAAAATTGAGTAAAGGCTTCTGGGCTGCTGGGCCATTTGGTCAATTTAAATGTGCCTTCTACAGAAATGGGACAAGCTGCAGAATGGTGCCAGCTTGTCTAGAGCCTAGATAAGAGTTGCAGGGAAAGAATGGGACATCTGTAGCTTCTGACAATTAGGTGTAAATTGCATGAAACGGATTGGGTGAATGCAAACCAGACATATACATTGTAAATATTGTTGCAAAGCTTTATGTTGCTAGATGTTGATTGGGTTAAGTGTTGAGCCTTGGCTGGATTTCTTGAACATCTAGGCACATGTTGCATAATTCATCTCTGTTAACTTGCATCTAGAAACTTCGTCAGATACATTGTATTAGTTACTGCATTATTGGGTTAGGGAAATGTCTATCATGTACTGTGTTAATCGATATGTTATTGCACTGTATAGAGACCACCCCCATGTGGTTCGGCCCCTCAAGGTTCAGGGACCTATAAAAGGCCGCTCCCACGATGTCCTGTGTCGATCTTCTGGAAGAACGCTTAGGTCTGCGTGACCTTTTGGAGTGTCTCTGCTTGCATGAGGCTAGGAGGGCTTGGCCAGGCAGATACAAGGACCAAACCCGCGGTGGTTAGGTATAGTAGTGGGGAACTATTATTGTGTTTTTCCAAAATAAAGTATAGATGTGCAAGTGCTTGACTCAGTATTTTATTGACTGAAACTAGACTGGCGGGAAGCTTAGAACGAGCTGCCATTCCCTATTCTCAATTTTACTTTCTCCACCACATTGGCTTCCAATATGTGGCTTTCCATTCTATAAGATTCAAGATTCAAGAGAGTTTATTGCCATGTGTCCCTGATAGGACAATGAAATTCTTGCTTTTGAACATTTGAGATGTCCTCTTTCTTCTGTAAACCTAGTTTTCTCCCTTTGTTGTGTTTGGATTCCTCACCCATGTCTCCTCTGTCTCACAGTTCTGCTCTCACTACCCCTCCCCAGATGGAGCACGGTTAGTTTCCTTGATCCTTTCTCCTCACCAGCCTCCACATCCAACACATCATGCTCCTACATTTCTGCCACATTCAACATAATCACACCAATAACATCTTCTCATCCCCACCCCTTTCTGCATCCCGTAGAGACTGCTCACTCTTCAACACCTTGGTTCACATCCCCTTCCTTGCAACCTGCCCCCTCCCCAGGTACCTTCCCCTTCAAAGACATGAGATGTAACACATGTCCCAATACCTCTTGCCTCACCTCTAAACAGGGCCCCAAGCAACCCTTCCAGGTGAGATAGAGGTTTACATGCACCTCTTCAAGTCACATCTATTACATTCAATGTTCCCAATGTGGCTTCCCTTACATCACAAGACCAAGCATAGACTAGGCAACCATCTTTCCAAACACTTGCACTCGGTCAGCCAAGGTCTGTTGTATATCCCAGTTACTAACCATTTTAACTTCCTTCCAAATTTGCATACTGTCCGCTCTGTCTTTGGCCTCCTCCATTGCCAGAGTGAGGCCACACACAAACTCTTGGGTAGTTTACCACCCAATTGTATGAAGATTTAATTTTCCAATTTCAAGTAATATCCCCCACCTCCTCTCTTGCCTATGCTTCACACTCAACCCAAAGCACATTCCTTTCTCCCCCCCCCCGCCCCTATCACCCTTACTGTTCTCCTTCATACGATCTGGTCTCATCCCTGGGTCCATCACCATTCCCCTCTTTCCCCTTGCCCCAGTCCCCATCCACCTATATCTCTCTCAATTTCACATGTCACTCCATTTCTGACACCTTTTGTCCCCTTTTCAATTCTAGCCGTGGTGACTTACTCCACCCATCAGCCAATCAAACTCAACTGCATCACTCCTCACTTGCCAGGCTTTGTCCCGCTCCCACCTCTCTTTTCCAGCTTTCTCTTCCTCCCCCGCCCCCTGCGTTCGGTCTGATGAAGGGCGAACATCGGATCAAGCAACATCTCTGGAGGGAATGGACAGGCGAGGTATCGGTACGGGGTCCTTCTTCAGACCGACCAGAGGGAGGGAGGTATGATGAAGTATACTAGAGGCGGGTTCCAGTTTCTGATCAGTCTGAACAAGGGTCTCGAACCGAAACGTTGTGTCCATTCCCTCCACAAATGCTGCCTGACCCGCTGAGATGTTCTAACACCATGTTTTAAATGGAGATTGTTATGTTTTTATTTATCTTTGACCCAAAGACTTAAATTAATTTGCACGTCTAATATATCAATGTTTAGGATTTAATAATCAACGGGTATTACAACTGATGGGGAAAGAGATCTGTAGATTTAGATTTGGCTCATTCGTGGCAAGATATTGATTTCCTCTGGTGTGTGAAATCCAGATTAAATCGCGATTTTTATGTGCTGTCCTGCCCTATAAAATACGTGGTGTCATCTTCGTGATGGCAGCAATAGAGATGTTGTTTATTTGATCTTTTACTACCGGGCTCATTTCTGATTAAGTCGTGTCACAACCAGCGAGTCGGACCGTGCGTCGTCATGTTCGCAGGCAATATGATGCACCGAGGCGAGCGAGAGACTGCTACGTGCGCAAACGCACGCACTGATATCTCAATCTTTGCTCTTCCCTTCACATTTCCTGGCGTAGTCAGCTGCAGAAGAACCAATGAGCGGATAAATGCCCAACTCTGTACGTGCGCCTGACCCACACCGCAAAGATGAACCAATAAATTCGTATTTATATACTTTGCCACAGGGATGCCCCGGACTGCCAATGGCAATCGCTGGCGAGATACATTTTGTTTTGAAGAGCAGTTTGCGTTGATATAATGAGGGGGAAACCCTATATAGGTTACGTAAGCAATGTGATCCCCTCCACTCGTCATTTTCAGTAAAGGCTTCAAATAAGCGTCAGTTACAAAATTCTGAAATAACTCAGCGTGTCCGAAACGTCTCTCCAGTGATGCTGCCTGTCCCGCTAAGTTTCTCCAGTCCTTTGTGTCTTTTCCCTTGTAAACCAGCATCTACCGTTCCTTCCTACACGTTGTCAGTTACAATGTGCATCTATTTTTCGCTCAGTAACTTGCAAATAGCTGCAATTGCAACCTGTGAAATTGCGGTTTAAAAATACAATCGCACGTTTGAATTTAGCATCGCTGGGAGAGTTGTTATTAAATGCAGAAGCAGCTGACCTCCTGTTAGTTACGTCAGTTTGTGTCGACAAGTGTAAACGCTACTTTTATTGTAAATGGAGGTTTTCAACCATACTCCAAACTCCTCTGCCGGCGGCAGAGCCACATTACAATGGTGCCCATACTCGCGTGGACACTTGAGAATGGACATCGTGAGATTTATTGAAGGGTGAATATAGACACAAAATGCTGGAGTAACTGGGTGGGTTACTGAGACCAGATGGTATGTAGCATGCCTAGAGAAAACCCTTCTTCAGACTAAAATATAGAGAAGACTGGAAAAAAAGATGACCTCAGAAGGCGTCTAGTCCAAAAATATTGCCGCGAACAGCAGGGAAAAGATTTACACAGGACAGTTGGACTTTTTATAAAATCAACTGACAATAGATGGTCCCTGTTAGTTTAACACCTTACCTGAAAGCCAGAACTCTGACCTTGCAGTACTGTACTGTCTGTCTGTCTGTCTCGATATTTATGTGGATATCTTCGGTGTTGGACTTGAAGCCACAAGCTTCTGATTCCAAGGAAGTTACTCACCGAACCGCAGTCATTTTGGGCCTATCACTTGATTCATGTCAACTGGCCAGAACTACTTCATAGATATGGATTTAAGGCGAGAGAATGTTAGTTGAAGAACAATCAACCATCGTCGCTACAGCAGAAGCAATATTTAATCCGAGCTCATAATTAATCATACCATTCCATTCCGCAAATGCAGAATTTTAAAAATCAACCGAGTTTCCAGTTTTGTCTATCTATAAATGCACAAGATAATAAATAATAACAAGAAAATGGCATTCAAGTGGATGACGCTTATTGGAATTGAATGGTTCCTTTGAATTGACGACCTACGAAAGGCAATGAATAATTAGATAATTGTCCCTTCCAACCCTACTGGGGAATGGAGAAACGTTCCTAGCATCCGGGACATGAAAACGAGACTGGCGAGTTCAATGAAAGGTTTGATACTTTTATTCCGACCTATGCTGGCTATTTGCCAACAACTACTTCAATTTTCTTTTGATTACAATGGGGTCTTTCTGCGTTTGAATGTTTTACGTTGTGATGCCGTTCGCAATCTAGAGATCCCTGCTGGAAGATATCTGGGATCAGTCAGAGAAATAGTAGATTAGTGTAGGAAAGACAGCAGATGCTGGTTTAAATCGAAGGTAGACACAAAGTGCTGGAGTAACTCAGCGGGACAGGCAGCATCTCTGGAGCGAAGGAATGGATGAAGTTTCGGGTCGAGACCCATCTCTCCAGAGATGCTGCCTGTCCCGCCGAGTTACTCCAGCATTTTGTGTGTACCTTCAAATAGCACATTAGGTTAAGTATTTGTGGAATGAACCTTCCTATTCAGTCACGTACACCCGAAGACAAAAAAGGTGGAGGGTTTTGGCAAGCATCCGGATATCTAGTATTTCCATGGAGACCTGAATTTGTTACAACAGTGCAACTATTGTGCAATTGATTTCCCGACACGTACATTGTTCAGTTCCCGTCAAGTAACCTCCAAAAGAGCTGAAGTATAATACTGCAAAAATTCAAAGTAGCAAACAGGAATAACATTTTCAATACAAACGATAAAATGTTGCAAATAAATATCAGATTTGGAGGAAGGAAAAGGATTCCAAATCTTTCCACATTCAGAAATTATACCTTTTATTGAAATTTACAATTTAGTATTAGATAATGTCGTTGCCCAAGTGCAGTGCAGTGAATTGAGCAATAAGAAATAGAATCGGAAATTGCAACAGCAATTCATGTACAGTGCCCTCCATAATGTTTGGGACAAAGACATATAATTTATTTATTTGCCCCTGCACTCCACAATTTGAGATTTGTAATAGAAAAAAATAACATGTGGTTAAAGTGCACATTGTCAGATTTTAATAAAGGCCATTTTTATACATTTTGGTTTCACCATGTAGAAATTGCAGCAGTGTTTATACAGTGTGTCCCCCCCCCCCCCCCCTCCTCCTCCCATTTCAGGGCACCATAATGTTTGGGACACAGCAATGTCATATAAATGAAAGTAGTCATGTTTAGTATTTTGTTGCATATCCTTTGCATGCAATTACTGGTTGAAGTCCGCAATTCATGGACATCACCAGTTGCTGGGTGTCTTCTCTGGTGCTGCTCTGCCAGGCCTGTATTGCAGCCATCTTTAGCGTATGCTTGTTTGGCGGCTAGTCCCTTTCAGTTTTCTCTTCAGCATATAAAAGGCATGCTCAATTGGGTTCAGATTGCGTTATTGACTTGACCACTCAAGAATTGACCATTATTTAGCTTTGAAAAACTAATTTGTTGCTTCAGCAGTATGTTTGGGATTATTGTCTTGCTGTAGAATGAACCACCGGCCAATGAGATTTGAGGCATTTGTTTGAACTTGAGCAGACAGGATGTGTCTATACACCTCATAATTCATTATGCTACTACCATCAGCAGTTGTATCATCAATGAAGATGTGAGCCAGTACCTTTAGCAGCCATACATGCCCAGGCCATAACACCCTCTTACTTCTCTCCTCCACCTTCTCTCCTCCATACTTTGCTCTTGCCATCACTCTGATATAAGTTAATCTTCATCTCATCTGTCCACAAGACCTTTTTCCTACATTGTGGTTGCTCTTTGAAGTACTTCTTGGCAAACTGTAATCTGGCCATCCTATTTTTGCAGTTGACCAGTGGTTGGCATCTTGCAGTGTAGCCTCTGTATTTCTGTTCATGAAGTCTTCTGCAGTTAGAGGTCATTTACAAATCCACACCTGACTCCTGATGAGTGTTTCTGATCTGTCGGACAGGTGTTTGGGGATTTTTCTTTATTATAGAGATAATTCTTCTGTCATCAGCTGTGGAGGTCTTCCTTGGCCTGCCAGTCCCTTTGTGATTAGTAAGCTCACCGGTGCTCTCTTTCTTCTTAATGATGTTCCAAGCAGTTGATTTTGGTAAGCCTAAGGTTTGGCTGATGTCTCTAAGTTTTATTCTTGTTTCTCAGTCTCATAATGGCTTCTTTGACTTTCATCAGCACAACTTTGGTCCTCATGTTGATAAACAGCAATAAAAGTTTCCAAAGGTGATGGAAAGCTTGGAGGAAAGACTAGGTACTGCATGAAAGATCAATTAAACACACCTGAGCAATTACAAACACCTGTGAAGCCATGTGTCCCAAACATTATGGTGCCCTGAAATGGGGGGACTATGTATAAACACAGCTGCAATTTCTACATGGTGAAGCCAAAATGTATAAAAATACCCTTTAATAAAATCTGACAATGCGCACTTTAACCACTTGATTTTTTTCTATTACAAATCTGAAAGTGTGGAGTATAGATGCAAATAAATAAATGACGGGTCTGTCCCAAACATTATGGAGGGCACTGTAGCTTATGCAGGCGACTTCAACTAAAAACCGCCAGTGTTCTTTTTATTTTCACCCTCAAACTCTTATGTTGTAGTTGGAAAAAAATAGAACTGTTGTACTATTCACTACAATTTTGCTGCTTGATGCCATCGTCTTTATATTAACAGCAAAGGTTTGGTCGTGTGTTTTTATATAAAGATATTGTTCAGTTCCATGATGAGTAATCGAATAGGCCAACTCATTTAAAAACTGCAACAGTAATCCATACATCACACAAACCATTATCATAGAGGCAAATTGATAATAGACATAGAAAATAGGTGCAGGAAGAGGCCATTTGGCCCTTTGGGCCAGCACCGCCATTCATTGTGATCATGGCTGATCATCCACAATCAGTAACCCGTGCCTGCCTTCTCCCCATATCCCTTGATTCTGCTAGTCCCTAGAACTCTAACTCTCTTTTAAATTCATCCAGTGAATTAGTTTTCTCTACTGTGGCAGAGAATTCCACAAATTCGCAACTCTCTGGGTGAAAAAGTATTTTCTCATCTCAGTTTTAAATGGCCTGCCCCTTTATCCTTAGACTGTGGCCCCTGGTTCTGGACTCCCCCAACATTCGGAATATTTTTCCTGCATCTAGCTTGTCCAGTCCTTTTATAATTTTATATATTTCTAAGATTCTCCTCTCATCCTTCTAAATTCCAGTGAATACAAGCCCAGTCTTTCCAATCTTTCCTCATATGACAGTCCCGGGATTAATTCCCAGGATTAATTCCCGCGATTAATCCCGGGAATTAACCTCGTGAACCTATGCTGCACTGCCTCAATAGCAAGGATGTCCTTCCTCAAATTAGGAGACCAAAACTACACACAATACTGTGGTTTCACCAGGATCCCTGTACAACTGCAGAAGGACCTCTTTATTCCTGTACTCAAATCCTCTCGTTATGAAGGCCAACATAACCTGAAATAATTGCATTGTAGACATTAAGGCCATGAACAAGATTCTGAGCTGTATTACTTACGGCCAAGCCAACATAAGTGACCATTTTCCTCTTGGCTTTCTGCGCCCATTTCACGCAGATTGGCCAAATATGCTTTCTGTGTTAGTGCTCTACGATATACTTCCATTGACCAAAGCCAAATAGCATGGGATGAATATCAGGGAGAATGAAAAACAGGTCTAATTAAAAGTGGTGACATTTTGAAACAGGCTCCCCACAGAAGTCATCCACACCAATTACATCAGTACTTTTAAAAGAACCAAGCCATTTCAACAGGATTCTTTTGTGGGTGGGGGCAGGGCAGAGCAAGAAAATCAATTACGTAATAAACTGTTTGTTCTGCTTTTCATCGCTTTGGCCATATGCACCAGAATGACTTGTTCCTATCAATAAACAATCAAAAGACAAATATTTTACAGATTAAGTCAACATTTCAACTGCATGTCACTGAACAGGGGCAGCAGATATAAACCAGATAACAAAATTAAAAATCTTCCTGCATCATGTAAAAGCACATCATTTTCATGTTAACCTACACAGAGCAATATCAGATTATCAACATTGCCTCAGCTTGATAATGGGCTGTGTGATGCAAGAATCACTGTGTTGCAGTTTTGTTTTAAATATGAGCTAGCCCATCCAATTACTTAGCACTGCACCAAATAATATCTTTATTATATACAATAAACTGTCTTCAATTATATAGTCACACAAGCACTCACCTTGAAACTTTGCCATGTAACATCCACGCAGTGAATACTAGTTAGTGAAAACATCACATTAACTCAAACTCTTAAACAATAGTTACATCCAAGTTGGAGTTGGTCTCAAGAGGACTCATCGTGCTGGTGAGGCGTGACATTTTGGCCATGTCAGTTTGATGTTTCATTACACAAGAGCAAACCATTTTCAATTAGTTTTAAATAACAGAACTTTTAATTTCTACATGTGCTAGTGAAATTAAAGAGTGTATATTAATGTATCAGAAAATTACAATTACTGATTTTGGTATGAGCAATAACTAACATTAACATTTATAACATGCTTGAGTAATTGAATGTTGCATCCAATTTTCTGATATGCAACAGAAAAATTCTACATGAACCTCCAGTAAAGTGATCAAATCACAGAATATTCATGGAATTTCATAACCGCTTTGCCAAACCTATCAGCGCCACACCATTTACATGTGATGAGAATTTTATTTTATTACTCTAGGTCTCAACTTCTAGAAGTGTATTTGGTTTTCAGTTCGGGTGGCATGTAAATATTGAAACTCAAGGCATCACAACAGGGCAGCACGGTGGCACAGCAGTAGAGTTGCTGCTTTACAGGGCCAGAGACCCGGGTTCGATCCCGACTATGGGTGCTGACTGTCGGGAGTTTGTACGTTCTCCCCGTAACCGCGTGGGTTTCCTCTGAGATCTTCGGTTTCTTCCCACACTTCAAAGACATACAGGTTTGTAGGTTAATTGGCTTGGTATGAATATAAAATTGTCCCTGGAGTGTGTAGGATAGTGTTTGCATGTGGGGATCACTGGTCGGTGCGGACTTGGTGGGACGAACTGTTTCTGTAGTGTATCTCTAAAAACTATGTAGGAAGAGCTAAGTGGATCAAGGGATCACTTACAGTCCTTGTTCATAAGGGAATGAATATCAGAAAATGTAGGAGTTCAACGAATACCCCACATACACAATTAATCTGTTGATCTTAAAACTGTACAATGACTATTGAAGCAATATTTTATCTTCCAAGTCGGAAATGTTCAGAAAACTTCAGAAACAGGTAACTAAATGCCACAAAAAGATACTTGTCCTCCTTCACCTTTTTGACTTGTGTATGCTTGCCAAGATAAACTAATGGCTTCTCACTAAGGAAGACACAAACAATCTCCTGGAAATACTAGCGGACCAAGAATCTAGTGGGATGGAGGAACTGAAGGAGATCCACATTAGTCAGAAAATGGTGTTAGGTAAACTGTTGGGAGTGAAGGCAGATAAATCCCCAGGGCCTGATGGTCTGCAGCCCAGAGTACTCAAGGAGGTGGCCCTAGAAATCGTGGATGCATTGATGATCATTTTTCAATGTTCTCTCGACTCTGAATCAGTTCCTGTGGACTAGAGGGTAACCAATATAACTCCTTTTTAAGAGGGAGAGAAAACGGGGAATTATAGACAAATTAGCCTTACATCGGTAGTGGGGAAGAAGCTGGAGTTGATTATTAAAGATGTTATAGCAGCGCATTTGGAAAGCAGTGACGAGATCGGTCAAAGTCAGCATGGATTTATGAAGGGGAAATCATGCATGACTAATCTTTTGGAATTTTTTGAGGATGCAACAAGTAGAATGGATAAGGAAGAGCCAGTGGATGTGGTGTATCTGAACTTTCCAAAAGCCTTTGACAAGGTCCCACACAAGAGATTAGTGTGCAAAATTAGAGCACATGGTATTGGGGGTAGGGTATTGACATGGATAGAAAACTGGTTGGCAGACAGGAAGCGAAGAGTAGGAATTAACGGGCCCTTTTCAGAATGGCAGGCAGTGACTAGTGGGATGCTGCAAGGCTCGGTTCTTGGACTCGTTGTTTACAATATATATTAATGATTGAGATGAGGGAATTAAATGTAACATCTCTGTCTGCCGATGACACAAAGCTGGGTGGCAGTGTGAGCTGCGAGGAGGATGCTATCAGGCTGCAGGGTGACTTGGATAGGTTGGGTGAGTGGGCAGAAGCATGGCAGGTGCAGTTAACCTGCAATTTCTACCCAGTTTCTGACACTAATCAACAGCACCTGATATATTTTCGTTTGTCTAAAGCAGCAAATTTGGCGCGTTCGCCATTCAGCTCTAAATGCTTATCAAACTCTCTCAGCCTCACATAAAAGCCGCGTGATAATAGGGTTAGTTAGTTGACAGCTGAAATAAAGCAAAAGGATACTTGGGGAAAGAATGAGATGATTCTAGTGTGATGGTAGATGTATATTTTTTTCTGGTAAAGGGGTCAAGGGGAGCAATTGATCAAATTCTCATTTACACTCAGTTAAAAGTAAATGTTATTTCTTAAGAATGAAGGCTTCTTTAAGGAACTAAAGCTACTTTAGTAAACCAAATAATAATGATGGTTGTAGCTTGAGAGGAACAAATCTGGGCAACATGGCAAAACTTGTAATGCATTGCCATTGAACTCAGTAATTACATTTATTTGTGCTTGCTGCATTCTAATCATATCCACAAGACAAAAACCAGGACACTAAATTTGATCACTGTCTGGATGCAACCAACCCCAATCATTCAAGTACAAAGGAGATAAATGTCCAATGAACGTCAATGAAAAATATTTGCCACAAGTGGTTCATATCACAATACTCAAGATTGGAGGCAACGTAACACTGCTGAGGGACCAGACAATGTTGTTCTAAATGCAAAGAACAAATTTCAATGTCCCAGAAAATCCAGCTCTGTATCCATTCAATGGAAAGAACATAAAACAACCTATGGGTGTATAGCACTGCAGTAGGCCATTTGACTTAACAAGTCTATGCCAATAAACATACGCGACGCAGGATTCACCACAACTCTACAATGCTGCTCATGTTGAATTTTTTCAATGCAGCTGTATAGCATTCACATTCTCAACACTCACTTAAAAATCTTAAACTGCAGGCTAATTTATTTAATCCTCAGTTGGACAGCAGTCAATGATTGGTCTTTGAACTCTTAAGAAAAAGCCACCATTTTTATCTTTGCACAGTATGGCAAATTACTCACTGACCCTGAGAGTAGTACTAATTTCAAACATTGGACCCAATGTTATTCAGCCCCATCCCCTTTATATTGTCCCTCAAAATGAACTAGCCAACAGTATCTGATTTCATATTTTCTTATGATGAAGACCATTCTGCTCATCGTGTGTATGCTGGATCACAGCAATTGTTTCCCTGTGATCTCTTTCTCTCTCCCAACCATCTACACTGGAGGCAATTTGCTAGTCAATTAACCCATAAGACATTACATCTGAGAATGTGGGAGGAAACTACTGCAACCGGGACAAACACATATAGACAGCACTGATGGCCAAAATCTGCATTGAGTCAACCACCCACCCTCACCCCCAACAAACATTACAGTTGGAAGCAATCCTCAACATTGTGATCACCCGGGATCTACTCTGACTTCATAAACCACGTTACTCGTAAGAAAAACTGTTTAAGATTCAATTACCTCACTACATTGGAGATGTACGTATAAATAAACAATATTTCAACTTTCTCAAAATGATATGCCAATTAAAGGCAGTAAAAATATTTCTCAAGAAAATGTAAAACAACTGCCGATGCTGGAAATTGGAAAGAGAAACAAATGCCATTCAGCAGGTCAGGCAGCATCTATGGAAAGAGAAAGTTAATATTGTAAATCAAGGATTAGCAGAACTGATCAAATATTCCAATGAAACATTAGATGTATACTTATTCCAATGAAACTTATTAGATGCAGGATAGGCGTGCTATCCCATAAGTTGAAACTGGGGAACTGCAGGTAATGTGCGTGGACACGTGTCACTGCAGGACGGGGGAGAAGAGAATCCGGGAGAACATGAGGGACATAATGTTTAGTGGACATCTTAATGGGTTGTATGGAAAAGTAGGAAGAAGCCTCATGGAACATACATGTGGGATGGTTCAGTAGGGCTGAATTACTTTGTTTTGTGATACAGACACAAATTAGTATGTCAAATTGCTGGTTAAAACGTTTGTCTATAATGCATTTCAGGGACTTAATGATGAACATAGTTCTGTTGTTTAGTATTAGTTTACCTGAGGATTTATTCACTCAAAATTAAAGCTAGATTTCATTGCAAGGTGTTGCTCCTTCATACTAGCAGAATGAAGGAAATGGTTACGATTCACTCTACTGCAAATTCTGATAGCATTAAACATGTCCACCAAACCACCACGCAGGCTACGATCCTTTGATGTAACTTTATTCCATGCATGGATTACAAGGAAGTTCCCATGCCTGAATAAATTTGTTTTCACGGTTACCCCGTATGTTTTGTGGATATTTTGCGGATAAACGACCAGATCTATGTGCAACGGCATGTCAAATTTATGACCCTGGATTATCACATAACACATCAGGAATAAATACAGACATACCGTATGAAAGAGGTCTTCAGTTACATTTAATTATCTGTGGCGTCTGTAACACTGCCATTTAACAAGTTCAGTCATTAAGAACACATTGATAAAAGCAAGGGAAAATCTACTTCAAATTGGTCTAAACAAAAGCATGGACTAGCAAATTCAAGTAATTTCTCACTGAAGCAATGTGTTTAAAACAAATCAGTGAGCAAGAAGTTAAAATAACATAGCTTAAACCTGTACATGCTCACTATAGCCAATATTGGTTCAAAAAAAACAGGTGAGGTTTCAAAACCTGGACACAAGCTACAAGGTAACCTCCAACATGAAAGGAAAACTAATTTAGGGTGTTCCAGGTCTGACTGAGCGAGGTGTATACTCTGAATGCCACATTACACCAGGAGAACATTAGTCACAAGAAAGCAAAATGAGTATCAACTAGGAAGTTCTTCATGATTGAATGAATACTTGACTCAGACAGCATAAGGTGGAGCTATCATGACGCAAGTCTTGACATTGTGTAAAAGCAGTTTATACTTGCGACAGGAGCGATAAGTCTGAACAAGAAATTATTTTGTATTTCAATGCAACCTACCTCTGTTGGTCAAATACGAACAGCAAGATTGCTGCTACATAGGGATATGACACACTTTTGCATATAATATTCAAATGTCCTACCAAGTGATTAATTTCAAATGTTAAGATTCTTGTTATTTTTATAGATGTGAAACAAGCCATAAAACGGCTTTGTAAAAAATCTTTTGTATAAATAGTAATTAAATTTAGACAAACTATCATCTGAAGATAGAGGAATGATTTTAATTATCTATTTTAAAATTTGTTTAATGTTCTCGCTGATGATCAATGCTCTGTTCAAATAATTTGTGCCGGGATTAAATACACAGATAGAAAATTGAACCACTATCTGTTCAAGGGAGACAAAAATGCTGGAGAAACTCAGCGGGTGAAGGAAATAGGAAACGTTTCGGGTCAAAACCCTTCTTCAGATTTCGATCTGAAACGTTGCCTATTTCCTTCGCTCCATAGATGCTGCCTCACCCGCTGAGTTTCTCCAGTATTTTTGACTACCTTCGATTTTCCAGCATCTGCAGTCCCTTCTTAAACACTATCTGTTCAATATTCTTTTTGTATCTCCCTTTAATCACTCAACAAGCAACATTTTCTTGAAAATAGTAAAAATTCAAAATATGTCCTACTCATGTGTACACATGCCCAAGATATTTTCAAAAATTAAGCCTTGTCACTCACTACAAATATTAACACAAATTAAGTAGAAGTATAAACTGCAAAAATTTCAATGGAGAAGTGAAGTCATTTTAAAAAAGATGTATTATGAAGCTGTTATATAGAAATGATTCCCAAACACTGGAGTTGGAAGTTAGCATCGTACAAAATGCTCAGATCCAAAACCAGCTACCCCGTCCTTGTTTTCGACCATCAGGCGTTCAATTAAAAAGAGGGTTTAGGTATAGGGTTTCAAAAGGTGCGTCCAATCCTAATTAACAACTCATTGATATGTAAGAAGGAAGTGCAAATGCTCGTTTAAACCGAAAATACACAAAAAGCTGGAGTAACTCAGCAGGACAGGCAGCATATCTGGAGAGGAATGGGTGACGCTTCGGGTCGAGACCCTTCTTCAATCACCAATTCCTTCTCTCCAGAGATGCTGCCTGTCCTGCTGAGTTACTCCAATTTTTTGTGTCCAAAAACTCATTGAGGTGTATTATGATGATGTGCGCAAAGGAATGATTTTAAACACTAACTACAGGTTCTCCCTGGGAGATGACAAGGCTCTGTTTCAATGAAGTTTGCAACCCAATCAATTTGCAAATTGGAAATGTAACCACTTGGCAATATATTTAAAAACATAGGCCAACCAAGGGCAATGTGCAGTTTAACTCAACCCAATTTCTTTATGAAATGCAATGTACTGACTCAGTCTCTAGTCTACAAAGAGCACACAATCTCTGATGTTCCTTACAATTTGATGCAACATTCAAGTCACTACCACAATTTTCAATGCATGTCATTAAACACAAACCCACCTAGTTCTCCAAACCGAAAAAGGAATATTTTAAACATCAACTAACCCCCAATCTAATAATTTTCTGAGTTTCATTGCCTTATTTTGCCACCCAACCCCCTATCAATCCCATCCACAAGCACAACGATAGAAAGAATGTGAACAGATTGGGTGACAAAATCAACCAATGTACTGTCGTAACCAATGAAAATGACAGAGCAATTTCTCTTTGCATAGTATTTTCTACTTGTATATCAAATTATCACCTTACAAACCTGTAAGCACTTGCAACTGTGGCAGTTTCCCAACTCCATTATGTTCTTATTCCTTTACTTGAATGGAGTAATTAGAACTCCATTATGTTCTAATGTTTTTGCTGCACATATACGACGAAAGATGTTCAGTCATTTTGAATTTACTGCCGACTAACATTCATTAAAAAAATGCAGCTATTCAAAATATCACAAAATTATTTATAGATCAACAATATGCCACAAGTGCAATACAAAATGTTTCTCTTCTGATTGATGATTCAGACAGAAGCATTCAACAGATTATACCTCAACTCAAAGTACAATCAAATTTATATAATGCTGTCTAAAGCTTGCTGGCAGCAATTTGACTGTACTTTGCAGTCACTTTGATTGCAAAAAGTACAGTCAAACTGCTAGCATTAAGCATTAGATTCTATTAGAGTTTAACTATTTCTTGTGTTATAGACCAGAACTTTGGATTTGTTGTTTATTATGTTACTTGTAGGATAAATTGATGGACCGTATACATCCCAGTCTTCTTGCTCCCTGTAGTTTACCTGACTCTTCCATCTGAGACAATGGAAAAGAACTGGGAAAGTATGACAGGAAATGTAAACCTCCATAGGGCGCTTAATACAGGCCAAAGTAATAATTACAATTATTTTTGTTCCAAAGCACAGATCAATCACAGTTTAAAACTACCAAATAGCAAGAACATGCAGATATCATCATATCCCGCTGATGTTAAGGTTGTACGTTTTTGGAATTTCTTCGTACTCTTCAAAAGGCAGTTGGAACATGACTGGAGCGTGATAAGACAGGAAACATGCAATGGACATAGGTTTCTTTAATATTACTAAAGAATTCCTGCAATTAAAATATGATGTGCTGTTTGACAAGAATAAGAACAAATAAGAAAGCACTAATGTACAGTAATTTGTTGTTGTAACACTAAAATCTAAGCAATAAAGCAATAAAGAAAAACACTTGCAATAATTGTCAGTTAAAAGACAAATATTGTGGCCCTGACATGGTTGGTATACGAATATCTAAATTAAATATACATACCTTTCTACTTTAAGCTCTCCACCTCCCCCAAAACATTAGTTTTAGACAGTGTACATCAGTCAAGGTTTGACAAGACAGAAAAGTCGCCTATTTCAATGTTTAGATACAATAAATAAAACATATTGAATCCACCATATTAATTTCCATCAAACATGTTTAACCATAAAAGTCTTTCACAAGCCCAATAAAATGTCTAATGGATTTGCAATGTCTGTTGTTTTCCAAAGTTAAATAAGTGTTTGCTTAGGGTGGCACAGTTCCCTAGTTTGACTGTTGTTCTTCATGCAGACCAAACTCATCTGGAAGCTGAGGCAATAGTTGAATTGGGGAAAGGGGAGAAAGGGTGAAGTTACTGTTGTCACTACCACCATACAAAGACTTCCATCAAGCACATGCCAGATGTACACATCACTGAGATTCACTATGATGTATAGCCAAATATTCCAGCAAACTTCATCATCTAAACATATTCAACAATAGCTGGGTAGCTAGACTTCCAATACCAACAGAATGGTAGTATATCAAAAGGAAGATAAATACCTCTATAATCTTCCTGCCCACCAACTGTTTACAAACCCACCTGTCCATAATCAATGGTCGAAGGTACCAAAGAGCATTGTTCCTATTGCGCTGGGCTTAAAAATATAATCAAGCAAAATTTATGGTAACAAGCCATAATTAGAGTTATTTGTTACCAAGAAGCAATTTTACTTACTCCGTAATAAAATTCTTCCCCACCTTCACTTTGAGTTCCAAATACAAGCCAGGATGTTATTTTATTTCCAGGGTGAAGTAGTTTTCAAAATGAAAGATTAGCTCAAGTTCTTATCTATAACTTCCAGAAAAAAATTTAAAAACAAAAAACTGAAACAAGATGTACACCAACACACCACACCTTTACTGCACACCCAGATACACCGTCTCACTGTGAAATCATACACAAAACATGTTTCTTTCTTCAGTTTTTACACACACAAAATTAGAAATATGGATTTACAAAAAAATACACATTGAAGCTTTTACCTTGAATCTAAAAAAGTTGACAAAAAGGTTTAAAAAATGACCATTTTCAGTGGCTTACAGTAAAAAAATTAGATGACGCGCTTTCTAACCTGCCTCGTTAATGCATAGAAGTGGAGGAAACCTGCAAAACAATTAGTCACTGTCCACTGGCTGGTGATTTTAAAGAGTTATTTGGAGCAGGCACTTTCCTAATCTGCAACGGTTGCACTCTACCAGATAACATCCAAAGAGCTCCCACGTGTTGCAAAGAAAAAACAAACTCGGTGTGGTTAAAAAAATAGGTCTCGTTTAAAAAGTCGATTTGGAAAAAAATGTAATCAATTCTTGTTTTAAAAATAGGCTTAGTCTCTGGAAAGCAGTGAGAATGGGCACCACAGTTAAGTTCTTGACAGCACTGCGGAGGTCAATTTGGCTACCTTACCCAGAGGTGGGAGAAAAGGTTGCTCTTTGCCCGGGAGAGAGGGAGGGTGGGGGGTTTGGTGTTGCTTGCAGAAGCTGTTAGCTGAAGTACCTGCCCCTTCTGACGGCGCTGGCTGCCTGCGGGTTGCTGTACTGCAGGTCGATGTCAGAGGCGGAGACGGGCTGCAGGTCAGCCCACGGGTCCTGCAGCATGGAAGCTTTGTAGTACAGCTCCACGGGCGCCGGCGATTTCCTCTCCAGGATGCAGCCGCTCCCGCCGAAAGGTGTCGACGTCCTGGGCGAGCCCGGGTAACGCCGGTAATGCCCCGAACCGGGGGAAGGCTGTCGAGGCGATGTTTGACCCGGGGAGTGAGGGTGATAAGGCGGCGATGAGTAGTGGCTTCGGTGCCGGGGTGTGAAGCTTTGCGGCTGCTGGTGGCCGGGTGACGGGCTCTTGTAGCGGTGCTGTTGGTGGAAGTGCGCCAGGCCTTGCTGTTGCTGAGGGGACTTGGTGAAGGGCCGCTGCCGGATCCCGTAAGGCGGGGTGCCGGCATTAGTCGGGGGCCCCCAGGGATATGTCCCTCCGCCGCCTGCGGCCTGCACCGCGCCGGGGAACGAGCCCGGGCCCACACCCGGGCCTACAGGCGGCGGGCTGCGGAAGCCCTGCCTCATCGGGCGGAACATTTCTCCCGCACCCCCTCCAACCCCCGCCTTCCTTCCTTCCTTCACTCACAACACCGGCTCGCCCCTCGCTGTAACGGCAGATCCGAGGCTTACACAGGGCCGCGTCGAAGATTCCCGACGCCTGTGAAGCCGTCGTCCTCCTCCCCGCTCTTCCGGCCGCTCTCCGCTCGTCATTTCCGCTCATCTCGATGGCGACCGCCCGCTGACGTCGCGCGTCCCGTTGCCATGGCGACCGCTGACTGGTTGCCATGCCCTTGTTCTGAGCTGTTGAAGGTGTTGTGAGTGTCCAACGTTCAAAGAAAGCAAAGCAAATATTTATTTTTATGTAATCAAGCAAATGTGTTTCTGGGCAGGCAAGTAACGGAACTTTTTAACTGTGGGGTCAACTTTATTTTTGTATCAACATTTTTCATAGTGAAAGGAGGAGGTTAGGGATTTATTCAGTCATTTCAGTTGCCTCAAACCTTGCCCGGTCCTAGCTCAAAATCTATCTTTTTTTTGCCCATAGTTTATTTTGGCCATTCATTGTAGGACATCTTTGGTAACACCATTGAAGCCATTACTTCCAGCACTAATTGAATGGGAGATACATCATGGAAATAGGCCTTTGGCCCACTCTTCCATGCTGAACATCAATCACCTGTTCACACCAGTTCTTTGTTATCTAACTTTCTCATTTACTCCATACACACTAGGGACAATTGACCTACAAACCTGAACATCTTTGGGATGTGCGAGGAATCCCACACATTCACAGGGAGAACGTGCCGACTCCACTTAGACACCACCCGAGGTCAGGATTGAACCTTGATCTCTGGTGTTGTGAGACAGCCGCTCCCACCAGCTGCGACATTGTGCCACCCCTTAAATCTATTCTTCAATGTCTAACCTAAAGCTGAACTCCAAATTGAGATACAATGGTGTCCTATGTTTATGTGATTTAACCACTTGCCCTTAACCTCTGAACTATTACCAGACCTCCATGTTCCATTTTCTCTTCCAAGTCCTTGAGAATAATACTGAGTTACAAGTACATGCATTTTTCCGCTGTTTGACCTCAACATTTCTCCTCTTCCATGGAGCTTGACTGCCACTTTGATAAACCAACATTCTCGTCCTCGTCCAATATCTATCCTGCATTTTGAAGCTCAATGGGACTTTCCTTCTTAGCTACTTTAGGTTAACCAGCACATCTCTTCTTGCTCTCAAAATGTCCTTTCTAACTTTGCTTAGGATCATGTTTTGGCTCTTTCTCACATATGTAACACCATTTGAAGAGTGGGGCTGTGAGCTAGATGTCTGCTGCCCTGAATCTAAAAATTTCTAGGTGATAAATATATCAGTGGAGATTCTGTGATATTAGTTACGATATATCAGCTGATGCATTATATTACTTAAACAATATTATTTACTATATAATACAGTAAACACTCATTATTATGAACTTCTTTATAACATATTTTGGTTATGGTGGACTCTTTCAGAACACAGGGTGCTGATTACATTATGGAGGTTATTGAAATTGACAAGGCATAGAAATTGACAAGCCATTGCTTCCATTGACACTTAACTCTATTAAACAATGTAACAAACAGCCTTTAGTATATTTAGCTGGTAGTAACAAAAATACTTTCTAGCTGTTAAAAATAACATTGTACTCTCAGCAGGTTAGACTGGTTAGTTTTGATGTCCTTTCACCCTGAACTTCGGGCGGGCAGTTGATTGTGGGAATCTCACTTAGAGCTGGACAGGGTTTCCACACCGCCACCCAAAACCTCCCATTTTTCTCCCAATCTCTGCTTATGGGAATCAGCAGCACGGACTGTGGTTATTACTGTTCCCCAACTGTGCTGGACAAGATGGTGCCGGGCAACCATCTAGGGCCGCTGCGCTCTGTGTGGTGAGAGAGGCCCCACTGGGCTCAATGATGGCATTCCAAGATTCTGACCCGGGCAGTGATGTCAATGGGGGAAAACCTTTACTTGTTTATAGCGGACAATCGGCAATAACATACATCATTCCCCCCTCCCCCTCCTATGGTCTATTAGAATGAGGGTTTACTGTATTTTGTAGGCACAGTGGTGCAGGCTCACAATGGCAGGGTGCTGTCCATATGGTGTTTTCATGTTTTCCCTGTGACAACATTCTCCTACATCCTAAAGACGTGCAGGTGGGTAGATTAATAGTTCACCATAGATTGACCCTCGTGTATAGGTGAGTACTTGAATCTGGAGAATTAACAAAATGTAGGGAGAATTATATTAATAGGATACAAAGTCCTAGAGTATCTCAGCTGATCAAGCAGCATCCATGGAGGACATGGATAGGTGACATTTCGTAAGAAGATCCTTCTTCAGACTGATTGTAGAAGAAAAGGGATGAGGCAGGACCTGCGTGGCAGGTAACGGGCAAAAGGGGGTATGGTTTGAAAGGCAACTGCTTGGAACAAAGGCCAAAGATAAGAAATGAAGGAAGATGTGGGACAGGTTTGAAGGGTTGAGAAAACCCCACTCCCTCCTACGTGTTGACCTACTAACGACCCTGAAGGTCCTGCCACTCTCTTTTTCCATCTTTCTTCTCCCCTCTCCCCCTACAATCAGTCTGACCCTAAACAACATCTATCCATTTTCTCCAGGGATGCGGCCTGACCTGACTCCAGCACTTTGTGTCCTTTTGTGTATTAACCAGCATCTGCAGTTCTTTATTTCTGCAGAATGAGATTACTGTAGGTTTAGTGTGGTTGATGCAGACTCGGTGGGCTGAGGACATCAGTGCTGTATTTCTCCATCATTCTACCATGTAATATATTATTCGCTTAAGACAACATCTAAAAATAGATTCCCTGTATATGTTTGCTTTTGAAAAAATTTGATCCTATGTAATTTGCACCAGGAAGAATGAAGGTGGAATACTGGTGTGATTGAACTATCCTTATTATGTATGACTGCATCAAACACTTGCCACTTTGTTGGAACAAGAGGAGTTGGGAGCTCAGATTACACTTAAAGAAATAGAAGAAACATTATAAATTCGTTGAAAAATGGTAAAACTCCAGGACCAGATGGTTTTAGCAACGAATTTTACAAAAGATTCCATGAGATAATTTCTCCCCGTTTACAAAAATTATATACTCATGCCTTTAAGGAAAACACATTACCAGAAACACTAGCTGAATCAACCATTAGACTCATACCAAAAAAAAATAAAGATCTAGAAGAACCTGGCTCATACAGAGCTATAGCACTCTTAAATACAGATCAGAAAATACTAGCAAAGACTTTAGCGAGAAGACTGAGTAAATACGTAAACAAACTAATAAACCCGGATCAAACGGGGTTTATGCCTAAAAGATACTCAACCAATAATCTAAGACGCTTGTTTAATATAATGTACTCACTAAAAACTGAAGAAGAAGATGTATCAATTATTTCATTGGATGCAGAAAAAGCATTTGATCAAGTTGAATGGCCATATCTTTATAAAGTATTGCAAAAATTTAACATGGGAGAGAATTTCGTTTCATGGGTTAAATTATTATATGATAAGCCGACAGCTAGAATACTGACTAATAATATGTTATCTTTAAAATTTCATTTAACAAGGGGCAATAGACAGGGGTGTGCACTATCACCCCTACTATTTGCATTTGTGATAGAGCCTTTAGCAGAAAGCATAAGAAGCCATCCAAATATTCGGGGAAATAATACCAAAGATTCAAATAATAAAATCTCACTATACGCAGACAACGTATTATTATACATCACAAATTCGCAAATTAGTATACCAAACATACTAAATTTAATAGAGGAATTTGGCTCCTTTTCAGGATATAGAATAAATTGGAAGAAAAGTGAAATTATGACATTAAAACCACAAGACTCGACACATCTGTTAAAATTTCCCTTTAAAATTGCAACAGAAAAATTAAAGTATTTGTGTATCCAAATTACTAGAAAATATAAATCATTATTTAATGCAAATTTTATGCCTTTACTAACTAAACTGAATGGGTTGATTAAATTCTGGAAAACCTTGCCGATGTCTTTAATAGGTAGAATAAATGCTATAAAAATGATTTTTCTACCACAAATATTATACCTATTTCAATCTATTCCAAAATACTTACCAAAAAACTTCTTAAAAAAATTAGATTCTAGTATTACTAACTTCATATGGGACTATAGAGCGCATAGAATCCAAAGAAAAATATCTGTGTAAACCTAAAGAACTTGGGGGACTGACACTCCCAAACTTTTTATACTACTACTGGGCAGTACATATTAAAAACATAATTAATTGGTTGGATAGCTCTCCCCAACAGGTAGAATGGATAAGAATGGAGAAAGAGGATTGTTCTCCTTTTAATATAGGAGCGATCATCTTCTCCCTGATAAAATTAAACAATACAATATATAAGAAGAACCCAATTATTCACAACACAATTCGAATTTGGAAACAAATAAAACTAACTTTGAAAGTAAGAAATTTATCGCTTTTAACTCCAATAGTAAATAACCCCTCATTCAAGCCATCTCTTATTGATAAAGCGTATACCTTTTGGGAAAGATTAGAAATTAAAAGCTTTGGAGATTTGTATGAAGTGGGAATCTTTTTATCATTTCAACAACTACAATTAAAATACAACTTGAAAAATAATCAATACTTTAAATACCTTCAAATCGGAGATTATTTGAAACAACATGGATATCAAAATATAACTTTAGATCCACTAGAGGAAGCGATGAATATTAAAGCAGATTCAAGCAATTTAATATCATACTTATATATTATTTTAAATATAGAACCTCCATCGACAGAGGCAATTAGAGAAAATTGGGCACAAGAATTACAGATAAAAATTGCGAAAGAAGCATGGGAAAAATACCTGATATATATACATAAATGTTCGATTAATGTCAAACATAACTTAATCCAATTCAAAATTTTACAGACTATATTACTCAAAAACTAGATTGAATAAATTTTATCCAAATATCTCACCAATATGTGATAAATGCTTAGCTGAGAATGCCACTATAACACACTCTTTTGTCTCCTGTATAAAACTTCATAAATTCTGGAATTAAATTTTTGAAATGTTTACAAAATTATTTAATAGAAGACTGGAACCGAATACAGAATTGATTATCTTTGGATCAATGGAAGATGGGAATACGCTAAAAACGTATCAAAAATCCTTACTTAATTACGGTTTAATAATGGCAAAAAAACTCATACTTAAATTTTGGAAACATTCGCCAACACCAACGGTGAAAATGTGGATTTCAAATATGTCAGAAACGGCATATCTTGAAGAAATACGACTCCTTCTAGTAGGTAAGGTAGACCTCTTCTTATTGATATGGTCTCCCTTTATCGGCTTTCTACAAGCATATGGTGCAACACAATCATAGAAATATAATGGTTCAGAAATAGGTGACTGGGGGTAGGATTATCAAATAGATATATCGCTTTCAATCTCCTTTCCTCTTCTCTTTTGTTTTTCTTTTCTTTCTTTCTTCTCTTCTTTTTTTCTCCTCTTTTTTTCTAGGGCTATTTTGCTATCTCACGCAACACCTCATCTCAATCTTTCCTTTTGTAATCTTTCATTTCTTATTTTGCTTCATTATTAAATTAAAAATAAGAAGTTGTATATGAAATGTAATATGTCAATAAGTATTAGGTACTTTGGTACCACAGTATTGTACTTACCTCTAAAAAATAAATTAAATAAAAACAAAAACAAAAAACACTTGCCACTGTTTCGGATGGCATCTTTCTTTATACATGAAGTAAGTGATCTAATAGTAACTGTATGTGAAGCAATGTCATCAAATATTAACTGTGATGCCTTATTTAATATTTAATGATCTTGCTTTAACTTGAACTTAGTGGGGCATTAACTTCATGCTTCTATTCCTCCGTCAGATAAATAGTTGGAGCTTGCCCTGTTAAAAACCGTAGCTGGAAAATGGACTTCCGGGACGAGGAAGTGGTTGACGATAATAAAAAGGTATTTTGTGAATCTCCTGGAGATGACAGTAATGATAGTAGTGACAATGATGCAGCAATGACCCCCACCCATTTTCTACATTCGTGGGAATCGGAAAGAAAACTCATTGATGTTCTGATCACACTTAGTGAGGAAGGCTATGAAGATGAAAAGTCGATGGACCCGTTCGTCCCTTGTGGTGGATGGGATGATGCAGTAAGTGGTTTAATCTTCTTACCACAAAATTTTCTGTTAAGCATGTGATACAATTATCATACTTAATTGATATCAAAAAGATCACCAAATTTTCTGTATATTTCTAATTTATAATTTTTGGGGGGAATACACTATATTAAATTGAAGACTGAGTGGAATGACCCTATATTTTAAAAGAATGTTGACCATTGTCACTGAAACAAATAAAGATACTGGCAGGGTATATGGTGAAAGTAAAAAAAATAAAATTTGGTAAGCTTCTCAACTGGCAACCAAAATAATAGACACAGAGGCTATCTGTTAAACAACAGTGACCACTTTTTTTCAAACCAGCCCCCATCTGGAACTCATGCAGCACTAAATTCACTCTAATACCATCAATCTTAAAATAGGATCAAGATTTCAAAATACAATTATTATGCAAGTCTCATTCATTTGATATGTAAGGGCCTTTTTTGAAAAAAATTCTTGAAGCTTTATTGTTTATCCATCAAAACTTCAATGTTGCTCATTTGAGATAATTTGCAAATAACCAAAGGAGGGAAACAGTTTAAAAGAAAATCGAGTACATCTCTGATATAGTATGCTATGGCCAAAAGGGCAGTAGAAACAAATTGAATAAACTTTCAAAAGAGATAGGAAAAATAGAAACGTTAGTTAAGAACCAAATGGGCCAAATAGTCTCTTTCCAAACTGTATGCTTCCATGCTACCAATAACTACTGAATATTTGGGAATGAAGATGAGAAACGGTGTATTTTTACATAATAGGGCAAACTCACATTTAAAAAGAAATCTGCAGTTTTCCCAACAAGCTCCAATTGAAATTATGAACTGTTCATATTACCTGATTGTAATCATGCTGGATAATGATTGGCTCGATTGTAATCATATATTGTCTATTCGCTGATTGGTTAGCACGCAACAAAAGCTTTTCATTGTACCTCTGTACAAGTGACAATAAACTACATTTAACTGATTGCCGTGTCAGTTGAGGACTGCTTTCTGTGTAGGGCATCGACTGATTCTAGATTCATCAGTCCCTGGAGATAGGGAACTGTGTTGAAAGTAAATGTTTGAAGAATTAAGACCAGGAAGTGATATGGTCCAAAAATTCTGCATGAAATCTTCAGGATAGCCAAACTTAAATATTACCACATCTATTATTCATTTTGAATTTGTTTGTTGACTTTACAGTTGTGAGGCTAAACTCACAGCTAAATCTCATCATTGTGCACATCTGTTGTCAGAATTCAAAACTCTGCCAGATCTACCCTAGGAACACTTTAGACTTTACTTTAGACTTTAGGGATACAGCATGGAAACAGGCCCTTCAGCCCACACCGACCAGTGATCATCCCGCACACTAGTACTATCCTACACACTAGGGACAATTTGCCATTTTTTCACCAAAACCAGTTAACCTACAAACCAGTACGTTTTTGGAGTATGGGAGGAAACCAGAGCACCTGGGGAAAACCCATGTGGTCACAGGGAGAACGTGTAAACTCGTACAGACAGCAGCGGTAGTCAGGATCAAAGCCAGGTCTCTGGTGCTATAAGTAGCAAAGTTACAAAATTTTGAGATTTTAAAAATCAAGTCTGCAATTTATCCCACTAGATAAAGCATAAAAAGTTTAAGTTGACACCTAATTCACTTTCATATCTTCAGTATTAAAAAAGTTGTGGCCATTTTTATACTCGGAAATTAGCATCCTGTTCCATATTGCTTTTCCATTGACTTAACACAAAAGCTGTGATCGAGGACAGTCAAAAGCCCATAACTTTCTTAAAAATTAAGAGAACAATGAAATTTTCAGTTATTATAGATTGAAGTGTTCGGAAACAAATATAAAACATCTTACTTGGATGATCTGAAATTAAAGCATATAATTAGTTAATTACCTAATTGTAGCTAATTACAAAATTGACTGTTGTGACGGAAATAGCAATAAACACCCAGACTGCCATGAAAATTAAAAAATGTGATATTTTCAAGATCAGAACTTTAATATTATTGTATTATATATGCTGTGTCCGTAAAACATAATTAAATAAATTAGAATTTCTAGCAATAAACCAAGTCTTTATGGAGAAGGTCAGTTGCTAGCTGGTACATTGGCATATCATAATCAATAGCATCATCATACTCCTCAGTTTGTAACCAATAAGCAACTCTGTACACCTTGCTTTTCCTCAACTTTTCAATTTTGGCATTGTAAACTACAAGTTTTTGCTCTTCAAACCACACATGACATGCCTTTCTGCCCACTACTTTCCCATTAAGAATGTCCTGTAGATTCAATTTCTTAAGAAAATTATAATTTTTTAAAATAGCCTAAGTATCCAAATGACAAACTAATCCTATTCACACAAGAATTCACTATATAACATGATTTTTAAATCTCACTATCATGAATTTATATGCCAGATGGAAGGAATTCAATGTTTAATTCCCATAAATTAATCTAGAAACATCCACTCAATATAATCAAAATTATTATTTTTTGCACAATACATGTGGCTAAAACTGTTGTGTATATTTAGTATAAAAATATTGACTATGGATAGACAATAACACAAAATATAGACGATTTAGATGCTCTTATGACATGATTGTCCAAATAAAAGAGCATTTTAATCATCTTGCGAGTGGTTGGGAACCCTTGTTCTACATTGTAACTGCTGTCACATAATTCTTCAAACAGCTAATGTAACTTTAAAGGTTTCTTTTCCCAGGTGCATGGCTGGAGAACAGATAACCTCCATTCCTTCATTCCCATGTTGAAAAAAACAAATAAATCAAGAAATGACAGTCACTGTGTGGTCTGTGCAGAGATGGTACCCATCGTCGCAAGGAAAACTGGCCAAGATATTGAACATTCTAACTCATTTAGTAACACATTTGTGTATAACGTCGCAGAGGAGGATTTCAGCTCTATCCCAGCAAAAACTCCAGCGAGCCAGATGCATACATTCAGCTCTACAGTTTCACAGGTGAAAGCAAGTAAGGCAAGCAAAGAAATTCATACTGAAGACAAGACAGAAACTGAAATTAATGCACATAAAGAAAAAGAGTATGAAATGATCCTGGGCACCATTCAACAGATGCCCTTTAGAAAACATTTCTCCCTACTTCCACCTGTAAAAATGGTCAATGACAGTGAAATGTCGGCTCCGAGTGTCAAACCAGGGACAAATTTTAGTTGGGGAACACAAAATGGCAACCCAAATATGAAAATTGTGAGTGAAGCATTGGAGAACAGTGGCAGCATTGCCACCAAATACTGCCTCAGGACCCATCGTTGTAACATGGCTATGCTACAGGTCAGCGACATAGAAAAGACTGCAATATCTCCTCCTATTGGAATTACAAGGATCATGAATCATTGGTGCTGGCGATACCCCTTAATGCAAGACAACCATAATCTGTTCATCAATGATGTGCAAGCCTCCAAACTAAAGGGATACCACAGAGTGGGCCTACAGCCTATGAAAATAACAAAACATCACACAAAGAACACGAAGCAAGATATCCCTGGGAAATCTGCTTTCAGTCACAGTTGTTCAACTGATAAAAGGCAAAAAGTCACAGTGCAGAATATTCTCCCTATGCTCCCACAACCAGGTCCACCACCACCTTCCAGACCTAGAATAGCAGTCTCTGTATTGCCTCAGAGACTATTATAGTCTTAAATTTACATATCCTAGCTCTTCCATTCTCCTAGGCCCCACACTTGCTGAGACCCATTGTATCACCCATTCTCTTCCCTGGACCCCAATGCATTACATAGACTTTAGGGTCTGTTGTGATGTCATAAGAAATCCTTTGGTTCTGGCAAGAAATGAGCAATAATGACACATATAATCTGAGAAATGTTTACTGAAGAGTTGTAAGAGTGTATTCGAGTCAGATACAAACTTTCTCTCTCCCTCTCCATGTTACAAATATTCCTGTAAATCATTCTGTATAAATGAATCAAATTATTTTAAAGACCTAGATGATGTTTTACTTCAATTGTTATACTTCACATCAATACTTAAAGTCTTAAATTATGATCTTGATAATGCATATGGTTTTGTGTCACAATTTTATTTCAGCTTGATAGAAACAAGAACTGAGGAAAGAATTTTCAGAAGTTCACAATTTTGTGTGCCTGATACAAATTCCTCTCATCTCATTAATAATTCAAATTGCCCTTCCGCAGATGTTCTGTTCCCCAAAACAGACCAGTCTTCCATTAAGAGCTGGAAGACAACATGATACGCATAGGATGGCACAGTGGCACAGCAGTAAAGTTGCTGCCTTACTGCGCCAGAGACCCAGGTTCAATCCTGACTTCGGGTACTGGCTGTACGTAGTTTGTACGTTCTCCCTGTGACCGCATGGGTTTTCCCCAGGTGTTCCGGTTTCCTCCCACATCCCAAAAATCGTGCACATTTTTAAGGGTTAAATTGTCCCTGATGTGTAGGATAGAATTAGTGACAGTTGTGGTGATTGTTGATCAGAGTGGACCCGGTGGGCCAAAGGGCCTGTTTCCAAACTCTATATCTCTCTAAACCAGTTAGTTACCCAAAGTCTTGATGCAAAGCAGATTTACCACATGGAATTGGGGTAACAGAGTTAAATTGGGAGGACCACTTAAAGAAGGCTGGTATTTCTCAAACGCAAGGATTATAGGATGAAGTAACTCAGATTAATGGAATATTGAGTGTTGATAAAAGGCCTGAGGGGAGTTGAGACGGAAATGTTTTCCCGGGAATTTTATCCAATGGGGCAGAATCACAATAGTTAGCAACCATAAAAGGACTATCAGGAAGCATTTCTTCACACAATCCAAAACTCTCAAAAAGGTTGCTCATGCTAATTCAATTGAGAATTACAATGCTGAGGATCACACAATAGCTGTTGGATATTATTGCTTCAAGAAGATGGCAGAATTAAGATACATGTCAGCTATAATCTAATTAATATTGGCATAAGCTGTATGGCAGCTGTGCTTCTATATTCCTACATGAGTTATAGCAGAGAGGCTCGAGGTGAAGGGTGGGATGATGGGGATGTCTGGCTAATGATCAATGAGAACCCAACAAATATAATGCATGCTCAGGAACCTGGATTGGCATTGATATTATCTATTTTTGTGGTAAATGAGAAATCCACGACGAACAGCAAATGAAATATGGGAAAAATGCTTGAAATTTGAAATAAAAAAGGAAAATATTGGAAATACTCAGCATGTCAAGCTGCATCTGTGGAAAGAGAACCACTAAGAGATGCTAGATATAAGTAACTGTAGATGGTGGTTTACCAAAAAAAGGCACAAAGTGCTGGAATAACTCAGCGGGTCATACAGCACGGATAGGTGATGTTTTGGGTCAGGACCCTTCTTCAGAATGATAGGAGGGGTGGGGAGGAGGAAGCTGGAAGAGAGAAGGGGCAGGACAAAGCCTGGCAAGTAATAGGTTGATACAGATGGGGGGGGGGGGGGGTTGAAGGGCAGATGATTGGACAAAGGCCAGATGTTTAAAAATAGGTGTGAGACAAAAGGATTAACGAGTTGTGAATTGTAAACCCAGAGGAAGGAATGTAGGTGGAGGGTGAGGGGAGAAATAGGTATGAGTCATGGTGGGCACAGAGGTAAGGGGTGGGACCGGGTTTGGGGAAAGAAGGGAGCATTTTGTAGTTACCTAAAATTGGGGAATTCAATGTTCAATGTTGCTCCTCCAGTTTGCGTGTGGCCTCACTCTGGCAATTTAGAGAGCAGAACAACAGGGCACAGAGGAGACATGGGTATGGGATCGATCGATGACAGCAGGGGGGGGGGGTGGGGTGGGGACGACCACATTTACTGAAGAACAAGGACATCTTGGATGTCCTAGAATGGAAAGCTTCATCTTGGTAGCAGAGACGGAGAAACTGAGAGTAGAGGATAGCATTTTAGCAAGAGGCAAGTGGGAGGTGTAGTAGACCAGGCAATTATGGGAGTCAATAGGTCTATAGCAGAAGGTACACAAAAATGCTGGAGAAACTCAGCGGGTGCAGCAGCATCTATGGAGCGAAGGAAATAGGCAAAGTTTCGGGCCGAAACCCTTCTTCAGACTGATAGGCGGTGGGGAGAAGAAAGGAAAAAAAGGAAAAAGGGGGAGGAGGAGCCCGAGGGCTGGGGGAGGGGAGGAGACAACCAGATGGCTGATGAAGGGGAGGGGACAGCAAGGGCTAGCAGAATTGGGAGAATTCAATGTTCAGGCCACCAGGATGTAGACTGCCCAAGCGGAATATGAGGTGCATTTCCTCCAATTTACGGTGTTGCTCGCTGTGGCCATGGAGGAGACCCAGGACAGAGAGGTCAGATACGGAATGGGAGGGGGAGTTGAAGTGCTGAGCCACCGGGAGTTCAGGTTGGTTATTGCGGACCGACCGGAGGTGTTCGGCGAAACGATCGCCAAGCCTCCGCTTGGTCTCACCGATGTAGATCAGCTGGCATCTAGAGCAGCGAATGCAATAGATGAGGTTGGAGATGCAGGTGAACCTCTGTCGCACCTGGAACGACTGCTTGGGTCCTTGAATGGAGTGGAGGGGGGAGGTGAAGGGACAAGGGTTGCATCTCTTGCGGTTGCAAGGGAAAGTACCAGGGGAGGGGGTGGTATGGGAGGGAAGGGAAGAATTGACAAGGGAGTTACGGAGGGAGCGGTCTTTGCGGAAGGCAGACATGGGGGGAGATGGGAAGATGTGGCGAGTGGTGGGGTCACGTTGGAGGTCTATAGTAGATGTCAGTCAATAGTCTATCTCCTGTAATGGAGACAGAGAGATTAGAAAAAGGAGAGATGTCAGAGAGACTGAGAAGGGGGAGAGAGGCGTCAGAGATAGGTCAAGAAAGGGGAGATAGGTATCAGAGATAGCATCCTGATAAAGATGCTGCCTGACCTACTGAATATTTCTAGCATGTTCTGTTTTTATTCCATGGTGTATATTGCTTCCTTAAAAAAACACCTATAATGATCTAACCATCTTGGTTGTGGTGGTCTTCCCTTTTTCGGTTCAGCAGCCAAATATCACAGAACTCTCAGATGGGAAGCCAGGAATAAAATAACAATATTTTACAGACTGAAATAAAGACTAAAATGAGGTAGAAGCTTATAAAATTAAAATTTCATAACATTAAGTTACAATATTTTGAAATGAATGGGAAGTGCAATCTGAACAGCCAAAATTAATGTAGAAACAATGAACTGCAGATGCTGGTTTATACCATAGACACAAACTGCTGGAGTTACTCAGCGGGTCAGGCAGCGTCTCTGGAGAAAAAGGATGGGGGGGAAGGGGGGGGGGGTGAAGCTGTACGTGAGAAAAGACCAGGACCAATCAAGGCTTGCCACAAATTACCTCAGGCAGGGTTATTACTATTAAAATTAATTATTTCTTTTGGACAGAAAATATGGCTAGCATAGCAATTAAAAACTGACTTTGGCCTTAAAAAAAGTATAACATTTTCAGTCTATCCTACAGAGGGACTAGTATATAAGTAACTTAATTTCTCATTAATGGCTGATCTTCCTTTTTTGCAGTGTCTCCAGAGTAGAATTTAAAGGTAGCAACGTTTAGATTACCATCCTGAACTGCGTATGTGCAGAAACAGCAAAGCTGCTGACAATTTCAGTATAAAATCACAATCAATGCTAATAGTTTCGCTCTCACAATACCTGGGCAGCGCATTATATTTTCAATATGTCATTTCCGAATATTATGTCCTCCTTAATTGGATGTATTATTATGCAAGCATTGTCTGTAGCTCTATCCTTTTAACACTAGATGGAGCGTCATGAGCATCGTGGCTTCCAGTTTTCCTATTTGACTTGGTCTCCTTCATACAATGCTCTGTTAAAGGTATACATAACCATCATAAGATACCATTGTTTTTTGCGTTCTATATTTTACCGTTCCCACAACTTCTTCTAAGCTTTTGGTTATCTATCCTAACATCTTACATGGATAAGTGTCAATTTTTGTATTTATAACGTCTAAGTCTTGAGATGTTTTGTTGTTATGTATACATAAATGAACATTATTCTTACAAGCTTCTGACTCCCAGCTATTGTATCACTAAGATACTGATAATATACTGATAAAACCTGATCAAAAATCATGTCAAATGTTTACTACAAAAGTAACTTAAATTGCAAATGCAATGAAGGTAATATAGAGATTTAAATCTAAAAGTTCTCCCTCTGAAATCCTCACCAATATTCCTCCAGTGGTTTACATTTTCTCACAGCGTCTCAGAACGACATAGGTTTTTACAGACTAAGTTAACACAGTGTGAATACCATAAATGGTCTCCAAATAAACAGAAATCTGCTTGGGTTTCCACTTAAAAGTTGGTATGGCCTATTGGAGTACAGAGATCTAAATGTTCAGTACATCGAGGATTGGGTTCATTTGCAAATATCCACTGCTATTGAGCAGCCTAGTAACAAAGGGTTTTGAAGCGAACAAAATAGCAGATTAAGTTATTGATCTTACCCGTAACACCTTTTCCTGTCCCCACAGACACTGCTTGACCTGCTGAGTATTTCCAGTTCCCGTTTTTATTTTCAAGTCAAGTTTTGTGTGAATGATTATCTGGGTCAGGCAAATATTGCCTGGTGAATCCATACTCTTGAGGGCATTTGTCACCTCAAGAGGTTGGCAAGAGGGAGAGAACCACTCATGCAGAAATACTCTGGCTGACTTTGCATAATGTTTTTCATAGACTAATCCCCAACCTTTTAGTACGTGCAGATCTCAATGAGAAGAGCAGGCACACTGAGGACCAAGGTAAAAAAAGTTGACTAGAATCCAGTTGTGGGATTTTCTATTCCTTTATTTCATTAACACATAATCTGTTTCCAAGACCAATCTCAAAAAACAAGTTTTGTTCTAAATAGCCAGATAGTTCACGGCAAAATTGGTTTAGGTTCTTCTGATTAATTATTCAGAGTTGAACGGCATAGAAACAGGTCCTTCAGCCCATCATGTTCATGCCAACCTATCTGTCCATCTACACCAAATCTCATTTGTCAGCATTAGGATGGTATCCTGCTATGCCTTATCTAATTAGGTGTCTGCCTAAGCCATGCAGATGTGAGAAAATGCCAAATCTACAGTTACCACCTCTCTGAAAGAACTCTTTCAGAAAACAAGTCACTGAATTCAATTATATAAAATAGCAATCTTCCCAAAACACTTTAATAGATGGATGCCAACAAACCAAACTACAACACACTGTTCATATTGGAGAAACTGATCTTTATTTTGTGCAACTTTGCAAAATTCTAACCAGCATCGGTGTTTGACACAAAATATCCACTAACATCAGACACCAGCAAATAATTTTAATGTGCAAAATTTCAGCTAACTTGAGTACAACAAATCTTGTGACATTTTAACATTACTCAAGCATCAACTGAAAATAAATTCTCATCCACAATATTGAAAAGAAAAGTCACATTCAGATCTTCATTATTACATGCATTTACACATTGACTATACAGAAGATAACAATTCTTTAGATGTCTTCAAATAAATAGATGTGATATAAATATGCGAGTCAATGCTGTGTTCAGTAGCAGTTTATCATTGCAACATCTCAGTCACATAAACCCTTTTGTGCAGTATTCTACAAAGGCTAATTCAGGCAGAAGTCATGAACCATGAATTTTATTTTGTCCATATTTTCTTTGTGCCAATGTTGCTCTTTCACTTCCAGGAGGTGTCACTAGGTTTCCACAACCCCAACAAGGTGGCTATTCCCATGTGCAAGCCTTAGCATCTGAAGATTCACCACCCATCCCGTTCTTATCTAACATTGCCATTCCATATCAGGGCTGCAAACAACAGCCAAACAATGCCAGAGTTATAATGTTAATTCATTTCAGACTGACTGAATGGTTGGTTTGACTTTGCAATATACCAACATTCTCTATTCACCAGAGGTATCTGGAGAACAGTGAAATGGCTCAATGTCCCATCACAAGTGGAAAGAGTTTGTGTATGGGACTGATACAGAAGCTATTACGTTGAGAGTTTTCAATGGTTTCTTGCCATTAATAAGTTAAAAGCTAAATTTCAAGCAGCATGCTACTCATCAACCTGAAATAAATATCACAGTGACTGTCAATTTCATTCGGATAGCTCACTTTGGTTATGTCCATTTACAAAAAAGGGGCTTTCAAGCAAGCAATCCTACATTCTATCTAATGAAATAGCAGGACACTTAGTGTGCAAGGTGTAAAATGAACTGCATCATTAATTCATTAACCATTTAAGAAATGCTGTTACTATTTATTCATCCAGCATGAAATATCTCTTTAGCAAGAGGACATGTACATACCGGAAAATAATAAACATGCCATAATCTCTCACTTTCTTCATGAATTAAGCAAAACACAGGAATGATCTATTTAATAAAGGGTGAACGTTAGTGAGGTCAGCAGTCAAGGCTACAATGTTAAGTTACAGTCCATGGTTTGCTCCTCAAATCAAATAACGCAGAGATCCTATTAAGTGAAACGATAAAATTAATCCAAGTACTTTGTGTTGAAATGCCTGCTAGTCATGCCAAGATTTCTATGGCAATAAAGACCAATAATTTGATCAAAGTGCCAAACTCTATTCATAAACTTCAGGCCGCACCAGGAAATAAATCACAGCCACTTACTGGATTGGGGGGAAATGGGCAGTTGATCTGGCAACATCATTTTAAGCTACATTGTAAACAAAAAATAATACTGGCGGTTATAGTTTTAACACTGGCACTGAGTGAATAAAATAGGTTAAGACAATGAATCATTAATGTCATAGAAACAATGTACTACACATTAGAAGCATATGAACAAACTACTCTTTTACAATCAGTGTTAAATAGGTCCAATAATTGCAGCATAATCCTATACCAAAGAGTAGATGCAAAAAGAGGTCTTCTAATTTGACCTGGGTATTAGAACAACTTATGTCAATTAAATTTTTTAAAATATACCAAATACAGGGTGATCCATGAAACACAAATACACATAGGACAACCTAGCTGATGTGTATACTTAAGCTGTGCAAAATAACCAACTTTGGGCTGGAAGAATAGATGGTCATTTTGGGTGCAACATGGTTTGGGGCCTAAATGTGCACACTGTGCTCATGAAACAAATAGCACACGTACCAACCATATGTACTTTCAGGAAGCTAGTGAAATGCAATATTCAGAAAGAGAAAAACAACAGGATATGTGAAAGATAGAAAGCCACTGTTGAAAAGGCTAAATGCTGTTAAAAATATAAAAAATATGATGGATTCCTGGGCTAGGTTACAACTCATATTTCGTCTCAAAGCAGGCTTTTCTCCAGTAGATTGATGCAGAAAGGCAAGCCCAGACTTGCCGCAGGTTGCTGTGTATTCAGACAATGACCGATGACTTTGAAATGCATCTACCAATTGATGAGAGAGAAGCCCAGACTAGTCCCAGTGAGGGGTATTGAGACAATGTCCGATGCCTTTGAGGTGTGCAGTGACTGATGACTTTGATACGCGACTGCCTTGTACCAAATGACCGATGCCTTTGATGTAACTGCCTTGTACCAACTGACAGGATGCCTTTGATGCGACTGATGATTGACAAGAGACAAACTCAGACGCATCCTGTGGTAATGTGTATTGACTGTACCTCTGACCATGACTAACATCTTTGGAATGTGCTTAGGTGACAAAAAAAAAAGTATAAAATACCATGTAATTCTTTGTTCATGGAGGTGGAGGAGTCAAGTGTTGCTTACTTGGCTGGTGTATCCTCGCTACTTCCATCGGCCGATAATTAGTAAACTTTGAATTGGTCTACCTAACCGTTTTGTGAGTTGTCTGTTTAATAAGAAGTAACCTTTTTCACCGTATCATTTGTCATCAACGAAACCAAGTTGAAGCCTCCAAAATTCAAGTGACATTTCAACATAAAATATGCATTTTGACTGCAATCCACTGACCTGGCCACTGCTTACCGATTCTTCTACCTGGGAAGAAAAGTGCCTGATTCTATCGCAGCATTATGAAAGGGCTATTCATACCATGCCTTGTCCCTGTGCCTCTACCCCAGCACAACGGAACACACCGAAACCCATTCCTGCCATAAATATAGCTTCAAAATGCCCCTTTGAAAAGTTTCCAATGCCTCATGGCTTTTAACTGTCTTCAAAGTCCAAGCTGCAAGTTATTTACGATTAGTGTTTACACGATTTAAGGCATGACAACCAAATAGACAACCATAGCTCTGAGAAACATGTCTTAGAGCAATTTACATTTACAAATGCATCCCTGACTTCATGATCTTTATTGATTCTTTGTTAACTCTGTTCAACTGGTGGAACGAAGGAATACAAGCTTTTTTTATGGCAATTCTTTTCACGGATTCACCAATTCTGATAAAACATCGTAGCGATTTTATGGTGTAGCCACCAATTCAGGCTGAGGCTGGTTTCCAGAAGTGCTTCTGGTTGCACTCAAGCTCCAAGTTTATTGGTAGCACCAGAAAATGTCAATTTTCAAAGGATTGTAAATGGAAAAAGAGATCCACCTGAGAGCGCAGAATACAGAAATGGAAGTTTAACCATTTTTCCTGGGAATCCGGCAAAAAAGATTCAGTCGTGAGATATAGCAAGCAAAAAGGTTTCCGATAAAATTAGTTTAACTGCATGTTCCAAAATAGGCATCAGAAATATCCAGTGACACAATGATATATATTATTCAGTCCAGGTTTGAATGGAACTCATGACATGAAGGGGGTACCATATATATATACACTGCAAGCCTTGATTTTGAAGCCCAAGATCTCCCTAGAACCCGACATCTATTTGCCCCACCAATGCCAGGTATTTGGGTGCATTAACTTGCAAGTAACCAGCCCTGGACCTGCACCAGAGAGTAAGTAATTCTTTAAGAAAGACTGATTAGATATACCAAATATAATCATGTATTCAGAGTTATGCTTTACACAGAGATTGCAGGTGAAGAAAATGCACTATATTTTGATTAATTAGAACGTAATTAATAGATTTGAAAGCACTATTAATGGATGGATCCTCAGCTGAGATTTCTTATGTCAGGAAGAACGGTCACACATAGTTCAATAATATTCCCGATTGCCTCATGTACGTCAGCTACATTTTCATGATATGCAAGAAAATCTTGTTCATTTTATCCTGCTAAAAATAGAAGCACACATAACTGAGCAGAGAATAACTTTGTATTTTCATGTGAACCGTGAAGTAAATTGTGAATATCCAGGATATGACAGTAAAGAGTTTAAAAATACTAATGACCATGAGACTAATTTTCCATAAATGAAAGAACTGAAGCTGCTGTGCGCAGATTTAGTAATTAATGACAGGAAAGCAAAGAGTGACTACACTGGAGATTCTACGTTGCAGGAATAGAAGGACAAGGTTCACTAGTAAACATCCCGAGGACAGGTATTCCTTTTTATTTAAAGCAATGATCTAGACTTTAATGTAATTGCGCACAACTACTATAATCTGACTGCATGAAGTGCATTAGTTCTATTGCAATGATGCACATTCAATGAAAATAAAAAAATGTGAATGCTGAAAATCTGAAATAAAAATACAAAATGCTAGAAACACTCAGCATGGCAGGCAGCGTGATGAAAAGTGCTGTTTGACTGGACAGAAGGCTCAAAATATGATGTGTAGAAAGGACCTGCTAATGCTGGTTGATACCAAAGATAGACACAAGTGTTGGAGCAAGTCAGCGAGACAGGCAGCATCTCTGGAGGAAGGAAGAGGTGACATTTCGGGACGGAACCCTTCTTCAGACTAAAGGTAGGTGGGGGGGGGGGGGGGGGGGGGGAAAGAGAAACTGGAGTTAATTTTGTTAACAGCCCTGATTTGTTATGGCCTTTTCCTACCTCGTTCACCCCCCCCCCCCCTTTCAGTCTGAAGAAGGATTCCGAACCAAAACGCCACCTGTTCTCTTTTCTCCAGTGATGCCTGACCCGCTGAGTTGTTGCAGCATTTTGCATCTATCTTAGGCTCAAACGTAACTTGTGCTGCCAAATGGAATGCTGTGCTTTAGTTTAGTTTAGTGATACAGCGCGGAAACAAGCCCTTTGGCCCATCGAGTCTGCACCGACCAGCGATCCCCCCGCACATTAACACTATCCTACACACATAGGGACAATTTACATTTATACCAAGTCAATTAACTACAAACCTTTACGTCTTTGGAGTGTGGGAGGAAACCCAAGATCTCGAAGAAAACGTACAAACTCCGTACAGATAGTACCCGTAGTCGGGATCGAACCCGAGTCTCTGGCACTGTAATCGCTGTAAGGCAGCAACTCTACCGTGTGCCAATGTGCTGCTTTCTTACTCAAAAGCCTGTTCTTGTGGGCTGGGAAGATTCACATATGTAAGTTACCCCTTAGACAAATATGCCAGGCGTTCATGAAACTCTAAACCAGAAAGTAGTCCGGTACAAAGAGAATAAAGAAGTACCAAGGATTATATACGAGTAGGAACAAGGGAAATTATGTTTTTCATCTGATTCTGTAATTGCCCTGTGGGATACGCACGTCTTATGGTGTGTCCAATAAAGGCACTGAGAGGGAAGCTAAACAGGCAAATAGGATGAGATGGAAGTAATGTTTGCATAATGAATGGAGAATCACAGTTATGCTTCATCAGAAGCCTAAAACATTAGGAGACAGTAGATGTGTCATTGAAGAGGAAATATGTAGAGGCCCCAGGAAGAAGAAAGATCCCAATACCCACATTAATTTAATTATCTGTGTTGTTTTTGATTTCCAGTCCCATTTAAATTGATATCCCCGAAAGATTGCTTCAAAACAAGACACAGTTAAATTGTAGTTCAACTTAACAGTAAACTTTGGTACTTCAAAGCCCCAAAGCTGAAATCCATGCCCCGTCATCTTTTTACCTCAATTGGTGCTTTTAGCAGCATTTTCAAAGAAGGAAACCAGTTCATCACATGTTTGTGTTTCAACTGAACTGAAATGGCACTCCATCGGGTTCCACGCCATATCAGCCAAGAGAAAGTCATCCATTACCGTCTGTGTTTCATTGCTAGTGAAAAAAAGACTGCCAAGGTTTTCAGAGGAACTACTGGCTGTCTGCGTTTCAACACAGTTTAACTGAACCTGGCTTTCAGTGGTACTACTGAAATTATTTCTACTGTACAAATCGTTTGTTTGGGTTTCCGTTCCAGACGATTCTGCATTTAGGGAGAAACTGGGCTGTTTCAAAATGCTATCCAGAGGTAGATGTGGACTGCTGTCCAATAAGAAAGTGAAGTCTGTTTGAGTCTGTGTGTCAAACATTTCCTGTCCTAAATAGCTGGACTGTCCCCTGCTGTTGTCTACCTGGGCAGGATGGTCTGAAAACAAAAAGTCAGTCTGAGTTTCAATATCCAAAGATTCCAATGCAGACTCTGTCTGTAAATTGCCAAACTCATTTTCTTCCGTCTGCGTCTGTATGTTGCTTGCAGATAAAAATTCTTCAATGTCAAAGTCAATACCCGCATTCTGCGACTGGCTGCCTGTCATACTCTCTGCAGAAACATTGCTGGCATCAGATAAAAGACCCCGGTGTTCTAACGAATGGTCTGCTATGCTTTCAGATAGGATATTTTCTAAGTCATTAAAAAGGTTAATCGTCTGAGTTTGATTGTCTGTCATTGAGTTCTGTTGAAGTAAAGTGGATTGAATGGGAAAATCAACAGCTGACTTATTAGAGTTCTGTAAAAGAGCATCATTGTTATAGGATAGTCTTTGGTCCGTTCCCATTGCTTCCCGGGCAAATGTAGTTTGAGTTTGCCTGCAGACACTGCAAGACGTAACTAAAGAATGATCAAAAATCGCCTTGTGATTATTTGCGTTAATTAGTGTTTGAACCGTAGGGTCTTTCTCTTGACCAGACTTGACCAAAGTCTGAGTTTTCCTGGAAACATTACATAATGGGAAACAGGACTGACCAAAAGGATCTGTCTGAGCACTTATCGACGTGGTGATTTTGGTGTCTGGTTCAAACGTTTGTGTTTGGACACTTACAGGGAGCAACACTTGAGCACCAAAACTCAAAACAGTTTGTGCACAGGCTGACACAGTGCTCTCTGGAGAACAGTACATGTTTAGAGATTCCGGTGCTGTGCTCTGTGCAAGGTACGATATGTCTGTCTGAACGTTCATGGAAATGTATTTGTTCTTTTGACCCAGGTCTCCGAGTGTTTGTAATCCATGATTAGTGGCAAAAGGTGAATCCATGTTAACTTGCACTGCAGTGCTGACGGGTTTGACCATCATGATGCTGGGCATCTTGGAGGTGGACAGGCCACCCTTAAAATTCAATGCTTTTGTCTCCACGGTTGGTATCAGAGTTCCCACCGATTTAGGCAAAACATGCATTGTATTCACAACAGATCCTTGATTGTCAACAGCAACAACAATGGACTTGACAGAATTATCCATGGACATGCCTGAAGATAAAAGAACTGGTAAAGGTGTTAAGTGCATAATAGGAAGTTTGACAAGTGCAGCTTTGGGCTTTGGCAACAACAATTTCTGAATTTGTTTTACAGGAGCCGGAAGCTGTTTATTGCTGATATCTCCACGGGAGTGTTCAGTGTAGGTTCCCTTGTTTATCTCCACCGTCTCTTGCACTGACTGGGTTTCCTGCTTTTTTGCAATGTTGTTCAAGTGATTCTGATTTAACCATTCACTTTTCCTCTTCTTGCGTGGTGGTTCCCTAGACAGTAGACAGACAAGTTAGCTCATTACAACCCATAGATGAAAACATGAGAGCTCTTTTGCAAAAACTCCTGTAATCTTTTATTTTTGGATGAGGTCAATTTTATATCAAGGAATCCATTTACAATTATTTGCCCGAAAATATAATTTCCACCCTCAGTGTGCCAATCTCCCATCCAGCAGTGAAAATAAATGGAACACAGGCTGCCACACAGGGTTTCTTTTAAACACTGACACATTCACACACAAGTACTTTGCCAACTGTGAAGCATTCAGGGCACAATCATAGTTGACTATTTATAATCATGGACACCAAGGTCAATTGCGGTGTCCACAGAATTTTGGGAAAGAAAAATTACTTGCTGCTCATCTCTTTCCCTTCACTTATCTTTAGCCATCCATTCATCTCCATCATTGTATCTTTTTGTAATAAATGGGCATCTAGTATCAATGCCAAACAGATAAAAGCAGGCTGGCTAAGATTCTTTTCATTCATTTATCATAAATGGAAAGGAGAAACATTACAACTGATACTAGACTTAAAACAATAAAACAAAAGTTAATAAAAGTAGAAGATGGAATTAGAATAAAATTCTGACGAGGAACCAGCGTAGACACAGATACTCGTTTAAGCACAACTTGAATGCAATTTGCCCGTTAAATTTCCTGTGATTCTGTTATTCATTTTTTAAAACACAATCATTGCTTACTACCCTTACTAACTCAGTGGAAAAGCAAAATGTAATGCCATTTAAATTTAGATTATAGACTCATTGTTACAAGGGAACAGATTCAAGGGTCTGACTAGTCGAACAGAAAAAGGCTCACTTGTTTGTTTAGTTGCAAATCAGTTTTATTGGCAAGAGAGGACAAAAACAATACTCGTCTCGGTATGCGCGGGGTCCAGTTTTACAGCAGCACACTTCTCTTTCTCTGCCTCCGTCCGCGGCGTTGATCGGGACTCAGCCCGTCGGTGAACCCCTCTCGTACATGAACACATCAGATTTATTGGCAAGAGAACAAAAAGAATACTTGTCTTAGTATGCGCGATGCCCGTTTTACAGCAGCTCACGTGTCTCTTTTTCTCTCTCTCTGCCTCGGTCCGTGGCACTGATCGAGACTCAGCACGTCGGTGAACCCCTCGCGTACATAAACTTGAACTAACTTCTGGCTTAATGGTACAAAATCAGGTGTTGAAGTAACCGCTGGTACGTCCTGGCCAATAGCGCTGCTCCCAAATTCAAACTATAACCAATGGCAATGGACTGCATCCCAGCAAGTCGCCCCCCCCCCCAAATCAATCACAGCACTGCACACTTGGCGCATAAAGGAAATACACACAGCGCTGTTGGGTTGGCGCGCTTATTAGAGCATGGGAATTTAAACAAAGAGTTGTCGGCTGCAGCACTATGGGTTTTAAATATAACGCTACCGGCCACAGCGCTATGGACTTTAAACATAGCGCTATGTGTCACTTTCGGGAAAATGCAAGGTATAACTACTCTCGTACAACATCTTGTCACACAGCTATTCACTGGGAACTAGAACAAACAGTAACTGGGACTGGGAATCAGCCAGTTTAAATTATTGACTGGGAAAGAACAGGCAATACTTGATGTCAATAGAAAAAATCATAAAAACTAGCATAAATGATAGGCAGGAAGATTAACAGGTGAATAAATTAAGAATGTTTCCCAAGGCTCAAAGTTGATTGGTTTCAGGGAAGGTAGAGAGTACATGAAGATTGTAGGCTTTCCTCTTTAATTGAAGATCACTTTTTTTTTGCCAATAACGATTCTCAAATAGCAGTGAGCATACTAAATCCATGGCCACATAGATAACAAATGAATACTTAAAGAATATGTTGATCAGGGAAGGTAACATGCTTGGCAAAATTGGCAGTCCGTTCTCCGATATTCTTTTTCACAACAGTGCTGCAACTCCATGCAGATTAAATTTGAGCGACCATACAATAAAGCTAAAAGGAATAAAAATCACTTAAAAAAACTAAAATACAGAATTGATAACCTGAATAAAATAATAGAAAATGGTGGAAATATTTTCCAAAATAAACAAGTGTCTCTGGGAGTGAGAGAAAGTTAATGTTTCAGGTCAATGACCTGAGAGCAGCTCAGGGATCGGGATGTGGGGTGGTGGGAGAAGGTGATGAATGACTGGTGATTGACAGCAATGCTAGCGTGAGTAAAAAAGTTTGCGAGTTTGGAACTTATCTTAAATTGTCAATCTCAAAACAAATAAAAAAATTATGATCAATTGTAAGCGGCGAGTACCATCACTTAAACTTGCATTTAAACATAACTATATCACCAGATCCTTGTAAAGCGCTTCCACATTCAAAGACGCTCTCAATTACACCAAAAAAGGTCAAGTCAAATACCAAAACACTTTTCACAGTTGGCAGAGGCCAGCTGATCCCCGGTTACTGTTTCTTCTAGTTCCCTCTGAGTAACTTGTTGTCCACAGCTATTTGACTGTATATTGCATGAGAGTCTATAACCTATGTCTCGATGTGATAAATTGCAGCAAACTTTGGAAGGCTTAGGAAGTTTGGCATGTCTCCAACAACTCTCACCAACATTTACAGATGCGTCAAAGAAAGCATTTAAATCAGGATGCATCACAGCATGGTTTGGGAACAGCTCCATCCAAGACCGCAAGAAATTGCAGAGAATTGTGGACACAACCCAGACTATCACACAAGCCAACCTCCCTTCCAACGAGTGCATCTACACTTCACACTGCCTCAGCAAGGCCAGCAGCATAATCAAGGATGAGTCTCACTCTGGTCATTCCGTAATCCCCTCTCCCATCAGGCAAGAGGTACAGAAGTTTGAAAACGCATACCTCCAGATTCTGCGACAGTTTCTTCCTAGCTGTCATCAGACTACTAACATTCTAGCTGTCATTAGGCATCCTATCAACAACTAGAGAGAGGTCCTGACCTACTATCTACCTCATTGGAGACCCTCGGACTATCTTTAATCAGACGTTATCTGGACTTTATATTTTATTCCCTTTATCCTGTATCTGTACACTGTAGACGACTCGATTGTAATCATGTGTAGTGTTTCCGCTGACTGGATAGCACATAACAAAAAGCTTTGCACTGTACCTCGGTATACATGACAATAAACAATGAATGAAATCCCATTCCGAATTAAAAACACAAACTGAATAAAAAGTAATATCTATTGACATATTCCCATCTCATTGCATCATTGGTAATCCTATCTGTATGAGCATTGACAACATAATCTAAAAATTGGTCCCGAGGTCGAAGTGCCAGAGTCAATATTTGCAACAGATGAAAAGATTCAACGCAAGTCTGGTGCCACAGGACATCAAACTAACAACTATCACCAGACAAGTGGGTTGCTGACTGGAAGCTAAAACCAGCCCCACGGCTAGGTGAATCTAAACGTAGCACACTCCACCAGGACACATGCAGTTTTATCAACTACTGCGTGTCAGGTATTGTTAGGCATGGACATCTTTCAGGAGTTATAGAATTGGGCTAGCAGTCAGATAGTACAAATGGGAACCAGTTTTCAAAACAAAACATAATATAACATTCATTGATACATCCGTGGATTGTCATCTTGTTGTGGTGGAGGAGCTTGTGTGGACCCGAGATCCTGAGAGCGATGCTGTCTGGACCTATGCTCCTGGTAGGGCCATCCATGGTGGTAAGGTCGAGGTGGAGGTCTCTGACAAGGAGCAATCCAACCAAGACCTCAACGGTGGAACAGGCGGAGGACGATGGCTGACCTTAGTGGAGCGTCACAATGGCTGGGAAGGCGGATGAAGGCTGCAGCAGAAAAGGGTCTCCGGTCGTCTTGGACTCCATGCCACTGGATCCTGACCCGGATCTGTCAAGGACCGGTGGCTGTCTGTGCACCAGTCCCCCACATTAAATAAAGTCACGCACAGGCGACCTCCATATAGGGAATAGCACCCTGGAGACAGCCATGGTCAGCCACGACCGAAGGGGGCCTAAGATGATACATTTAAAGGCATTAAAACCTCCCATTGGGAAAGGGGCATTCTGATTCTGCACCACTGTAAACAAGATAGGGGAAGATAACAAATTAATGTTTATGTTAACCAGCCCTTAGTGAAACCCCCAGGATGAGATCACCCTGGCTGTGATCGATTGGATAGTAAGGAATTATGGAAATTGTGTTCAGCCAGGATTTGAAGAGGGTCGAGAATCAGCTACTGTCTGTGTCCAGTCTTTGTGCTGAGACCAGCAATAACATAGGATGTTTAGCATCTAATCTCCTCTCAAGGGCAGTACTGAGGCGCAGTGTTGCCTTACAGCGCCAGGGACCCGGGTTCAATCCTGACTGCAGGTGCTGTCTGTACATGGTTTGTATGTTCCCCCTATGACCACAAGGGCTTTCCTCCCACACTTCAAAGACGTACAGGTTTGTAAGTTAATTGGCTTTAATAAGTTGTAGAACTGTCCCTAGTATGTAGGATAGTGCTAATATATGGGGTGATTGCTGGTCGACGCGGACTTAGCAGGTTGAAGGGCCTGCTTTCACGCTGTATCTCTAATGTAAAGTCTAGAGTGTTCCTGAGTTCAGTGTTGCAGCATGCAGAAACTAAAGTCAGGAATGAGCTGACTACTTATAGCCAACTGCAGTTCAGTTTAATTTGGGCCTGGACTACTCTACATAACACTGAAGACCAGAGTGATCCAAGGGAGTTTTATTTTCCTTACAGTTTTTAATTGGAAACAATCAACTTCTAACATTTTCATGATCAAGTTCTTTGATTTGTGAGACCTGCTTCTTCGTGACACAATCTGTATTAAAATGTCACATCAACCAAAGGAAAGTAGCAGTGGGAAAAGATCTGCATTTGTTTGGCTCTTTCTGAAATGATTCTCAGTCATGTGTGAATTATACAGCTCTTCAATGTCCAAAGTGATTAGACAGGTTTTCACAAATGTCATTGTTTTCACCGAGGCAACTTGAAATCTGCTACTTGGCAGCCAGATCAACACAGCTCTATTTTAAGAACATAAGAAATAACAACAGCAAGCTACATAGCCTTAAGTTTACATTGCCAGAAATATGACAGCAGCTAATGCTCTATCCTGTTCACAATCCAAAATTCCCCAAATCCCTTAAGCCCCAAAAAACCCCAATCACAACCTTGAATTTATTCAATAACTGAGCATTCATAAATTTTATGAATGTGACTGAAGAATCTTAACGGTGTAAAGAAATGTCAGTTCATCGTTATAACAGATTTTATTTTTATCTCCACAGACTATCTAGGTATAGAAACTACATAATTAACACTGCAAAATCTGCTGCTATTTTCCCTTCCACAAGACACAAATTTTAAATTCATGAACTGTTTCTCAAAAGAATAAATGTATTTTAATAAAGGAATTCATTCCTTAATCAAGAGTGCCAAACACATGCCCTTAAATAAGGAAAATTGAATGAAATTGATTCAGAAGAACTTGTGCTAAAGATGGTCCACAAACTCCTTTAATCCACACTGCACTTTTTAAACCAGCGACAAAGCCAATCTGCATTGTGGTTCGCTCCTCAGACTTCATCTGACCCAAATGCTTGGAAATAATTGAAGCATGAGTGATGACAGTTTTAGTAGCGAAGAGAGAAATAGATTTAATGTGGGCGAGTGTGAGGTGCTGCACTTTGGGTAATGGGAAAATATTCAGTTAATGAATGGCAGGACCCTTGAGAGCATTGACAGAGGGATCACAGGTCCAAGTCCAGAGCAAAAGTAGCAACACAAGTAGATAAGAGTGGTAAAGAAAGTGTATACTTGGTTAAAGAATTGAGTTCCAGATTCAGGAAGGCAAATTGCTCCTTTATAAAACTTTTGGTTAGACTACATTTGGAGTATTGTGTGCAGTTCTACTTGCCCCATCACATAAAGTATCTGGAGGCTTTGCAGAGGTGCAAAAGGGGTTTACCAGAATGCTGCCTGGAGTAGAAGGTATTAGTTATAGGGCAAGGTTGGACAAATTTGGATTTTTTTTCTCTGGAGATTTGGAGATTGACGGGAGACTGAATAGAAGTATATAAAAATAGAGGTATAAAAAGATAGAGAGTCAATTATTAGAGGGCATAGATTTGATGTAAAAAATTGAAGGGGAACATTTTAAAAGAGATGTGCAGGCCATGTTATTTTTAAACACTGATATTGGTATTGGCATATTATTGTCAAGTATACTGAGATAGAGTGAAAAGCTTTGTCTGCATGTTATCCAGTCAGATCATATTATGAATTAGTACAATCATACACAAGTCCAACAGGTAAAACAAAAATACCAGAGGATAAAAGAAAAATGTTCCACATTTCTTAGAAGAATAACATAAGCAGAAATCTTCTCAAAACTTTGCGAGACCGGAGGAGGCAACATCAACAATATTTTCTTATGTGATTTTTGGTAATACAGCGTTGTGAAAATACATCAGTAGCCTACACACATACCTAGAGTCAGCATATCCAGCACACCAGGCTCACTGCTTTGCCTCCAGCTATTTATCAGAAAATCATCTTATTACCAGCTGCATGCTGCCTTCAAAAGATGGTACAATAATTGCCAGCGTTTTCCGGTCAACAGCAAAATAATGGAACACCCTTTAGTGGCCATTTGGCTTAACTTAGTATGTTATAAATTATGACATTTGCCTTTAAATTTTGTCTGCCTGTAATTATGTGGGTGGGATTTATTACGTAGTCGGAGGCGTGTTTGCTGCTCGGGTTCTTGCGCAGAAGATAATAGTTTTTTAAAGTTTAGTTCAGAAGAAGCATGGCATAGCTTTCGACCATGTCAGGGCTTTCTACCATTTCGGAGCCACATGCCGGAGTTTGACTACGAGTAAGATTAAAATGTACTTAAACAAGAATGAATATTTCACTATTTTACTTCAACAATAAAGAAACTATTAATCAAGAGACTGTGTTTTGAAGATTTATCTTTGGACGGCTTTGAATGGCTCCGGAGAGCTCCCCTGCGTAACAACGCTATCTCCTTACCCCCCTTGCCTTCAACATAGTGGCTAGAGGGAAATATTCCTTGAACGATATAACAATCTGCTACTATACACCCCAAAATAATTCATTTGGATGGCTGGCATATATTTCTCGCTTTCTTTCTAATGTTATTCCTAGTCTGGCACTTCCTGAAGAGAATCCGTGAGATCCGATACAAGGCCCTAGTGCTTCTTTTCAGCAAGAATTTTAACAAATTGTCGGAGGGATTAAAGAAATTTCACAGTACCTGAACAAGAAATTTTCTGATTTCTAATTTTTAATAAATATATAAAAATAAATAAAATCAGTCTATAACATATTAGACACGAGATTAAGAAAGAAACTGAAGATGAGGGAATAGCACTTCAGATCTATGCATACAATTCACATTTCACAATTCAAGAATACACTCTAGTTCAGGGGTCGGCAATCTTTCCCGCATAGGGGCCAGGACCCATGTTTGTGTGCGGATGGCGGGCCACATCTATCGCCACAGTTAATAAATGGAAGTAATAATAATACATACTAACTAAATCAGTTAGTAATAATACATACTAATAATAGATAAATCAGCAATAATACATACTAATAATATAGTTTTCTGCAGTTTCCAGGTCGCCTGCGTGCCCCGGGACTGGCTGCAGTTCCCAGATCCCTCGAGTTCCCGGGACTAGCTGCAGTTCCCAGGTCGCCTGCGAGCCCCGGGACAGGCTGCAGCGCCCAGGTCGTCTGCGAGCCTCGGGACTGGCTATAGCGCCCAGGTCGCGAAAACGAATTTAAAAATAAATACGCCTGCGGGCTGGATGGTTTCGGGTTACGGGCCGGATCTGGCCCGTGGGCCATAGGTTGCCGACCCCTGCTCTAGTTGGTGAGGGGACGATTCAGTTGCCTGATAACAGCTGGGGGAAAACTGTCTCAGAATCTGGAGGTGTGCGTTTTCAAACATCTGTACCTCTTGCTTACTGGGAAAAGGGAGTGACTCTTGCGAATGAAACATAAACCAAAGGAATAGTTAGATCTGAAGCCGGGTGTTGAGCAGCCAGGTTGTTGTCTTTGCGTCAATGTCTGCCAGGCCCTGAGCTCCATTTGGTGGGTGGTAGAGCGGGCACCCAGAGATGACATGGTTGGCTGTCTGTTGTTCTGCTCCACATTCACAGGCTAGGTTCTGGCAGAGTCCCCATCTCCACATGCTGGCATTGAAACGCCCAACTCCAGTACAAAGTCTGTTGAGCTTCACCCATGCTCCTCTGGGGAGGTCAGACCCTGAACAGCTTTTATCTGGTGAAGAGAAGTAGCTGTGTAATGGAGATGAGGTTGCCTTCCACTCCTGTGACCACTTGGTGGCCATCCAGTGTGTTTTGTCCTGGGGTGAGACTCGTCCTTGATTCTGCTGATGGCCTTGCCGAGGCAGCGTGAGGTGCAGATGGAGTCAATAGAAGGGAGGTTGGTTTGTGTAATGGTCTGGGCTATGTCCACAATTCTCTGCAATTTCTTGCGGTCTTGGATGTAGCTGTTCCCAAATCTGGTAGAAGTTGGTAAGGGTTGCTGGGGATATGCTGAACCACATAGCTTTCTAAGGAAGTAGAGGCGGTGGTATGATTTCTTGGCCATTGCTTCGATGTGGCTAGTCCAGGACAAATTGCTACCGATATTTATTCGGGACAGAAGTTGCTGTCAGTGTTAGAGTAATGGCCCGAATGCTAACTGCTTGGCCATCAATAAAAGTATTGAATCTCAGCCAATATAAACAAGTTACAGAACTGAGTTTGTTTATCAGCAATGAGAATACGCATCATTGGATCGGTATGTGCAGGGAAGAACTGCAGAAGCTGGTTTAAATCGAAGGTAGACACAAAATGCTGGAGTAACTCAGCGAGACAGGCAGCATCCCTGGAGAGAAGGAATGGGTGACGTTTCGGGTCGAGACCTTTCTTCAGATTAGATCGGTATGGTTCTAATGTGATGCTTAAACATATTCAAGAAGAAAAACAAACAGCTGTTTGAAATATCAGTTTTAATGTATGATACTGTACATTAGAACAGATGACTTGCCACGCAGAAAGCTATACAAAGAATGATGCGTGAACATTTTGATCTGCCTAGGAGATGTTCAAAATATCATTCACTTACCGATGTTCTGCTGGGATTTCATGTCCAGTTCTGTAAATATGGGACAGCAGTGCTGGTCTGCTGGCATAAGGACAGCCACAAGTGCACTGGAAAATACGACCACAGTCCTCAGCATGTCGCTTTAAGTCCCATTCTGTCCCGTACGAATGATTACATTTGTCACACTTGTGCTTCTTTTCAGCATGAATTTTCATAAAGTGCTGGAGAAAAATGGCAAACAGGAACTTAAACTGCAGCAGATAAAATGGATAAACAACCTTTACTGACGAACCCCTTCATTCTCGTCTCTGGACATAACTATTCTCATTCTCTTCTTATCAGTCTCCATCTTTCATTCTCCAAAGGCCACATATCACACCGTTCTCAAGTGAAAAAACCTTCCCCAAAAATCAGAACTAAATTGCTGCTGTCAGAAACCAAACACTGGTAAATTGAAATATATTTTGAAAGCAAAGCCACTGTTACAAAGAGTTACGTGGCAGACAATTTCCATGCAGTGTCGTCGTCGTCCCCCCCCCCCAAATAAAAAATGGCAATGACTAGAAAATGATAATTGGCCAGAGTAGGGAAATCGAGAATGAGAGGACATATGTTTAAGGTGAGGGGGAATATTTAATAGGAACCCGAGTAACATTTTCACACAGAGCGTGATGGGTGTAAGGAACGGAGGAGGTAATTGACGCAACATTTAAGAAACATTTGGACAGGTATATGGATTGGACAGGTTTAGAGATATGGGCCAAACGCAACCAGGTTGGGCTAGCGTAGATGGGACATGGTGGCTGATGTGGGCAAGTTGGGCCAAAGGGCCTGTTCCTACACTGTTTGACTCTATGACGGTTAAGAAATATACAATGCCACAAAATTGCTAATCTACAACCAACCCAGAAAGCGTAGCTTATTATTGGATAACTAATTTGAATTTCTTCAAGGTTCAACCAGTAACATATACAAGCTCAATGTAAACACAGAATTGTCACCTGCTTAACAAGGGCAAATTGAGAAAATGGCCTGTTTGGTCCTCTTGGACAACCTTCAATGGGGCAGCAGTATAATTTCTGAACAGAAGATTTCAAATCCTTCCTAACAGTTGGATTAATGCTGCAATCCTGCAATTAGAAACAAATGCAAATAAATAAATAACATAGAACTACAAAAGCTATTCGGACTCTTAAACACCACTATCATATCTGTTTCTACCACCACCCCGGCAGTGCCAAATTTGTGGTGAGGAGGGGAGGGGTGTGTGGCGAGGGGGTGGGGCTAGGGGGGAGGGAGTGATTTGGGTCGAGGGGACAGCTGGTAAAGGGGGTAAGGGCTGGGAAAGGGTGTGAGGACTGGGAAAGGGTGTGAGGACTGGGAAAGGGTGTGGGGGCTGGTAAGGTCGTAAGGACGATATTTTGAATACACGGTATTGGGGGTTCAGTATTGATGTGGATAGAGAACTGGCTGGCAAACAGGAAGCACAGAATAGGAGTAAACGGGTCCTTTTCACAATGGCAGGCAGTGACTAGTGGGGTACCGCAAGGCTCAGTGCTGGGACCCCAGCTATTTACAATTTATATTAATGATCTGGATGAGGGAATTGAAGGCAACATCTCCAAGTTTGCGGATGACACTAAGCTGGGGGGCATTGTTAGCTGTGAGGAGGATGCTAGGAGACTGCAAGGTGACTTGGATAGGCTGGGTGAGTGGGCAAATGTTTGGCAGATGCAGTATAACGTGGATAAATGTTAGGTTATCCACTTTGGTGACAAAAACAGGAAAGCAGACTGTTATCTAAATGGTGGCCGATTAGGAAATGGGGAGATGCAGCGAGACCTGGGTGTCATGGTACACCAGTCATTGAAAGTAGGCATGCAGGTGCAGCAGGCAGTGAAGAAAGCAAATGGTATGTTAGCTTTCATAGCAAAAGGATTTGAGTATAGGAACAGGGAGGTTCTACTGCAGTTGTACAGGGTCTTGGTGAGACCACACCTCGAGTATTGCGTACAGTTTTGGTCTCCAAATCAGAGGAAGGACATTATAGCCATAGAGGGAGTGCAGAGAAGGTTCACCAGACTGATTCCTGGGATGTCAGGACTTTCATATGAAGAAAGACTGGATAGACTCGGCTTATACTCGCTAGAATTTAGGAGATTGAGAGGGGATCTTATAGAAACGTACAAAATTCTTATGGGGTTGGACAGGCTAGATGCAGGAAGATTGTTCCCGATGTTGGGGAAGTCCAGGACAAGGGGTCACAGCTTAAGGATAAGGGGGAAATCCTTTAAGACCGAGATGAGAAAAAACTTTTTCACACAGAGAGTGGTGAATCTCTGTAACTCTCTGCCACAGAGGGTAGTTGAGGCCAGTTCATTGGCTATATTTAAGAGGGAGTTAGATGTGGCCCTTGTGGCTAAAGGGGATCAGGGGGTATGGAGAGAAGGCAGGTACAGGATACTGAGTTGGATGATCAGCCATGATCATATTGAATGGCGGTGCAGGCTCGAAGGGCCGAATGGCCTCCTCCTGCACCTATTTTCTATGTATCTATGACTGGGAAAGGGTGTGAGGGCTGGGAAAGGGTGTGAGGGCTGGGGGCGGCGGGCGAGTGCTTGAGGGGCGGAGGGGTGTTGGAGCCGGAGTGGATTAATGGGGGGGGGGGGGGGGGGGGGGGTTGGGGGAAACGGATGGGATTCGCCACAGGCCTCCCCGCACCTACCTGCACCCTGTGCGATTTGACGAGGTGCATGCCGAGGGCCGGCGGGTTGGGCAGCACCTTGCCGCAGCCCGTCACCGTGCACAAGATGTTGGTCCGCACCTCCCGGCTCAGCTCGCTGACCGACGGCCGGATGAGTTGAGAGGCCGGCGGGCCGCCCGCCTGTTGTTGTTGTTGCGGTAGCGGCGGGGGCGACGAGCCGTTGGCCCGCTCGTGGCCTCCTCGCGCGCACGCTGCCGCCATCTTGCCGCGCCGCCCACCCGCTGCTCATTGGCCCAGGCCCGCCGCAAGTCCCGCACTCCGCCTGAAGGGCCCGTCTATCACACCATGAACCCCACCGCCCCTGTCAGGTTACCTGACCACAAATAATGTACAACCTTAAATATTACTCTGAGATTGTGCTTAATGAACAATTTATTGTATCAGTAAAGTTCGCTTAATTGTTTTCTATTTCAAACAAAACCAAAAACAATATTTCCCCCTTTTTTATCGTTAACAATTGTTTATTTTATTAAAATTATTCTGTTTGTTTATTGTTTCATCTATTGAATACTGTGTTTACAAACCTGTTGTGCTGCTGCTACTGCAAGTAAAATGGCATTGTTCCATTTCGGTAATAAGACAATAAACACTCTTGTTATCTTTGCTATTTTGGTGTGTTCAATAAGCGAGTTCGGTATTTCAACTGCGCATGCCCAGGTCATAGGTTACGAGATAAACATTCTCGGCAGCTGAGCTGCTGCGTGTATACAGATCTGCGTTTTATCCGCTGTCTGGATCGAACCCGGGTCTCCAGTGCTACAATTGCTACTGGAGTTTGATAATGTAGAACAAGTGCGAAGAACAAGAACAAAGGACATTTATGGTCACATACACCATTTCTGGTGTAGTGAAATTTGAGTTGCCATTTGCAGCACACCAATAAAAGTAAGACAACACATTAAAAAAGAATTGAACATCTATCTATCTATCTATCTATCTATCTATCTATCTATCTATCTATCTATCTATCTATCTATCTATCTATCTATCTATCTATCTATCTATCTATCTATCTATCTATCTATCTATCTATCTATCTATCTATCTATCTATCTATCTATCTATCTATCTATCTATCTATCTATCTATCTATCTATCTATCTATCTATCTATCTATCTATCTATCTATCTATCTATCTATCTATCTATCTATCTATCTATCTATCTATCTATCTATCTATCTATCTATCTATCTATCTATCTATCTATCTATCTATCTATCTATCTATCTATCTATCTATCTATCTATCTATCTATCTATCTATCTATCTATCTATCTATCTATCTATCTATCTATCTATCTATCTATCTATCTATCTACTATCTATCTATCTATCTATCTATCTATCTATCTATCTATCTATCTATCTATCTATCTATCTATCTATCTATCTATCTATCTATCTATCTATCTATCTATCTATCTATCTATCTATCTATCTATCTATCTATCTATCTATCTATCTATCTATCTATCTATCTATCTATCTATCTATCTATCTATCTATCTATCTATCTATCTATCTATCTATCTATCTATCTATCTATCTATCTATCTATCTATCTATCTATCTATCTATCTATCTATCTATCTATCTATCTATCTATCTATCTATCTATCTATCTATCTATCTATCTATCTATCTATCTATCTATCTATCTATCTATCTATCTATCTATCTATCTATCTATCTATCTATCTATCTATCTATCTATCTATCTATCTATCTATCTATCTATCTATCTATCTATCTATCTACTCTCTGTACGTCCAACGTTCTGCTTGACGACCCGCATTTGATACCGCCCCGCGCCCGCGCGGCGCGCGGAAACGCCGATATTTTTTACCGTTTCTAAAGAGGTTACGTTTATCTTTACGAATAGACGATCCTGATTAAATTTGGTCGTGTTTACGTACGCTTTTTAAAATAAAATACCTCTCCACCCCCCACCCCCAAACATTTCAAAATGTTTTAAAAAACAGCTGCCGTAGAATGTTAGTAAAGATTCCGTTGTGTGATGTCACAATGCACAATGGTCACAGATGTCCAATCGGAATGGATCCATTTACATATGCCTTTGCGGCGACCCAAGCCCCGGCCCCTCCCCCCCAACCCCCGCAGCATTGGGCATTGTGACATCACAAAACGGAACCTTCATTTACATTCTATTGCTGAGAGCTGTTTGTTTAACATTTTGAAATTTCCCCATTCCCTATCACCCCCACACACGCGGCGACGCCCTGCGACACGTGTGACAAATCGAAATGAATCCGTTTACATATGCCTTGGCAGCAGCCCCAGCCCCAGCCCCTCCCCCCAACCCCACAGCCTCTGATTACGTTTATCTTTACGAATAGACAACCCTGATTAAATTTGGTCGTTTTTTATGTACACTTTAAAAAATAAAATACTTCTCCCCCCCCACCCCCAAACATTTCAAAATGATTAAAAAAACAGCTCAGCCATAGAATGTTAGTAAAGATTCCGTTGTGTGATGTCACAATGCCCGATGCTAACAGATGTCCAATGGGAATGGATTCATTTAGATATGCCTTGGCAGCAGCCCCAGCCCCAGCCCCTCCCCCCCAACCCCACAGCCTGTGTCACGTGTGTGGCAATAGAGAAAGAGGATGGGGGTGATAGGGAATGGGTAACAGATGGACGGTCCCTACCCTCCTACTTCAACTCTCCTCCCCACTCTTCCCCCTCTCTCCTCCCCCCCTCCCTCCCCTCCCACACCCTCTCTTCCCCCTCCACCACCCCTCTTCACCCCCATCTCCCCTTCCCCTCTCTTGCACCACTCTCCGCTACCCCTCTGCCCCTCACTCACCACTCTTCCCCTCTCCCTCCCCCACCTCTATCCCTCCCCCTCCCTCTCTCCCTCTCTTCACCCTACTCCTCTCCCCTTCCCCTCATCCCCTCTCTCCACCTCTAACATCCCCTCCCCCCTTCCTGCCCTCCCCGCTCTCCTCCCACTCCCCACTCTCCTCCCCGTCCCTCTCCCCCACCCTGCTCTCTTCTCCCTCACCAATCTCTCCCCTTTCCTCCTCCCCCTCTCTCCTCCCTCCCCTCTTCTCTCCCCACCCGTCTCCCTCTCCCCCCTCCCCCCTCTTCTCTCCCAACCCCGTCGCCACCCTCCACCCTCCCCCACACCTCTCTACCCTTCTCCTCGCCTTACCCACCCCTCTCTCCTCCCCCTCTCCATCCCCTTCTCCTCACCCTCTCCCTCTCACCCCCTCCTCCTCCCACCCCCATTACTCTCTCCCACATCCCCCTTCCCTCTCTCACCCCGTCCCCTTCCCCCTACCCCGCTATCCCTCTTCAACCACTCCCCCTACACCTCTCCCCCTCCCTCTCTCCCCACTTCCACCACTCCCCTTACACCTCTCCATCTCCCTCCCCATTCTTCCACTTAACTCCCAAACCCATCCCCATGTCCCTCCACAACCCCCTCCCCCACCCCTCTCCCCCCCTCCCTTCTCTCTCACTCCCCACTCTTCCACTCTCCCTCCCCCACCTCTATCCCTCCCCCTCCTTCTCTCCCTCTCTTCCCCCTACTCATCTCCCCTTCCCCACATCCCCTCTCTCCACCTCTAACATCCCCTCCCCCCTCTCCCCCTTCCTGCCCTCCCCGCTCTCCTACCACTCTCCTTCCCCTCCCTCTCCCCCACCCTGCTCTCTTCTCCCTCACCAATTTCTCCCCTTTCCTCCTCCCCCTCTCCCCTCCCTCCCCCTCTCCTCTTCTCTCCCCACCCCGTCTCCCTCTGCCCTCTTCTCTCCCCATCCCGTCTTCCTCTCCACCCCTCCCCCCGCCTGTGTTTGGGGGGTGGTTAGTGTGAGTGTGATGCCGCAGCCCCCCCCTCCCGCAAACGCGCGTTGGGAAAACAGCCCGCCAACAGTCTCTCTGTCTTTAAGACAGAACTGCAGATGCTTGAAAATCCAAGGTACACAAAAAAATGCTTCATAACCTCAGCGGGTGCAGCAGCATCTATGTATCAAAAGAAATAGACAACGTTTCGTGAAAAACCGTCTGAGGATGGGTTTCCGCCAAAAGCATTGCCTATTTCCTTCACTCCATAGATGCTGCTGCACCCGCAGTGTTTCTCGAGTTTTATTGTGTGTACCAGTCTATCTGTCTCTCCCCTCTCTCTCTCTCTCTGCCCTTCTCTCTTAACAGCCCGCGACTCAACTCATGCACGCCTGCTCCAACCCACCCCCTTCACCTCTCTCCCCATCCTCTTCTTCCTCTCTCCACCCCTCTCCTCTCTCACCCTCCTCTCTCCCCACCTTCCTCACCCCCCTTCCTCTCAACCCTCCTCCTCCCCACCTCACAATTTTTTTTTCTAACATTAAATTTTCTCTCTCTGCACCACCTCCCCCCTCGAGACGTACCTGAGAGGTGAGGGCTATTCATCAGTGGATAGGGTGGAGATGGAATAAAAGAAGAACATTAAAATATTAATATAATATCAAGGGGTGTGATGAGTGTGTGTGTTTGTGGGTGCCAGATTCACACCCGCAACCCTGCTTTGGAGGTACAGACCCAACGGGTGGTTAGTGTGACGTCACAGCCCCCCGCCCCAAACGCACGTTCGGTGTCCAGACCCAACGGGTCTGCACTTGGTCTAGTATACTTTTAAAACTCTCTGGCTGCCGTCCGTCTGTACGTCTGTACGTCTGTACGTCCGTACGCCGCCTTTGATACCGCTCCACGCCCGCGCGGCGCGCGGAAACACCGATATTTTTTACCGTTTCTAAAGAGGTTACGTTTATCTTTACGAATAGACGATCCCGATTAAATTCGGTCGTGTTTATGTACGCTTTTTAAAATAAAATACCTCTCCCCCCCCCAAACCAAACATTTCAAAATGTTTAAAAAAACAGTTCAGCCGTAGAATGTTAGTAAAGATTCTGTTGTGTGATGTCACAATGCACAATGGTCACAGATGTCCAATCGGAATGGATCCATTTACATATGCCTTGGCAGCAGCCCCAGCCCCTCCCCCCCAACCCCCGCAGCATTGGGCATTGTGACATCACAAAACGGAACCTTCATTTACATTCTATTGCTGAGAGCTGTTTGTTTAACATTTTGAAATGTCCCCATTCCCTATCACCCCCACACACGTGGCGACGCCCTGCGACACGTGTGACAAATCGAAATGAATCCGTTTACATATGTCTTTGCAGCACCCACAGCCCAGTCTGAGGATGGGCTTCGACCCAAAGCGTTGCCTATTTCCTTCGCTCCATGGATGCTGCTGCACCCGCTGAGTTTCACCAGCTTTTTTTGGTGTACCAGTCTCTCTGTCTCTCCCCTCTCTGTCTCTCTCTGCCCTTCGCTCTTCACAGCCCGCAGCTCAACTCATGAACACCCGCTCAAACCCCCCCCCTTCACCTATCTCCCACATCCTCTCCTTCCTCTCTCCACACCCTCCCCTCTCTCCCCCTTCCTCTCCCCCCTTCCTCTCCCCCCTTCCTCTCCCCCCTTCCTCTCTCCCCCTTCCTCTCCCCCTTCCTCCTCCCCCTCTTCAATTTTTTTTAATTCTAACATTAAATTTTCTCTCTCTGCCCCCCCCCCTCTAGACGCACCTGAGAGCTGAGGGCTATTCGTCAATGGATAGGGTGGAGATGGGATAAAAGAAGCAAATTAAAAGGGTTGTGATGAGTGTGTGTGTTTGTGGGTGCCAGATTCCCACCCCGCAACCGTGCTTTGGAGGAAAGGGGGTGGTTAGTGTGACGCCACAGCACCCCCCCCCCCACCCGCAAACGCACGTTCGGTGTCCAGACCCAACGGGTCTGCACTTGGTCTCTCTCTCTCTCCCCCATTCTCTCTCTCCCCATTCTCTCCCTCACCTTTCTCTCTCTCACCTCTCTCTCTCCCTTCTCTCTCTCCCTTATCTCTCTCTCTCCATTCTCCCTCCCTTCTCTCTCTCTCTCTCTCTCCCTTCTCTCTCTCCCACTTCTCTCTCTCCTTTCACTCTCTCCCTTCTCTCTCTCCCTTCTCTCCCTCACAGCCCGCGACTCGACTCATGCACGCCCGCTCCAACCCCCCCCTTCACCTCTCTCCCCCATCCTCTCTTTCCTCTCTCCACCCCTCTCCTCTCTCCCCCTTCCTCTCCACCCTCCCTCTCCCTCTCCTCTTCTCTCCCCACCCCGTCTCCCTCTCCCCTCTTCTCTCCCCACCCCGTCTTCCTTCCCTCCCCACCCCCCCGAGTGTGTTTGGGGGTGGTTAGTGTGAGTTTGGGGGGTGGTTAGTGTGAGTGTGATGCCGCAGCCCACCCCCCCTCCCGCAAACGCGCGTTGGGAAAACAGCCCGCCAACAGTCTCTCTGTCTTTAAAATATTAATATAATATCAAGGGGTGTGATGAGTGTGTGTGTTTGCGGGTGCCAGATTCACACCCCGCAACCCTGCTTTGGAGGTACAGACCCAACGGGTGGTTAGTGTGACGTCACAGCCCCCCGCCCCAAACACATGTTCGGTGTCCAGACCCAACGGGTCTGCACTTGGTCTGCACTCCCCACTCTTCCCCTCTCCCTCCCCACCTCTCTCCCTCCACCCTCCCTCTCTCCCTCTCTTCCCCTACTCCTCTCCCCTTCCCCTCATCCCCTCCCCCCCTCTCCCCCCTTCCTGCCCTCCCCGCTCTCCTCCCACTCCAAACTCTCCTCACCCTCCCTCTCACCCACCCTGATCTTCTCTCCCTCCCCAATCTCTCCCCTTTCCTCCTCCCCCTCTCCCCTCCATCCCCCTCTTCCCTCCCTTCCCTCCCCTCTTCTCTCCCCACCCCGTCTCCTTCTCTCCCCCTCCCCTCCTCTCCCCAACCCCGTCTCCCTCTCCCCCACTCCCCCCGCCTGTGTGTTTGGGGGGTGGTTAGTGCGAGTGTGATGCCGCAGCCGCAGCCCCCCCCCCAAACGCAAGGTAAACAAAAAAATGAAGTATAAACTCAGCGGGTGCAGCAGCATCTTTGGATCGAAGGAAATAGGCAATGTTTCATAACAAAACACGTCTGAAGATGGGTTTCGGCCACAAACATTGCCTATTTCCTTCGCTCCATAGATGCTGCTGCACCCGCTGAATTTCACCACCTTTTTTGGGTGTACCAGTCTCTCTGTCTCTCCCCTCTCTCTCTCTCTCTCCCTTCTCTCTTCACAGCCCGCAGCTTAACTCATGAACACCAGCTCAAAACACCCCCCTTCACCTATCTCCAACATCCTTTCCTTACTCTCTCCACACCCTCCTCTCTATCCCCCTTCCTCGCACCCCTTCCTCTCTCCCCCTTCCTCTCCACCCTCCTCCTCCCCCTCTTCAAATTTTTTAAATTCTAACATTAAATTTTCACTCTCTGCCCCCCCCCTCTAGACGCACCTGAGAGGTGAGGGCTATTCGTCAGTGGATAGGGTGGAGATGGGATAAAAGAAGCAAATTAAAAAATTAAGATAATATCAAGGGTTGTTATGAGTGTGTGTGTTCGTGGGTGCCAGATTCCCACCCCGCAACCGTGCTTTGTAGCAAAGGGGGTGGTTACTGTGACGCCACAGCACCCCGCCCCCCCACCCGCAAACGCACGTTCGGTGTCCAGACCCAACGGGTCTGCACTTGGTCTAGTATATACTTTTAAAACTCTCTGGCTGTCGTCCGTCTGTACGTCTGTACGTCTGTACGTCCGTACGTCCAACGTTCTGCTTGACCTGTGCCGCCTTTGATACCGCCCCTGGCCCACACAGCGCGCAGAAAGGCCCATATTTTTTACCATTTCTAAAGAGATTACATTTATCTTTACGAATAGCCACTCCTGATTAAATTCGGTCCTGTTTATGTACACGTTTTTTAAATAAAATCCACCCCCCCCCACCCCCATGTGATTTTCTCCGATTGTCTCAGATTTTCTCCGAAAACGACGCCATCTTTTTTTCGCCGATTTCTCCGAAAACGACGCCATCTTTTTTTCGACAATTTTCTCCGATTTTTTCCGAAAACGACGCCATCTTTTTTTCGACGATTTTCACCCCGGGGTCTGAATCACGTTCGGGAACAACACCCCGGGGTGTCAAGCACTTTCGGGGACCAGACCCAACGGGTCTGCACTTGGTCTAGTTATTACTAAAAGTAAGATCTTGACCGCTTTTGACTCACTGCGATGTGATTTCCGAGAGAACGCCGCCACTTACAGCCGTCATCTTTGGCCACCTCGCTCAGAGGCCCCCTCCGCTGGACTGGACTGGAGGATTTTTCCCATCGATGAAAAACAGAGAGATATTAATGTTTTAAAATATGTCGCCATTCTCTCTGCTGCCCCCGCTGGCGGCAGGGGGGAGGGACTATAAAACCCGAAAATGTCGTGGCTCACTCAGTCTCTGCCAGACGAAGGAAGTGAGAGGACCACGGCTCTCTGAGCTGTGAATAACACTGAACGCACATCTACTCCACGGTGAGTCCCCGGGATGTGCTTTTCAGCAAATGTGTTTGTTGTTTGCGAAGTGTTTGCCCAATTGGGTTGGCTTTTTAAAGGGCTTTCAGCAAACGTGTTTTGTTGGCTTGCAAAGTGTTTTTGTCCAATTGGTTTGGCTTTTAAAGGGCTTGCTTGCAACAGTTTTCGGATGGATAAGCGTGAATAAACATTTTATTAGATCAGGACTGTGTTTAATTTCAAAATTGGCGCTCATTCTGTGATTTTCGCTTAGTTGCAAGATGGCGCCGATGACTTCATTTCCGGTTAGCGGCATGCTGCCGCTGAGTGCGTCATTTCCAGTTTGTGGCAAGAAGCGAGAGAATGACGACAAGAAGGCGCCGAGTGCAGGCGCCGTTGAATAATTCAAGAGAGCTGACTGCTCTGTCTATGGTGAGTGTGTTTGTTGATTGTTATTTAAAGCACGTTTATGCTTCAGCAGCAGCAGCCTCTACAGGAGGCTTTAAACATTCGTTTTACACACTGTATATTCCACATGTTCTGAAGTTACTCGGCATTTTAGTATTGGGTGAGTGTGTGTGAGTGAATATATATATATATATATATATATATATATATATATATATATATATGTGTGTGTGTGTGTGTGAGTCTGTGTGTGTGTGTGTGTATGTGAATGAGTGTGTGTGTGTGTGTGTCTGTGTGTGTGTGTGAATGAGTCTGTGTGTGTCTGTGTGAGTGTGTGTCTGTGTGAATGAGTGCGCGTGTGTGTGTGTGTGTGTCTGTGAATCAGTCTGTGTGTGTGTGTGTGTGTGAATGAGTCTGTGTGTGTGCGTGTGTGAATGAGTCTGTGTGTGTGTGTGTGTGTGTGAATGAGTCTGTGTGTGTGTGTCTGTGTGTGTGTGTGTGTGTGAATGAGTCTGTGTGTGTGTCTGTGTGAGTGTGTGTCTGTGTGAATGAGTGTGTGTGTGTGTGTGTGTGTGTGTGTGTGTGTGTGTGTGTGTGTGTGTGTGTGTGTGTGTGTGTGAGTGTCTGTGTGAGGTAGAGAGTGTGTGTGATCAACAAATAACAAATAGTATGAACTAGCACAACAGAAAGCCCCCCACCCCCCACTGGCCAGCAATATTGGAATTGGTGGAGAGGTGGAATATTGCGTTGGGTGACCAGCCCTCCCGTGTGATGCTGGGACCCAACGGGTCCCACTTAGTCTAGTTATTATATAAAACTCTCTGGCTGTCGTCCATCTGTACGTCTGTACGTCTGTACGTCCAACGTTCTGCTTGACGTCCTGCCTTTGATACCGCCCCGTGCCCTCGCGGCGCGCGGAAACGCCGATATTTTTTACCGTTTCTAAAGAGGTTACGTTTATCTTTACGAATAGACGATCCTGATTAAATTTGGTCGTGCTTACGTACGCTTTTTAAAATAAAATACCTCTCCCCCCCCCAAACCAAACATTTCAAAATGTTTTAAAAAACAGCTCAGCCATAGAATGTTAGTAAAGATTCCGTTGTGTGATGTCACAATGCACAATGGTCACAGATGTCCAATCGGAATGGATCCATTTACATATGCCTTGGCAGCAGCCCCAGCCCCAGCCCCTCCCCCGCACCCCCGCAGCACTGGGCATTGTGACATCACAAAACGGAACCTTCATTAACATTCTATTGCTGAGAGCTGTTTGTTTAACATTTTGAAATGTCCCCATTCCCTATCCCCCCCACACACGTGGCGACGCCCTGCGACACGTGTGACAAATCGAAATGAATCCGTTTACATATGCCTTGGCAGCAGCCCCAGCCCCTCCCCCCCAACCCCACAGCCTGTGTCGAAGGGTGTCGTCACGTGTGTGTGAATAGAGAAAGAGGATTGGGGGTGATAGGGAATGGGTAACAGATGGACTGTCCCTACCCCTCATGCCCTCTCTCCACCTCTAACATCCCCTCCCCCCCTCCCCCCTTCCTGCCCTCCCCGCTCTCCTCCCACTCCCCACTCTCCTCCCCGTCCCTCTCCCCCACCCTGCTCTCTTCTCCCTCACCAATCTCTCCCCTTTCCTCCTCCCCCTCTCCCTCCCTCCCTCCCCCCTTCTCTCCCCACCCCGTCTCCCTCTCCCCCCTCCCCCCCTCCCCTCTTCTCTCCCAACCCCGTCGCCACCCTCCACCCTCCCCCACACCTCTCTACCCTTCTCCTCTCCTTACCCACCCCTCTCTCCTCCCCCTCTCCATCCCCTTCTCCTCACCCCTCTCCCTCTCATCCCCTCCTCCTCCCACCCCCATTACTCTCAACCACATCCCCCTTCCCTCTCTCACCCCGTCCCCTTCCCCCTACCCCGCTATCCCTCTTCAACCACTCCCCCTACACCTCTCCCCCTCCCTCTCTCCCACTTCCACCACTCCCCCTACACCTCTCCATCTCCCTCCCCATTCTTCCACTTAACTCCCAAACCCATCCCCATCTCCCTCCACAACCCCCTCCCCCACCCCTCTCCCCCTCCCTTCTCTCTCACTCCCCACTCTTCCACTCTCCCACCCCCACCTCTATCCCTCCCCCCTCCTTCTCTCCCTCTCTTCCCCCTACTCCTCTCCCCTTCCCCTCATCCCCTCTCTCCACCTCTAACATCCCCTCCCCCCCTCCCCCCCTTCCTGCCCTCCCCGCTCTCCTACCACTCTCCTCCCCCTCCCTCTCCCCCACCCTGCTCTCTTCTCCCTCACCAATTTCTCCCCTTTCCTCCTCCCCCTCTCCCCTCCCTCCCCTCTCCTCTTCTCTCCCCACCCCGTCTCCCTCTCCCCTCTTCTCTCCCCACCCCGTCTTCCTCTCCACCCCTCCCCCGCCTGTGTTTGGGGGGTGGTTAGTGTGAGTGTGATGCCGCAGCCCCCCCTCCCGCAAACGCGCGTTGGTAAAACAGCCCGCCAACAGTCTCTCTGTCTTTAAGACAGAACTGCAGATGCTTGAAAATCAAAGGTACACAAAAAAAATGCTTCATAACCTCAGCGGGTGCAGCAGCATCTATGTATCAAAAGAAATAGACAACGTTTCGTGAAAACCCGTCTGAGGATGGGTTTCCGCCAAAAGCATTGCCTATTTCCTTCACTCGATAGATGCTGCTGCACCCGCAGTGTTTCTCGAGTTTTATTGTGTGTACCAGTCTATCTGTCTCTCCCGTCTCTCTCTCTGTCTGCCCTTCTCTCTTCACAGCCCGCGACTCAACTCATGCACGCCTGCTCCAACCCACCCCCTTCACCTCTCTCCCCATCCTCTCCTCTCTCACTCTCCTCTCTCCCCACCTTCCTCACCCCCCTTCCTCTCAACCCTCCTCCTCCTCCACCTCACAATCTTTTTTTCTAACATTAAATTTTCTCTCTCTGCACCACCCCCCCCCTCGAGACGTACCTGAGAGGTGAGGGCTATTCGTCAGTGGATAGGGTGGAGATGGAATAAAAGAAGAAAATTAAAATATTAATATAATATCAAGGGGTGTGATGAGTGTGTGTGTTTGTGGGTGCCAGATTCACACCCCGCAACCTGCTTTGGAGGTACAGACCCAACGGGTGGTTAGTGTGACGTCACAGCCCCCCGCCCCAAACGCACGTTCGGTGTCCAGACCCAACGGGTCTGCACTTGGTCTAGTATACTTTTAAAACTCTCTGGCTGCCGTCCGTCTGTACGTCTGTACGTCTGTACGTCTGTACGTACAATGTTCTGCTTGACCTGTCCCGCCTTTGATACCGCCCCGCGGCGCGCTGAAACGCCGATATTTTTTACCGTTTCTAAAGAGGTTACGTTTATCTTTACGAATAGACGATCCTGATTAAATTTGGTCGTGTTTACGTACGCTTTTTAAAATAAAATACCACTCACCCCCCCCCAAACCAAACATTTCAAAATGTTTTAAAAAAACAGCTCAGCCATAGAATGTTAGTAAAGATTCCATTGTGTGATGTCACAATGCACAGTGGTCACAGATGTCCAATCGGAATGGATCCATTTACATATGCCTTGGCAGCAGCCCCAGCCCCTCCCCCCAACCCCCGCAGCATTGGGCATTGTGACATCACAAAACGGAACCTTCATTTACATTCTATTGCTGAGAGCTGTTTGTTTAACATTTTGAAATGTCCCCATTCCCTATCGCCCCCACACACGTGGCGACGCCCTGCGACACGTGTGACAAATCGAAATGAATCCGTTTACATATGCCTGTGCAGCAGCAACAGCACCAGCCCCTCCCCCCCAACCACACAGCCTGTGTCGAAAGGCGTCGCCACGTGTGTGGGGGGGATAGGGAATGGGGAAATTTCAAAATGTTTAAAAAAACAGCTCTCAGCAATAGAATGTTAATGAAGGTTCCGTTTTGTGATGTCACAATGCCCAATGCTCAAAGATATCCAATCGAAATGAATCCGTTTACATATGCCTTGGCAGCAGCCCCAGCCCCTCCCCCCCACCCCCGCAGCCTGTGTCACGTGTGTGGCAATAGAGAAAGAGGATTGGGGGTGATAGGGAATGGGTAACAGATGGACTGTCCCTACCCCTCTTACTTCAACTCTCCCTCCCCACTCTTCCCCCTACTCCCCTCCCTCCCCTCCCTCCCTCCCACACCCTCTCTTCCCCCTCCACCACCCCTCTTCACCCCCATCTCCCCCCTACCCCTTCCCCTCTCTCTTGCACCACTCCCCGCTACCCCTCTGCCCCTCACTCACGACTCTTCCCCTCTCCCTCCCCCACCTCTATCCCTCCCCCTCCCTCTCTTCCCCCTACTCCTCTCCCCTTCCCCTCATCCCCTCTCTCCACCTCTAACATCCCCTCCCCCCCTCCTGCCCTCCCCGCTCTCCTCCCACTCCCCACTCTCCTCCCCGTCCCTCTCCCCCCACCCTGCTCTCTTCTCCCTCACCAATCTCTCCCCTTTCCTCCTCCCCCTCTCTCCTCCCTCCCATCCCTCCCCTCTTCTCTCCCCACCCCCGTCTCCCTCTCCCCCCTCCCCCCTCTTCTCTCCCAACCCCGTCGCCACCCTCCACCCTCCCCCACACCTCTCTACCCTTCTCCTCGCCTTACCCACCCCTCTCTCCTCCCCCTCTCCATCCCCTTCTCCTCACCCCTCTCCCTCTCATCCCCCTCCTCCTCCCACCCCCATTACTCTCTCCCACATCCCCCTTCCCTCTCTCACCGCGTCCCCTCCCCCCTACCCCGCTATCCCTCTTCACCCACCCCCCCCACACCTCTCCCCCTCCCTCTCTCCCACTTCCACCACTTCCCCTACACCTCTCCATCTCCCTCCCCATTCTTCCACTTAACTCCCAAACCATCCCCATCTCCCTCCACAACCCCCTCCCCCACCCCTCTCCCCCCTCCCTTCTCTCTCACTCCCCACTCTTCCACTCTCTCTCCCCCACCTCTATCCCTCCCCCCTCCTTCTCTCCCTCTCTTCCCCCTACTCCTCTCCCCTTCCCCTCATCCCCTCTCTCCACCTCTAACATCCCCTCTCCCCCCTTCCTGCCCTCCCCGCTCTCCTACCACTCTCCTCCCCCTCCCTCTCCCCCACCCTGCTCTCTTCTCCCTCACCAATTTCTCCCCTTTCCTCCTCCCCCTCTCCCCTCCCTCCCCCTCTCCTCTTCTCTCCCCACCCCGTCTCCCTCTCCCCTCTTCTCTCCCCACCCCGTCTTGCTCTCCACCCCTCCCCCCGCCTGTGTTTGGGGGGTGGTTAGTGTGAGTGTGATGCCGCAGCCCCCCCCACTCCCGCAAACGCGCGTTGGGAAAACAGCCCGCCAACAGTCTCTCTGTCTTTAAGACAGAACTGCAGATGCTTGAAAATCAAAGGTACACAAAAAAAATGCTTCATAACCTCAGCGGGTGCAGCAGCATCTATGTATCAAAAGAAATAGACAACGTTTCGTGAAAACCCGTCTGAGGATGGGTTTCCGCCAAAAGCATTGCCTATTTCCTTCACTCCATAGATGCTGCTGCACCCGCAGTGTTTCTCGAGTTTTATTGTGTGTACCAGTCTATCTGTCTCTCCCCTCTCTCTCTCTCTCTGCCCTTCTCTCTTCACAGCCCGCTGCTCGATTCATGCATGCATGCTCCAAACCCTCCCTCTTCACCTCTCTCCCCAATCCTCTCCTTCCTCTCTCCACCCCCTCCTCTCTTCCCATCCTCTCTCCCCCTCCTCTCCCACCCTTCCTCTCCCCCCTCCTCCTCCCCCTCTTCAATTAAAAAAAATATATAACATTACATTTTCTCTCTCTGCCCCCCCCCTCTAGACACACCTGAGAGGTGAGGGCTATGCGTCAGTGGATAGGGTGGAGATGGGATAAAAGAAGCAAATTAAAAAATTAAGATAATATCAAGGGTTGTGATGAGTGTGTGTGTTTGTGGGTGCCAGATTCCCACCCCGCAACCATGCTTTGGTGGAAAGGGGGTGGTTAGTGTGACGCCACAGCACCCACCCCCCCCCACCCACAAACGCACGTTCGGGGTCCCAGACCCAACGGGTCTGCACTTGGTCTAGTATACTTTTAAAACTCTCTGGCTGTCGTCCGTCTGTACGTCTGTACGTCCAACGTTCTGCTTGTCTGTACGTCCAACGTTCTGCTTGACCTGTACGCCGCCTTTGATACCGCCCCTGGCCCACACAGCGCGCGGAAAGGCCCATATTTTTACCATTTTCAAAGAGATGACATTTATCTTTACGAATAGGCACTCCTGATTAAATTCGGTCCTGTTTATGTACACGTTTTTTTAATAAAATCCATCCCCCCCCCCACCCCCATGTGATTTTCTCCGATTGTCTCCGATTTTCTCCGAAAACGACGCCATCTTTTTTTCGCCGATTTTCTCCGAAAACGACACCATCTTTTTTTCGCCGATTTTCTCCGATTTTTTCCGAAAACGACGCCATCTTTTTTTCGCAGATTTTCACCCCGGGGTCTGTATCACGTTCGGGAACAACACTCCGGGGTGTCAAGCACTTTCGGGGACCACACCCAACGGGTCTGCACCCCCACCCCCATGTGATTTTCTCCGATTGTCTCCGATTTTCTCCGAAAATGACGCCATCTTTTTTTCGCCGATTTTGTCAGAAAACGACGCCATCTTTTTTTCGCCGATTTTCTCCCAAAACGACGCCATCTTTTTTTTCCACGATTTTCAACCAAGGGTCTCAAGCACGTTCTGGAACAACACCCCGGGGTGTCAAGCACGTTCGGGAACAACACCCCGGGGTGTCAACCACTTTCGGGGACCAGACCCAATGGGTCTGCACTTGGTCTAGTATATTACTAAAACTCTCATCTTGACCACTTCCTGTCTGCGTTGTAATTAAATTTGAGCAAAAACGATCGCTGCTTAGTGTTGGGGAATGGGACCAGGCCTCCTGGGGAATGGGACCAGGCCTCGTGTGACTGGGACCGAACAGTCTAGTTGATCTTCATTTTCCCATCCACTAGTTGGAGAGTCTAGGACTAGAGGTCATAGCCTCAGATTTAAAGGGCATTCCTTTGGGAAGGAGATTAGGAGGAATTTCTTTAGTCAGAAATAAGGGGTTGCCCATTTAGTGCATTAGCATTTTTTGGTGCACTTGAATTGTGCATTTTTTGGTGCACTATTGGTGCACTTGAATTACAAATGTTGCTTGTGTGTGATTTCCATTCTATGTTGCCCAGTTTTGAACACTGTTAGGAGGTATTAATCACCTGTTAACTTCCTCAGTTGCTGGAAGACGTCAAGGAAAAACTCCGTGAAAAGGAAGAGGCACTGCTGGAAACGACACAACTTGTGGAAGTGCTGCAGGAAAAGCTTGAATGGAAGAATCGGGAGCTAGCGGTAAGGAAATCATTGTTTGCTGCTGTGGGAATCTCAATTCAATTTATTTGTCTTTTTGGACAAATTTGTCATTTGGACCCCTTGAGGTCCAAACGAAATGTCGTTTCTGCAGCCATACAATACAAAACGAAGAAGACCCGAGACACAACACAATTTACACATACATCCATCACAGCGCTGTGATGGAAGGCAAAAAAACGTATCTCTCCACTGCACTCCCCCCCCCCCCCGATGTCAGAGTCAAAGTCAAAGCCCCCCGGCGGGCGATGGTGATTATCCCGCAGCCATTAAAGCCACGCCGGGTGATGCAAGGTCGCGCTCCGGGTCTTGGTGTTAGAGCCCCGGCGCGCGCTCGCAAAGTCCGGTGGCCATTCCAAGCCGCGCGGGGGGATAAAGCCCCGCTCCAGGTGCTCTTCAACCCCGTAACTCGGGCGGGAGAAGTCGCCGCTGCGGAAGCCCCGAAAAGCGGTCTCCCACCAGGGACCCGCGGGCTTACGGTGTTGCCGTCCGCCAGACCCGCGGTTGTAGCCTCCGAATCTCCGGGGGTCGGGTAGCAGCAGCGCTCCACCACAGCTCCACCCGCTCCGGACTCGGCCAGCCCCATGACGGTGAGTAGTCCGCAGCTCCACGGGAGTCCCAGGTCGTTCCTGCTGGAGGCCGCTCCACGTTGCCCAGCCCCAACGACAACGGAGACCCGACAAAGAAAAGGTCGGGTCTCCCGTGCAGGGGAAAGATTTCAAAGTTTCCCCCCCCCACCCCCCACCCCCACCCCCCACACATACCCCGACAAAAATAATAATAAAAAACTACATAAAATCGAGACAAAAATAATAAAAAGACAGACGGACTGCAGAGGCCGCTGCAGATGAAAGTCGCGCCGCCCACTTTCTATTACAGGGAAAGATCTCTGCAACCAGCTAAGGGATTCTGTTGTAACTGGCAGTGAAATAAAAGTAGCAGGGAGCCTCTTGGAAATAAATCTGTAAATATGAAAAAATGTGAAGATTTTCTTTTGTATAAATCTTCCCATTCTTTTTTTCTAAATCAGCCCATCAACCCTTTTATGATGTGTTATAGTGCAGAATCACAGTTTATGTGGAGCCTTGCAACATTTTCATTCTGGTTATGACAGGTTGTTGGCATTGCTGATAATAGACAATAGGTGCAGGAGTAGGCCATTCGGCCCTTCGAGCCTGCACCGCCATTCAATGTGATCATGGCTGATCATCCCCAATCAGTACCCCGTTCCTGCCTTTTCCCGATATCCCCTGACTCCGCTATTTTTAAGAGCCCTATCTAGCTCTCTCTTGAAAGCATCCAGAGAACCTGCCTCCACCGCCCTCTGAGGCAGAGAATTCCACAGACTCACCACTCTCTGTGAGAAAAAGTGTTTCCTCGTCTCCGTTCTAAATGGCTTACTCCTTATTCTTAAACTGTGGCCCCTGGTTCTGGACTCCCCCAACATCGGGAACATGTTTCCTGCTTCTAGCATGTCCAAGCCCTTAACAATCATATGTTTCAATGAGATCCTCTCATCCTTCTAAACTCCAGGGTGTACAAGCCTAGCTGCTCCATTCTCTCAGCATATGACAGTCCCGCCATCCCGGGAATTAACCATGTAAACCTACGCTGCACTCCGTCAATAGCAAGAATGTCCTTCCTCAAATTAGGGGACCAAAACTGCACACAATACTCCAGGTCTGATCTGTGCCACCAATTTTTCTCAGCCGTGACCAAGAGCAGAAGAGATCTGCTATTTAAGATGCCAACAACACATGAACTTGATTATAATGCAACAGTGTCACTATTGATTTTACTTCGGAGTCACGTGAGTGACTACGTGAAGAACCCCGCCAGTGCGCCTGCGCGTCATTACGTCAGACGTCTTGATGCAAACGGACGTGAGGAGCAGAGCTCCAGTGGTTTGTAGTTTTTCAACTACGAGGTAAGTAAAAACTTTTTTCATGTTTTCCAGGTCCGTTTACTGTGGGTCTATGGGGATTTTTTCCACAGACGCCATGGGAAAAAACGGACAGGGGGAAGAGGCGAGCGACACAGCCGACAGAAAGTCGGGAAAGTCGGGAGTTAGAGACCAACCGCCTCTAAACCCCGGTACAGTCGCCAGCGGTGAGCATAGCGACTGTGGACCTGGGGCTGGTGAAAACACAGTCAGCGCCTGTTGGGCAAAAGACGAAGTTTAAATCCCAACGGCCCACGGAGGGAGTCCCAGGCAATGGAAATAGCTCCAGGGCTAGATACTGCTTACATCTGCTATCCATAATCTGATGGCCCCTAAAATTAAAGATTTGGATGATTTCTTGCATAAATATTTCATAATACAATCCACTTTAAAATAATTTTAATTAAAATATTTCTGTATTTCATTGGACATCTTAATTTGGATCTGATACTTATTTCATTCTAATTAAAATATGTAAATGCTGATTAAACATATTGCACTATACGAGGCTAATTCGACCAACGAGAGTGTTGTCCGATCGGAAGCAGCAAGGGAGTTGAATGTGTTCTTTGGTGTTTGGAGGAATTAGGGGTGACCTTATTCAAAATTCTAAACATCTCAATGGAGCATGACCGTGAAGATGTTGACATGTTTCCATTTGTGCGTGAGTCTTGAACATGTGGATAGACACAAAATACTGGAGTAACTCAGCGGGTCAGAGCAGCATCTCTGGAGAAAAGGAATAGGGGATGTTTTGGGTTGGAACCCTAGATACAAGATAAAGGGACACTGAGATGTGTAGCAATTTCCCATTGTGATGGGTGGTGAATCTCTGGAATTCTGTACCCTGAAAATTTGTTTAGGCTGAATTTTCTCCCCTTGTTCCATCCATTTGTTCAGAACAAATGTTGCTTGTTAGCTGCTACAAGCTTTCTTTTATTTGTGAATCGCTTTAGTCCTTGGTTCTTTTACACCCTTAAGCCTCTCATGGCTGCTTATAATTACTTGCAGCAATGCTGAATTGTTTCCGTAATTAGTTTATGATGACAACAGATGGTTCAAAATATTTTGCCTAGTATGATGATGTAATTAGAATCTGAGTTGTGCAGCACAGGAATGGGCCTTTCATCTTACCATGTCCATGCTGATTTTTGTTTCCCATCTACACTTATCTCATTTGCCTGCTTTATAAATGTCTCTTCTATGCTTTGCCTATTACGTGTTTGTCTAAAATTACTTTAAAAATGTTGTAATTGCATTTGATTCTGCCTCCTTTGGCAGCGAGTTCCAGATATAAAGCCCTCTCGGGGGAGAGAAATAAACTTTCCCTCAGATCGCCTTTACAACTCCCTCTTCTCACCTTAAACCTATGTTCTCTTGTTTTGTAACTCTACCATGGAAAAAAGATTTTGGCTCTCTACCCTGCCTCACATAATCTTACATACTTCTATCAGGACCCACCTTAACTTTCTCACTCCGGGGAAAAAGAGTCCCATCTATCCAGTTTCTCCCCATAACTAAAGTTCTCCAATCCAGGCAACATCCTTGTGAATTTTCTCTCCATTTTCTCCAAATCTATCGCTGATCAGACTGTAGAAGGGGCCCAACCTGAAACATCACCTTTCCATGTTACTGGAGATGCTGCGTTACTCCAGCACTTTGTGTCTGTTTTTGTAAACCAGCCTCTGCAGTTCATACATAGTGTGCTGACAGGAACTGCACACAATCCTTCAAGTTTTGCCTAACTCGTGTTTTGTAAAGTTGCAATAAAACATCCCAACTCTTATATTCTATACCCACAGCTACGACGGCAAACATGCCATATGCTTTCTTCACCAGTCTGTTGCCCTGCTAAATTTTGAGAACTTTGGATTTGGACCTCTAAGTCTCTATTCATCAACATTCATCAGTGCCCTGACCTAAGTCCTACAACCATTTTTACTTCCCAAATTCTATCTGCCTGTGCTCCGCCCAACTTTCCATCTCATCTATATCCTGCTGTAACCTTGGACAAACCTCCTTGCTCTCCATAAACCACAAATTTTCATGTCATCTGCAAGCTTACATCCTACATTGTGATCCAAGCTGTTATTACCAAACAACAGAAATCTCAGCTGTGATCCCCGTGGTATCACAATAATCACAGATTTCCCATCAGAAAAATATCCTTCCATCACTGCCTCCTATTTAGATCCAACTGGCTAGCCCACCTTGCATTGCATGTGCCCAAATCTTCTGCACTCACCTACCATGTGGGACCTGATGAAATGAATGCCCTGGTAATGTACTAAAATGATTAGTAGAATCCAGTTAAAGCTATCGCTCATTTTCCAAAATTATTATAAACCCCAACTAAAATATACTTTAATTGAATTCTTTAGTTAATTCAGTAATCTAATCATTTTATAACATTTAGCTCTGCATTAACATGCAGTTAAATTTCCAATTACATACTTTAGAGTGAGTTTTTATGAATACGCAAGTTTCACTGAAAGACTAGGAGGTTTATTTAACTCAGGCAAGTGGGGTAAATATAGATGGCATGATAGTCGGCACAGACATATTGGATGGAAAAGGGCATGTTTCTGTGTTGTACAACTCTTTGGACTATTTAGTAGTGAAAGGGAACACTGTTTTTAACCATCGTTTATTCCATCCATTACCTGATGTAAGTAAAATGAACCAAACTTCCTGATAACTTTTCAATGTGAAAGGATTTATTTTCCCTCTCTATTTACATTGGTAATTGCAAAGGTAAAACACTTACCTTTTTGTCCAAATGACCATGAATGACACAGGCTTCACTCAGTTTATTAATGGATTTGCAGGTTAAATGACAAATCTGCCTCTCCTGGAAAAAATACTGAAATAATATCAATACATAAATGAGTATTGGTATTAGTTGTCTCTGGAATACCAGTGATGTAAATTTAGCTTTGTTTCTGCAAGCTTTTAAAACTTAAAGCCACCAGCCAGCTGCAAGGTGTTTTAGCCCAGTCAGAAACTAACACCTTAACTTGGGGAAGCCACAAGTTAGCGATGGTCACTGGGGTCCAATCAATCTATATTTGTCTGTGTTCAATGCTGTCTTTCTGAATGACGTGTCTTCCTGTGGCACAAAACTGATTGAGGATGACTGGTTCTTTCCTGGCTGCTCTGATCCAGATTTGATCTCAGAACTGCAGGAACTGGAGGAGGAACTGGGGGATCTTCAGAGACGAGGACAGGATCAAGGATGGACAAAGCAGACCACGGCTGACCAAAAGCTTATGTGTATGTGCTCAGTCTGAAACTTTCAGTTTAAACTTTGATTTTATATATCTGTGGAAATTTAATGCTAGAGTTCACTCGACATTTTACGCTGTTATTAATTTTAAGCTTTGCCAAGGTTGAATAAAATATGTTTCTGTTTTGGGAGGGGGGGGGGAGGCAGCACAGTGGCACAGTGGTAGAGTTGCTGCCTTACAGCACCAGATTCCCGGGTTCGATCCTGACCAGGGGTGCTGTCTGTACCGAGTTTGTACGTTCTCCACGTGGCCATATGGGTTTTCTCCGGGTGCTACTGTTTCCTCCAACACTCCAAAGGCGTACAGGTTTGCAGGTTAATTGGCTTTGGTAAAACTTGTAAATTGTCCCTAGTGTGCAGGATAGTGTCCGGGGTGATCGCTGGTCGGCCTGGACTCATTGGGCCGAAGGGCCTGTTTCCTGCTGCATCTCGAAAGTCTAAAGCTTTCAGTAGTTTTGAGAATGGTAAATATATATTCAGAGTTGCTAAACTGAAAAAGCCTTCAACTCAATTTTCAGTGCCATTATAAGTTGGACTGAGATGGCTGGCCTCATACAATGAGAACGCATTATATCAAGCACATGTTCAATTTGTAATATTAAAAGTAAAATGACAAACAATAGAGACAGAAGTATACTTTTGGAAATCACTGACAAATCTGGAAAGTACAACAATATTTGTCATTTTACCGAATTTTCCCCTTTATATATAAACATTTGAATAGTTCAACATAAAGATCAGTTTTGGACATAATGGTCAAAAGGATGGCTTCTGGCATTGTGACAACCTGATCAATTTTAACTCCCAATTTTTATGTTTGGTGTTCATAATCATTGGGTTCCATCCAGTGTGCACAGTATTTCTGTCTCTGTTACTACCGATAATTTACGGATTTGTATTTTTCAAGGGAAGTATTTAAAATACATCAAAGCAAATTAGTAGAGCGTTCGTGAACTCATTTTAGCTTGATACCAAATAACTACATTTGGGAAATTTAAAGGGTTGATAATACAGCAACTTTGTTGTTCCGTGGTACAAATATATTGTGAATTCTTGTGCAAGGAAGTAAACGTTTCTATTATTATTTAGGATACTATTATTTATGAGGAAATAAAACTTTAAGTCACAAACAGAACATTTTTGTGTTTTATACCTTCTGGCCAAAGTACAGCAAGTGAAGATGTAAACTGAGCAATAGTTGAGCTGTGTGACTTCTCCAATACTTCCGATGTCAACAACTACTCCTTTGATGGTTGACCTGCCGCCAGTGTACAGATGACCACATTGGCAGCATATCTCCCCACAGCATCGATTGTCTTGTCTATTGACATCCATATTTTGTTGCATGCAACTGCATCTCTAATTTTCTGCACAACAATGTTGAAGTTGCTGTCAACATAAATTTTCTGTAATGGCTCGCTTGGTATATGAGCCTCTATGTATTTCTCTAAAAAACCTCTGAAAGGTTTGTTTTCCAATTTCCACTGTGGAATTCCAGCATCAATGAATGCCTTGCACAGATCACTTGAAAACTCAGATTTGCGACTGGAGCCAGCAGTAAATGTCGTGAGGAGACAAGCTTGGGTATTTCGCTTGGGTAGTCTACACCCCAGCGGTATCAACATTCTCTAATTGTATATAGTCTTCTCCCTCCTCCCCTTCCCAGCTCTCCTTCTAGTCCTACTGTCTCCGCCTCTTCCTTTCTTTTTCCCGCCCACCCACATCAGTCTGAAGAAGGGTCTCGTCCCGAAACATCGCCTATTCCTTTTCTCCATAGATGCTGCCTCACCTGCTGAGTTCCTCCAGCATTTTTTGTCCACCTTCGATTTTTCCAGCATCTGCAGTTCTTTCTTAACTAGATCTTGGAGAAGACTGAACCAGCAGGCAGTGGCACGAACGAATGAATGGCTGACTGTGGCGCCCCCGGTTTCGCCCCGGTGGTGGAAGTTTTCTTGTAAGTTATACTATGTTAACACGTTAATAATAAAATTAATATTAACGTGTTAACATAGAAAACGTCTGCTGAAGGTCATGACTTACAGGGCCAACGTCCAGAAAACTGATGGAGTTGTGTTGTTGCAGAAACAAATGGGTGCTTTGAATATTGATAAAGAAAGTCTTCAGAATGAGAATAAAGAACCTCACACATCTTTAAGTAGGTGGACTGCTGAGCACAGTCAACTGCAGGGGAAGGTGAATGAGAATGAACTCACAACACATCTTGTGCGGGATCAGGCACAGGCATTCGACACTGAAAATTATAGGCTTAAAGCAGAACTTGAAGAGATGAAGTCTGCATTTCAAAGTAAAGTTGGTGAATTTACAAGCCTTCAGGATCGATTGTCACAGAAAGAGGGGCTGATAACCTCATTAAACAAAGACGTAAATGATTTAAATGCTGCCACTGCGTAGCTTACATTGGAACTAGAAGAGATGTCATTGAATCAGCAAGCAAATTTACTGCAACAGCTCCAAGCCAAAACTTGAGCAGTTGGGCCAGATAATTTCAGGGTTGCAACATCAGGAGCAAGTTCTGGTGTGTGAAGCAGGTCAGCTCAAGCAGACTCTGCAAGAGAAAGATAAATCCCTGCAACAGCAGGGAGATGAGCCTGGACATCTCCAGAAGAAAGCTGCAGAACACCATGCTCTGGAAATGCAATCCATACAAAACATCAAACTTCCAAACTTCAAAGTCAAATCCAAGACTTGACCTTGAAAACTCACAAACTGAAGCACACCATCGAGGAGAGAGACTTGCTGCTGGCCTGAAAAGTGGAAGATTGTGTCAAACTCAGGACAGTCCATTCTGAAATGGACGACACCGTTTCACAACTTAAAGCGCAATTGGCAGCCGCCAGTTCTGAAGCTGAGAGGTTGAAATGTGTTATTAAGGAAAATAAATTGTCTCTCTCTCAAATAAAGGAGCACGCAGCAGCTTGCAAAGAGGAGGAGAGGCAGAGGCTTCTCTCCGAAGCTGATCGTATATCCACAGAGAAACAGAACCTGAACATTGCCTGTGAAAGTCTGAAGCATACACTGGATATCCTAACTCACGAGAAACAATAATATTCTCAACAGTTGGATTCACTGAAAAACTCCCAGATGGCACAGTTGTCAGAGTGGAAGACCAAGCACGACGAATTAAAGCACGAATATGAATCACTTTCGCAATCCAATGAAAATATTGGCGATGAGATGGATAAGATGAGGCAAATAGTTGAGACGGCAAGAAAAGAGAAACAGGAGGTGATGTTCAAGCTCAGCGATGTAGAAACCAAACGATAAAACATGGAGAGGCAGCTTGAGGAAGCTGGTGCCGAAAATGAAAAAATAAAGGACAAAATGAGAAAGTTTACAAAATCCAAACAGCAGCGAGTTCAGGAGGTTGAGGAAGAGATTGAAAGAATGAATAAATTGAGCAGGATACTAAATCTCAAGGTACTAAAGATGAAGCCATGACATTGCTCATTGATGGGACTTGTTCCTCAGGATGCATATGATGACTAAATATTTGTGATTTTATGTTATAATTTAAAAGATTCCAAGATAGACACAGCAAAGATATGTAATAATCTTGTTTTGCATTCATGTGTGTATAAAGATTGAGCACTATTTTCATTTTGCAGGAAAATGAAGAACTGGAAACCCTTCAGCAAGCAACACAGCAGGAGCGCACAGAGCAAGATCCGTCCTCCTGCAAGAATGAATTGGCTGAGCTAAGGTTTGGTTCTACTTGGACTGGGATATCAGTGCCATTTCTATTGTGCCATACCATCAAATGGGAATATCTCTTGATTCTTTGGCCAGCTAACTATGAAGTGTTGGTGATGGTAGCAAACACGGCAGTTAATATTTGTAGGGTGGTGTCGTTAAGCCACAAATTATTCAACTCCTTGACGAAGGAGAATCCGTCTGGTTAAAGGAGGAGGACATTCTGTTGCGAATGGCTGAACGGCTTCCTTTAGTTTGTTTTAGATTAGTTTAGTTTAGAGAGAATTGAAATCCAAGCTGACTATCAACACGCATTTGGGATTGTTTCAGTTCAATAGGCTCCCATATGGCATATCATCAGCCCCAGTGATTTTTCAAGGGTTTATGACACAAATTCTAGACGGAATTGAAGGTGTGGTGCGTTACTTGGATGACATCCTCATCTCAGCCCCTGGCAGGCAGACACATGATGAAAGGTTGGAAGTGGTACTCAAATGCCTTGAGACACACAATGTAAGAGTGAAGGCACAAAAGTGTGAGTTCTTTCAGAACTAGGTAGAGTACGTGAGTCATAAGATAGACAAGGATAGTCTACACCCAACCAAGGGTAAAGTCGATGTGATCAAGAACCCGCCCACTCCCAGAAACATATCTGAGATATGACCCTTTTTAGGATAAGTGCATTATTGTGGGAAGTTCGTGCCAAGTCTGTCCACCTGTTTACATCCCTTGAACGAGATCTTGAGAAAAGATGTACCATGGAAGTGGACACGTGAATGTGACCAAGCTTTCAAGTGATGTAAAGCTCAGTTGGCAGAGAGTACAATACTTGTTCATTACGATGTAAATAATCCAATTATGTTAGCATGTGATGGTTCACCATACGGTGTTGGTGCTGTGATCTCTCATGGGCTAGAAAATGGAGAGGAGAGGCCTATTGCATTTGCGTCTAGTACACTCAGTTACAAATAGAGCGAGAGGATCTTGCATATATTTTTGGCATTACGAAGGTTTCACAAATACTTGTATGGTAGAAGGTTTGTAATCGAGACAGATCACTAGCCGTTGAGAGCGATCCTAAATCCAAAAGCACACATACCAACTCTGGCAGCAGACAGAATGCAAAGATGGGCATTGATATTGTCTGCAATGCTGACGCCATATCGAGATTATCTTTGGAATCAGAGGTTACCCAAACGGAGAGAACGTGTTTTAATTCTCTCATGTAGATGAGTTACCTATCACTTCAGGGGACATTCGGAAGGCTACTCGCACTGACAGACTTTTGTCAAGAGTGCAGGAGTATGTTATAAATGGATGGCCAAACAAATTGCCGGATTCAGAGGCAGAATTGAAAACATTTTTTTTGTACGTAGGAATGAACTCTCAGTAGACCAAGAGTATGTCATGTGGGGAGTGAGAGTTGTAATCCCTGAAAGATACGGAGTAAAATTGCTCGGAGATCTTCATGATCAGCATTTGGGAATGTGTCTCAAAGAGTCTAGCTAGAAGCTATCTATGGTGGCCTGGTGCAGAGTTAGATGGACAACAATTGTTCATTGTGATTGATAGTCACTCCAAGTGGGTTGAGATATTTCCAATGAACAAAACAATAGACATTTTGCGAGAATTGTTTGCGTCCTATGGATTTCCAGAGGAAATTGTGTCTGATAACGGACCTCAATTCTGTTCACAAGAGTTTGCACAATTCATGAAAGGGAATGGTGTAAAACACACAAGGGTCACTCCATACCATTCCGCTTCAAATGGACCAGCAGAACGCACAGTGCAAATTTTGTAGTGTACATTAGTCAAACAACTGCTCGATTCAAATCCAAAGAAAAGACAGTTGCCTCTGTTTCACAAACTGGCTAACGAGATGATGAAATGCAGAGGAAGCATTGCTTGTAGTTGAATTGAGTCACTGAGTTCAATGTAGCGGCTTGTTTGCTAACATGGTAATAAAATGGCACATCCATTTTGCCCATCACTTTTAGCAACCTTGGAAAAATAAGATGTCATTAGTCTTTGGACGCACTAATGACATCTTATTCTTCCAAGGTTGTTAAAAGACACATGTTAGTTACTTTCGGCTTTAGACTTTAGAGATACAGCGTGGAAACAGGCCCTTCGTCCTACTGAGTCTGCGCCGACCAGCAATCATCCCGTACACTAGCGCAATCCTACACACTAGGGACAAATTACAATTTTAACCAAGCCAAATAGCCTACAAACCCTCATGTTTTTGGGATGCGGGAGGAAACCAGAATACCCGGAGGAAACCTATGCAGTAACAGGGAGAAGTTGCAAACTCCACACAAACAGCACCTACAGTCAGGATTGAACCTGGGTCTCTGGCGCTGTAAGGCAGCAATTCTGCCCCCACTGTTACTTGATAGAATCTGAAGAACCATGTGTACACAATGTGGGTGAAATTACAGAATTCTGCTTGGAGTAGCACTGAACGATTTATCCACTTAATGCTCCCCCCTTTCCTCTTTGACATGCACCTTTGAATTGTTTTTTAATAAATATATTATTTTTGAGGCTTTTTTACCACTTTTCAAGGGAATATAACCTAGGTCTTTCCTGTTCGGCTCTTCCTCCTCTTCCCCTGGCATTTTTGCTAGTTTCTATACCCTTGCTTCCTCCAATTCAAGAAATGGTCTTTCCTGTTCGGCTCCATCAAACCGCTTGTAGAGAAATCCACTGGCTGCAGAAAGCAGCTGCTTCAAAGTCCTTGGAGAAGATTCCTTGAAAGCCATATGTTCTTCCCAGCCCTTGGTATCTATGACATTTCATTGAGATGGTGGGGTTACTGTGTTACCGTTTATACTGCTGTTTTCTTTCCAGGCATGAACCTCTTCCTGTCAGACCAGCACCCAGGGAGCAAACCATTCAACTGGAATCAGACGAGGAATGTGAGGAGGCTTTGAAGATAGACCCCAGTGAACAGGTGGTGGTGGAACGGAAGGTGAGTATTGCTAATCAATTCTTCGTTTTCTAGTTTTAATCTAATTTTCTGACCTTTTACACTGTATCTTGCCCCTAACACCCCCACCCCAGTGAACAGGGCAACTCTGGAAATCTTGCTTCTATGTACTTACGAACAAAAAAAATTAGATATATAGTACACCGGTTTGGAGTGGGTGATTCAGGCAGACAACACAGAAAACCTGACCTGGTTTCTTTGTCCAGCCTCGAGGTCTGCATGTGGTGCCCCTCCCCTCACCTAGCAACTCCTCCTCTCCTGGGAGGCACGAGGTGTTTGAATTAGTCTCATGTTGCACTCACGCAAATCGTTTTTCAAATGCATATCTCTAATCTCTCTGTTTCTGTATTAAAGAGCGCAGTGAATACAAGCTAAGGTGTAAGCCAAATCTCGAAATAAATGTAATACATTTGGTTATCTCATCTTAACCAAAAGAAGATCTTAAATGTGGAAGACACCTTTCTAGGAATACAGAGAGCAAGAGAAAACAGCTGATGAAGGTTCATCTTTCCCCACCTTCATCATGCTGTATAGTGTAAGAATGGATACGTCACCCATCACCAAGGAATCCAAGACTAACCATGGAAGCACTGTCACTTTCTGATTGACTGCGACAGAGGATTGTTTAGAATCTAGACTTCCTGTCCAATAGTTCGCCAAGGAATCTATATTGCTTGTTTGCTCATAGAATAGTGCATTCATTTGGACCATAGTATTGAAGCTGCTACCACCCATTCGTACATTATAATGCAGATCTTTGTAACATGATAAGTAAATACAAATCTTCACATCTGTACCTTGGTATTTTACCAATTAGTTTAATTTTGAAAGAACTGATTAGTTGAGGTTCATAAGTGATTGGATAAGAATTAGGCCGTTTGGCCCATCAAGTCAACTCCGCCATTGAATCATGGCTGATCTATCTCTCCTTTGTAACCCCATTCTCCTGCCTTCTCCCCAGAACCTCTGACACCTGTATTAGGTTGATGTTAGTTAGCTATTGACCTCTGTTTCTGTTTTGCAGGTGAAGAGTCGAGTGCATTTCTTCAAGCGCTTCTTTACTGCTCGAATATGATGACTTCCCAGACCAGGTCACGCTACTTGGTCTTGGCGTACTTTGGGACACCACATTTGCTTGTTTTCATGTGCCTGGCGAGACTTTTGTAGACGCACTACAGATGGGAGTGACACCTATGTGTATATATGAAAGCTGTTAATGAGTTGAACACTGATCACAGGTGTATAATTGAATATTCTAATGTATGAAATGTGTTGTCCAAATCGTTTATGGTTCAGTGACATTGTAAACTGGGCTCAAAGTTGTGATTTGTGTTTTCATCTGCTATCAAAATCCAAAGATACTCTGCTTTAAACAGTTGTATCTTCTTCTTGTTCTTGCATTTGAGGCAGCAGAGGTTATGTAACGCCCTCCAGGCTCTGTAGCCCGTTCAATGTGCTGTTATCGAGGGCCGTGAGGTCCACCCCTCCACTAGAGGGGCGGAGGACAGCGCAGTCAAAAATGATGTGCTGCGCTGTTTGCTGGTCTGCTCCACACACGCAGGCTGCTGATGAATGCAGCCCCCAGCGATGCATGTTGGTGTTGAACCAGCCGACCCCTGTACGGATCCGGTTCAGGGCGACCCACTCTTTGCAGGGCAGGTCCGAGCCGAGTGGGGCTGTGGTGTTCGGTGCAACAGTGAATTGAGGAGGTCGCGAAGTCTGTTCCCAGCTGGTTCTCCAAGCTCCTAGTGTGTTGAAACCGGAGCCACAGAGGATAGCTACGAGACGGGAGAAGGGGCGACGAGATGACAGGCGTTGAGGTCCCAGTTGCTGTGAGTCCTGGGCGAGGTGGTGCAAAGGATGTTTGGCATTCGATGGGGCCTTGCACACCCGCCTGTGGGTAAAGTACTCTCTGCGAAGCTTGTCGGGTGCGATACCTGCGGGCACCGGCAGAAGATCTGTCGGAGTAGGACGCAGGCAGCCGGTGATGATCCACATGGTGTCGTCGAGGATAGCATCTAGCTTGCTAGTATGAGCGCTGTGGCACCATGCTGGGGCGGTGTACTCAGCGGCGCTGTACACGAGTGCAAGAGCACTGGTTCGGAGAGTAGATGCCCTGGCGCCCCACGACGATCCAGCCAAGCAATGCAGGAGGTACAATGCAGGATTTTCCAGCATCTGCAGTTCCTTCTTTAACAAAGCAATGCAGGAGGTTGTTCTGCTCCGAGACTTTAGCACGGAGAGCTTCAAGGAGTTGCTTGTAGGTCAGCTGCCGATCTAGTTTCACCCCAAGGTATGTAGGAAATGGGTTATAGGGCAGGGGTGACCTATTGAGGGTGACGGTTAGCTGGCGTTGAGCTTCCTTGTTGTTCAGGTGAAAGGCCGTTGTGGTGGTTTTTACCAGACTCAGTTTTAATCTCCAGGTCTTAAGGCAGCCCACGAAAAGTTCCATATCCACTGAAAGCACATCCTCCACGTTTGACCAACTCCTGTCCGAATGCAGTAGGGCCAGGTCATCTCCGTATCCATACTGGCGTGAGGTCGTGTGTGGCAGATCGCTGATAAAGAGATTGAAGAGCATGGGAGCCAGTACCGAGCCTTGGGGGACTCCGTTTCTTAGGCGTTGCAGTCGGCTAGATTGTCCGTCGCTGGTCTTGAGTACAAAACTGCAGTTGGCCAGGATGTTGGCAAGGAACCGCACTAAATGGCGGTCAGGAATGGTGTGGAGGAGCTTCAAGATCAGGCCCTGGTGCCACACTGTATCGTAGGCGGCGGTGAGGTCCACCAGTGTGACGCCCGCCTTGCGAACCTTTTCGAAACTGTCTTCGATGTCATTGATCAGCTTGACTATGTGGTGGGTAGTGCAGCATCCCGTACAAAAGCTTGTACAGGACACAGAGGAGTGAGATGGGCCGATAGTTCCTTGGGTCGTCCACACGCTTGTTTGGTTTTGGTAGCGCAATGACGGTGACTTTCCACCAGATCTTTGGAATGAACTGACCAAAGAGGGAAGAGGAGTAGAACTCACGGAGCAAGACCTGGCATTTAGGAACCGCAGTGTTTCAGGAATTCTGGGGGGGATGTTATCAGGACCCTGGGCTTTTCTGCATTTCAAATAAGTGATGACAGGAGAGAGTCCTGCAGAGGAAAAGGGTGCTGACAGGAGCCCATCAGCGCCTGGAGCTTTCCAAAGATTAGTGGTTTACTGTTTGACAGAACAAGTATGATTCTTCTCCGCGTCTTTGAAGTGGCCGTTGGCCAGGAGCTGGTGGGCGATGGAGTTGGCCGTGACAAGGCAATGCTTTGGGCGGGTACTTCGACTGGTGAGGTGATTGAAGGTCTTCCAAGCCAACCTACTGGAGTGTGTGAAGTCGATTCCTTGGACTGTCTCTTCCCACCGCTCTCTGTGCTTCTTGGTCGAAGCAGGTTGTCAGTTCCGTAGCCTTGGAGGCAGCCTCTTCGCCAGGTTCAGCGTCCAGGAATGCATCGTAGCATGCGTCACACTCTTTGTCCCATGTGGGGATGTACCGGCAATGATAGCCGCGAGGAATGGAACTCTTCACTGCCCTGATGAGGAGTTTGCAAAAGGCGGAGTAGGCTTTGTCCAGATTGGTGGAGGTGGGGTTGGGAAGGCTGTCGATCCAGAGGTCCGCCAGACTTGTGAACTGGTCCCACCTGGCCTTGCGGAAATTCCACCTCTTTGCAGGGTTGGTTGGGACCGGCTCGATGGGATTGTCCAGGATAATCAGAGATGGGTGATGTTGTGATTTCGGGAAGTGATCCAGGATGATACGGTGTGAGGATGGTCCATTCAGGTTTGCAAAAGCCAAGTCAGGGTTGGTAGTGGTTTTCCACCTGCTAGAGTGGAAGCTGTCCGGTTGTTATGGGTCGTACAGGAGTTGAACGGCAGTAGCTGAGGCTCAGTTATCTAGTGCAGCGACATCTGAGTTAGTTGAACGGTAGCCCCAGGTGCTGTGGCAGTTAAAGTCTCCGGTGTAGATGCAGGGCGGACCAAAGGTGGGGATGGAGTCTTTGTGGAGCCTGGTAGAAGGTGGCTTGTATACATTGATGACCGTGACACCTTCGACGTGCGTTGCTGCCCATTCCACGTCGGAGTCAGGAGGGGACACTGCAATCGCTTTCCATTTTGCTGTGTTCCTTACAAAAGTGGCAATCCCATGGGTGTCGCTCTCGGTGTAGGCGGCCCGGGTATAACCAGGGATCTTCAGATGGGAGCTATCACTTTTGTGAGTCTCTTGGAGCAGGATTGCAATGACTTTGTGGGTCTGTAGCAGATGTTCAATAATGGTGGTCTTGGCCTGGTGAGGTCTTGCGCATTCAGCTGCAGCAGGGTGATGCCATTCGGTTCGACATCTGTAGATGCCCACCCTAAAAAGGGCGCATGCTCCTGGTTGGTGCCGAGCTGCTGCGACTGAGGTCAGTTGACAGGGCTCACCACAGGGAGGTCGACAACATGAGCCCTATGTGTTATATAAAAGCTCTAAATGCAAAATTAGGTATATATTTGAGGTGTTTACCAATATTATTTAACTCTGCTACTTGGGAGTTAGGATGTCAGAGAGAGATTATATTGAGAGATTATATTTCTGCTTGGAAATGCATTTGTACATTTAAAGTGGTGCTGAAGATTTAAGGAAAGCACTGAATACATTAGAATATAATCTATCTATTACTCTCATATTAGTTATGTTGCCATTAGGGTACAATTTAGAACTGCACTTTTGGAAGTTATTTTGTTTGACAAAGTTTTTATTAAAAGTTACAATTCGTTTTGACTGTTTTATCACCTGTATTTATATTTGAGTGAAAATCACGACCAAAACATGTCCTGAAATTGTGTTACTTGTTTACTGCCATAATGTCACTGCCATAATGACTCTACCATAGTGGCTACCAAGGGTATTTAGCTGCACCTTGACCTGCTGCACTTCTACGGTAGCACAAGTATGCTGGCCACCAGCATAAAGATGTCGCACCCCAGCCACTCCGCCCCTCTCCCATCAGGCAAGAGGTATAGAAGTTTGTAAACACACACCTCCAGATTGAGAGACAGTTTCATTCCAGCTGTTATCAGGCAACTGAACCATCCTACCAACAATTAGAGAGCAGTCCTGAGATACTATCTACCTCATTGGAGATTCTTGGACTATCTTTAATCGGACCTTATCTTGCACTAAAGATTATTCACATTATTCCCTTTAACATCTGTACACTGTGGATGGCTCGATTGTAATCATGTATTGTCTTTCCGCTGACGAGTTTGCACGCAACAAAAGCTTTACAGATGACAATGAACTAAACTAACTAACTAACTGATATTCAGTTGGAACTTGACTCTCCACAATGGATGTAATCTTGGTACAGATAAGTTTCAAGCAAGTTGTGGGCATTGCACTTTAATTCAGTCTTTTAATTATTGTCCCGCTGAGTTATTAAATATATGGTTTTGCTGGCAAGGCATTGATTACATAGAACAACGAACATTACAGCACAGGACCTGGCTCTTCAGCCCACCGTCTGTGCTGAACATGATGCCAAGACATACCCTTATTAACCTGCATATAATTCATATCCCTCCAATCACTTTATAACCAAATGCTCATCTACAAGTCTCTTGCACAATTGTACCGGCCTGCGCCCCCAGCAAGCTCCAGGTGCTCCCACACATCTCCTTTAAACGTTACCCCTATCACCTTAAAGATGGGAGAGATAGATCAGCCATGATTGAATGGCGGAGTAGACTTGATGGGCTGAATGGCCTAATTCTACTCTTATTGCTTATGACCTTAAAGCTAAGAATTCTCTTATTTAATATTTTCACTCTTGGAAGTAGGTTCGGACTGTCTACCTCATCTATGTCTCTCACATAATTTTATTTACTTCTAACCAGTCACCCCACATCCTCTGACTTTCCAGAGAAAACAATCTAAGTGTCCAACCTTTCCCTGTAGCTAATGCCCTCTAATCCAGGCATTATTCTGGTAACCGCCTTTCCAAAGCCTCCAAATCCTTCTTGGAATGGGAAACCAGAACTGCAGGCAACACTGTAAATGAGAAATGAGTCTGAAGAATGATCTCAACCCAAAATGTTGTGTATTGCTTTTCCCTAGAGATGCTGCCTAACCCGCTGAGTTACTCCAGCTTTTTGAGTTTGACTCCAAATGCAGCATAACCAAAGTCCTATAAAGCTGCATCATGACTTCCAGACTCTTTTACCCAATGCCTGGGGTAGGAGATTGCAACCTTCACGAAGTCCACCCTGTTTCAACGAACGCAATGCACCTGGCGTGCACAAACAGAAGATCAAACATAACAAGTTGTCTAACAACTTTGGGCTGTGCACGCCATACGCACGAAGAAGATACTCAATGCCCTGACCTATGAAAACAAGCATACCATATGCCTTCATTTACTACACTAACCCATTGTAATGCCACTTGCAAGTTATAGACTTAGACCACAAAATCACTCTGTACATCAATGCTGTTAAGGCAGTCATGCCATTGATTGTAGAAACAAAGAACTGCAGATGCTGGTTAATACACAAAAGGACAAAGTGGTGGAGTAACTCAGCAGGTCAGGCAGCATCATCGTAGAACATGCACAGGTGACGTTTCAGTTTGAAATCCCGTTATTGGTGTACAAATCCTTGTGAATGTACCCTGTTTGTGCAGCAAGCTATATTCACAGAAGGCACCAAAATCCTTGGCATGTTGAAGAATCAAGAGGCCAGTGAAAATGAGGAAGTAAGAGGAGGGTGTTAATAATAAAAAGGTATTGTATAGGTTAATGAGTCCGAAACCTGATACATCTTAAACATCTGATCTATATCGCATTCTGAAAAATATGCAAGGGATCACTGGGGTGTGGTAGCTTTTTCCGGGTCTAAGTATTCAGAAGTATTTCATTAACCGTAACTTTTTCTGTGAAAGGGAAAGTGCCTTATAACTAGAGTCATCAAGTCTTGCAGCGGAGAAATGGCCTCTTCGGCCCAACCTATCCACACCGACCAACATGCCGCATCTGCACTGGTCTCACCTGCCTGCATTTTGCCCATATCCCTCTAAACTTGTCCTATCCATGAACCTGTCTAAATGTTTCTTAAATGTTGTGATAGCACCTGCTTCAACCACCTCCTCCGGCAACTTGTTCTATTCACCCACACAAAAAGCTGGAGTAACTCAGTGGGTCAGACAGCATCTCTGCAAAGAAGGAATAGTGACGCTTCGGGTCTGTAGAAGGGTCTCGACCTGAAAAGTCATCTATTCCTTTTCTCCAGTGACACTCTGACCCGCTGAGTTACTCCAGTTTTTTTGTGTGTATCTTAGGTTAGTTGGTTGATGGGTGAACGGGTGGAAGTGGGAGGTTAATAGGAATGTGGGGAGAATAAAAAATGGGGTTCATGTGTAAATGTTTGGCTGATCAGTGGTCCTACTCCTCAGTGCCCTACTTCCTGATTGTGTGTCCCTTTAACTTCATCATTAGTTCCCATTGGGAGCAACTTTCATCGAAAAGACTGTTTTCCTTTTTACTGGTACCATGCACTCTGTAAGCCTCAGATTTCTGACAACACTTGATCTTGCGATTCAACCAAGAATAATCCAAGGTAAATATTTAATTAAGTCGGGTGGTTCTGGGAGCACTTATCAAACTGTTGGTGGAAGTGAATGACTGGTACACATGTTGGATACTTTTTTCTTTGCACTGGCTGTAATTATTTAAATTTTTTTGTCTGAATTTGGATACCTCTGCCAAATGTAATTAAAGCGGGGTCTATGAATGACAATGTAGACAGAAAGAGAAGGAAATATGTAGTTTTAGTATCTTTGAGAGGGGAAACAGTCATGACAGGAATCATTGAATTAGAAAAGAAATAAACTTGATCTAGAAAATACCACCAAGATATTTTTAAAGAGTTCATGATCACCGTTTACTTAACAATTGTTGGCGGATTAAGTAAATGGCTGAAACTCTATGGCATAAGGTGTGAAGAATTTAGGTTAGTTTATTGTCGCGTGTACCGAGGTACAGGGATTGTTGCATGCTAATCAGTCAGCGGAAAGATGGTTAGTAAGTGGGGAAGAAAAACAATGAGTGTTTGTGAGGACAGACAGCACTAAATGAATGGTTACAGAGAATATTTGAAAAGGCTAATGGAATATTGTTCTTTTATCGTCATCTAAAGCAGAGGGAAAAGTTACCATTAACAAAGCTTGGTTTGCCATTGTTCGGTGTACTGTTCAGTATGTGCTTAGCATTAGGTGGAGATTTGTATTACTTTTGGAGCGAGTGTTCCCCATTCATCAGAATGATTATACTTCTGAAGAAGTATGATGAAGGGTCTCGACCCGAAAGGTCACCTATTCCTTCTCCAGAGATGCTGCCTGACCCGCTGAGTTATTCCAGCATTTTGTGCCTAATCTTTGATTATAATTTGTAAGCACAGGTTACATGGAGAAAACCTGTAGCCCTTAAAAAGAAACAGAAGGATTCTAGTGAGCAATTGGTGTTCAACATCCTTGAGGAATTGGAATGCGCTGACAAAGAAAATATTTCCTCTGGTTTCCAGAACAAGTTGTCACATGGAACTGGGGATACTAATTAGCCATTAGATTTGGAGATTATCCAGGTGTTTACAGAATTATGTGGATTGTTATGTTTAACTAAAGTGAGAACCAGTCTTCAAGAACAAACCCGTTAACAATTTAACTTCCACAGAAACTTGAAAGTTATTGACACCAGTAATTGGGTGTGGTACCAGGATAGACTCAAAGCGCTGGAGTAACTCAGCAGGTCAGGCGGCATCTCTGGAGAAAATGGATAGGTGATGTTTCAGGTCGGGACCCTTCATTGATCTGAGCTACTCCAGCACTTTGTGTCAATCTCTGGTGTAAACCAGCATCTGAAGTTCCTCCTTATTACAGATACAAAGTGCTGGAATTATTCAGTGGGTCAGGCAGCATCTCAAAAGAAAAAGGATAGGTGACGTTTTGGGTCGGGACCCTTCGTCACCTTATGATGTCCTTTTTTTCCAGAGATGCTGCTTGACTTACTGAGTTACTCCAGCACTTTGTGTCGTATCTTTGTTATAAGCCAGCATCTGCAAGGTGACAAATGAACGTTTGTGCCAATCACCCTAGTGATGAGGTCACTATAATCAACAATGAAGGAATGGACCAGACAGACTGTTGGCGAGGCCGCCATTGCTGGTGCCACACGGTGGATATTATATGCATAATAGTACATTGTAGATGAATGCAATGAAACCATACACAAGTACAACAGACTGATCGAAGAGAAATTACCAGTGTGCAGAATATAGTTTTTTCAGCAAGTTCCAGAGAACTGTCTAATATCTAATGAGGTATGTTGAGAGGATCGGTACTATATCTTAGATAGACAAAATATGCTGGAGTAACTCAGCGGGACAGGCAGTATCTCTGGAGAAAAGGAATGGGTAATGTTTCGGGTCGTGCCCCTTCTTCAGTACTATACCCCAGTTTGGGGAAGAACTGTTTTAGCAATTGGTGTACAAGAGAGAACCATAGTACCTATCCGGAATTGACTTTTATTCAATACAATGATAAAAGTCAGAAGCAGTTATCTTTGCGACCCTGCGAAACTTCCTCTAATATTTCCTAAAGCTCCTTTCTATCAATGCCCTTGTCATTTTATTCATGTTTCCGGAGGACACCTCAAGTTACTCTCTTAAAACCAGGTTCAAAGCCGTGACATAATATAAATAACCTACTATGTTCCGCTATCTTACATTTTAAAAATAAGATGCACCCGTCACAAATTAATCTTCTCCCGACTTGTTCGTTATGTTGACGAGAACGAGCGATTCCGAAATCGTTGTGTAGGGGCAGCGGTAACAAGGGCTCACTCGGTAACAGACCAGCTTGTACCATGTCCATTTCCTGCTTGATGCTTTCCTTTCTCCGTGTCTCCCCCAGGGCGCTGTCTCCGGCCATGGTGCTGAAACCTAGCCCTTGTGCCTTTGACTCGCCATGGTTTACAATTGAATCCATCTTTCTGACTCCTCAAAGTCAGTCCCACCACGTGTTTCAAATCAGAGTCATTTGTTTCAAAGTTTAATCACAGCTGGGCATTATTTAGTCCACGGCGCCCCCGGATACAATTGAATCGTTATCTCTGGAAACCATAGTTGCATTACGGATATCCTGTCTTTCAATACAAAAAGTGGTTGAAATGTTTGTTTCACCCATTTCCAGCAGCCGCAACATTGCAGCGACTGTGCTTTCCACTTATAAAGCGTTTAGACGTATAAAGTGCCGTGGGGTTCCCAGCGGATGCGAGAGGCGTCATTTAAATGTGCCATGTGCAGGGCTGCCAACATGGGGTGAGCGTTGGGAGTGAGAAATTGCGAGACCAAGCCCGAGGGAGCACAGCGACTGCCCTGGGGGGGGGGGGGTATGGAAATCAGATTCTATTCAAGCACTTACCCATGTTGACCAACCTGGGTCTCACTGCACACCTGGTACTACTCCTGACCCTGACTCCATTTGCATACCTTCTCTCATTCCTGACCCTCAGTCCAGCCTTACATCTGGCCCCCTATTCTACCCTGATCTTAGCTGCTTACCTGCTTAGGTTCCCAGTGCTGAACGCTCCCATTGTCCCAGCTTTGACTGCACACCTAGTACTATTCCAGACCTTGACTTTGGATGCACACTTGGCCTTGCTCCTAGCCCCTCTGCACTGACAATATATCTGGCCCACACGTAATACCCCATATCTGACCCCCTGGACTTAACCTATTATGTTCAATTCCATACGTGCTTAACTAATGCGGTAATCTTTTATGGGCACTTCTCAGACCAAATTTTGCATGACAAAATTTGCTACCTCCATTGGTTTTCTTGATATCTGTACTCACGTACTGCTTAAATACGTGGTAATCCACCTGCAACTGCTCGGACAGGAAGGCTCTGCAGAGGTTAGTGAGGGGAGCAGAGAAGATCATTGCCGTCTCCCTACCCTCGGTACAAGAACTGTTCCTGAGCCGCTGTCGGAAAAAAGCTCAGAGAATTGCTAAGGACAAACTGCACCCCCTCCACATACACCTGGATCTCCTGCCATCAGGCAAGAGATCTCGCAGCATCAAAGCCCGGACTTCAAGACTGCTAAACAGCTTCCTGCCATATGCTGTGAGGCTGCTAAACAGCCACTCTGTACTCACAGTCACCTGATTCTGCGGCTTGGCACGGACACTATAATAACTGGCACTGGCCACTTCAATAACTGGCACTGGCCACTCAAATCAGCCACCCCGGACATGTTTATGATTGGTCTTACTGTATTTTAACGTTGTTTTTATCTATTTTAACTTTATACTGTTCCATCAGGGACTGGATTGTTTTTAGTGTCATTATGTGTGAAATGTTTTAAACTTCATGTGCGATGCTCCGGTATTCCCTGGGAAACGTCTTTTCGTTTTGCACTGCACAACTGTTGCTTGCAAGATGACAATAAAGGAATTGAATTGAATTGAATCTAACATGCTAGTTACTTTGTCAAATAAGTCTTTCAATTGGTTGAATTTCTCATCCATAAAATTATACTCACTCAACTGTATAAGTATTCTGTTACCATTTCCTTCATTTTCCTAACAAACTGTCCTGAAGTCATTTTCACCTCCAATATTTTCAGTATTTTGCTGTCTTCCTCTCAGCTGGGACTTTTCCGAAATGCAAAGTCCAATAACTATATATTTAAGCAATAATATTCTATTTAATGTGATCTTGAGTACATAATATTTTCTGTGGTATTCATAACACAACAATGATAAAAAGATCTTTGTTTTGATTGCACCTACCAACATGCACACAATATTATATTACAGTTAATGTGTACCCAGGGCAATTTTGCTTTCCAATGCTCCCATTCCCAATTACTTTTACATTGAAGTGATTGAAATCCAAGTGAAGTTTAAATGGCGTCAGAAAAATAAAACCTCCGGAATGAATGATATTCATTACGTGATTGGTTGGAGTCAGTATCAGCACAAATACTATATTAAACTTTGAATCTTCAGATGTCCTGGTTCACACATTCCCCTGCAAGTATCTCTGTCACTCCTTTAAAATATGCCCCTTCTTTGAACATGCTGTTAAACATCGCATCTGAATCAGTTTCCATCTGATTACACTCATTGAGGATGTTCATCTACGTGTTCAATTAATAAAACAACGAGATTGAGGACATTTCTATCAACCTGTCAAAGGAATTTGGGGGGGGGGGTTAGAAATAGTCAGTGAGGTAAAGAAACATAATAGTTTAGTGGCAAATGACAATAGTGCTACCTTCCCAATATTTAACTGAAGGAAATAATGGGTTATCGGGCTGTACCTTGTGACAGACAGCCTGACACCTTGCATGTCATTTTAATATTACACTTATCCCATCCCTCTGGATATTCCGGATTAATAAATTAAGGTTTTGTCAACTAATTACAAATCAGGCTATTTACAAATCAATATCAGCCAACTCCGAAACACGAAGCGCTGAGCATTGGGATCCAGACATCACGGACACCTAGCCTCAGTTCCCCGCTCACATCTGGCAGTGCTCTCCATCTGAACCAGGTGCCATGGAGCGTTTTTGAAAGTGGGGGGGGGCTGAGCGATCACTGATCACTGGCCTTGGGGGACCCGGCGAGGGAGTGGAGTGACCGAGTGGGGGGAAGGTGTGGGAGGGGATGCCCCCCCCCTCCCAGGGTAGAGTTGTTTTGAAATTTGATGTATTAAAATCATGTTTTAGTGCATAGTAGAAGTATGAATTCAATGTTTTTTGTTTGAAGTATTTTTAAGAGGTAACTTTTTTCACACAAAGGGTGATGGGTGTATGAAACAAGCTGCCATAAGAGGTAGATGAGGCAGGGACTATTCTAACATTTAAGAAACAGTTCGAGTGATACATGGATAGGACAGGTTTGGAGGGATATGGACCAAAAGCAGGTAGTGTAGCTGGGACATGTTGGCAGATGTGGGCAAGTTGGGTTGAAGGGCCTGTTTTCACACATACAAAAACTGTTCAGAGACAGAGAGGGGGGGGGCTATAACTTTAGAGGGAAACTAAACTTGAAACAGCATTATGCTCGGACCAATTTTAAAAGTATGTGTATTTCCATTTGTGGGGTGGTTTTGTGGAATGGTCTTGACGAAACGATTAAACAAAGTATGAATATAATGCAATTTTAAAAAATGTACAAAAGATATATCTTTGAAAAGTACAGTAATGAGGAAGGAGAATGTAAATCTCACAGATGTTAATGGTGCTTGTTCTTTTCTTTTTTTGTTCTTTTTTTCTTAATAGCTTGATTGGAGTAGTTTTATTTGAATTGTCTGTTTAGTTTATTTTATTGAATTTTGCATTTGTTAATGGTGAAGAATGGGGGTAGGACTTGACAAGCATAGGCTTCTTCCTATCCCTTTTCGAACGAGTCTAATGTGTATTATGTTGAAATTGGCTTTTGATTTTTTAATTTATGTATGTACATATATGTTATGTATATGTGTATGTGTGTATATGTGTATATGTATGTATATATGTACATGTATATGTATGTATGTGTGTATGTATTTATGTATATATATATGTATATATATAATTTTCCTTTATTTATTATTCATTTTCATCTTTTCTTTTCTTCTTTTTTTAATCGTTCGAAATAAAAACATATCAAATCAAATCAAATCAAATTATACCTTCACCATGCGTGAATGCTTTAAAATCAAGTGGTCGAGTTTTATTGCTATATATACTCAAGCATAGAAACTTATAAAATATGTGCAGGAATAGGCCATTCGGCCCTTCAAGCCAGCACTGCCTTTCAATATGATCATGGCTGTTCATCTAAAATCAGTTTCCTGTTTTTTCCCCATATCCCATGATTTCGCTAGCCCCAAGAGCTAAATGTAACTCCCTCTTGAAAACATTCGGTGAATTAGCCTCCACTGCCTTCTGTGGCAGAGAATTCCACAGATTCACAACTCTCTGGGTGAAGAAGGTTTGTCCTCATCTCAGTCCTAAATAGCCCACCCCTTATTCTTAAACTGTGACCACTGGTTCTGGGGGACACGATTTCATGGCGGACACACACACACACACACACACGCGCACACACTCACCCACACACCCACCCACACACACCCACACACACACACCCACACACACCCACACACTCACCCACACACACCCACACACACACACACCCACACAGCGCCGGGCGCTGATCGGCTCACGAACGGGCCGACTCAGCCCTTAGAAAGCGTCTGATGAAGTCCGGATTACAAATGGGGGGAAATACATGGGGAGATTATCCCCCACCTCTGAAAGCAGTGGGGAGGGGGGGGGCGGGGCGCGACCCCCGTCCCTCCCAGGATTTCCACCCATGCTTGCACGGAGGCTGCTCCATGGCCGGAGCTGCAGCGAGTGACTCTCCAGCCCCGCAAATACTCGCCTGCCCCGGCTCCCCGTCTGCATCTGCACCCGCCGCTGCTTCTGCTGCCATCCCTCCCTCCGCCCGGCTGTCCAACACCCACAACCAGATTGCCCAGAACACAGCATCGCCTCGTCCAAAGCCGGAGATATTGAAACATATCTAGCCAAAAAAGTGGGGCGGCTGCAGCCCCCGCAAATCCTTAAATTCCGACTGCCGCTGGGAGCAGGACATGGCCTCACTTGCTGCGCTGGGTGACACACATTCACTGCCCGGTCCGTGTCTTTAAATACAAATTTGCATGGGGACATGCATTGGAGGTGTGTGACGGTTCAGTCAAGTGAGAATAACAGAGAATAAGAATGCTGCTGCCATGTCAACAGACGCGCACATAAGCAGTTGATATTAGTTTCGAAATTCTCGTTGATCACAGAATTTCTCACGACAGAGTGTGAGAAATTCTGTGATCAGCGTGAGAACGTGAGAATTGGGCGAACTGATAGAGTCTCACACTCAAAGCGTGAGAGTTGGCAGCTCTGGACATTAAAAGTGGCATCTCCTGCATGAACTGCCTGCTCTACCTGCATGCTTACTTTCAGTGACTGATGTACAAGCAGGGCCTATGAGAGGGTGGTGCAGGGGGTACATCGTACCCGGGCTCAGAGTCCAAAAGGGGGCTCGGGAGACAAAGGCCATTTCCTGAAATCTCAGAAAATGTTTGCATATATTTTGTGAAGATTAGCATTCACATTTTGTGTGAGCCTACATGGTTTTATATATTGTAATTCGTAGAATTACGGACCTAGCAGAGTCATCACTACTGATGGGTCTTACCTAATGCAGAAGGGGAGCACTAGGACCCAGCAGAGTCATCACTACTGATGGGTCTTACCTAATGCAGAAGGGGAGCACTAGGACCCAGCAGAGTCATCACTACTGATGTCTCTTCCATAAAGCAGGAGGGGAGCACTAGGACCCAGCAGAGTCATCACTACTGATGGGTCTTCCCTGTAGCAGGAGGGGAGCACTAGGACCCAGCAGAGTCATCACTACTGATGGGTCTTCCCTGTAGCAGGAGGGGAGCACTAGGACCCAGCAGAGTCATCACTACTGATGGGTCTTCCCTGTAGCAGGAGGGGAGCACTAGGACCCAGCAGAGTCATCACTACTGATGGGTCTTCCCTGTAGCAGGAGGGGAGCACTAGGACCCAGCAGACACAGACCACGTGCTGTCTGCATGGTGGAGGTTGTGGGCCTCGTGCTGCGCCTGGAACTCTGGTGAGGTGACGGCTCTGGCCCGCTGGTGGCCGGTGGAGAGGCGAGGGTCGGCGGAGTCGCTGGTGGAGGCCCGTGGGGAGCTGGAGTAGAGATACGGGCAGCAGCATCGGTGGCTTTCTGAAGACAGTGAAGGTCGGCGACAGTGGCTGTGGTGGCCCCGCCCGGGGAGGTGGTGAGAGTCGGCGGCTGCGGCAGTTTCAGTGGCCCGGGCCTGGGTGTGTTGGGTGTGTCAATGGGTGTGGGTGTGTCAATGGGTGTGGGTGTGTCAATGGGTGTGGGTGTGTCAATGGGTGTGGGTGTGTCAATGGGTGTGTGTGTGTCAATGGGTGTGGGTGTGTCAGTGGGTGTGGGTGTGTCAATGGGTGTGGGTGTGTCAATGTGTGTGTGTGTCAGTGGGTGTGGGTGTGGGTGTGTCAGTGGGTGGGTGTGTCAATGGGTGTGGGTGTGTCAGTGGGTGTGGGTGTGTCAATGGGTGTGGGTGTGTCAGTGGGTGTGGGTGTGTCAATGGGTGTGGGTGTGTGAATGGGTGTGTGTGTGTCAATGGGTGTGGGTGTGTCAATGGGTGTGGGTGTGTCAATGGGTGTGGGTGTGTGGGTGAGTGGGTGTGGGTGAGTGGGTTTAGGTGTGTTGGGTGGGTCAGTGGGTGTGAGTGAGTGAGTGGGTGTGTGTGGGTGGGTCTATGTGAGTGGGTGAGTGAGTGTGTGTTGGAGTGTGAGTGTTAGTGGGAGGGTGAATTTTGTAAATGCACAGTTAAAACCATTCGATCTGTTGAACTTGTAAACAGAGTATAGACTTGGTGACCTGTTTCCAGATGTTTGTGTTAGCGTAAGAATACTATTAACAATTCCAGCAACAGTAGCTTCTGCAGAGAGGTCATTTAGCAAACTCAAGCTGATTAAGAATTATTTAAGGTCTACAATGTCTCAGGAATGTCTTGTGGATTTGGCCAGGCTAAGTATTGAATCAAACATTGCCAGAACAATACATTTTTATGCTGTGATTCAAAAAATTTCACAAATAAGGCCAGGAAAGCTCTTTATTTAAAGTAAATAATTATGTCTTTTGATGATCTGATCTGCTTTGAAATACAAAAGGATGTTTTTGTGTGAATTCTTCCTCCTTATCTGTATTGTAGCATAAACAAAGATGTTCAAAACAAATGTGCTTTCTTCTTTCTGATCCTTTTATTTTATTTATATTGATCATGGAGGGAGTATAGGAGCATAAGGCCTCAAATGCAGAAAATCAACAGATCACTCCATTCCACCCCTCTCTCATCTTTCATACCCCCTTTTGCCTTACAGGTTACAGCTCATGGCATAAACCGGCTGTGGATAAAAACAGGATGACTAATGGAGAAGGGAAGGGGGCCCGAAAGAAACTTTGTACCCACTGATAAAATTCCTCTCAGAGGCCCCGTGTACAAGCACACCCAGGTCTCGTTGCACCTCCCTTTTTCCTAATCTGACACCATTCAGATAATAATCTGCCTTTCCGTTCTTGCCACCAAAGAGGATAACCTCACATTTATCCACATTATACTGCATCTGCCATGCATCTGCCCACTCACCCAACCAATCCAAGTCATCCTGCAGCATCAAAGCATCCTCATCGCAGCTCATACTGCCACTCAGCCTTGTGTCATCCGCAAACTTGGAGATGTCACATTCAATTATCTTGTCTAAATCATTTATATTGTAAATAACTTGGGTCCCAGCTCCGAGTTTTAGTCACTGCGTGCCATTCTGTAAAGGACCCGGTAATTCCTACTCTTTGCATTCTGTCTGCCAACCAGTTCTCTATTCATGTCAATACCCTATCCCCAATATCATTTGCTCTAATTTTGCATACTAATCTCTTGTGTGGGACCTTCAGAAATCCATGCTGGCTTTAACCGATCCTGTTACTGCTTTCCAGATGCGCTGCTATAACATCTTTAACATTCGACTCGAGCATCTTCCCCACTACTGGTCTATAATTCCCTGTTTTTAGGCTGTGAGCCAAGGTGCTTTTTTGTTTAAGTTTGTGACCCAAATCACGTAACTACCTGAATTTTTAACATATTGTGTAAAAATATTATAGAAATAATACCTGAATCTCGTCACGACCAAAACCTGCTTATTTTAAAAATATGAGGAAAAACCTCCAATTTTTGCGAGTAGTAATTGTCCAATCAAAGCACCTTTGACATTGAGATCGGACGCCAATTGACCATTCACTCGCTTTGTTTCATGGTCGCTAGGTAGCGAGCACTCTGGGATCATGGCTGCCTCCTAATTACATCAAAACAATAACAAGGTTTCCAAGGAATAAAGGTAATGCTAACCTTGCTGATAATTTTGTTTTAGAATTGATTTATCTTTGTAAAGTTATGATGTGAACTGTTAAATAAAAATGATAAATAGCAAATGTAGAGCTGGGGTTAGGATTAAGGTCAGTCAGTCAGTAGGAATGTTACAACATTTTGAGATTTTAAAAATCAAGCCTGTAGTTTATCCCATCAGATAAAGCATAAAAAGAACTTCAATTTGATACCTAATTGACTTTCATATCTTCAGTATTAAAAAAGTTGTGGTCATTTTCATACTCGGAAATTAGCATCTTGTTCCCTATCGCTTTTCCATTAATTTAACACAAAAGCTGTGATCGAGGACAGTCAATTGACATAAAAGCCCATAACTTTCTTAAAAATTAAGAGGACTAAATGAATGTTTCAGTTATTATAGATTGAAGCATTCTGAAAAAAATATGATGCGTCTTACTTGGATGGCCTGAAATTAAAGTATATAATTAGTTAATTACCTAATTAAGTAGCTAATTACAAAATTAACCGTTGTGACGGAAATAGTAATAAACACCCAGACTGCCTTAAAAATGAAAAAAATGTGATATTCTCAATATCAGAACTTTAATATTATTGTACTGTTAAAACAAATAGTAAATACTCAACAAAAAATCATATTCATCAGTGTCATCAAATCAATTCATCTAAACATCTATCCCATTCTTAAGAAAAGGCTAAAAATATATATATTTTTAAGCCAAAGTATCCAAATAACAAACTGATCCCATTCACACAAGAATTCATAATATAACATGATGTTTAAATCTCACTTTGTCATGAATTTCTATGCCAAATCGAAGGAATTGAATGTTTAATTGCCATAAATGTTACTCTGTTGGTTTATAACACTGCAGCAGGCAAGGGCTGTTTTGCACAGACATGTGTTCACAATCCACAAACATCCACTCAAGATAATCAAAATCATCATTTGTTGCACAATCGTGTCATAAGGACATCTAAATTATCTATATTTCGTGTTATTGTCTATCCAAGATCAATATTTGCACACTAAATGTCTGACTAAAAACTTCCACAGTACATAGTTTTTAGTCAGAGATTTGTGTTTTACACAAGATTCCAGCATCTGCAGTTCCTTGTTTCCCAGTTTGAAGTAGAGTTCCGACCCGAAATGTTGCCCATCCATGTCCTCCAGACATGGCTGAGCTACTCCAGGACTTTGTATTTTTATCATAATTACGTTTGTCATGCATATGTATTTAGCTGATATGAAGAAAAGTAGGAGATGTGATGAAGAAGTACAAGCTAATAGACATTCAAGGATATTTGGTAACTACAGGCTGAGATTGTCATAATAGATAAAGGGCAGCATGGTGGTGCAGCGGTAGAGTTGTTGCCTTACAATGCTAGACACCCGGTTTCGAACCTGACTACGGATGCTGTCTGTATTGAGTCTGTACGTGCTCCCCGTGATCTGCGTGGGTTTTCTCCGGGATCTCCGGTTTCCTCCCACACTCGAAAGATGTACAGGTTTGTGGGTTTATTGGCTTAGTATAATTGTAAATCGTCCCTTGTGTGCCTAGGATATCGTTAGTGTGCAGGGATCGCTGGTCGTTGCAGACTTGGTGGGCCGAAGGGCCTGTTTCCACACTGTACCTCTAACAAAACTAAAAAATAATTTGCTTATAAGCACCGAAACTGAATCAGCTGGAGAAAACCCACAGTCACAGGGAGAATGTGCAAACTCCGGACAGATGGCACCCAAAGTCAGGATCGAACCCGGGTCTCTGGCGCTGTAAGGCAGCAACTCTATTGCAATGTCCATGAAAAAACTCATTAAATGCCTCATAATCTTCCTCCTGCCTTAAATCTATGGTCTTTGGTTATAGCTAGTTCTGCTAATGGTAAAAGATTATCACTATATACCTTATGTATGACACTCATAATTTTATATACCCTTCTGGTGCCTTCTCTGCTCCACAGAAAACAGAACCAGTCTCTACAGTCTCCCTTCCTAGCTGAATACTCCATCCGAGGCAACATCCTGGTGAATATGCTTTGCACCCTCTCCAGTGCAAGTGCATCTTTCCTGAAATGTGGTGACTCGAGATGTGAATTGATTATTGTTCTGTTCAGTGTGGGGAATGATTAAAATTAAGGAGAATGAACATGAGGTAACCAACAACTTACTCTGATATTTACTTAACAGCTGCAACATAAAGCAGTTTAGCCATTCTTCTCTTTCATAACACAAAGCTTTGCTTGAAAACTTTGCAGTTCATGCCTGGCTGCATCTCATTCAATTAATAATGTCAACCTTTCAGAGATACCTTTCATACAATTGGGTTTGTGGGTTACTTGTACTATATTGTCATCAAAATATTTCAACATGAAAATCAATTCCTAATCAACCCAAACTTGAGATATCAGTCGCGTTAATCTATGACAATATAAAAGAAAACCTCATGTCAGTAACGGTAACTTAATTAACTACTTGAGCGATGTCAGAGGGAACATGAGAAGCATATGGAAAGAAAAGGGACAGTGATAGAGGAAAAACCTTTTCACCCTGAGAGTTATGAATCTGCGGAATTCTTTTCCTCAGAAGGCAGTGGAGGCCAATTCTCTGGATGCTTTCAAGAGAGAGTGATAGATAGAGCTCTCAAAGATGGCAGAGTCAGAGGATATCGTGAGAAGGCCAGAACTGGGTACTGATTGTGGATGATCAGCCGAATGGCCTACTCCTGCACCTATTGTCCATAAAGAATTTGTTTCAGTACATTGGAAGCAAATGGCATTGAACTATCTCCTTGTGGAAGTAGAATCCCAGCTCTAGTTTTTAGTTTAAGGGAAAAGTGCACAACCATTTTGTGACTATTTTAGTTGGCACAATGTCACAACTGTTGGAGTGGCAGCCTCACAGCACCAGGGACTCGGGTCTGATCCTGTCTGTGTGGAATTGACATGTTCTTTCTGTAACCATTCCTCTGGATGCTCTTGTTTATTCCCAGATCCCAAAGAAGTGCAGAATTGTACGTTAACTGGGCTCTGTAAATTGCCCCCTAGAGTTAAGACAGTGGATATAAAAATGGGATAACATAGAACTAGTGTGAATGGGTGATCAACGGTTGGCATGGACCCAGTGAGCCGATGGGCATGTTACCATGCTATATTTTTCAATCAATCAAGATACAAGGGTGCAAGTGGAATCTGATCAGCAAAAGAAGATGGGGAGTGAAATGGAGAGCCAGAGGGAGGATTGGTGTGTAGAAGGGAAAAGAGAAAGAAAAATGGGGGAACTGGTGCACTTCATTGTTGATGAAGTGCTTTATATGCAATCTTGCAAAAGGCATTCAGATTTCTTAAACTTGAGGAGACACCGTAGCAATGCAGCTTTGCCTCAGCTCTCGGGCTCCTCCTCTTCCTTTTTCCTTTCTTC
>CM075978.1:148439986-148502126 GCA_038087875.1 Malacoraja senta
ATGCCCTTCGTCTCTTTAATGACTTCCGCTTTCCAAGCCCCCACTCCCTCATCTTTACTATGGACGTTCAGTCACAGTACACCTCCATCTCCCACGAGGAAGCCCTCGGTTTTGGTTCTCGACCGCAGAACCATCCAATTTCCCTCGACTAACACTCTACTCCGCTAGCTGGTCCTCACCATCAACAAATTCTCCTTTGACTCCTCCCACTTCCTCCAAGTCCAAGGCCTAGCTATGGGCACCCGCATGGGCCCCCAGCTATACCAGCCTCTTTGTAGGGTATGTTGAACAATCCCTGTTCCAGGCGTACACTGGCCCTCTCCGCGAACTCAATCTCCATTACATTGATGACTGCATCGGTGCTACCTCCTGCACCCATGCAGAACTCATGGACTTCATCCACTTCACCACCAATTTTCATCTTGCACTCAAATTTACTTGGACCATCTCTGACACATCCCTCCGTTTTCTTGATCTCAGTCTCCATCACAAGAAATAGATTATTGACTGATGTCTATTACAAACCCACTGACTCCCACAACTATCTCGACTACACTTCTTCCCACCCTGCTTCCTGCAAACTCTTTCCCCTACTCGCGATTCCTCCGTCTACGCCACATCTGCGCCCAAGATGATGTGTTCCATACTAGAACATCCGAGATGTCCTCATTCTTTAGGGAGCGGGGCTTCCCCTCTCCCATCATAGAAGAGGCCCTCACTTGTGTCTCCTTGGTACCCTGCAGCTCTGCCCTTGCTCCGCTTCCCCCTAGTCGCAACAGAGACAGAGTCCCCTTAGTCCTTACCTTCCACCCCATCAGCCGTCACATACAACACATATTCCTGCAAAATTTCCGTCACCTCCAACGGGATCCCAACACTAGCCACATTTTCCCATCTCCACCCCTTTCCCCCTTCCGCAGACCGTTCCCTCCGCAACTCCCTGGTTAACTCATCCCTTCTCACCCTTCCCACCCCCTCCCCAGGTACCTTCCCCTGCAACCGCAAAAGATGCAACACCTATTGTTATACCTCCTCCGTCGACTGTCCAGGGACCTCGACAGTCCTTCAGGTTAGGCAGAGGTTCACTTCAACCTCCTCCAACCTCATCTACTGTAGCCGTTGTTGAAGATGTGGACTCTTCTACATCGGCGAGACCAAACGCAGACTGGGCGATCATTTCGCGGAACACCTTCGCTCAGCCCGCATGAACCAACATGATCTCCCGCTTGCTAGACACTTTAATTCTCCTTCCCATTCCTACATAGACCTTTCTGTCCTCGGTCTCCTCCATAGTCAGAGTGAGGCTAAACCCAAATTGGAGGAACAGCATCTCATATTTAGTTTGGGCAACTTACAGCCCAGTGGTATGAATATTGATCTCTCACTTCAGGTAGCCCCGGCATTCCCCCTCTCTATCCCTCCCCCACCCAGGTAGCACTAGCTTCTCATTTTCACCCTACAAATAGCTAACAATGGCCTGTTTTCTTTATCATCGTTACTTTTTTGCATATCTTTCACTCATTATTCCTAATCTCTCTCCATCATCACCGTCTATATCTTGTTTCCCTTATCCCTAACCAGTCAGAAGAAGGGTCTCGACCGGAAACGTCACCCATTCCTTCTCTCCAGAGATGCTGCCTGCCCCGCTGAATTACTCCAGCTTTTTGTGTCTATCTTCAGTTTAAACCAGCATCTGTAGTTCCTTCTTACACAGTGCTACCCTATAGATCTATTACAAGTTCTTGCAGCTGCCACCAAGTAACTATGACCATGGCAAAAAGCTTACATAGATATATACTGTGGTACAAGCTTCTAGCTACTGGACTGTGCTTAGAGCTTATCAATGAAAACTGTAATGGTGGGAAGAAGGTGGGGGAGTTCTCCAAGTGGTTGAGGGTAGACACGGTTGCCCAAAAATGGTAAGTGAAGCAGTCCCTGCAGGTTCTTTGTGCAAGGAGGTCACAGATAGGAGGTCAGTGCTCGGAAGGTCTGAGTTAGGAGTTCATGATTCATTATACAAATGCCTGTACTTTGGGAAGTATGCAATGCAGACAAATCCCCAAAAGACCAAGGTTTAATATGCCATTTCAACTCATCTTATCACAGACATGCTTTTTGTCCTACACATCACTGCCATCACCTTCTCTCCTACCATAACCTGCATCTCTCTTTCCTGTTCTGATGAAGGATCATGGGCTCAAAATGTTTAAGGTTTCTTTTCCCACAGATGCTATCTGATCTACTTGTCTTTTTTCATCCTTTTCTGGTTTTGGTTCAAATCCCAATACACCAATTGTTGGCTCCTATGGGCTGAAGATACAATAGATTAAATATTTTCTCCTTGTGAAGAGTTTGTGACCTCCCTAATGCAGCAGTGAGCTGTAAATTGTGTTATGTGGCTACCAGTTGCAACAATCTGCAAATGTTATTAACTTCTGGATGTGTACATCCAGCATCATTGGCAAAGGCACCATTTATTACTCTTTTTTAAAGTCTTGAGATGGTGGTAATGGGACTTAATGGTCTTAATTCACAGCATTTCTTCCACTGAAGGTACTGAGCGCTCTTGAGTAGAGTTGCATGACAATTAAGAAATATATGTTTTGATCTCAATGTTTTGCTTGCTTGGAAACGCTCCCATGAACCTGCTGCCCTCATCGTTCAAGATGGAAGAATCATGGCATTAGAAGGTACAGATGACTTGACAATAACTTTACTTCATAGATCGTCCCAATTTATACAGCACTATCTATGCTTTCACTATGCCCCAAAATATTTTTGAAATATATAATGGCAAGTGTTGGAACATGGGGAAGGCAAACTACAACAAATGAACATGTGATTATCTCTCATCTAACAAAGCTAAACCAGAAACAATGCATCAGGGTAACCCCAATTATTCTTCAAAATAGTGTCATAAAGTCAAACCAGAATATGGCATCACTTCTACTTTGAGAGAGAAGACATTAAACTCACATCAATACTACAACAAAGTGGTCTAGACGTTTGCTCGAATCTCTAGTGGCGAAAGATAGATTAATTTAGGCACAGAGGACTATCTTATTTAGTTTATTGTCACATGTACTTACTTAGACTTAGTTCCTCCCACACTGTTGAGTGCATTGGGCAGCAAGCTTTCGCCATTCTGTTCAGTCATGTGCAACGTCTTCCACCCTCGATAGGTTAGCGTCCTGGGCTTACAAATCTTTCTGGAATGTTCGCCTCCATGTGAGTTTTGGTCGGCCTCTTTTCCTTCTTCCGTCAGGTTGCCATGTCATTGCTATCTTAGGTGCACGTTCTCGTGACATTCTGAGTACATGTCCTGCAAATTTCATCCTGCGTACCTCTGTCCTGGCTGAGAGGACATGTAGAGGTACAGAAAAAGCTTTTGTTGCGTGCTAATGAGTCAGCGGAGAGACAATACATGATTACAATCGAGCCACCCAGTGTGCAGATACCTGATAAATCAGGAATCAGATATTTTTTGCAGTGTAGATGAATGAGATTACTTCATTGAAATACAAGACCCTAAAAGGGATTGAAAGAGTAGACATGGAGGTCATTTTAATTGGTGATGAAATTTAGAGCTAGGGGAGTAAAATCCAGATAGGTGATTGCTGGTCGGTGTGGACTCGATTGCTGAAGGGGCCTGTTTTCATGCCGCATCTCTAAGAGTTAAAACTAAATGTCAAAATCTCAATTATCCAGTTTTTCTGCTCAGAGACATGGTCATTAAATGTAAAGCAGTATGGAATGAAGTAGAGATGATTCATTGTTGCCATGGTTAATCTGTGGCATGTTCAACCATCTCAAGGAAATAAAAAGCCTCCAATCATCCCTCTTTCTCCCCCAATCTATAGTTCAACCTATTTCCTCCGCTAGGTTTGCTGTATTTCAAAAGCACATGGACAATGTATCAAAACTGGCTCGAGTCCTCCCTCAGTACAGTTTGAACACTTCTCTTGAGGAGCCATAACATTTTCTGCCCGTGATAAAGAAACCAGAGATCCAAGCAAGCACAATAATTTATTATCCAAAGGCTTATCATGCAAATACATTTCAATAATTTTAACAATACTTTAAAGTATAGTCAGAACAGAAGAGCCAAACTGGATTTCAGTTCAACCTCAAAAGTAGAAGGAAAATTAAGCATCACTTCTGCTCCAATTAATGTTTCAGACTGTATATAAAAAAGCTTTATCAAGGTGGTCCAGTTAGATTTTCATCAATAGAGACTTTATGTCCAATATCATAACTGATGCACAAAGTAATCCAAGCAGTGAACAAGGGAGGACCAGGGTCATTTCTTCAGCTTGTACAGTTAGTAATTTTTGCAAATTGCCTTCTAGCCAGGAATTAAAAAGACAAATTGTAGAGGTTCCATTTTAGATTGCTATCAGCACATTGAATGAACTGTGCTGAACTCAGCTGTTAATCTTATGGAAACTGAATAGCATCCTATTCAGTGCCAAGACTAGAAAGCATAGATAGCCACAGGACAAAAGTTCACAAAATCAGCATTTGCATGGCTTCCAACAAAAACTAAACACAAGAATCCCATTCAATATGGTAAAAAAAAAGTAAATCATGCCGAGCGTACCTTGCATGACAAGTTTGGAAATAGTAGATTCAAGTACTGATTAATTTTTGTTGAGATTCACTAACTAGTCAATGAATTATTCTATGTGTGGAAAATCTGCTATTTCACATTAAACTAAAAAATAAAGGCTTTTTATTTGGGGTGGGGTGGGGGTGGGCGGAGGGAATGTTTCCTAAAACACATTATTCTCTTAAACTGTCTGCTTTCTTTCTAATCACAAATTTGATCTGTGGACAATTACATTCCAACCCACAAATTCAGCGTTTGACAGCAGGCAGAATTGAAATGGCATGCAACCATTTATTCCCCCAAATCTACTGACTTAGAGTTTCTGTAAGCAGAAAATTCCATGGCAGTAAAGCTTTGATTGAATGTCACAATTCTCCCGTTATTGTTCAATATTTAAATATAAATTGTCCTAAGGCGCTGATACCAGTATGTTGAATTTCACAAGAATCGTGATTTGGAAGGATAGGGTGGTGGATGGACAGGTTGGTGTAAGAACATTTGCAAATACAGGTACATTCTCAGAAAAATAATAATTTCATACAGTGACAGCAAGGTCACTATGTCCCAGTGTGCTTTGAACTATTGAGGAACACACAAAAACACAAACTTTGCAATAGGGACCAAAAGCCAAGTTTGTATCCAGCAAGCTCCCATGAATGCCCGTCAAAATGATCAGGTTTTTGTTTAAAAAAGTGATGCTGATAAGTGAGGGGTTAGCTCGTCCACTGGGAATTATTCCCCAGTATTTCTCAAAAGAGCAGCCACGGGATCTTTTCCATTTGCTGAGCACAGATTCTGTTTATAGTTTTATTTAAAAGAAGGCACCCCAAACAATACACAACTTGCTAAGCATTGCACTGACATGTCAGCCTAGATTTTTGTGCTCAAGTCTTTAGAATGATTAGTGTGCTATGAACTACAAGGCAATCATTTAATTGAAGTTTATATCAGTAACAAATGTTACTCCTTTGGGGTGGGAATGATTTATGATGACAGGTCCTCGAACTTGGAACAAGCACTATTACGCACCCATAGTCTGAACAGTTATTTCAATGGGCTATTTACTACTAACCTCAAATACCACACTATCTTGCTTGTGCCAAGGGGAACCCAAGAGTAGGGAAAAAAACCTTGCCTTCAAATGAATAAACTGTTCCCACAAGAAACATTATGCCAGTAAAAAGGAATTTATGAACTGCTTTGCCCAGGTTATTAATTTCAAAATATTCACTATGCCACTTAATTCATGATGTGCAAAATTCTGGTTAACACACAGGGGCTATCAAAAGGCATATTACAACACAGGAGAACAGATTTTTCCATTGGAAACATACAAGTATTTACAGAATACCCTTGGACTTAAGGGGCTGATGAATTATGCCCAGCAGTCCTTTTGTCTGTTATCTTGAAATAATTTTTCCCCTTTTCTGGTATACTGCTGAACATGGTTGAAATGGGAACATCAGCAATCCCTTGAAAAACAAACATACAAAATTGCCATGTTTACTAACAGAATTATCGCATGTTTTATTATCAAACAAAAATATCAAATATTCTTCATTTTTTTAACCTATTGCTTTCAAATCAAACAGGCAAAAATAAATTTACAAGTGAAGCTTGAAATATTTTAAAATGAGCCTCAGCAACATGAAACTCAATATGCACAGCGATTCTGTATTAACTACGGTTGTGAAAAATGATTTTTGCGGTATTGAAAGTCAGTACTAGAGATTCCACATTAGTTTTATTACAAATGAAGGGTAAAAGAAAATAAACATACACGAGGTGATGAACGTAAGAATGTGATATACCTACCCAATTCTGGTAGTGCTCTCAATGACTCAAGAACATTTGGACTAGAAAATTTTGCCACACAACGGAATGGTTTATTTCTGTCTGATAAAATCTCTGTGCTGCGTTCATCCCTAAAGGCAGTTTGCAACTGATAGAAGAATACACAACATATTAGAAGTAGTTAACAAAACAGCTGGAAAATCAAAGCAGTGTTATATCTTTTACTTTTATGAAATATTTTCTCGATACTACACTGGGAGAAGAAAACTGTCCGATTCCTGTGGCTGGGCACCCATCAGCACCTTCCTGCTGATATTATTCTTGGTCAACACTGGTTTCAGCTGATCAAAGGCTTTTGAACAAAACATACACTAAAACAAAAGTGGGTACTGTACTAAAGTATATCAATATCAAAATATCATTCAGTACATACCCTGTAGTGAACCACCTCCAGTGTTGGTAGTGATCCTTCTCCAAATGCTGCCGTCGTTAATCTTTTGGCCTCTTCTTTCTCTCTGAGATGTTCTACAGTTATCCTCTCATCTTGTGCTAATTGGGGAAAGATTGGGGACAAAAATAAAAGAGCAAGTTAACGATTTCCAATAGTCAGACTTTTTCCAAGAGAAACAAGGACCGTAGCCAAAACATTTAACTCAACTTTTGTTGAAGAGATCCTTTAGAGTTAATGAAGGATCATAATGTACAAATCATTGGCTCCTTCAAACAAAAGGCCACTATCATTTTAGCACATATCTGGCGTGGAAAGATCTCCTAACATTTCACTGTTATTTTCCTCTAATCTGTGTAATAATGTATACTAATACATAAATGGCCCAAAGGCCAAGATCTCCACGGTGAATATTTGTAATTTTACAGCAAGATTAAAAGTTCCTCTTACCTGTTGAAAAATGAACACAAAGATTAAGTATAACTCGCATGCATTACTGACTCAACTATGTAGATGACATCGACTAAAATGTCCTGCACTCCCAACTACAAGATATTTCTCCACAACCAAAATTAAAAAATTTAAAAAACCCCAATCTGGAATACCAGCACAAGAACCTACAAATACTGGAGCACAGTCGTCCATCTCAGAATGTCAAAATACAATATTGAGCAATTACGAGGTTTTATTTTTGCTTCTCGGATAGGATAATTCTCAGGAATTCAGCACGGCAATGTTCCACTTTCAACACTTTAACTGCTGTTACAATGAGAATAATGTGCACAGAAACAATAAATAAAACAATACCAGAGTCCTGGCTGGAGTTTAGCTGTTGTAGAGGTTTCCTGTGATGTACAGATAGTGCCTGAAATGAAATTAAAGAGAATATAAAATACCTCTAACAAGTAATTTTAACAAATTAAAGCTTAAAGGTGCTTGAGAGGATATCGTTTGGAAGAGTTATTTAAAGAGTCAAATGTCAAAATGACCAGACTAAAGGTCATTTATCCACTAGGGCGTCACGCAGATGGCGCGCGAAGATTTAGTACATCCCAAAATCCTGGGGCGCCGCGCGCAACCGCGCTTCACTGCCTAAGTCACCACGCACGCATCATGTGCGCGGCACGACACGTAAATGCTGTCGCGTAACTTACGCGCAAATGACGCCCAAGTGGGACAGGCCCTTTAGGAATTTAATGGAGTGAGGTTTCTTATATTATAAATATGTTGAACAGATACTGTAGGCAACAGTAGCTTTAAAACAGGATTGTGTTAAACAGGGTAAATGATCCCTGAATTACACTATTACTGCTGCTACTGATCAGAATCAGTATAATCGGACAACAGATGCAATGTTTGACTCATTGTAACTGGGTGTTTTCTTTGGAGGAGTTGGGAAGGCAAAGAGGGGACATGAGTGGATTTTTAAAAAAATGTCAAGGCAAAGTAAATCAATCCAGCTCAAAATTATGGAACTTGCCATGGGAGAAAATAATGCTTTGCATTACCGGGTTAAATCTTTTAAAAGCGATATCTCGGAGGGAATACAAGCAATGACCTCGAAGATCCAACTCCTTGAGCATGTCGTGTTCAGTTGCAACAACCAGAGCCTATAAACACAATTAAGCCAATTTAAGAAAGGGCAACTTTTTGTTAAGCTTGCGCCCAACATATGAAGAACAAACCAAAGTCTAAAAATCAAACTCAAATTACAGTTCATGCCAAAATAGTATGACAAGTAGATAAATGGGATTCAGTCATATGAAAAATAGCTAGTTTCAATATACACTGAAACTGCCTTAACACATAAATTAAAGAAATAATTAAAATCATACTCAGAGGTTTGTACACCAACCCACTCAACTGATTGGACACCAATTGCAAGGAATAAATGTCGGTGCATTTGCTTTCTACAAAATGATTATCTGCACTTTAAGCATTGTTTCTCCATTGTTACCTTTTTATAATGTTAAACAGAAGAGTAAAGCATTTGTTACAAATCCGTTAAAAGGTCAGAAAGGTTAGAATATTTGGAATAAAATTATACTCAAATTTCATCTCCAAAGATAAGCAGCTAACTACTTCAATGAAAGAAAAAGAATTGTAAAAGGAACAGCTTGCTTATCTTTATTATCAAGTTTCATTCCCTGCAAGATAGGTTTAAAACATTGGAGAACAAAATACTAAATACTAAATGTCATTTCAAATTAAGATATCAAATTGCATTTATATCTTCAACAAACAAAACTGGCCCCACCACCTTTTTTAAATTCAACAACGTTTTAGATTGTCAAGGATGGTGCCTCATAAACAATGTCTCTTTGGCTTGTGTTCTTAGTGACTCAGGTGGAGACACCAGACCAGAGGTGTCACCATCTATGCCAGGAATGGCTAGTCAGGGCTATTGTATTTTCACGTCTCTGCCTAAGAACAGTAACACTTATTGGAGAACTCAACAGGACTGGTTCTGAAGGTTCCCCATCTTAACATCTCGGGCATTCCATAGATGACCACTGTCTCAAAACACAGATGATTCAATAGCATAAATCAATCAACAAGGTCCATCTTGGTGTATGGCAGTGAGTGATCAAATTGTTGCATTAGTAACCTACAGACCAGAGCTCAAATCCTACCATGCTAGCTTTAGGATTTAAATTCATGTGATTATCTAGAATTAAAAAGGTCAACAGCAATTTAAAAAAACAATAGCGTGGTCATGTTGGAAATCTGAAATAAGAACAGAGAATATTGAATCAGGCACCTTCTGCAGAGGGGGAAAGGTTGATATTTCAGGTCACTGACCTCCGTTTCAAAAGTGATGAACTGAAATGTTAAACTGTTTCGCACCACAAATAATGCTAGAGCTGCTGAATATTTCCAATTGTCTGCTTTTATTTCATAATTACAGCGGTATTTTGTATTTCTAAATTACTAATTGCAAGTTGTTGTTTTTTTAAATTCATGTTGATAACAGATCAAATTCCAGAGCCAAATTCAGAGACAATTCTAGGGGAGGTTGTCTCTGGATCTCTGGATTATTAACCCAGGCTTCATCATTACCAGTAATTTAAGTGCTACATCACTCCCATACACAATGCTGCATGGTGGAGCATATTGTACAACACTGATTGTGGCAAAAACAGGAAAGCAGACTATTATCTAAATTGTGGCCGATTAGGAAAAGGGGAGATGCAGCGAGACCTGGGTGTCATGGTACACCAGTCATTGAAAGTAGGCATGCAGGTGCAGCAGGCAGTGAAGAAAGCGAATGGTATGTTAGCTTTCATAGCAAAAGGATTTGAGTAAAGGAGCAGGGAGGTTCTACTGCAGTTGTACAGGGTCTTGGTGAGACCACACCTGGAGTATTGCGTACAGTTTTGGTCTCCAAATCTGAGGAAGGACATTATAGCCATAGAGGGAGTGCAGAGAAGGTTCACCAGACTGATTCCTGGGATGTCAGGACTTTCATATGAAGAAAGACTGGATAGACTTGGCTTATACTCGCTAGAATTTAGGAGATTGAGAGGGGATCTTATAGAAACGTACAAAATTCTTATGGGATTGGACAGGCTAGATGCAGGAAGATTGTTCCCGATGTTGGGGAAGTCCAGGACAAGGGGTCACAGCTTAAGGATAAGGGGGAAATCCTTTAAGACCAAGATGAGAAAAAACTTTTTCACACAGAGTGGTGAATCTCTGGAACTCTCTGCCACAGAGGGTAGTTGAGGCCAGTTCATTGGCTATATTTAAGACGGAGTTAGATGTGGCCCTTGTGGCTAAAGGGATCAGGGGGTATGGAGAGAAGGCAGGTACAGGATACTGAGTTGGATGATCAGCCATGATCATATTGAATGGCGGTGCAGGCTCGAAGGGCCGAATGGCCTACTCCTGCACCTATTTTCTATGTATCTATCTGTGTATCTATGATGACTAACCTGCTTTATTTCCGTAGGTCAGCAAGGTTATTGTGAAGATTGGATAAAGAACTGATAAGTCATTGATCTCCAATGGTAATTGTCTTTCCGCACATGCCGCCCAATCTGCTGAATATGCTCTATTTTTATAATTATTTGCAATGATGGCCAAAAACCTACCATTTAAAAAAAAATTCATATGGCTCAATTATGACCTTCAGACAATTCCTTCCTCAGGGAAAAGGTGCCATCTGCATCTTGTTTGCTCAACAAGTGACTTCAATTCAATAATGCAAAATACTTAAAACAGTTCAGCAAGCTGCTCAGTTCAAGGACAATTAGAGATTGGTAATGAATAAATTGCCAAGACACAAGGGCCTGAGCTATAGGGAGAGTGTGGGCAAGCTAGGACTTTATTTCTTGGCACGCTGGATTAGGGGTGATCTTATAGAGGTGTATAAAGCCATGAGCGGAATAGATAAGGTGAATGCACAGAGTCTTTTACCAGAGTTGAAGAATCAAAAACCAGATGACATAGTTTTAAGGTGATTGGGGAAAGATTTAATAAGAACCCGAGTGGCTCCCTTTTCCACACACATGAGGGTGGTGGGTATATGGATCAAACTGCAGGAGGAGGTAGTTGAGGCAGGCGCTATAACATAATTTAAGAAATATTTGGACAGGTACAAAGATAGCAAAGGTTTAGAGGGATATGGACCAAACGCTGGCAGGTAGGTCTAGTATAGATGGGCATTTTGATCGACGTGGGCATGTTGTGCACAAGGGCCAATTTTCGCAGTCTGACTGTGACTCCAAATACTGACCTTACCAGTAAGGCCCAGAAAATGAATCTTGGAGAAAGCTGTATAATTTGTAATCTACCATAAAGGCGTAAATTCTTTCAGAAAACGATGCAGAGATTGAACTTGGAATAACTGCTCTTCATGCCCCTACCTTTATTTGTTAGTATATTGAGAGGCATAAATGAGAAATTATACTGAAACAAAAATGGGAGTCAAAGCAGCAGATTCCAATGTAATCCAGTTTATAGGCAAAATACTTCTTACCTGAGAAACATACACTCTGAACTGTGCAGCAAGATTAGCCATGAAAACATAAGGAGTCTGTGGGTAGTAGACCGCAAATGAAGCTCTTTGCTGGTTAGGTGGGGAATGTCGTTTACCCCAAGCAATTCTGATCCAGACAGCGTCCCCATGTTCTACGATGGTAACCATGATCTAAGGAAGCCACAAAACGAAATTTATAAAACATATGATAAAACTAATACTTCACAAATATTAAGTAAACTAGCCAGCAAACTTAAATGAAAATGGACATGCAGTTTGCTAGATTGGAAAAAAAAGGTTGTTTTTTTAAAGCTCCATGCTTCCTACAAGGAAAATAACCCAATATCAAACATTAAAGCTTAGTTGATTTTCAATTCAATTGCAAAATCTCTTTTGAAAGTCACATTTGGATAAACCAGTAACATTGGATATTGATTAGGCAATCATCTTTTGCCACTTGGTATTATTACTAAATGCCAAATATTCTGTCAACGGGCACTGCAGTTCAAACTGAAATCTGAAGTGCTTCTAGAAAACAAACTGGCATTATCACATTGTTATTTGACGAAAACATTCCAACCAATCTGCACAGACCCAATTTGTGCATAGAGTAATGTGATAAATATTGTTTTATTAGGTGTTTTGCCATGTTGTTTGAAGGAGAAACATTGGCTTGGATACCAAGAACAATTCCTCCATTCTTCTGAGAAACAACAGTGTGGGATCTTTCCTGTCAACCCAATGAAACAGATGGCACCTCCAATAGCAAAACACCCCTTCCCCTCCAGCCTTGATTGGACTTGTTGCTGGAGCAGAACAATAACTTTCTGACTGAAATGCTAATATAAATCCATGTCACAATTTTCATTGCATCTTCGTGTAAATGGCAATGATAAACCAATATCAATAAATTCATCACCAAATTGCCACCAATCTCTGCCATCTCCCAATGCCATCCCTGTGATAAATAGAGTCCACAATCATGTACATCTCAAAGTTGATGGCCGAGCTCTGCAATGCAGCCAGGAAACTGCAAGTATTGATCGGAGGGCAGTGGAAATTCTGCTATTCTCCAGGAATTATGTGGGGGGAAAAAATCAGCCCAATGAAATTAAGACAGATCATTCCTCTTCCTGATGCAGTGAGTTCCCACTTTTGAATGTAGAGGAACAGCTTCAATGCAGAAAGGCAAGGATAGAGGTAATTTTCAATATAATTAAACAAGTTTGCTTTATATTTTAAAATGTTTAACAAAATTCATTTAAAAACTTTTTAAAAATAATTCCAGCAGTTTATTGGATTTTCATTTAAAAACATTCAGTTGATAATACAATCGATTTTGTTTCTCAATGTGGTGGACATTCTGTTAGAAGCATTTGAGGTCCTTGACAGTCTCACTGCCAATAGAATCCTGGGGATATGACATAGACATCTGTCAAGTTTTGTTTTCAGCTATTTTTGGGAGCATGCCAATGATCTCTCTTCTGTAGTCTGAAGAAGGGTCTCGACCCGAAACGTCACCCATTCCTTCTCTCCAGAGATGCTGCCTATCCCGCCGAGTTACTCCAGCATTCTTCAATTTAAACCAGCATATGCCGTTCTTTCCTACACATCTCTTCTGAAACCTGCCATATCTTAACCTGCCAGAATCTTAAAAGCATATCCCTGCACTGATGGCTTGGCATCACACAATGCTGTCAGGTTTGGGACAACTTTGGAGAACAAGGTACCACAAGCAGACCTAATTAAGCCCAGAACCGTAAAGCTCACAAGTGGCACAATAACTGATCTCCAATTTGTTAAGCTTTGCAACTTACATTTCTTATGAGCATTTTGAGATTTTTTTTAAACTTCTTTCTGAAGACGTCAAAGTCAAATAATGTTGCTTCTTCTACACCTGTAAAGGAAACAAGGAGTTCTGACTCGGCAACAGATAAGGAGCAGCTAAATGTAGTGAAAACACAAAGCCGTGGCTGAGTAAAAGATAATTTTCTCACCGTTTGAATTAAACATTTGATAGGTACCCCATCTTCTTTTTTGAGGATACCTACAATTATCTAAAAAGATAAACCAATCAGAAAAAATACAAAACATTGTGAAAAGAAAACATGGACATTTTAATCTTATTTTCTCTTTAATAAGTAACTTGCCATTTAAACAAGATTTTCAACATCCTATTTACTTACACTCTAGCCACAAGGGAATGAATTCCACTATTTCTCATCAAGTTTTACAAATGGATGCACAGCATTGAGTTTTAATGGTAGTCAATCAGTATGGTAAAATACACCAGTCATTGGCAGATTAAAAAAAAAAGAACTTGCACACCAAAGAACATCTGCAGTATAACTGACAACACAATCAAAGATCTTTCCCATTCTATCTTCTCCCCAGTCCCATCAGGGAGAAGATAGAGAAGCTTGGAAGTGCAACCACCACACTCAGGAACAGCTTCTTTCCCTCTGTTATCAGGCTTCTGAACGGTCCTTCCATAAGCGAAGGTGCAGTCCAATTCTTCTCTACCTCATTGCAAACATTGGACTTTTGTCTCTGGAAGTATTACGCTATAAAGCTGAGAACTATATTCTGCACTCTGTATCTTTCCCTTTCCCCCTTCCTATTGTACTTGTAGTAGCCATTTAGCTTAACTCGGTATGTTATAACTGCAATCATGTACCTTTAATTTATCTGCCTGTAATTATGTGGGCGGGATTTATGCTTAGTCTGGGGCGTGGTTTGTGGCTAGGATTCTGGCGCAGACTCCCTAGGAGCTAGTTTAGTTTGAAGAAGAATGGGGGAGAGGTCATAGCTTTCGACCATGCACGAGCATGACCACGATTGAATTGAAATGTACTTATACAAGGAGAAGATTGGATGAATATCTTACTGATTTTAGTACTACAATAAAGAAACTATTAATCAAGAGACTGTTTGGAAGTAGTTGGTAGGTCAGGACCGCACTCTAACTGGTGGGAGAATGGTTATAGAAACATAGAAAATAGGTGCAGGAGGAGGCCATTCGGCCCTTCGAGTCAGCACCGCCATTCAATGTGATCATGGCTGATCGTCGCCTATCAATAACCCGTGCCTGCCTTCTCCCCATATCCCTTGACTCCACTAGCCCCTAGAGCTCTATCTAACTCTCTCTTAAATCCATCCAGTGACTTGGCCTCCACTGCCCTGTGGCAGGGAATTCCATAAATTCACAACTCTCTGGGCGAAAAAGTTTTTTCTCACCTCAGTCTTAAATGACCTCCCCTTTCTTCTAAGACTGTGGCCCCTGGTTCTGGACTCGCCCAACATTCGGAACATTTTTCCTGCATCTAGCTTGTCCAGTACATTTATAATTTTATATGTTTCTATAAGATTCCCCTCATCCTTCTAAACTCCAGTGAATACAAGCCTAGTCTTTTCAATCTTTCCTCATATGACAGTCCCGCCATCCCAGGGATCAATCTCGTGAACCTACGCTGCACTGCCTCAATCACAAGGATGTCCTTCCTCAAATTAGGAGACCAAAACTGTACACAATCCTCCAGATGTGGTCTCACCAGAGCCCTATACAACTGCAGAAGAACCTCTTTACTCCTATACTGAAATCCTCTTGTTATGAAGGCCAACATTCCATTAGCTTTCTTCACTGCCTGCTGTACCTGCACGCCAACTTTCAGTGACCGGTGTACAAGGACGCCCAGGTCTCGCTGCACGTCCCCCTTACCTAACCTAACCCCATTGAGATAATAATCTGCCCTCTTTTTTTTGCCGCCAAAGTGGATAACCTCACATTTATCTATATTATACTGCATATGCCACGCATCTGCCCACTCACTCAACCTGTCCAGGTCACCCTGCAACCTCCTAACATCCTCTTCACAGCTCACACTGCCACCCAGCTTTGTGTCATCCGCAAACTTGCTAGTGTTGCTCCTAATTCCCTCTTCCGAATCACTAATATAAATGGTAAACAGTTGCGGCCCCAACACCGAGCCTTGCGGCACTCCACTGCCTGCCATTCTGAAAAGGACCCGTTCACTCCTACTCTTTGCTTCCGGTCTGCCAACCAATTTTCTATCCATGTCAACACCCTACCCCCAATACCATGTGCTCTAATTTTAGTCACCAGTCTTCCGTGCGGGACCTTATCAAAGGCTTACTGAAAGTCTAGATACACTTCATCCATTTTACTTGTCACATCCTCAAAAAATTCCAGAAGATTAGTCAAGCATGATTTCCCTTTCATAAATCCATGTTGACTTGGACTAATCCTTTTAGTGCTATCCAAATGCCCCATTATTACCTCTTTAATAATTGACTCCAGCATCTTTCCCACCACCGAAGTCAGGCTAACTGGTCTGTAATTCCGTTTTCTCTCTCGCTCCTTTCTTGAAAAGTGGGATAACATTAGCTACCCTCCAACCCACAGGAACTGATCCTGAATCTATTGAACATTGGAAAATGATCACCAATGCGTCCACTATTTCTAGAGCCACATCCCTGAGGACCCTGGGATGCAGACCATCAGGTCCAGGGAATTTATCATCCTTCAGTCCCATTAGCCTACCCAATACTATTTCTCGCCTAATGAAAATTTCTTTCAGTTCCTCTATCCCCTTAGATCCTTTGTCCTCCAGTACATCTGGGAGATTGTTTGTGTCTTCCTTAGTGAAGACAGATTCGAAGTACCTATTCAACTCTTCTGCCATTTCCTTGTTGCCCATAATAATTTCACCCGTGTCTGCCTTCAAGGGACCCACATTTGACTTTGCTACTCTTTTTCCCTTAACATATCTAAAGAAGCTTTTACTGTCCTTCTTTATATTCCTGGCCAGCTTCCCTTCGTACTTCATCTTTTCAGCCCATATTGCCGGTTTCGACGGCATTGAATGTCTCGTGGAGAGCTCGTGGGTTCTTCTGATCCCGTCTTCAATTAAAGTGACTAAAAGACTAAATCCTTGAAACTATATAAAAATCTGCCATTACAGTACTTGAGTTTGGCCTGATTGTATTGATGCATACATCTATCTGATTTGATCGGATGGCATGCAAAACAAAGCTTTTCACTGTTGTTCAGTATCATAATAATAATATATCCAACCCTAAACAAAAGCTGCCAGACTCTGGTGCCCCTAACAGCCATACACCAAGTTTTAATGCATTTTTAACAAAAACCCCTTTCACCATTAAACAAACTGTAATAACTTTTACTGTTTGCTCCCATTAATATACTTAAAACTCTGATCTTGTATGTGGATGCGTGTGTGTGTTTGTTTGTGTATAATCACATCTTCTCGAAAAATCTACGCAGTAACGATAACATTTTTATATATTCCTGGGCTGGACAGGGTCTCCGACGCTGCTGGGTCGGGTCTCCGATGCTGGGCTGGGTCTCCAACGCTGGGCTGCTTGGGGTCCCTCCGAAAATTGTGTTCGGTTGGAAACCTCCGCCGGCCATCCTCAGCTCTAGTAAAGACGCGATGGTGCAGGAAGGGGCGGACCATTCCGGTGAGTGACAGGGGAAGAGACTAATCCGCGCGGCGCTGAACGGCAGAAGAGATCGATCTGCGCACGTGCGGGTTTCAAGATTTTTTAAACCTCGCTAACTCTTACGACATTCAACCGATCGGAATGAAACGGTGCAATCGCAGCACAGGAGCACGGTGAGTAAACTGGCGAAAAATTGTAGCGTTACCACGAACTGTTTTTGCGCAAATAGAAAGACCGCACAAATCGGAAGATGACAAGATCAGAGTTTTAGTTATGTACTAGACCAAGTGGGACCCGTTGGTGGGGGGGGGCGGCGTCACACACACACAGTAACCACCCCCACACACTAACCACCCCTCACACACACATTATCCACCCCCATTGATATATTAATATTATTCATTGGCTCCTTTTACCCTATCCACTGACGCATAGCACCCAACTCGCAGGCGCGTCTAGAGAGGGAGGGGGGTAGAGACAGAGGGGGCAGAGACGGGGATAGGGGGGGGCAGAGACGGGGAGAGGGGGGGCAGAGACAGAGAGAGAAGGGCAGAGACAGAGAGAGAGGGGCAGAGACAGAGACGGGGAGGGCGGCCTTCAACTCGGCGAGCGGGGTGGACGCTGAGGGGGCGGGGCGGACAGCAACCAAAGGACAGCGAGTCGTGGGGGGGTGACTTCACTCGCAGCGCGTGAAACACAGCGCAGGCCGCGCTCAGCAGACCCATTGTGACATCAGCGAGGCCATCTCGTTTAGATTCAAAGTTATTTCAGATTTGTGAACATTTTGATTAATAACTCGAGAAATAATGCATGAATTTTTCAGATAAGACGATTTCGGAGTCCACGGGATAAATCTCTACCGGAATATGCAAAAATGTTACCGTTAGTGCGTCGTTTTTTCAAGAAGATGTGATTATACACACACACACACACACATCCAAGATCAGAGTTTTATAATTATAGAGATAGATGATAATCAAATTATAGTTCACCAGATTTATTATTTATATTTTAATACCTTCAGACTTAAACATTAACATTGGGATGCTTCCCAACATTCTTTAAACCACAACTGAATGCTGTGAATCTTTCCATCTTTTAAACATTAATAATTTTAATATTTGATAACACTTCATGCAGAACACAAAGCAGAATAACTGCCTCTGGCACGAGGGCAAACTGGAAAAAATACTAATTACAATGACATAGATTCAATTAGGCGATGATAAGGAAAGTAATACTTACAAATAATTTCTAAATCTGCTACTTGTGTGAGAGTTACTCCATTTTTCTAGAATAAAAGTCGAGACATGTATTAAAAAATTAAGTTCCATAAAATCTTTCACTGTTCTAGAAACAAATGAGCATACAACACACATCACCAGAAAAGGCAGCACAGTGGTACCACTGATAGAGCTGCTTCCACACACCACCAGCAAACCACCAGATTCAATCCTGACCTCGGGCGATGCACATGTTTTTTGACTAAGTGGGTTTACTGTGGGAGCTCCAGTTTTCTCACACATCCCAAAGTCGTGTTGGTTGTAGGTTAATTGGCCTCTAAAAATTGACCCTGATGTGCAGAGGGAGGATGAAAAAGTAGGAGATTATGGAAAGGGTGATCGATGGTTGGCGTGGGCTCGGTGTGCTGAAGGGCCTGTTTCCACGCTTTCACTAAACACACACTAAGGAGTGTGTTTAAAAAAACCACTCAAAATGTACAGATGGATGATTGCAAACAGCAGTTCTAAATTATTATTTTTATTTATTATTTTTTATTTTATTAGAAGTATTGTACATTACAGTAATCTCCAATAAACGTAAGTTTATACTTTTCTTGTACCACTTCTTATTTTAAACTTTAATAAGAGAAAAGGATAGGAAGAGTTAGTTAAGATAGTAAGTGAGTGATTGAAAGAGTGGTCCAGGAACACCCATATGGACCTAAACCACATGAAATCGTTTTTAAAAAAAGAGAAAAACCAAAAGGAGGAAAAAGAAAAAAGAAGATAAGATAGGACAATATGAAAGGGATGTACCTACTTCATATCTTTACTCACCCCTCGCCAGGTCCTGAAACCATTTATTATCAACATTTTATTGCACCCTATGTTTGTAATAAGTCGATAAATGGAGACCAAATCTTTTGGAATTGGTCTGGTTTACCTGCTAAGAGGAATTTCATATCTTCTAGGTGTAACAATTCCGACATATTAGAAATCCACATTGTTGTCGTTGGTGTGGGAGCGTTTTTCCAAAATTTCAGTATAAGTTTTTTTGCTGTTATTAAGCCATGTTCTAAATTATTTCAAATGCATTATTTGCCATAACAGCAATCACAGATCATTACTGGTTTCATTCAGTGAGGAAAGATCAATTCAGGACATAAATTCCTGGAACTGATGATTTACAGGCATGCATGTTCATTAACTCTTATTTCTGAATGTGTTCCTGCACCACTCCATCACGAGAAAATGAAAGAGGGGAAAATTAGAATGGTTGAACAGGTAAAGATTTCCCGCTCTTGCACAAATGACTATTGGTTGCTTTCTGCTTAATTTCTTTGCACATTGCCCTGACTGAGAAACCATTAAATCCAGAATTAATTTTTAAGGAGGAAATTGAACACTATTGCACCATATAGTGAACAGCTTGGTCCTGGTTAAGAATTAGTAAATCTAAAAATGTCTTTCAGTTTTAACTAACCTTAGCTTTAGTTTATCTAGAAATATTATTGTTTTCTTCTTTGTTTCTCCAAAGATGATGTTTCATAGTGAAGCATAATTTCATGGCTAACACAAGAAACGGCAAGCTGGAGTTTGGAGCAACAGCATTCACCTTCTCGAAGTAGAAACATAGAAAATAGGTGCAGGAGTAGGCCATTCGGCCCTTCGAGCCTGCACCGCCATTCAATATGATCATGGCTGATCAACCAACTCAGTATCTGGTTTCTCTCCATACCCCCTGATCCCTTTAGCCACAAGGGCCACATCTAACTCCCTCTTAAATATAGCCAATGAACTGGATCAGCAACCAACAATATTACACATTTGCAATGTTCTATTGAAGTCTGCTATGATTATTAAGTGGTATGTTATAATAACATACCACTTAATAGTCATAGCAGACTTCAAAACACAGTACCTCCATTCTGACATTGTCCAGACCATGCAAGTCTGTCATTCTCAGTCACTTGAATAGATTCTAAAGATTCACAAGTGCTGTTGAAATTTTTTAGATGAAAGCGTAAAGAATGAGAATGACAATAGCCTATAGTTGTTTGTCAGCTGTAGAAATCCAACTTATCCGTCTTGCAACAGAATATCATTCATTATCCACCATCAAGCCACTTTGTACAATACCTTGCAAAGTGCAGCTAACTGCAAAATTAGGTCTTTTCTCGTGTTTCTGTTGAAGTCCATGCTTTGAAGTTGTCTTTCAGAAAAAACATCCCAGGATTTCAACAAGTTGGGGAAATCAACCATTCGAAACCTCGAAAGCACCTTAACCATGTATTCCGACCCATCCATCTCCAGAACCTTTATGACAAAACATTTACAAAATAAAATCAATTAAGATGTAAGAAAGCAAACGGACTTACATTGTGTGCCAAGTGTTACTCTATCGTAGAGGCAATCTCTCCAAATTGTCAGGCAGTTATGCTTAGGTTTATTAGATGAGTTTATTATTATTGTCACATGTACCAAGCTACAGTAAAAAGCTTTTTATGTTCGGTGCTATCCAGTCAACAAGACAATTATACATGATTACAATCAAGCCACCCAGTGTACAGATACAGGATAACGGGTATACTATTTAGCACTAGTAAAAGTCTGATTAAAGACAGCTCAAACACCACTAGTGAAGTAGTTGGTAGGTCAGGACCGCACTCTAACTGGTGGGAGAATGGTTATAGAAACATGGAAAATAGGTGCAGGAGTAGGCCATTCCACCTTTTGAGCCAGCACCACCATTCAATGTCCACAATCAGTACCCCATTCCTGCCTCCCCATATTCCTTGATTCTGCTAGCCCTAAGAGCTCTACCTCACTCTCTTTTGAATGCATCCAGTGAATTCTGAGGCAGAGAATTCCACAAATTCAAAAAAGTTTTCCTCATCTCAGTTCTAAATGGCCTACCCCTTATTCTTAAACTGTGGTCCCTAGTTCTAGACTCCCCCAACATCGGGAACATGTTTACTGCATCGAGCGTGTACAATCCCTTAATAATTTTATATGTTTCTATAAGAACCCCTCTCATCCTTCTAAATTCCAGTGAATACAAGCCCAGTTGCTCCATTCTTTCATCATATGGTAGTCCTGCCATCCCGGGAATTAACCTGGTCGTCCTTAGTGAAGACAGAACCAAAGTAGACAAAAATGCTGGAGAAATCAGCGGGTGAGGCAGCATCTATGGAGTGAAGGAAATAGGCAATGTTTCGGGTTCGATTTTCCAGCATCTGCAGTTCCTTCTTAAACAGAACCAAAGTACCTGTTCAACTCGTCTGCCATTTCCTTGTTCCCCATAATAAATCCACCTGTTTCTGTCTTCAAGGGACGCACATTTGTCTTAATTAATTTTTTCCTCTTCACAAACCTAAAGAAGCTTTTACTATCCTCCTTTATATTCTTGGCTAGCTTACCTTTGTACTTTATCTTTTCTCCCCGTATTGCCATTTTAGTTACCTTCTGTTGATCTTTAAAAGTTTCCCAATCCTCTGACTTCCCGCTCATCTTTGCTATGTTATATGTCTTCCCTTTTATTTTTATACTGTCCTTAACTTCCCTTGTCAGCCACAGTCGCCTCTTACTCCCCTTAGAATCTTTCTTCCTCTTTGGAATGAAATTATCCTGTATCTACTAGATTATTCCCAGAAATACCTGCCATTGCTGTTTCACCATCCCTGCTGGGGTCCCTTTCCAGTCAACTTTGGACAGCTCCCCCCTCATGCCTCCATAGTCCCCTTTGTTCAACTACAATACTGACACTTCCGATTTTACCTTCTCCCTCTCAAATTGCAGATTAAAACTTATATTGTGGACACTACCTACCAATGGTTCCTTTACCTTGAGTTCCCTTATCAAATCCGGATCACTACACAACACTAAATCCAGCATTGCATTCTCCCTGGTAGGCTCCAGTACAAGCGGCTCTAAGAATCCATCTCAGACGCACTCTACAAACTCCCTTTTGGGGTCCAGTACTAACCTGATTTTCCCAACCTACCTGCATGTTGAAATCTCCCATGATAACCACTGTAGCATTACCATTGTTACATGCCAATTTTAACTCCTGATGCAACTTGCACCCTATCTCCAGGCTACTGTTTGGGGGCCTGTAGATAACTCTCACATTCAGGTCTTTTACCCGTACAATTTCTCAGTTCTATCCACAATGACTCGACATCATCTGATTCTATGTCACCCCTCGCAAGGGACTGAATTTCATTCCTTACCAACAGAGCCACCCCACCCCCTCTGCCCACCTTTCTGTCTTTTCGATAGGACGTATACCGCTGAATATTCAGTTCCCAGCTCTGATCCTATTGCAGCCATGTCTCTGTCATCCCCACATCATACTTACAGTGAAAAGCTTTGTTTTGCATGCTATCAAATCTAGTCAGAACTGTCAACAATCAGTTTGAAGAAGGGTCCCAACCCGAAATGTCACCTATCCATGTTCTCCAGAAATGCTGCCTGGCCCGCTCAGTTACTCCAGCATTTTCTGCACTCTATTTAAGATACTTTATTCTTGATGGGGCAGTTTATCTACACTTTGGGTCTTTTTTAGTGAAAAGAAAATGAAGGTGCATCCGGCACGGCTGCCATAGTGTAAAAGCAAAAATAAGATTAGTTATGCACAAAAAAATTCTTTCACATAAAGGGCGGGATATCTGTAAAGCTTTTTCCCCGTGAAACTATTGAGTGGTTAAAATTATTAACAAAAAAAAGTTTTTTAAAAAAAAGGCATGTCATCAAGAGCACGAATTAAAAAATCCGCCTAGTGCAGAAAGATCAGATCAGCTGCAAAATGCGTGCAGCGATGGTAGGCGGGTTTTGTTTTATTTACCGGAGGAAGAGTCCGGGCAGTGGATCCGTAACCCGGGGGAAGGGGATGTCCGTAACCCGGGGGGGGTCTGTAACCCGGGGGAAGGGGATGTCCGTAACCCGGGGGGGGTCTGTAACCTGGGGGAAGGGGATGTCCGTAACCCGGGGGGATCTGTAACCCGGGGGAAGGGGATGTCCGTAACCCGGGGGGATCTGTAACCCGGGGGAAGGGGATGTCCGTAACCCGGGGGGAAATCTGTAACCCGGGGGCAGGGCATGTCCGTAACCCGGGGGGTGCGGTCCGGCGCACGTTAGCGCGCTCTTGTCCGTGTACAATTAACCAACAGATGCGGGCACCGACTTACATTTGCTTGCCGGGGCTCCGGCGGCCAGGACGGAGTCAGACGCCGAGCTTCCCCCCTCCACACCCGGTGAGAGCCGCCGCCACAAACCGCCCGCACTTTCAAACGCGCCGCGGCCAACGGCCGTCGGGTAAGGCGTCGCTCCCAGACCCAGACCCAGCCCCCGCTCCTCCCAGCACAGCGCCGCCTACACTGGCGAGCGCGCAACAACCGCCTCCTCCAACGCTTGCCTCTCCTCTGTATTGAAGGCACACATGAGATAATAAATTATTTTAAAATACAGATGAAGACACAGGGAGTTACAGATGCTGGAATCTTAGAAACACAAAGTGGCACGAAATGCATAGAGTGTCTTGCCCAGAGTATGGGTAATCGAGGACCAGAGGAAAAAAGGTTTAAGGTGAAGGGGAAAAGATTATTAAGCGTTCATTCAAAGAGTTCTCCTGAGTTTGTCCTGATTCGAACTCAGAGATTTACGGTAATGGCCGATCGTCGGTACTCGGGGCTCTCGTCGACATTTTTCAACATGTTGAAAAATCTTCACGAGTCTTCCCGAGCTTACCGCATTTCCCGAGTACCTGCCGTTAGCGTTAGAAACATAGAAAATAGGTGCAGGAGTAGGCCATTCGGCCCTTCGAGCCTGCACCGCCATTCAATATGATCATGGCTGATCATCCAACTCAGTATCCTGTACCTGCTTTCTCTCCATACCCCCTGATCCCTTTAGCCACCAGGGCCACATCTAACTCCCTCTTAAATATAGCCAATGAACTGGCCTCAACTACCTTCTGTGGCAGAGAATTCCAGAGATTCACCACTCTCTGTGAATTATTTTTTCCTCATCTCGGTCCTAAAAGATTTCCCCCTTATCCTTAAACTGTGACCCCTTGTTCTGGACTTCCCCAACATCGGGAACAATCTTCCTGCATCTAGCCTGTCCAACCCCTTAAGAATTTTGTACGTTTCCATAAGATCCCCCCTCAATCTTCTAAATTCTAGCGAGTACAAACCGAGTCTATCCAGTCTTTCTTCATATGAAAGTCCTGACATCCCAGGAATCAGTCTGGTGAACCTTCTCTGTACTCCCTCTATGGCAAGAATGTGTTTCCTCAGATTAGGAGACCAAAACTGTACGCAATACTCCAGGTGTGGTCTCACCAAGACCCTGTACAACTGCAGTAGAACCTCCCTGCTCCTATACTCAAATCCTTTTGCTATGAATGCTAACATACCATTCGCCTTCTTCACTGCCTTCTTCACCTGCATGCCTACTTTTAATGACTGGTGTATCATGACACCCAGGTCTCGTTGCATCTCCCCTTTTCCTAATCGGCCAGTTAGGAGCCGCTAAGAGACGTCCCCAAGCTCCGACGTACCCACTACGTTCATTCTACGTGTTTACCACGAGTTTGATTAAAAAAAAAACTCGGGAGGGCACTTGAATGAACTCGTACAGTGGGACAGGGATGTTAATTGGAATCTGAGAGGTAACTTTTTCGCACAAAGGGTGGTGGGTGTATGGAGCAATCTGCCAGAGCAGTTAGTTGAGGCTGGGACTATTCCAACGTTTAAGAAACAGTTCGACAGGCATGAATGAATTAAAGATACTGGTACATGAATAGGACAGGGTTGGAGGGATATGGACCAACCGCGGGCAGGTGGGACTAATGTAGCTTGGACATGTTGGCCAGTGTGGACGAGTTGGGTCTGTTTCCACGCTGTATAACTATGAGAGATACTGCTTGACCCACTGAGTTGCTCCAGCACATGGTATTTTATTGAAAAAAATATGATGTCTTTAGATCAGTCTGAAGAAGGGGTTCGACCCGAAATGTTGCCTATTTCCTTCGCTCCATAGATGCTGCCTCACCCGCTGAGTTTCTCCAGCATTTTTGTCTACCTTTGATGTCTTTAGAAACTTTCTTACATTCTGGCTTGCAGTACAAGAGTGTTAATTAAAATCCAGATTACTAGAATGTGTGTAGGAAGGAACCGCAGATGTTGATACAAAGATAGACACAAAATGCTGGGGTAACTCTTGACCATTGGCATTAAACCCATAAAATCAGTTCTAATCTGGAGTGTACAAGCTGAAGGTAAACTCTCCTGCCATTCCCAGCGGCTATACATACTTTCATTAGAGTTATGTGTAGGTTGGAACTGCAGATGATGGTTTAAACCGAAGATAAACACAACAAGCTAGAGTAACTCAGCGGGACAGGCAGCATCTCTGGAGAGAAGCAAAGGGTGACGTTTTGGGTCAAGACCCTTCTTCAGACTAGTTAGGGAAAAGGGAAACGAGAGATATAGACGATGATGTAGCGAGATAAAGAACAATGAATGAAAGATGCAAAAAACGATGATAAGGGAAACAGGCCATTGTTAGCTGTTTGTTGGGTGAAAACGAGAAGCTGGTGCGTTCATTAGTGTTATATTTGGTAGTATTCACAAAACTATCATTAAACCAGGACCATTGCCAATCTTGCCACACACCCCCCTTGGCATGTCCTTTTAAAACCCGTTAAGAAGGAACTGCAGATGCTGGAAAATCGAAGGTAGACAAAAATGCTGGAGAAACTCAGCGGGTGATGCAGCATCTATGGAGCGAAGGAAATAGGCAACGTTTCAGCTCGAAACCCTTCTTCAGACTGATGCGAGTGGGGCGGGAAGAAGAAAGGAAGAGGTGGAGGTAGTCCCTATCAGCAAAGATACTGCCTACCAGTATCTTTGGTCCCTACTTTCTCCTCCCCTTCTCAGCTCTCACTCAGCCCACTGGCTCCACCTCTTCCTTTCTTCTTCCCGCCCCCCACCCTCACATCAGTCAGAAGAAGGGTTTCGGCCCGAAACGTTGCCTATTTCCTTCGCTCCATAGATGCTGCCTCACCCGCTGAGTTTCTCCAACATTTTTGTCCACCTTTAAAAGCTCGTTCACTTCAGGCTCCGCGGCGGCACCGCGTGTCGTTTCAGACGTCAAGGCCCACAGGCTCCGCCCACGCGTTCTCTGATTGGTTCATTCCGGAGAGCCCGCCCCATATCCTATTGCATATTGGCGGTCGGGTCCGTCAGACCGCCTTTGGTTGGCCAGATCCCTCGTCAATCACCAGCAACGGCAAAGATACTTCCTGCCATGCAGAGAATTGTTACAAGGTTCCCAAGAGGAGCGAATGACAGTGGTGAGTGGTGAAGGATTATTTCATTAAAGATTGGGGGTTATAAGGCAATCATCCTGAAGGAATCATATGCATGCCAATCAAATACTGCAGCAATACAGCGCCTGGAATTATAGATGTGGAGATTAATGTTTCCTCTTGTCCTCTGTGACCCTGAGTTCCAGAGACCGAGGTTATTCCGTGTCTTATTCCATTGGTATCCAGTATTTGTTGCTACTTCACCAAACCTGCAAATTGCTTGGAAGTAAAAGCAGAAAATGGTGAAAATACTCAGCAGATCACATGGACCAATGTTGTAGCCCTGATTTAGTTAGGGGAGTTCCTTGCTTCATGAGTCAGATGAGGAAGTCTTCCACATATGTTGCTTGACTGCCTGAGTTCTTACAACATTTATGTTTTGTTCCCCACTCTTGGAACTTGAGTGTAAAGTCTGAGGCTGATATGCCAGGGCAGTATTGAATGAGGGCTCCACAGTCTGGTACCATCCTTTGGATGAGATAGTGTGCTACTTCATAACAAGAGGAGTTGAGTATAGAAGCAAGGAGGTCCTTCTGCAGTTGTATATGGCCCTAGTGAGACCACACCTGTGCAGTTTTGGTCCCCTAATTTGAGGAAGGACATTTTTGCTATTGAGGGTAGGTTTACAAGGTTAATTCCCGGGATGGCGGGGCTGTCATATGATGAGATAATGGAGCGGCTGGGCTTGTATACTCTGGAGTTTAGAAGGATGAGAGGGAATCTTATTGAAACATATAACATTATTAAGGGTTTGGACACGCTAGAGGCAGGAAACATGTTCCCGATGTTGGGGGAGTCCAGAACCAAGGGCCACAGATTAAGAATAAGGGGTAAGCCACTTTTTCACACAGATAGTTGTGAGTTTGTGGAATTCTCTGCCTCAGAGGGCGGTGGAGCCCGGTTCTCTGGATACTTTCAAGAGAGAGCTAGATAGGGCTCAGGGGATACGGGGAGAAGGTAGGAACGGGATACTGATTGGGGATGATCAGCCATGATCACATTGAAGGGCGGTGCTGGCTCAAAGGGCCGAATGGCCTCTCCTGCACCTATTGTCTATTGACTCCCTTAAGTGGATGTGACAGATTACCTACCATTATTTTGATGAAGAGAAGACAATATTAATCCTTTTCTCAACATTATAATATTTCTCACACTGCTCATTTCTCCTCCTATGCACACTTATGTCCCATTGCCAAGTCCATAATTTACTTTTTATCTCCCCCCCTCTTTTCCCTCTCCCCTGTCCACTTCCACCTAACGGAGAGCACCTGAACCTGGGTTCCTTGCACCGTGAGGTAACAGTTCTAGTATCACAATGTTAATATGAACATTTTCTATTTTTATGTGGTCATGTTTCCATTCAATGTCACATTTCCGATTGAAAGGTACAGCATGGAAACAGGCTCTTTCGAGTCGAATGCTGACCATCAATCACCTGTTCACACAAGTTCTATGTTATCCCACTTTCACTTCCACTCCCTACACACCAGAGAACATTTACAGAAGACAATGCCGCCCATCTTTGGGATGTATAATCACAAATCCAAAAATGTTCATGAACTGATGCAATCAGTCAGAGCTGCATATATATATATTTTTTAAAGTAGAAATCTGATGCAACTTTAATTATATAGCTAAAATTGGTTCATCATAAAAAATAAACATTTTAATATGTTTGCTCCATCACATGCAAGTGACCTGTTCATCACTTAAAGAATGAACCATTATTTTATTAGAATAAAACGTCATGCTCAGCACAGTTGCAAAGGGTATGTTCCTGTGCTGGACTACTCTACGCAAAGCATCCGTAAACCTCTGGCAGTTTCAGGTTTATTGTCAGGTACATAAGTATGGTGAGGTAGTGGTACAATGAAAACATCACGTTTGCCTATGAGGAAGGAACTGTCCAAGACAAGGTTGATCGAATCAGTCCTCATCCTGCACATTGCAAACCTATAAGGGCTGCACAGTGGCACAGTGGTAGAGTTGCTGCCTTACAGCACCAGAGACCCGGGTTCGATCCTGACTACAGGTGCTGCCTGTACAGAGCTTGTATGTTTTTTTTTTAATAGTTTTGGAGATACAGCACGGAAACAGGCCCTTCAGACCAAACAGAACCATGCCAATTAAGCTACAAACCTGTATGTCTTTGGAGTGTGGGAGGAAACCAAAGATCTCAGAGAAAACCCAAGCAGGTCACGGGGAGAACGTACAAACTCCATACAGACAGAACCCGTCGTCGGGATCGATCCCAGGTTTCCGGCGCTGCATTCGCTGTAAGGCAGCAACTCTATCGCTGTGCCTCCATGACCACATGGGTTTTCTCCGGGTGCTCCTTTTCCCCACACACTCCAAAGACGTACAGGTTTGTAGCTTAATTGGCTTCGGTAAAATTGTAAACTGTCTCTAATGTGTCGGATAGTGCTAGTGTATGGGGTGATCGTTGGTCGACACGGACTCGATGGGCTGATGGGCCGGAGTTTGCGCTATATCTCCAAAGTCTAAAGTATAGACTAAATGTCATGATCTGTCTTGAGAGCAAGTGACAAAGGACAACAGTTCTATGTAACAGTCAATTACCTAGTAATTTAACCGTTTTCCAATGTAAAAATATATTTTAAACCCAAATCACAACGTCCCGGTTCAGGAACAGCTTCTTTCGAACAACATCAGCCCATTGAACACTGCTAACTCCAACTAAACTCTGAACAGCCTGGGTTGCACTGGGGTCTTTGGGCTTTGTTTTGTTCTTGCACTATATTGATTTTTTTTAAAATTATTTATTGAATTTTATTTTGTCTGTTTATTATATTATCTGTGGAGTACAGAGTTTACAAACATGTTGTGCTGCTGCTACTAGTAAGAATTTCATTTGGGACATATGGCAATAAAACACTCTTGACCCTTGAAGACTAGGGAAGAACATTAAAAGTGAATATTTTTTTGTATTTGCTCAGCCATTGTACTTCCAAAAGAGAAATATTATTGTAATTCTCCCATCAGATTGCTCAGTCCCAGTTGCAGATGGAACTTGTCTGTTGTGATGTAAATGAGAATCATTTTGTTCCTAATAATGGTTCTTAGTCATGTTCTGAGTTAATTTTTTCTTACAGGGCCAAATTTTCAAATTTTTTACTCCTGGCAAAAGATCATATAAAGGATTGACTCACTGGCATACAGAACACAGTGGACAAGTATGCACCCTGACCTGTCACCTCACCTGCATTCAGAGGAGTGTAATATTCTCATTGGCCGTCTCAAACAGTGCCATAAAGAAGTGAGTATAAATAATGTGTGCTGTGATTTAATGAATTTCTGGGCACCTTTGCTGCTCCTCTCTGGACAAGTTCTTTTCTTGCAACGTTGAATTCTCTCATTTTAAGTAACTTCTACGAACACTCCCCTCCCCTCCCGTCTTGGCCCCCATCCTCCACGCTGGTCGTTTAACCAATTCCACAATTCACCACATTGTATTCCTCTTGGGATCGCACCACTCTGCCTGAGGCCATTTGTATCTGGCCCTGATTGATCCTGGTCTTTTCTCACCTCCAGGTCTTTACCTCTCTCACCCACCACGACACCCTATTTTCAGTCAGAAAAAGGGCCCCAACTCGAAATGTCACCCGTCCTTTCTCTCCAGAGATGCTGCCTGACCAGCTGTTACTCCAGCAATTTGTGTCCTTTTTTAAAAAACTATTTAAGATGCTGGATTAATGACAAGGTGAATTTATCACTTTGTTACAATATCTTTAAATTCTAATTACTTTAGTACTTCACTTTCGAGATAGCGATAATTATTGGCACCAATCATAGCAATGTTACAAAATTTTGAGATTTAAAAAATCAAGTCTGTAATTTATCCCATCAGATAAAGCATAAAAAGAAGTTTAATTTGACACCTAATTCACTTTCATATCTTCAGTATTAAAAAAGTTATCGCCATTTTCATACTCGGAAATTAGCATCTTGTTCCCTATTGCTTTTCCATTGACAACACAAAAGCTGTGATCGAGGACAGTCAAAAGCCCATAACTTTCTTAAAAATTAAGAGAACTGAAAGAAATGTTCAGTTATTATAGATTGAAGCATTCTGAAACAAATATGAAACAATCTTACTTAGATGACATTAAATTAAAGCATATAATTAGTTAGTTACCTAATTGTAGCTAATTACAAAATTCAATTACTAGATCTAAACATCTATCAATTTCTTAAGAATAGATTAACATTTTTAAATAGCCTAAGTCCAAATAACATTCACACAAGAATTCACAATATAGCATCATTTTTAAATCTCATTGTCATGGATTTATAGGCCAAATTGAAGGAATTTAATGTTGAATACCTGTAAATTAATGGCCATTTAAATCATCTTGCGAGTGGGTTTTTCTGGATCGCGATCATTTGGAACGTTGCCGTTGCGGTGAATTTAAACCCGTATCGGCATGAAAAATACTGCCGGTTCGTTCGGGGAAAAAACTCACCGTTTCGCAACTTAAAATGTGAATTAAAGGCATCTTAAGGAGCACTTTTATACATAAAATAAACGGCTTTCGTTTACCTGTCCCGTGCGTGAAATCCATCCCCGTTGTCGGCGTTGACGGCTTTAGAAGCTGATTTTAAAATAACTCCAGCGCTGAACTCGTCGGGCGATTAAAAAGAAAAAGTACACAGAACGCCCGTCGGAACGATTATTCAGCAAAAGCTTGCACTCCAACGAAATATAATCCAGGACAAGGTAGGCGAAACCCGCGTTTTAACCCCGCCCCCCCCCTCAAAGGCGCCAAAATCGCGCACACGGCCAGTGGCAGAATTGCAGCGCCGCTGAAGGTAAGTATTGTAACATACCTACAAATCACCTACCCCACAGCCAACAATGGACCATTGTGGGCACCTTTCCCTGAACATCGTTAATTTTTGCATATCTTTATTCATTTGTTCTGTATCTCTCCATATCACTGTCTATTTCTCTAGTTTCCCTTTCCCCCTGACTCTCAGTCTGAAGAAGTGTCTCGACTCGAAACATCACCTATGCCTTTTCTCCAGAGCTGCTGCCTGACCTGATGAGTTATTCCAGCTGTTTGTGCCTATCTTCAAAATAATTAAATCCTTGATACACTTCATCTTTACGACAGATGCAGGAGTCAGTTTGAGGAGAACTCTTTGACAGTGACAGAAACATAGAACATAGAAAATGATGTGCAAGCGTAGGCCATTCGGCCCTTCGAGCCAGCACCCCCATTCAATATGATCATGGTTGATCATCTAAAATCAGTACCCCGATCCTGCTTTTTCCCATATCCCTTGATTCCTTTAGCCCTAAGAGCTAAATCTAACTCTCTCTTGAAAACATTCAGTGAATTGGCCTCCACTTCCTTCTGTGGCAGAGAATTCCACAGATTCACAACACTCTGGGTGAAAAAGTTTTTCCTCATCTCAGTCCTAAATGGCCTACCACTTAATTTTAAATTGTGACCCTTGGTTCTGGACTACCCCAGCATCGGGAACATTTTTCCTGCATCTAGCCTGTCCAATCCTTTAAGAATTTTATATGTTTCTATAAGATACCCTCTCATCCTTCTAAATTCCAGTGAATACAAGCCCAGTCGACCCATTCTTTCATCATATGTCAGTCCCGCCATCCCGGGAATTAACCTGCACTCCCTCAATTACACTGCACTCCCTCAATAGCAATAATGTCCTTCTTCAAATTAGACCAAAATTGCACACAATACTCCAGGTGCGGTCTCACCAGGGCCCTGTACAACTGCAGTAGGACCTCCTTGCTCCTAAACTCAAATCCTCTCGCAATGAAGGCCAACATGCCTGCTGCACCTGCATGCTTACTTTCAGTGACTGATGTACACACCCAGGTCTCGTTGCACCTCCCCGTTTCCTAATCTGACACCATTGAGATAATAATCTGCCTTCCTGTTCTTGCCACCAAAGTGGATAACCTCGCATTTATCCACATTATACTGCATCTGCCATGCTTCTGCCCACTCACCCAACCTATCCAAGTCACCCTGCAGCCTCATAGCACCCTCCTCGCAGTTCACACTGCCACCCAGCTTTGTGTCATCCGCAAACTTGGAGATGTTATACTGTGATACACTGCTGTTTCTCAGCGGGGAGAGTGCCAGAGACCCAAGTTCGATTCTGACCTCGGTTGCTGCCTGTGTGGAGTTTACACATTCTCCCTGGTGCCGGGTTTCCTCCAGATGCTCCGGTTTCCTCCCACCACCCAAAGAAGTGCAGGTTTGTAGGTTAATTGGCCTCTGTAAATTGCCCATAGTGTGTGGGAGGAGCAGTAGAGCAGTATTAGAGTTGCCGCCTTACAGGGCCAGAGACCCGGGTTCGATCCTGACTGGGTGCTGTCTGTATGGAGTTTGTACGTTCTCCCTGTGACCGTGTGGGTATTTCCCGGGTGCTCACGTTTCCTCCCACACCCCCAAGACATACAGGTTTGTAGGTTCATTGGTTTTGTTAAGATTGTAAAGTGTCACTAGTGTATATGATAGTGTTAGTGTATGGGGTGATTGCTGGCCGGCGCAGACTGAGTGGACCGAAGGGCCTGTTTTCCCGCTGTATGTGTAAAGTCTAAAATAACCGTGGTACAAGGTAAAACGTGACAATAGCCAGCTCATGCACCATTCAATATAGCTTTTGCAGTTATAATACGCATCTAATTACGCATACTCATCTGGGGCGCCGTCGAGTATGGCTGCCCTGCCAGCAGCTGTTAGTCTTTTCACCCTTTTTAAAATTTTTAGTTAGTTAAAAGTGTTTATTTTTGGAGGTCTTTTAGTCTTTTTATGTGGGGGGTGGGGCGGGGGTGGAAAGGATGAAACTATTTTCTCAGTACCTACCTGGTCGGAGATGCGGCTTTTCTCCAAGCCGTATCTTCGCCCCTTCCTCGCGGCCTACCGGCAGACTGGAGCGGCGTTTTCCTGCCGGGACCAGCCAAGACTTCAGCTTCGGCGGCGGCACAGTGCTGAAGCACCATCGCAGAGCGGGCGATGCCTAACCCGGGTCGCCGTGCAGTAAGCTCCGGAGTGCTGTGACCGCCGGCTCCAACATCGCGGAGCTGCGGTCTGTGGTCTGCGGTCTGTGGTCTGCGGTCTGTGGAGCTTCCAGCCGCGGGCGCCGCTGTACCCTAAACACCGCGGAGCCTGGGATCTCACGACGAGGTCGCCAGAGTCGGAGCTCCGACCAGCGCGGCTCGTGGACTTCGGGAGCCGTGGTCTCCTGGGAGGACGCGGCCGCTCCAGACACTCCGGGCCGCTGAGAGTGTTCATCCGACGCCGGAGCTTCATCATCCGGCGAGAGGGCCTGAAGCATCGGGCGGCCGTATCGGCGACTGCAGAGGCCTCAATAGGCCCCACTATGGGTGAACTGGGAATGGGACTGGACTTTGCTGCCTTCCCCCACAGTGGGAACCACTGTGGGGGGATGTTTATGTTTATTGTTAAATTCTTTAATGTTGAGTTATCTTTATTTGTGTGCTGCATGGCAAGTCAAATTTCACTACACCAATTGGTGTATGTGACAATAAATGTCCTTTGTCCTTTGTCCTTTGTAGTTAGATCAACCATATTGATGTGACAGCCAAGAAGATACACCAATGTTTCTACTTCCTGACGAGTCTGAGGAAATTTGACATGTTTCTAATGACACTCACAAAGTTCCACAGATGCACCATAGAATGCAAGCTGTGGTTAGGCATCACAGCTTGGTTTGGGAACAGCTCTGTCCAGGACTGCAAGAAATTGCAGATTAAGCAACATGTTTCATGTCTGACTGTTACTTTAGGAAGATCAAAGTGTTAGTGTTAGTAACAGAGGAATTAGCCCCAGTGCCGCATCAGGCAAAGAGAATGGAGTGTGCCTCTAGTTCTGGCATGACATTGACTGAAGAAGGAAAAAAAATGCAATATCTTTTTAACTCTTAATCAGCAATACTAAACAAGTCTGAAGAAGGGTTTCGGCCCGAAACGTTGCCTATCTCCTTCGCTCCATAGATGCTGCTGCACCCGCTGAGTTTCTCCAGCACTTTTGTGTACCAGCAATACTAAACATTGTTTCTGATATTAGTCATTCTTTTATTTTGTGTGAGCGAGTTGGGACCAGGGAATTAGATATTGCCAAAATCAAGGAGGCATTGGAAGTGTGACGGATATTCAGTGCCCTCCATAATGTTTGGGACAAAGACCCACCATTTATTTATTTTCCTCTGTACTCCACAATTTGAGATTTGTCTTATTGTTAGCCTCTAGATGGTCACGTGGCAGCCCACACAGCATCTTTCCACTTCAGCCACAGCCAGTGACTGCTCCGTTCGGCGGCATTTGAAAGTTCTTTTATTGCCCTCCTTTGTGCCTGCCCTTTAACTCCTACCTCCCTCAGGAGCCTTGCGGTGGAACTGGCTCCAAAGCCCCTGCACCCCACCTCCACTGGACACACCGTTACACCCCAACCTCTCTCCTCCGCCGCTGCTGCAAGGTTTGAATATCGAAGCTTTTTCCTTTCATAAGCCTCGTCCACAGTTTCCTCCGAAGGGACCGTCAGCTCAATGATGAAAACACGCCAACGGTAGTGTTGGACCAGAGAACGAGCAGGTTGGTAACTGCGATTTCAACTGGGAACGAAATTCTCTGGCCTAGGTCAGCACGCATTTCCCAGTCCCTGGCTGCGTTCAGTGGGCATGAGTTGAGAGGCGAGGGGTTAGTCCTCCGTTTCTCTCCTTCCCGGATGAAGGATGGTATTTGCGGGAATGTTATCTGGGCATTGATAGGCATGGTGTTGGTGGTAACTCTCTTGCACTCGAGTTCAGCTGCCAAACACCTCAGCACCTGGTTGTGTCGCCAGGTGTATCTGCCTTGTGTTGGGCTGGTCTTACAACCGACCAGGATGTGCTTGAGGTTTGCTGGAACTGCACACAGGGGACAGGCTGGATCCTCTCCCAGCCAAAGATTTAGGTTTGTGGGAGAGGGAAGGACATCATATGTGGCTCTGATAATGAAGCTCAACTTATTTGACTCCATGGTCCACAGCTCTCTCCATGTGATCTTCCTCCTCTCAACGCCATCCCATGTCATCCAGCGGCCTTGTTTGGCTTGGGTTATGGCTTTGGCACACCTGGCTGCTTCTTCCTGGTGGCGCACCTCCTCCACTACCAGATGCCGACGTTCAGCTGGAGTAGCCTTTTGCCAGGTAGGTTTCATTGCTCCCAGGCCAAAGCCCCCTCGGCCTTGTTGGACATGGCCCACTATGCCCCGGTGTTGGAGGTCGGATTTTGCGTCCAGTGCCACTGCTGCTGGAGTCCATTTCTTCCCTGTTGCTGGGGTTGGAGCGACACCTCTTATTATTGTGTCCCGGGATTCTGTTAGTCATGTCCAGCCTCACTTTGGCACATTTGTATTCCTCCACCAGGCTTGAGACTGGCAGTGAGAGGGCTCCATTCCCATAGAGCCCTATGCTGCTGAGGCATCTCGGTAGCCCAAGCCACTTCCTCACTTGTGAGTTCACCAGTCTCTCCAGCTGGTTGACATGGGATAAAGTGACCTCGTAGATGGTAATGGCCACATAAGTCGGGGCAGTTTGGTGCCTTCAATTGAAGGCACCAAAGCTTCAGCTTCCCTGGGAGAGCAGTGTTGTTGATTTGCTTGAGGCCACTGATTGTATCCTGCCTGAGTTGTACCACCTGCTCTGCATCCTTGAGGTATGCGGTGTACCATCGCCCGAGGCTTTTGACAGGCTTCTCCAGGACAGTTGGTATTTTCTCGTTATTGATGCGGAACCTTTCGTCAGTGAGCCGGCCTTTGACGATGGAAATACTGCAGGATTTGCTGGGTTTAATCTCCATTCGTGCCCATTTGATGTTTTCCTGGAGTTTATCCAGCAGGCGTTTGGTGCATGCTTTTGTTGTTGTTATTGTGTTCATGTCATCCATGTACGCCCTGATTGGAGGAAGACGCAGCCCACTCTTCAAGCGTTTCTCTCCGACCACCCATCGTGATGCTTGAATGATGAGCTCCATTGCCATGGTGAAAACCAGAGGAGAAATGGTACAGCCTGCCATTATGCCTACCTCAAGGTGCTGCCAGGCGGTGGTGTTATCCTGTGTTGTGACGCAGAACTGGAGGTCCTGGAAGTAAGCTTTTACCAGCTTTGTGATGACCTCTGGGACCTGGAAGAAATTAAAAGCTGCCCAAAGAGTCTCATGGGGCACCGAACCAAAGGCATTGGCAAGATCTAAGAAAACCACATGCAGATCTCTCTTTTCCTTCTTGGCAGTTTGTATCTGGTGCCAGATGACGTTTGCATGTTCCAGACATCCTGAGAAACCACGTACCCCTGCTTTCTGCACTGACGTGTCAATGATGCAAAAATGCTGAGAGTCTTTGGGCCACAACACCAAAGAAGATCTTTCCTTCCACGTTCAGAAGGCTGATCTGGCGGAATTGGCTAATGGTTGAGGAGTTCTTTTCTTTGGGAATTAAGATCCCTTCTGACCTTCGCCATGCCTTAGGTATGATTCCTTTCCCCCATGCCTCTTTCAGGTATTTCAGAGCACCAGGGGTGTTCTTATAGAGCCTGTATGGAATGCCATTGGGCCCTGGGGCTGATGCTGTTCTTGCCCGTTTGACTGTGTTCTCCACCTCCTTCCATGTAGGAGGCCTTATGTCCATCTGGTGCTCAGGTGGGTGGATAGGTGGCATGTCATATGGAATGGTGACTGGCTCATGCCTCCGGTTGTCAGAGTACGTCTTCCTCAGGTGCTCCTCCAGTTACCTTACAGGTATTCTCAGGATCCCGCTCTTCTTGACAAAGAGGCTTTTGACAAACTTATACGGATCTCTGTAGAAACTTGTTCTCGCCCGTTCTTTCTTCTTGTGTTGCTTTCTCAGGCATTCTGCTCTTCACAGGATTGCCAGGCGCTGCTTTATTTCTGCCTGCAGTGCCTCGAGTCCTTTCCTTTCTGCATCTGTGGCCTTCCTCCACTGTTTTCTCAGCTTTCTTTTGATCTCCTGCTGCCTCCTGCAGCTATAAACACAGCCGTAATTTCTACATGGTGAAACCAAAATGTATAAAAATGGCCTTTAATAAAATCTGACAATGTGCACTTTAACCACGTGTGATTTTTTTCTATTACATATCTCAAATTGTGGAGCGCAGAGGAAAATAAATGAAATAAATGAAATAAATAAATTATGTATCTTTGTCCCAAACATTATGGAGGGCACTGTAAGTGTGGGGTCTGGATCAAGGATGACAAGAGTTCTGGAGTAACTCAGCAAGTCAGGCAGCATCCCTAGAGAACATGGATAGCAGACTTTTCAGAAGAAGTCTGAAGAAGGGTCCCGACCTGAAATGTCACCTATCCATGTTCCCAGGGGATATTGCCTGACCCGCTGAGTTCTGTGTCACTGGTTGCTGTTAAACATCACCTGCCACAGACCTTCCACAAAAATACCGTTTAATAAAATCTGACAAAGTGCACTTTAACCACATGTGATTTTTTTAAAATTACAAATCTCAAATTGAAGAGTACAGAGGCAAATAAATAAATGATGGGTCTTTGTCCCAAACATTATAGAGGGCACTGTATATGTATACACACACACACATAAAACAAACAAACAATAATAGTGCAAAAAGACGATGCTATAACATGCAATGCCATCAGCTCACTGCAATAACTTTGGGAGCAAAGTAAGTTTACTAAGCGAGTACCAACCTTGTTCTCCTTCTCTCCAACAGCATAGCTTCATGAAGTTTCTTGGAAAATGTAACGATATTGACCAAGAGATGAGACGTTGCTTAAGTGCAGAGGTAAGATGATCGTAAAAGTTCTAAACAAATCATGAGTGGAATAGATCGGGTAAATGCGCAGAGTCCTTTGTCTAGAGTAGGGGAATCGAGAACCAGAGGACATAGGTTTAAGGTGAGGGGAGAAAGATTTGATAGGAACCCGAGGGGTAACCCAAAGGGCCTGTTTCCACGCTGTATGACTATCATCCTATGACTTTGCACTTTATTGGTAGAATATATTTAAAAAAATATATATTTTCTTTCTTCACTCCTATTTTCCCTCCTTGTTTTATCTCTTCCACACTCCTGATTAAAACAATAGTAGTTTTTATTCTTGAACTTGTTGATGTCTTGTGGTCTAATTGAAGATTGCGAACCCCTGTAAGCCACACCTACCATGTTATATACAGGTCCACCACCGATTTTATGGCTCCCTTGGTTCCAAGGCCTTTCTGGATTATCCATTTTGCCAGACCAGCAGAGGTCAGGGCCTCTGAGCGCATTCCAACATCACCAGAACGGTCCCCCTAGGCCTCCTGGGCGTTCGAGTTACTGAAGCAGGCCACGATGCAATCAGTCAATGTGCTCTCCACCGTACACTTGTCGAGGTTTGATAGAGTATTTGGTGACAAGCTGAATCATCGCACACTTTACTGATTGTACTTTACTGTCACTAAAACCTCTTGTTTTCTTTCAACCTTCAGCTGAAATCCAAAAGAGCCAAAAGCAGAGAACACGCTGCTAAGATGCAAAGGCGGCTAATTGAGGCTTCCAAGTGACTTTCACCCCATCCAGACTGTGAACTGTTGTCAAAATGCACTGGGATTCATAGAAACTGCAGCCATATACAGTTCTTGTTTGTTAGCTCATAATATGATTGCAATTTTCATTATTCATACCCAGATTCGGGTTATCTTTTGTTAATCTTTCAAACTTAAAGTGATACATGTCTTGAGAGCTAAAAATTATTAAACTCTGTAAACTTTATACTCAGTGAAATAGGAGTACTCTGTGAGAACAAGCGCACACTGGGCGACCGTTTCGCTGAACACTTAAGCTTAAGCTTAAGCTTAATCCACTTTGGCCTACGTGATCTCCCAGTTGCCAAACTTGTTAACTCCCCTACCCATTCCCATACTGACCTTTCTGTCCTGGGCCTCCTCCACTGTCAGAGTGAGGCCACACGCAAATTGGAGGAACAACATCTTAACCCAGCTGTATGAATATTAAGATAGACACCAAAAGTTGGAGTAACTCAGCAGGTCAAGCAGCATCTCTGGAGAGAAGGAATAGGTGACGTTTCGGGTTGAGACCCTTCTTCAGAATATTAATTTCTCTAACTTTAAGTAACCCTTGCATTCCCTCTCTCCCTGTCCCTACTCCACCCTAACATTCTGCTAGTTTCACTGTTCCTATCCCTTCGTTATCACCTCTTCCACAGCCAACAATGGACCCTTGTGGGCTCCACCATTCCTGGGTCATGGGTGCCGGCTCTGATTCGTTCTCTACATTTTCTTACCTTTAGTCTTCCCCTCCCGACACTCAGTCTGAAGAAGGCACTCAACCCGAAACGTCACGTATTCCTTTCCTCCAATGATGCTGCCTGACCCCTGCTGAGTTACGCCAGAATGTTGTGTCTATCTTCGAAATATAAGATCACGTGTTTTACGTCAGGAATACCTAGTAAAGCAGAGCTCCACTCACAGTAGTCCAACCCTGACATCTGCTGGACATTGAGTTTATTACAGGAGAAATGTTCTGCATCTAATTCCTGGATTGGAAACTGCTCAACATTGCATCACCTTTGTTAAATTTTTAGATGATTCTAACAGGGTGACAATTTTTGGATATCTCTACCAATAATGATGATATTTTACTATTAACATCTAATTTCTCCAGAAATACAAATGTTTCATTTAAATGCAGAAACAAGGAACTGCAGAACGGTTCTGACCTGAAACTATCGCCTATACCCACTGAGTTACTCCAGTATTTTGTGTCTATCTGTGGTAGAAACCAGCATCTGGAGTTCATTTTTATCACAAGGAACTGCTGGTTTACATTTCATTCACACTATTGCCGTTGTTAACTAGTTTTATCAATCATGGGTGTGAAATTTTCATAATCTCAAAATCGTTTACAAGGGAAAAAAAATCCTGCAATGCAGTGAGAATTAAGTCCTTAAGCCGAGTTTTAATTTTTCAGGATCTTGTTCTGAACACACATCAGTAAAATTAGTTACCGTTTTCCACCTTCAGGGTATGCGTCTAAACTTGATGGACTGCGAATTAATCCCGTAGAATTCCACTGCAGCACACTCTGCAGGCTCTACACTATCAGATAAGTCATCTACACTATCAAATATTTTACTTAATGCCTCATTAAGATAGCCCCTTTAATTTCCTTTGCTGAAGGAAATACAATTCAAATTAACACACCCTTCCTGTAATGTGGCCCAGTGGTAGTGTGCAAAGATACTAGAGCGGTCAGGTAGTTTGAGATGCTGGCTCCAGTCTCTGTCAAGGCCAGGGTTCAAAACCCACGGACGTTTGTGGGTCCTATGCTGTAATGTTCCATGTTTCTTATAATTGAACCCTCTTATGAATTGCAGCTGAAATGGTGCTTGAAGATTATGGATAGTGTATCTCTTGAGTGTGTCCCCACTATCTGGTGCAGGGTAACCACTCTCCTTACTAGGATTGAGGTCCTTCTGGGATCATGGAGTGTGCTTTCTTTCCGCCTCCTCCATCCGTGGAAGAACCTGATGATGTTCCCATCTTGGCCTCATCGGAGAACCCACAAAACATGCTGTGGGGGGTGGTGGTGGAGGAAGATACATTAGTGGCATTTAAGAGAATTGTAGATGGACAAAGATGGCCACAAAATGCTGTAGTAACTCAACAGGTCAGGCAGCATGTCTGGGAAAAAAATGGTTAGGTGATGTTTCGGGTCGGGAACATTCTTCAGAAATGTCACCTATCTACGTTCTCAAGAGATGCTGCTTGACCTGCTGTGTAACTCCAGCATTTTGTGTCAATCCTTGGTATAAACCAGCATCTGTAGTTCCTTTTTATCATAGATCGGCACATGGATATGCAGGAAATGGGGGGGATATGGACTGTGTGCAGGCAGATAAGAGTCTTGGCATCATGTTTGGCAGAGACATTGTGGGCCGAAGGATCTGTGCGGTACTGTTCTATGTTCTAAAGGGAGTAAGTCATCCTCAAACACAAAGAATTGCTGAAGAAAAGGGGGAAAAAAAATATTATTGTTTTTTATGTCAACTGTAATGTTAGGTGATGTGATTCTGGTGTTGCTCCCATTCTTGTACAGTTGTAGAAGAGCCATATTAGGCCAGGAGTTTAACTCCTTGCTCCAGTGCACCAACTGCACTTGCCTTCTGCTGCCTTTTGTTCTGGAGACCAGGATTAGTGGGCTTGAATTGTAAGGATAATAATAATGGGCCAAGCTCTTAGGTGAGAGGGGCAAAGTTTAAAGGAGGGTGGTGAGTGCCTAGAAAGCACTGCTGGGGTGTTAGATGAAGCAGATATGTTAGTGGCATTTAAAGACCATTGAATAGGCATACGGATATGGAGGGATATGGTTATGGAGGGTTATGGGAAGAAGGCAGGAGAATGGGGTTGAGAGGGAAAGCTAGATCAGTCATGATTGAATGGTGGAGGAGACTTGATGGGCCGAATGGCCTAATTCTGCTCCTATAACTTATGAACGTAAGAATGTGCACATAGATGAGTGATGGTCTTGGCATCATGTTCGGCACAGACGTGTTGTATTGTACTGTTCTATGTTCTATGAAACATTGGATAATCTGGGACTTGTTTCCCTGGAAAGTGGGATGCTGAGGGGTGACCTTACGGATGTATATAAAATCACGAGGGACTTGGATGAGGTCACAGTCTTTTAACCAAAGTGGTGGAGTGTAAAATTAGAAGGCATAGGTTGAGGTGAGAGGGGAAAGAGGGACAAACATTTTCATATGGAACAAGCTACCAGAGTAAGCTGCAAAACTGAGTTGAATTACAACATTTATAAAGACATTTGGACAGGCATATGCATAGGAAAGATTTGGAGGAATATGGGCCAAATGCAAACAAATGGAACTAGCTTGGATGGACATCTTGGCCAGTCTGGACAGGTCGGGACGAAGGGCCTGTTTCCATGCTGTAGAACTCTAAATTTGTTTGGGCTACGGATGCAATATTAAAGATGCCCACTACCCATTCCTTGTTTCACGTGGCTGCATTCTCCATTCCACCGATTTCCCAATACTTGGCTTGACTCCTGCATACAAAATAGCACAGGACAATATCCACATTGCTGTATACTCCTGATGTCCATGAGTGAACTCAACACTGTTTGCCCAACCTGTTTTTTTTTTCCTCGCTGTGCAAACAAGGATACAAGAATGTGTTGCCATAATCTTAAGATTCCTTTCTTATTTTAGAAAGCTTTTTTTGGCATCTGCAGTCATGAATTTGGACCTGGTTTCTATTCTGCTTACGTTTAACACTTTGTGAACAGATGCGGGTTGATGAAGTTGCTTCAGCATTTTCGAATGGTCAAAACACAAATTGCTGCAGGCACTCTGCGCGTCAGGCAGCATCTGTGAAGGAAATGGACAGATGATGTTTTAAGTTTTGGTTTAGGCTTATTATTGTCACCGGTACTGAGGAACAATGAAAAGCTTTGTTTTGCACGCGATCCAATCAGATCAGATTATACTATACATTAACACAAGCAAGTCAAGCTCAAGTGCAATAGGTAGAGCAAAGGGGAAGATACAGAATGCAGAATATAGTTCTCAGCATGTTAGTGAACCAAGTGTCAATAGTGTTTTAATGTTATATGTCCCAGACAGAACAATGACATTCTTACTTACAGCAGCACAACAGAATATGTGAACATATTACACTGTAAACAATATAATAAACAGAAAAAGTTATCTATAAATATATATATGTGTATATATATATATATATATACACACACATATGTTTGTATACATACACACATATATATTTTGTTTGTTTGATTTTATGTGTCTATATATATATATATATATACAGTGGCTTGCAAAAGTTTTCATACCCCTTGAACTTTTCCACATTTTGTCATGTTACAAACCACAAACGTAAATGTATTTTATTGGGATTTTATGTGATAGACCAACACAAAGTGGTGCATAATTGTGAAGTGGAAGGAAAATGATACATGGTTTTCAAATTTTTTTACAAATAAAACACTGAAAAGTGTCGCGTGCAAAAGTATTCAGCCCCCCTGAGTCAATACTTTGTAGAACCACCTTTCGCTGCAATTACAGCTGCAAGTCTTCTGGGGTATGTCTCTACCAGCTTTGCACATCTAGAGACTGAAATTTTTGCCAATTCTTCTTTGCAAAATAGCTCAAGCTCAGTCAGATTGGATGGAGAGCGTCTGTGAACAGCAATTTTCAAGTCTTGCCAGAGATTCTCAATTGGATTTAGGTCTGGACTTTGACTGGGCCATTCTAACACATGAATATGCTTTGATCTAAACTATTCCATTGTAGCTCTGGCTGTACGTTTAGGGTCATTGTCCTGCTGGAAGGTGAACCTCCGCCCCAGTCTCAAGTCTTTTGCAGACTCTAACAGGTTTTCTTCCAAGATTGCCCTGTATTTTGCTCCATCCATCTTCCCATCAACTCTGACCAGCTTCCCTGTCCCTGCTGAAGAAAAGCATCCCCCACAGCATGATGCTGCCACCACCATGTTTCACAGTGGGGATGGTGTGTTCAGGGTGATGTGCAGTGTTAGGTTTCCGCCACACATAGCGTTTTGCATTTAGGCCAAAAACATCAATTTTGGTCTCATCTGACCAGAGCACCTTCCTCCACATGTTTGCTGTGTCCCCCACATGGCTTGTGGCAAACTGCAAACGGGACTTCTTATGGCTTTTTTTCAACAATGGCTTTCTTCTTGCCACTCTTCCATAAAGGCCCGATTTGTGGAGTGCACGACTAATAGTTGTCCTGTGGACAGATTCTCCCACCTGAGCTGTGGATCTCTGCAGCTCCTCCAGAGTTACCATGGGCCTCTTGGCTGCTTCTCTGATCAATGCTCTCCTTGCCCGTCCTGTCAGTTTAGGTGGACGGCCATGTCTTGGTAGGTTTGCAGTTGTGCCATACTCTTTCCATTTTCGGATGATGGATTGAACAGTGCTCCGTGAGATGTTCAAAGCTTGGGATAATTGTTTATAACCTAACCCTGCTTTAAACTTCTCCACAACTATCCCTGACCTGTCCTGGTGTGTTCCTTGGGCTTCGTGATGCTGTTTGTTCACTAATGTTCTCTAACAAACCTCTGAGGCCTTCACAGAACAGCTGTATTTATACTGAGATTAGATTACACACAAGTGGACTCTATTTACTAATTAGGTGACTTCTGAAGGCAATTGGTTGCACTGGATTTTATTTAGGGGTATCAGAGTAAAGGGGGCTGAATACTTTTGCACGCAACACTTTTCAGTTTTTATTTGTAAAAAAAATTAGAAAACCATGTATCATTTATGCGCCACTTTGTGTTGGTCTATCACATAAAATCCCAATAAAATACATTTACGTTTGTGGTTGTAACGTGACAAAATGTGGAAAAGTTCAAGGGGTATGAATACTTTTGCAAGCCACTGTATATACATACACACATACATACGCACACACGCACACATAAATAAAACAATAATAGTGCAAAAAGACAAAACCAATGTCCCCAAGTCTATGTAGTTCAGAGCTTATTTGCATGTGTAGGAAGGAACTGTAGATGTTGGTTTAAACTGAAGATAGACACAAAAGCTGGTGTAACTTAGCAGGACAGGCAGCATCTCTGGAGAAAAGGAATGGGTGATTCGTTCTCTCCAGAGATGCTGCCTGTCCGCTGAGTTACTCCAGCTTTTTGTGTCTATCTTCGGTTTAAACCAGCATCTGTAGCTCCTTCCTACATATTTTGTCCGCTCCAAAATCTCCTCGTTATGTCTACTTTGAAGAAGTTCTCCTCTCTCCGACGAGAGTTCTGCAACATCCTCTTGAAGAAGGATCCAGTCAAAGCACCACATTTTCCCTTTTTTATTTCTTTTCCTCCACTTTGATCTTTTGATACTACAACTTACGGTTGCCCGACAACAATACAGAATCTACTCCTGTAACTATTGGTGGTAAAATTAAACAGACTCACCCGATTAGGAGCCTCATAGTTGATGATCATCCTGTGTAGTATCCTGCCGACTACGACAATTGTACGAGGAAATGTTGTGCTATTTAATGCTCTACCCATAGCCTGATTCTGGCTCTACTCAGATAGACACAGGCACACAATAAAACAGCTGGTTGGTCAGTGGAGAGTCTATCGAACAAGTTGATTTATTGAAGGCCTTAACTGTGCTCACTGGATGACTCTGGGTTCTCTCAGAGTGTTTTCTAGAGCGTACAATTAAAGCCTTCAATAAACCAACTTGTTCGATAGACTCACCACTGATCTACGAGCTGTTTTAATTTGTGTCTGTGTCTATCTGAGTAAAGCCAGATACAGGGTACAGGTATAGCACAAAATAATACAAAATTCCCTCCCACATGCACTTTTCTGTTTGCTGAAGTCTTTTATCTCGTGGATTCCCCTGAAGCATGCTGGATAGACGTGTATATGGTGGGAGACCGCTTTTCGGGGCTTCCGCCCGAGTTGCGGGGTTGAAGAGCACCTGGAGCGGGGCTTTACATCGTCGCCCCGCGCGGCTTGGAATGGCCGCCGGACTTTGCGAGCGCGCGCCGGGGCTCTAACACCAAGACCTTGCATTAACCGGCGTGGCTTTAATGGCCGCGGGATAATCACCATCGCCCGCCGGGGGCTTTGACTTTGACTCTGACATCGGGGGGGGGGGGGGAGTGCAGTGGAGAGATACGTTTTTTTGCCTTCCATCACAGCGCTGTGATGGATGTATGTGTAAATTGTGTTGTGTCTCGGGTCTTCTTCGTTTTGTAATGTATGGCTGCAGAAACGACATTTCGTTTGGACCTCAACGGGGTCCAAATGACAAATTTGTCCAAAAGACAAATAAATTGTATTGTAAAAAAAGACAAATAAATTGTATTGTATAGTAAAGGAATAAATGTCACCAGATATTCAGTTCAATAATGAGGGAGGAGACTTGGCAAGGAATCTTAAGAGAATTACCTGCTCTTCAGTTGGAGTTTTAAACCAAAGAAGCAGGTGGGGCCTGATTTATGATCCTATGAGGCGGCAATTTCAAGCACACGGCAATAATTCAATGCAAAGCAGAACAATTCAAGATAGACACAAAATACTCGAGTAACGAGCATGTTTCCCCCTCCCTGACTCTCAGTTTGCTGAATGGTCTCAACCCGAAACGTCACCTATTCCTTTTCTTCAGATATGCTGCCCGAACCACTGAGTTACTCCAGCATTTTGTGTCTATCTTCAGAACAATTCAAGGTCAGGGTGGAGCTTATGTGAAGGCAAGGCGAAGGGAAAATGCACGGAGGTTTGTTCAGTGAGCAGCTTGAGTCTTTGCAGAGATGAAGGAAGTCCCAGCATTGGTGGATGGCACAGCGGCAGAGTTGCTGCTTTACAGCATCAAAGACCCAGGTTCAATCCTGACTATGGGTACTATCTGTACAGAGCATGTACATTCTCCCTGTGACCGTGTAGGTTTTCTCCAGATGCTCCAATTTCATCCCACATTCCAAAGACGTACAGATGCTGCTTGACCCGCTGAGTCACTCCAGCACTTTGTATCTATCTTTAGTATAAACCAGTATCTACAGTCCTTTGTTTCTAGGTTTGTAGGCTTATTGGCTTCTGTAAATTGTGAATCATCTCTAGTGTGTAGCATAGAGCTAGTGTACGGGGGGGATCTCTGGTTGGCGCGGACTCGGTGGGCTGAAGGACCTGTTTCCACATTGTATCTCTAAAGTCTAAAGTTTGTATTAACTTAATATGTAGAACTAATAAATGATTCGGCACCATTCGCTGGAGTTAGAAGGGTAAGGGGGGACCTCATTAAAACTTACCGAATAGTGAAAGGCTTGGATAGAGTGGATGTGGAGAGGATGTTTCCACTAGTGAAAGAGTCTAGGAACAGAGGCCATAGCCTCAGAATAAAAAGACGTACCTTTAGAAAGGAGATGAGGAGGAATTTCTTTAGTCAGTGGGTGGTGAATTTGTGGAATTCATTGCCACAGAAGGCTGTGGAGGACAAGTCAACGGATATTTTTAAGGTGGAGATTGATAGATTCTTGATTAGTACGGGTGTCAGGGGTTATGGGGACAAGGCAGGAAAGTGGGGTTGAGAGGAAAAGATAGATCAGCCATGATTGAATGGCGGAGTAGACTTGATGGGCCGAATGGTCTAATTCTGCACCTATAACTTATGAACATTAACTTAACTAGCTTTCCTATGGCTTCTGGTAAATCCAAATAACTTTGAATCTTGCAAGCTGATGAATGGTGATGAATTGTCTCAAGTTCTACAAACAGCTTCAAGACATTCGTGTCTGAAGAAGGGTTCCGACCCGAAACGCCACCCATCCTTTTTCTCTGGCAGTGCTGCCTGTTGTTTCAGCACTTTGTGTCTATCTTTGGTATAAACCAGCATCTGCAGTTCCTTCCTACACAAATAAAACTTCATGCTGCAATGGAACTGCGAGGGGCAGAGTCGGATTCATTGGTACCCGAGGCAAACAGAAAATTGGAACACAAAAACATGGCATGAATAAAACCTGATGTGTCTAAAAGCATTAACTAAATAGATCTGTTACTCCTTCACGCAATGCATCAATAATAAAGCACACCATGCTGCGGCGATTAACTCGTTAGTTTTGCCACACAGAACTGAATGAAACAAATGCCTCAGGAAAAAGACCTTGATGCATGACTTATTTAAGCCACACATTTTACATTGTAACCTCTACCATGATAAGACACCACAAGAAAATACAGACCATTCTGCAAGCCTCATGCTTCAGGCCAGGAATAATATTGGTGATTCCTGCTGTTCAGGTAAGGCAGTAGGGTTATGCATTTTCAAGTCATTCCGTAAAGATCAAAGATGTGAAAGCGATGTATTACGAATATCATTCTTTTACAGACTCATCACGCCCATGTTTTAATGCTACCAGCACATCAGTATGTAACCAAATGTAGGCAGAACCTTACCCACTGCATGAAAATGTCAAAAACTAGAGAGCATAGGTTTAAGGTGAGAGGGGAAATGTTTATAACTAGAGCCAAGATGTTTAGGCACTAAAAAACTCTGAAATAGGCAGGCAAAAAGGCATAATAAAATTACAGAAAAGGCACGAAAAGGGCATTTATTGACAAAAAAGGCATAAAAAGGCATTTATTTCCATCACCAAAATATGGTTAAAAATGATAATATAAAGGTATACTACATTAAATGACCAAAGTTGCCTGGTTGCACATAATTACTAGCATTTTTTTCAAATTATCTGGTGTTAAACTATGCTGTCTGTCAGACAGAATATGCTTCAGTTGTGAAAAACTTATTTCTACCTCAGCTGAGGTCACTGGTGCATACCCGAAACAAGCTACAGACTCTATATTCATGTCGATATCTTGTGCATTACAACTACCTTTGGGAACTTTAGCTATGTTTTCTATTTCTTCAAGATCTTTGTTAGCTAAAATCACTCTCTCACATTTTCCTTGTATATCTTTACCTACTTCACCAGGAACTTTACGAATATCGTCAGTTACTTTGTTGAAAACCTGCAAGTTATTCACTAATGTTTCACCACGTTTCTCAAGGGAAGTGATAGCTTGTGGGAAGTTTGCAAAATTGGAAGCAATAAATACAAGATCGCGGTGGAGAGACTTTTTCTGCATGATTTCACTGATGATCCTGACTGTAGAAGATTCTTCTTCTTCAAAACAGCTGACGATTTATTTTATCTTTTCAAAATTTGCAGCATAGTAGAGTACAGCAGAGAGCCATGTACCCCACCTAGTCAAAATGGGCTGACGAGGTAGCGGAATCTCGGGTGCCATTTCCTTGAACAACTGCATACGTGACGGTGCTTTGAGGAAGATTTTCTTGACATTGGAAACTAGGCGATCGACATTTGGAAACAAGCTACGTATGTGCTTGGCAATTCTATGAAGTCCTTGATCTAAGCATGTCAAATGCAACATTTTGGGGAATAAAACGAAGTCACAAACATAAGAGCTTTCTCGTGTTTTATACCTTCTGGCCAAAGTACAGCAAGTGAAGATATAAACAACTGAGCAATAGTTGAGCTGTTTGACTTCTCCAATACTTCCGGTCAACAAATACTCCTTTGTTGGTTGACCTGCCTCCAGTATACCAATGACCACATTGGCAACATAACTCCCCACAGCATCGTTGCCTCGTCTATTGAGATCCATATTTTGTTGCATGCAACTTCATCTCCAATTTTCTGCACAATAATGTTGAAGTTGCTGTCAACATAATTTTTCCGTAATGATGACTCGCTTGGTCTATGTATATTTCTCTAAAAAACCTCTGAGAGATTTGTTTTCCAATTTCCACAGTGGAATTCCAGCATCAATGAATGCCTTGCACAGATCACTCGAAAACTCAGATTTGCGACTGGAGCCAGCAGTAAATGTAGTGAGGAGACAAGCTTGGGTATTTCGCTTGGGTTGTCTACACCTCAGCGGTATCAACATTGACTTCTCTAATTTTAGATAGACCTTGTCTTCTCCCTCCTCCCCCTCCCCTTCCCAGCTCTCCTTCTAGCCCTACTGTCTCTGCCCCTTCATTTTTTTCCCTGCCCCCCCCCAACATCAGTCTGAATAAGGGTCTTGACCCGAAACGTCACCTATTCCTTCTCTCCATAGATGCTGCCTCACTGGCTGAGTTTCTCCAGCATTTTTTGTCTACCTTAGATTTTTCCAGAATCTGCAGTTCTTTCTTAAATAGTTCTTGGAGAAGACTGAACCAGCAGGCAGCGGCACAAACAAATGAATAACCGATGGTGGCGCCCCCGATTTCGCCCCGGTGGTGGAAGTTTTCTTGTAATAACATTAATATTAATATTAACGTGTTAACATAGAAAATGGTACAACTAGAGAAAATAGCACGACCTTTTAGCAAAACGGCAAAAAAGGCTGATTTAGGCACTCGATCATGAAAAAGGCATTATCCTGGTGAAATCATCAAAAAAGGCACGAAAAGGCATTTATGGCAAAATCCTGGCTCTATTTATAACCAATGTGCAGGGTAAGTTTTTTTACAGAGTGTAGTGGGTGCCTGGAACTCGCTGCCAGGGATGGTGATGGCGGCAGATATGATGGTGGTGCTTAGGAGGCTTTTATATGTGAGGAGTGGAGCAATATGGATAACATGAAACAGTTCAATGGTTTCCTCAATTGTCAGAGTGAGGCCAAACGTAAATTGGAGGAACAGCACCTCATATTTCTCTTGGGCAGCTTACACCCCAAAGGCGTGAATATGATTTCTCTGACTTCAAGTACGTAACTCTTGCATCCCCTCTCTCTCTGTCCCTCTCCCACTAGCCATTGTACTAGTTTCACTGTTGTCCTGATGAGTTTCATTGTCTGTAACTTGTTCTGAGCTAGCCCACAGCTAAAAATGGCCGGTTTCCTTTATCATCGTTATTATTTTGCATATCTTCCATTCATTTGTTCTATATCCCTCTATATCACCGTCGATATCTCTTGTTTCCCTCTCCCCTGAGTCTCAGTGTGAAGAAGGGTCTCGACCCGAAACGTTACTTATTCCTTTTATCCAGAGATGCTGCCTGACTCGTTGAGTTGCTACAGCTTTTTGTATCTCTCTTCTATTCAATATTGTAAAAAGGCACCTGAGACAGTATATGGTTTAAACACATCTTTAATCAGCACTGTAACTTGGCAGCATTTAAAGACAAGGTGTTGTCAGTTCATCCTAGCTGCTCAGACTGACTGTGCTGGGAATAGGCGTTAGTATAAATGTTATAGTGGGGTGGAGTTAGTGATTGGTTCACATGCATCATCAATCTACAAATATCCTACAGGCATCTGATTGCCAATAAAGACCAGGGAATAACTGTTCAATTTCAACATAGAATATTTGATTGACCGACCGACCGACTGACCGACTATGGATATTCAGGGTCCACCGAGTCCACGCCAATGGTAGATCATCCATTCACACTAGTTCTATGTTATCCCACTTTCGCATCCACTCCCTACAAGCTAGGGTCAATTTGTGGAGGCCAATTAACCTACAGACCTGCACGTCTTTGGGATGTTGGGAGAAATCCGGAGCACCCAAAGGAAACCGACGCAGTCACAGGGAGAACGTGCAAACTCCACGCACAGACAGCACCCGAGGTCAGCTCTACCCGCTGCACCACTGTGCTGCTGTTGTTACTCACCTTGAGCCGCTGCTCCCGCCTGACAGGTAGGAAGCCTCCACCAACCTTTTTTTAAAAATAATTTTTATTTATTAGAAGTACATTACATTACAACCACATACATTAATACTCGTCATTTGTATCTTCTTACAATTAATGTACTCCCTTTATTTTTTTTTTTACACTAAAAAAGGAAAAGATTGAAAGAGAGAAGAAAGTGAAGGAAAAAGTGAAAGTGTAGAAAAGTGTAGAAAATGTAACAACAAAAAAGGACGAAGACCCTATGAGAGCGAAATTAAAAACAAAAGAAAAAGAGTTAAGAAATAGGCCCTAGGAAAAAAAAAAGAGAAAAAGAGAGAGGAAAAAAAAAGAAAAACAAATATATTTTTGAGCATTACGTAAATAGGACATACCAACTCTTCAACTATCATCCCCCCTTACCCGACCTCAATTTTTTATTTTTTTTTAAGTACTTTTGCACCCTATGTTTGTAATAATTCTATAAATGCAGACCACGTCAGGTGGAAGTGATCTGGTTTACCTGCTAGGAGGAGTCTTATCTCTTCTAGGTGTAGTGTTTCAAACATATTTGAAATCCACATATTTATAGTTGGTATTGGAGCCTTCTTCCAAAATTTTAGAATTAGCTTTTTTCCAGTTATTAACCCATAGTCCATTAATTTCTTTTGAAACACATTTAGTTCTGGATCATCTTCCATTATTCTGAAGATAATCCATTCTGCTTTGGGTATCAGTCTCCACCAACCTTTGACGCTCCTCTGGTAGAACTGTGTAGGAAGGAACTGCAGGTGCTGGTTTACATCGAAGATAGACACAAAATGCTGGAGCAACTCAGCGGGACAGGCAGCATCTCTGGAGGGAAGGAATGGGTGACGTTTTGGGTCGTGTCCCTTCTTCGGACTCAATCTTCAGACCGAAGAAGGGTCTTGACCTGAAATGTCACCCATGCCTTCTCTCCAGAGATGCTGCATGTCCCATTGAGTTACTCCAGAATTTTGTGTCTATCTTTCTGGTCAAACTGTTGCTCTCCTTCACCCCAGCAAGACCTGCATATTGTGGAAAAGTGCAGAGGCTTGTGGCAGAGGGCTTTGGCAAGACAGTTCCCATGGGCCTTTGTGGTAATTGACCTCTGGGGATGCTTAAATCAAGTGCCTTCGGCAAATTGTGGTACTCAAAGATATAAACAATGTCATTCTGATTCAAAGGCGTCATTGCACAAAATGTTTGAAAACAAATTTAATGGACTTATGTTAAGACGGATACACTTTATTAAAAATTCCAGCTTCTTTTGCCTGGCAATGTCTGTGTGACTATTATTAATAGAAATATATATTTCTCAGTGCCTCTCGCAGCTGTACAAACAAGGATGTTCCCAGGATTGAACTCCAGTCTGTGCTATGTGAAGTGTTTGTTGTTCTTGGTAGAGGCATTGGTTTATTATTGTCACGTGCACTGAGGTCCAGTGAACGACCTTGTTTGAGTGCTAACCAGTCAAATCATACTCCAGATTTGCACAATCAAACTGTACATACGCAGGTAGTGCTGAGATGAAATACAGCAGCATGCATTGTAGACTTTAGACTTTGGAGATACAGTGTGGAAACACCAAGTTCGCATCGACCAGCATTCACCCCTGTGCACTAGCATTGTCCAACACAATAGGTACAATTTACAATATTTACAGAAGCCAATTAACTTACAAACCTGTACGTATTTGGAATGTGGGAGGAAACCAGAGCACCCGGAGAAAACCCACACGGTCACAGGGAGAACGTACAAACTCTGTGCAGACAGCACCCATACTCAGGATCAAACCTGAGGCTCTGGCGCTGCAAGGCAGCAACTCTACTGCTGCACTACTGTGCCGCCCTTTGTTATATCCATGTTCTCTGTTATAGTTCTATGCTATGATGCGGTAATAGTGTTAGAATTTCAGAGAAAAGATTCAGATAAGGAGGAAGAAAACAAATGAACAAGTGTGTTTCCTCTTGATCAGTGAGTTGATTTAGGAAAAGTTTGGCTCATCTGAACTCCTCCCAATCACTTCCTCGACAGCGGTTGGAGATGGGCAATTAATTTTGGTCTTGCCAGCAATTCCAACATCTAAAAGTATAATTTGAAAATAAATCATGCAAAAAGAGGACAGAATGTAATCTAGTGACTGGGCCCAGGGTCTGGTGGTCTGCTGAAATTAGAGAAATTACTGCAGATGCTGGAAATCTGAAGTAAAATATCCCTGTTCACCTGCAATCTAGTTTGGCACAGATATTTCCTTCCAAAAATCCTGCCAGCTTTATTCTCTCCACCATCGCAAAGTCAGTGCTACTTGGTTTTGCTCTCCAGTCATCTTGGAGTAAAATAATATTCTACACCGTACAAATTAGAAAAGTACTTTTTCCAGCTCTCAGGGAATTAAAAACCATTTGAAGAGCAAACTGGGTCACATAACATCATGGATCATGAATCTATTGTAAATTTTCCTCATCACACTATAATTTGGCTCCTTCCCAAATCATATTAAAGAAATAAAAACGAATCCATTAAAGTCAATGGAACATAGAAGAGTCTGATCAACTGGCTCTCTCTTGGCCACAGTTAGTGCAACAGGCTGGGATGATTTTTCAGTCTGTGTGGAGTTTGCACATTCTCTCTGTGTGGCTGGGTTTCCTCAGGGTGCTCTGGTATTGTGCCACATCCTGAGGATGTGTTAGTTGATCGGTTGAATTGTCTCTAGTGTAGGTGAGTGGGAGAATCTGATGAGAATGAAGGGAGAAAATGAATGGGGTTAATGTAGATGGAGTATTCCGTGTTGTATCGCTAAAACTAAATGGGGTTAATGGAGTCATGGTAACCGTTGTTGCTGCTTGGCGTGGACTCAGTGTTGTCTTTTTATGTAAACCAGCATCTGCAGTATTTGAGTCTGAAGAAGGGTCTCGACCCAAAATGTTACCTAATCCTTTTCTCCAGAGATGCTACCTGATCCACTGAGTTACTCCAACATTGTGTGTCTATCTTTGGTGTAAACCAGCTTCCTACACATTTTGTCTGCTCTTTATTGTTTTTTATTCCACAGATGCCATATTGTTAATTTTTCCCATTGGAAATTGATGATTTTGTTCTTTATTAGATTTACTAAACATTTGGGTAGACCAAAAATAATTTTTTTGTGCACTATTGTAACACTGATGTAAACTGTTTTCCCAAATATCATTCCAACACTATTTGAGTTACCAATGGTTACACGATAAAGCAATTTTAGCATCATGAATAAAGGTTATGAATAAAATCCTAATTTCAAAGCTTCCTGAACAACTTGTACAATATAAGACTGTTGACAGCGTGACAGATATTGATGAGGGTGTACATTTTCCTGTTGAATGTTTAACCTTTTGCTACCCTGCGTACTATAACCAGCTCCAATCATACTACTCAGGAATTTAGATCCACCAGTACTATACAATAATACAAGGTTATCAGTTCAGAAATTACTACCATGTATAATTGAGGCGAGAATAATGACTGGTAATAGGTTAATTGGTTTCAGTAAAAATTGTAAAATTGTCCCTAGTGCGTAGGATAATGTTTGTGCATGGGGTCTGTTTCCACGCTGTATCTCGAAAGTGGAAAGTCGAAAGTCCAATGAGTTTGTACAGCAAGGACCAATTAATCAGAGCAGAGAATAACTAAGGTACATAGCTTCATTGTAAGTTGCAGAAGGATAAGAGGAGGGTTGAGTCAAAGTACCTCACCCAGAGACTGGTGGAAATCTGAAGATCAGAGTCAGAAATGGTGGAGGATGAACCTATTATCACAGTTAACAAGTAGCTGGAAGTGCTTGTCAAGAACTATAGCCAGTCTGAGAGAGTGGCATGAACTTGTACTTTTAAACCCTCAGCAAGTAAGAATGTTGTTGTTCCATTGTATATGACAAAGAAACACTCCTTGAGGATTAACAGTTTCCAAAGCAGAGCTTGGGGAAGGAGTGAGGTGCAAGACAAAAATAAAACTACTTGGAGATTGGTTTGTATGTTGGCCTCTGTAAAATTGCCTCTAATGTGTAGGGAATGGATGATAAACTGGGAAAATGTAGAACTACATGGTAGGTCCTGACCTACCATCTACCAAATTGGAGACCCTCGGACTATCTTTAATCGGACTTTACGGGACTTTATCTTGCACTGAACACCATTCCCTTTATCCTGTATCTGTATACTGTGGACGGCTCGATTGGACTCATTTGTAGTCTTTACGTTAACTGGATAGCACGTAACAAAAAAATGTTTCACGGTACCTTGGTACACTTGACAATAAACTAAACTAAACTCAACTAGCTCAACTCAGCATGGACTTGCTGTGCTGAAGGGCCTGTTTCTGTGCTGTATCGCTAAACTAAAACTAAAACTTCAACAGAGGATTATTTCAGGAGGTCTTTATTGGGTTGAAGATATGCACAAAATGCTGGAATAACTCAGCGGGACAGGCAACATCTCTGGACAGAAGGAATGGGTGATGTTTTGGGTCGAGACCCTTCTCAACCTGAAACATCACCCATTCCTTCTGTCCAGAGATACTGCCTGTCCCGCTGAGTTACTCCAACATTTTGTGTCTATCTTCGGTGTAAACCAGCATCTGCAGTTCCTACCTACTGGGACAAATAACAATAAAAATTGTTAACGTCATCTTCTTCTTGACTACTCTTTATTGGCTGATCTGAATGCGATGGTTGAATGGATTCCATCTGGATTGTAAACTTTCTATGATTTGGCATTCAAAGGATGACTCAGCTTTAAGCTGCCCACAATGTAAAAGTGGGAATGATATCCTGCTTAAAGCTGAGTGAATGGACTATTGAAGAACTATCCTGTGGTGATCTTAACTGAGGTAAATCTAATCCTGACATTGGTGGTGAAATGTTGACACAAAGCCAGCTGGACAACATGGGCATAAAATAAAGGTCAAACCTACCAATGTTAAAATATATCACTCAGCACACAGTGTGACCAAGAAATGAATGTTATCAGAATAACCCAATTATAAGCACACTGCCCGGTCAACTGGAAACAAGATCAGACTCTGCTAAAACCATTGCATCAGGACAATGAATGGCCCAAACAGAAAGGTGAAAGATATCACTACAGTCTCATCCCTTTGCAAAGCACAAGGTGCTGGAGGAACTCAGCAGGTCAGGTATCATCTGTGGAGGGAATGGACAGGCAACGTTTCGGGTCGGGTTCCTTCTTCAGACTGTATCAGATGTTGCCCAACCTGCTGAGTTACTCCAACACTTTGTGTTTTGTTCAAGATTCCAGCATTGGCACAGGAACAGGCCCTTCGGCCCACAATATCTGTGCCGAACTAATGTCCTCTGTCAGCATGTGATCCATGTCCGTTCATTGCCTGCATATCCATGCGAAGTAAAAAGAGTGAATATCCTTTTAATGAATTAACCAGCAATGCAGCACACATATTTTTAGATTTTGCATTTCAACAATAGCTATATTCTCAGCAAGGTCAACATGGACATGGTGGGCCGAAGGGCCTGTTCTCGTGCTGCATATCTTTGTGATTCTCTATACTTTGACACTGATTTGCACATAGAGCATGTAAAATGCCATTTTGGGAAAAAAAACATCTTGCTACCGTCTGTCTTTATGGAAACTTGTTTACACAGAGAACAGAACATGCTACCCCTGGGGGTGGTTGCGACACTTGGGCTGTCTCTCTTATGGGAAAACTAGTTAAACAGATGAGAGAGAAAGGAACGGCAGGTTGCACTGATAAAGGAGATTGGGTGGAGCATTTGAGGCAGCATTGCTGTTGTGCAGAAGGCTCCTTATCTGTCCAGCACATTCTATATAGGACCAGTGTTATAGAGTAGATTGAAGCGACAGAAACATTGCAAGTGTGGTGGGTGCATTCTCAAATGATGATACTGTCAACTTTGTTTGAAAGCTGAATTGACAATGGTTTTTATTGGCAGGCTGCTTTTAGATGACACCTCTATGTACATGATTGCCTGAGATGTTTAAATATACTAAGAGCTCACCAGCCCCGACATATTCTTCAGAAGCATAGTTGTAGATGTAGCCCAGTCCGTTACACAGACCAGACTTCCCACTATTGAATCCATCTACACTTCACTGCTTCAGAAATGTAGTCAACACAATCAAAGACATATGGTCTCCGTCATTTCTTCTTCTCCCTGCTCATATTCGACAGAAGATACAGATGTTTCAAAGCGCGCACCACCAGACTCAGGAACAGCTTCTTCTCCTCTGTTAGCAGGCTTCTGATCAGTCCTTCCATAAACTAGGGTACTGTTCGATTCGTGTGAGGAAAGAACTACAGATGCTGGTTTAAATCGAAGGTAGACAAAATGCTGGAGTAACTCAGCAGGACAGGCAGCATCTCTGGAGAGAAGGAATGGGTGACGTTTCAGGTCGAGACCCTTCGTCAGACTGTTCAATTCACATCTACCTCATTGAGGACAATGGACTTTGTCGATGGAAATTATACGCTACAATGCTGAGATCTATATTCTGCACACTGTATCATCCGGTACCAGGACGTGGCGCCGACAGACGAGAAGCCGAAGCAAAGAAGTCAAAGCCAAAGAACCGAATGGAAACGAGGCCGAAACGCCAAAAAAACGAAAGGATGGGATGCCTAAATGCAAACCAACCGAAGGAGCAGGAAGCCTAAAAGCCAACTAACCGAAAAGGTGCATCGCCTAAAAGCAAACTCACCGAATGGCCGCTCTGTCGAAACGCCACCTACCTGAAAGGCAGCGTCGCCTACAAGCCAACGAACCGAATGCCGCTCAACAGAAAAGTCCAATAACAGACATGGCGTTGTCGGGGGGCAGGACATCAGCGATTGGTCCAGACCCCCGCGTCCATCACATCACTGTGGAGGAATGAACATTGTCCCACACCTCCGCTCCACCCGACCCAGAGCCCGCGGAGGGTGGCCGTGGGAGAATGGGAGAATGACGTTTCATGTCGAGACCATTCTTCAGACCTGAAGACTGAGTCTGAAGAGTCTCGACCCGAAACGCCACCCACTCCTTCTCTCCAGAGATGCTGCCTGTTCAGCTGAGTTACCCCAGCATTTTGTGTCTATCTTTGGTGTGACAGTTGTCTCATTTCATCGGATTCATGTATTGCGCGCCTAGAAGAGATGCTTTACATGCCACTTGCGCTCAAATTGAAATCTCATATCCTTGCGAGGGGGGGATGGAATGGATGTGACATCTGGCTGAAGCAAAGGCAGTTAGGACAGGGAAATAATGCCACCAGTTAATTATCCAGGTTCCCGAATGTAAGAACGATTTATACATGTAACATTTTTGTTTTTAAATCAATGTAGCTCTGTTTTGATTTTTAATGCTGTTAAAACCCCGTCCCGTGGGAAGGGCTTGCGGCTGCTGGTTTCATAGTGCCTTCATTGTTGATAGGTGCTGTATTTTCACACGGACCGCTGCCAGTTTTCTCAACTTCCATAGCCGCTCTGCATAAGTGTATCCGCTCTATGATCTTTGGCTATGTCCGATTTGCACTAAAAAATGACGGCTTTTCGACATTATTTTCGTTACCCGCCAAACTTCTACAGGTGCACAGTAGAGAGCATGCTGACCGGTTGCATCGTGGCTTGGTTCGGCAACTTGAGCGCCCTGGAGAGGAAAAGACTACAAAAAGTAGTAAACACTGCCCAGTCCATCATCGGCTCTGACCTCCCTTCCATCGAGGGGATCTATCACAGTCGCTGCCTCAAAAAGGCTGGCAGTATCATCAAGGACCCACACCATCCTGGCCACACACTCATCTCCCTACTACCTTCAGGTAGAAGGTACAGGAGCCTGAAGACTGCAACGACCAGGTTCAGGAATAGCTACTTCCCCACAGCCATCAGGCTATTAAACCTGGCTCGGACATAACACTGAACTTTATTAGCCAATTAACTGTTATTTGCACTTTATCAGTATATTGATTCATGTGTGCATATATTTATAGAATGCCTACTATGTTCTGTTGTGCTGAAGCAAAGCAAGAATTTCATTGTCCTATCAGGGACACATGACAATAAACTCACTTGAACTTGAACTTGAACTTGAAGCATCAGGGTTAGGGTTAGGGTTAGGGGAGGGGGAGAGAGAGGAGGAGAGAGAGAAGGGGGGGAGAGAGAGAAGGGGGAGAGAGAGAAGGGAGAGAGAGAGGGGAGAGAGAGGTGGAGAGAGAGGAGGAGAGAAAGAAGGGGGAGAGAGAGAAGAGGGGAGAGAGGGAGAGAGAGAATGGGAGAGAGAGAAGGGAGAGAGACGTGGGGGTCTGGACCAATCGCTGACAAGTCCCGCCCCCCGGCAATGTCATGACCGTTATTGGACTTTTCTGTTGAGCAGCATTCGGTTCGTTGGCTTGTAGGCGACGCCGCCTTTCGGGTAGGTGGCGTTTCGACAGAACGGCCATTCGGTGAGTTTGCTTTTAGGCGACGCAGCTTTTCGGTTAGTTGACTTTTAGGCGTCCCGCCCTTTCGGTTAGTTTGCATTTAGTAGGTATGTTACAAAACTTACCTTCAGCGGCGCTGCAGTTCTGTCACTGCCCGCGTGCGCGACTTTGGCGCCTTTGAGAGGGGGGCTGGTTTAAAATGCCTTGTTTCTCCAGCCTATTCAAATCGATGTCTGTCAGGCTGTTTAGCTGCTAAAGAATAATCGCTTCGACTGCCGTTTTATTAAGTTTCTTTAAAACTGCACTGGATATTTTACGAACATGAGTAAATTAAAAATAATCTTCTAAAGCCGTCAACGCCGACAACGGGGACGGATTTCAAGTACGGGACAGGTAAAGGAAAGCCGTTTATTTTATATATAAACTTGCTTCTAAGGATGCCTTTAATTAAAATTTCACATTGCGAAAATGTCATTATGTAAATATACGAACCGGCAGAATTTTTCCTGCCGATATGAGGTTTAAAATCACAGCAAATGCAGCATTCTAAACCAGCGCGTTCCACAAAATGCCACTCGCAAGATGATTTAAATGGCCATTAATTTACGGGAATTAAACACTAAATTCCTTCCATTTGGCCTATAAATTAATGACAATGAGATTTAAAAATCATGTTATATTGTGAATTATTGTGTGAATGTTATTTGAACACTTAGGCTATTTAAAAATGTTAATCTTTTTTAAAGAAATGGATAGATGTTTAGATCTAGTAATTGAATTTTGTAATTAGCTACAATTGGGTAACTAACTAATTATATACTTTAATTTCAGGTCATCCAAGTAAGATTGTTTCATATTTGTTTCAGAATGCTTCAATCTATAATAACTGAAAATTTCATTCAGTTCTCTTAATTTTTAAGAAAGTTATGGGCTTTTGACTGTCCTTGATCACAGCTTTTGAGTTAAGTCAATGGAAAAGCAATAGGGAACAAGATGCTAATTATGAAAATGGCCATAACTTTTTTTAATACTGAAGATAAGAAAGTGAATTAGGTGTCAAATTAAACTTATTTTTATGCTTTATCTGATGGGATAAATTGCAGACTTGATTTTTAAAATCTGAAAATTTTGTAACATTGCTACATTTAGGCGTCCATCCTTTCGGTAAGTGCCGTTTCGTCTTCGTACTCTTTCGGTTATTGGCGTTAATTAAAAATTAAGAGAACTGAATGAAATTTTCAGTTATTATAGATTGAAGCATTCTGAAACAAATATGAAAACAATCTTACTTGGATGACCTGAAATTAAAGTATATAATTAGTTAGTTACCCAATTGTAGCTAATACAAAATTCAATTACTAGATCTAAACAACATCTACATTTCTTTAAAAAAGATTAACATTTTTAAATAGCCTAAGTGTTCAAATAACATTCACACACAATAATTCACAATAATAACATGATTTTAAATCTTCATTGACATTAATTATAGGCCTAAATGGAAGGATTTAGTGTTTAATCGCCCG
>CM075978.1:148502326-148595968 GCA_038087875.1 Malacoraja senta
GTAGGAGTGGCAAGAATCGAAAGCAGGAAATTTAGTTTAGTTTAGTTTATTTCAGTTTAGTTCAGTTTAGATATACAGCGGGGAAATAGACCCATCAGCCCAGAGTCCACGCCGGCCATCGATTTCCCGTTCATACTAGTGCAATGTTATCCCACTTTCTCAACCACTCCCTACACACTAGGGGCAATTTAAAGAGGATCAATTAACCTACAAGCCCACACATCGTTAGGATGTGGGAGGATAGCAGTAGCAGGATCGGGCTGAGTCAGCATGGATTTACGAAGGGGAAATCGTACTTCACTAATCTTCTGGAGTTTTTGAGGATGTAACTAGGAAAATGGATAAGGGAGAGCCAGTAGTGTACCTGGACTTTCAGAAGGGGATAGGGTGCTGACATGGATAGAAAATTGGTTGGCAGACAGGAAACAAAGAGTAGGGATTAACGGGTCCCTTTCAGAATGCAGGCAGTGACTAGTGGGGTACCTCAAGGCTCGGTGCTGGGACTGCAGGTATTTACAATATACATTAATGATTTAGATGAAGGGATTAAAAGTAATGTTAGCAAATTTGTAGATGGCACAAAGCTGGGTGGCAGTGTGAACTTTGAAGAGGATGCTATGAGGATGCAGGGTGACTTGGACAGGGTGGGTGAGTGGGCAGATGCATGGCAGATGCAGTTTAATGTGGATAAGTGTGAGGTTATCCACTTTGGTGGCAAAAACAGGAAGGCAGATTATTATCTAAATGGAGTCAAGTTGGGATAAGGGGAAAAATAACGGGATCTGGAGGTCCTTGTTCATCAGTCACTGAAAGTAAGCATGCAGGTACAGCAGGAAGTGAAGAAAGCGAATGGCATGTTGGCCTTCACAACAAGAGGAGTTGAGTATGGGAGGAAAGAGGTACTTCTGCAGTTGTACAGGGCCCTTGTGAGACCACACCTGGAGTATTGTGTGCAGTTTTGGGGAAGGACATTCTTGCTATTGAGGGAGTGCAGCGTAGATTCACCAGGTTAATTTCCAGGATGGCGGAACTGTCATATGTTGATAGAATGGAACGGCTGGGCTTGTATACTCTGGAATTTAGAAGGATGAGAGGGCATCTTATTGAAACATATAAGATTATTAAGGGTTTGGATACGCTAGAGGCAGGAAACATGTTCCCAATGTTGGGGGAGTCCAGAACCAGGGGCCACAGATTAAGAATAAGGGGTAAGCCATTTAGAACGGAGATGAGGATTTTTTTTTTCACCCAGAGAGTTGTGAGTCTGTGGAATTCTCTGCCTCAGAGGGTGGTAGAGGCTGGTTCTCTGGATGCTTTCAAGAGAGAACTAGACAGAGCTCTTAAAGATAGCGGAGTCAAGGGATATGGGGAAAAGGCAGGAACGGGGTACTGATGGGTACTGAGCCATGATCACATTGAATGGCGGTGCTGGCTCGAGGGGCCTGATGGCCTACTTCTGCATCTATTGTCTACTGAAACCGGAGCACCCGGAGGAACCCCACGCTGTCACAGGGAGAAGTTGCAAACTCCACATCGACAGCAGCCGAGGCCAGGATAAAACCGGGGTTTCTGGCACTGTGAGGCAGCGTCTCTACCAGCTGCGCCACTGTGCCGCCCACAGGGAATATTATCCCTGTGACAGCGTATGGTCAGTCGGCTGCTCTCGGTAATCTGCCTCCGAGGTGTTTGTTCAGAATCTGTTCAGCTGCTAGAGGGTTCTGTCGTGGGAGGAGATTGGAGCTGTAGAAAATCAGAGTAACTTGGCAGCTCTGCACAAAGAAATGAACAGCTGATTCCAGATTGACTACCACCTGTATGTACCGTAAAGGTTCCAACTACACAAATAACCAATTAGACAATTTCAACAACACTACATCTTTTCCCTTGGTGAAATGGCCCTGCGGAGTTGAACTTCCCTACAGCTCAGTAACAGAGAAAATGAAAATGCCTCCAGGTGGCACTGACTTCATCGACCACTGATGGGAATGGTTTCCTGCTTTGTCTGAGCTTCCACCTCCAGTCCAGTCAGTTACTGATTCCCTATACCCCCTCCAGCGCATTGACTGCTTGAGCGACTGCCTTTCAGCAGAGATGGATCCATTGCTAAATCGTTCAGGGACCAATTACCCTCATTCTCCCCTCCTCTTCTGTCTGAAACAGATCGCAATCAATACTTCAGTTGCACTATCACCTGTACACAGGTCCCATGAAGTATGAATCTGAGCTCCAGTGCCTCAATGATAACTCGGGAAGTTCTCTCCAGCCATCCCTCCTCTCTTCTGACGCCACGTTCATCAAGTAAATGACCCGGAAGGTCACTTCCACTCCACTGGTGCTGAGTAACAGCTGGTTCCCTCCGAGACAACCAGACCCTACCATGTATAATTAATTCTCTTTGCCAGTCTTCCCACCTTTGGCGCTCAGTTGATGCAACTTGACCCGCTGAGTTATTTCAGGACTTTGTGTCTTTTTGAACAAGGGTCTCGACTTGAAACATCACCTATTCATGTTCTCCAGAGATGCTGCCTGACCCACTGAGTTAATCCAGCACTTTGTGTCATTTTTTTGTTGTAAAACAGCACTTGCAGTTCCTTGTTTCTCCTTCTTTCTCCTTGCTACCTGTTTTCACAGAGAGTCATAGCTTCTTACAGTGTGGAAACAGGCCCTTCGGCCCAACGTGCCCACACCAGCCAACATGTCCCATCTACACTAGTCCCACTTGCCTGTGTATGGGCCATATCCCTCTAGATCTGTCCTATCCATGTACCTGTCCAATTGTTTCTTAAATGTTGCGATAGAACATGCCTCAACTACCTTCTCCGGCAGCTTGTTCCATACACCCTTCACCCTTTGTGTAAAAGTGTTACCCCTCAGGTTCCTATTAAATCTTTCCCCCTTCACCTGAAACCTATGTCCTCTGGTTCTCGATTCTCCTACTCTGGGCAAGGAAATCTCTACCCGATCTATTCCTCTCATGATTTTGTACACCTCTATTAAATCACCCCTCATCTTCCTGCGTTCCATGATTTTTAAGGATCATTGTGCTGTTGGTCTTTCCAACCAAAGCTCTCATTTTGTTTTTTGGCATCCTTTTTCTCCCGCGGTAGAGCAGCTGGATATATTGTTGTACATTTGGAGTGTTTTTAAAAGTAGTTGTTGTTTCCATTGTAATTTCCCAAAGGAGTTACAATGCATGGCAATTCAGGTATCGTCACAACTAAAGGTAGAAGAGTCAGTGAATCACCGATACTCTCACCTAATTAAAATGCTCTGCTGTTAGAGTATCAATGTCTCCCACAAATTTACTCCATTTATTCATCATGTTTTCCAAGAATTTTCTATAATTAGTCAATAAATCAATTTGATTTTGGAAACTGCAATGGCAATGCAGAGAAAAAAAAACTAACCATTTGCAAAGTATTGAAGTTGTCCAACTTTGAATTAAGTTGATAGTTACTCCAGAGCTTTTGCATCTTTTTTTTGTAAACCAGCATCTGCAGTTCCATGTGTCTACACTCTAAGAGTTAAATATTGATCCCACTGCTATCAATGGGATCAATATTTAACTTTAGAGTGCAGACACAAGGAACTGCAGATGTTGGGTTACAAAAAAAGATGCAAAAACTCTGGAGTAATTCAGCAGGTTAGGCAGCATCACTGGTGATCATAGACAGGGGATGTTTCAGGCCAGGCCCCTTCATCAGGCTTAGCTTGAGAATCCTGACCCGAAACGTTGCCTATCCATGTTCTCCATAGATGCTGCCTGACCCGCTGAGTTACTCCAGCACTTTGTGTCAGTATTTAAAACTTTCTTGTGTTGCAAGGAACTACAGATGCTGCTTTACACTGAAAATAAACACAAAGTGCTGGAACAACTCAACGGGTCAGGCAGCACCTCTGGAGAAAAGGAACAGGTAACGTTTCGAGTCGGAACCCTTCTTCAGACCCTTTCTTCTCAGCTTTCATCTATTCAGGACCCCAAGTAACTAACACCTGAGTTGGAGATTTTAATTCAATCATGTGTGTTAAATGAAAAGGTAATTGCATCAGCATTTTGCAGTCAGCTTCAGTAATTTGATTCCAGCAAGGCCAGTGCAGCTTCATTTCTGAATTGACCTCTGAGTATTTGTGCTACTTTGTTCATTTGCTGAAAGCAACCAAGTGTGAATTTCTATTCCATACATTTATTACTTGGAGTCAGGTGACTACCGTGTTGTACCTGGAAATCGTGTGCATGTGAGCCTTGATTTATAGTGCCATGAGTCAAGTACTCAGCTTCCAGTCTCCTGCCTCTCACTAGGTGTGAGAATTTGATCCAAGTTGATAATGCAATGCATTGCTGAGAGTACATCACACTGGTGTGAATGAGACCTTGAATTGAAGCCACACCCACTCTAGCAGAGCTCTGGTAAGAGGAATTATATATTAAAAAAACTTTTCCAGGAGCCCTTGTCAATGTTTATCCATCAACAAGAACCACTAAAGCAGTTTATTATTAGTCAAGAGTGTTTTATTGTCATATGTCCTGGACAGAACAATGACATTCTAACTTGCAGCACCACAACAGCATATGTGAACAAGGAACTCAGTAAACATTATAATAAATGAAAAAAGACTTGAGCATACACATCCACACACACATATATGCACACATACATACACACACATAGAACAAATAAACAATATTTGTGCAAAAAGACAAAACCAATGCTCCCAAGCCCATGTAGTTCAGAGCTAATATGGAAGTTATAGTGTTTAATAGCCTGATGGCTGTAGGGAAGAAGCTGTTCCTGAACCTGGACGTTACACTTTTCAGGCTCCTTTATTCCTGTATCTTCTTCCCGATGGCGGGAATGAAATGAGAGCATGGCCAGGGTGGTGTTGGTCTCTGATGATGCCGGCTGCCCTTTTCAGGTAGCGATTCCTGGAGATCCCTTCGGTGGTAGGAGGTCAGAACCCAGTGATTAACTGGGCAGTGTTCACCATTTTTTGCAGTCTTCTTCGCTCCTGGGCGTTCAAGTGGCCGAAGCCGACAATTTAGCAGCCGCACCTCAAGATTGCAATAACGCCATTTAAATGCAAGATGAGTCAGAGTATAGAAGTGAGATCGACCGATTGACCAAATGGTGCCAGCACAACAACCTGAATCTCAACACCAGTAAAACCAAGGAAAAGATTGTGGACTTTGGAAGGGGAAGGATAGGGACCCACAATCCTGTTTATATCAACGGGACGATGGTGGAAAGGGTAAAAAACTTCAAATTCCTGGGCGTGCATATTTCCGACGATCTTTCCTGGACCCTGCACACTGATGCAATTATAAAGAAGGCATGTCAAGGAGGATTCTCTCGAACTTCTACAGGTGCACAGTAGAGTGCATACTGACTGGCTGCATCGTGGCCTGGTTCCGCAACTTGAACGTCCAGGAACGGAAAAGGCTGCAGAAAGTTGTGACCACTGCCCAGTCCATCACCGGCTCTGACCTACCCACCATCGAAGGGATCTATCGCAGTCGCTGCCTCAAAAAGGCTGCCAACATCATCAAAGACCCACACCATCCTGGTCACAAACTCATTGTACCGTTGCCATCGGGAAGAAGGTACAGGAGCCTGAAATCTGTAACATCCAGTTTCAGGAACAGCTTCTTCCCCACAGCCATCAGGCTATTAAACACAACATCAAATAAGCTCTGAACAATAACAGTCTATTACTTTTATTGCACTATATCTGTTTATTTATTGTGTATATATGGTCTATAGACACACTGAACTTTTATCTTCCGTTTTGTATTATGTTTACATATTCTGTTGTGCTGCAGCAAGTAAGAATTTCATTGTCCTATCTGGGACACATGACAATAAAACCTCTTGACTCTTGAGATGAATTATTTTCAGTAACAATGGTTGGAAGCCATCTTTTGGACAACATATGAAACCAAGCATATCTGCTCGCTCAAGTGGACTTAAAAAAGACCCATCAAATTACGAAGAGGAGATTCAAGAGAGTTTATTGTCATGTGTCCCTGATAGGACAATGAAATTCTTGCTTTGCTTCAGCACAACAGAATATAGTAGGCATAAATAAACACAGAACAGATCAATGTGACCATATACCAAGTAAATTCTCAGCGAGAATATATTTGTCAACCACTCTTACTAAAAGGGACCACATGATCAATATCGCTTGCAGTTCGTGAGAGCTTGCTGTGTGCAAATAGGCCACCACTATTTTGAATCTTACACTTTGAAAACTTTTCAAATGTGCTTATTGGCTATTAAGCATTTTTGGACATCCTAAAATACATGTGATAAAAATGCAAAACATTTTAACTATTACCGTCCCATCGGGACTGAAAATGTTAAGATTGGAAGTTGTATGTGGTGACTTGGGGCCTTGCCTGAGCTCATTTGTCACTGGCCCTGATTGGTCCTGGTCTTTTCTCGCCTCCAGCTCTTCTACTTCCCCCAACTCCATCCCCACCCCCGGCTTTCAGTCTGAAGAAGGGTCCATTCTCGAAACATCACCTAAACTTTTCCTCCAGAGATGCTGCCTGAACCCGCTAAGTTACTCCAGCACTTTATGTCTATCTTTGGTATAAACCAGCAGCTGCAGTTCTTTCTTTCTCCAAGGATGGGAACCATGAGGGTAGATGACCTGTCCAAGTGCATTGACAGGGGGTTTGGACAGAGGAGGAGGAGAGGTTATAGGAGGATATTGCCGAGTTTTGGGTCTGATAGAAGTTGAAGACACCAATGATAAAAATCAGGGATGACTGCAAGGCCAGAATTCGAGGAATTTTTCTAAATTCTTCGAGGATGTCTTCTAAATGCTAGAAAAGATGACAGAAATAGGAAGGACGAGACTATGAATGGATTTGGAAACAAGGATAAGAATTAAGGTCATAGGTGATAGAAGTAGAATTACGCCATTCGGCCCATCAATCCACTGTCATTCAACCATAGCTGATCTATCTCTCCCTCCTAACCCCATTTTCTTGCCTTCTCCCCATAACCCCTGACACCCATACTAATCATTCATTCTCCAACTGTGCACCCAGATCATGCCAATCAAACCTAGACCAGCCAGTAATCTATAATGCGCTGAAGCTTTGTATTAATAGCTATTTACGTTTATTTGTGGCAGCCAATGGAAGGACAATACTGCCCTGAAGTTTACTGAGATTCCATTGCAACCTCCATCCATTACAACCCCTTCCATTTTGGATGTCAACTAGTAAGACCAGGGTGCAGACTGTTGACATTAGAGGGGAAAGCCGAGGAACCATGAATCTGTCTTCATCGGTGGAGAGTCAACAACTCGAACAGCCAGGAATCGTAGATTACACAGAGTTGTAGTGGTCACCAGGTTTATCATAGGTACTGACTTCCCCACCATTGATGGGATCTACAGGCCAATATCAACATAGATCCACACCTTCCCGACGGGCAGTTGGCCCCCCGCGCTGCCAGAAGGCTTCCCGACGAGCCATGGCTGCGGACTGGGAATGCGGCCGGAGGCCTTTATCGAGGCCTCTCGGATCGCCACGTAGAAGCCCGGGTCGGGCGAAGCGGCTGACGGAGCCCACGGCTGGGGCCCGGGTCGGCACCATGGAGGCGTGAAGTGGGGCATCGACAGCGGTGAAGCCTCGCAACAATGGAGCCTTGGCGGTGGTGAGGCCTCACGGCGTGAGGGGGGTGGGGAAGAACAATGGAGGACCCGGCGTGGGGGAACCGCCGTGAGGGAGGTGCGGGGAGAACAATGGGGAGGGGGGGAACAAAGGACAATGGGGACCCGGCGTGGGGGAACTGTTGGGGGGGGGGACAAAAAGAAGAGCCGCCGTGCTTTGTAACGTTGTCAGCGCCGTACGTGGTTGCTATTTGTATACATTGTGTATGTAAGCAAATAATCTCACTGTGCCTAGTCACATGTGACAATAAAGTATTCCTATTCCACCCTGGCTAGGCTTTTATTTTAGTCCTACCATTGGGAAGATATAGGAGTCTGAAAACCGTGATCACCTGTTTCAAGAACAGCTTTTTTCCAACAACCATCAGGTTCTTGAACGCTATGCAACACTAACCTCAACTATGGACTTCTATGGACTGTCTTTGGTCGCACTAAGGACTGAGTTTTTTTGCATTAGTACTGAGGTTATTAATATATTGAATTTCTGTTCATTATATAGCATATGTGTGTATTGTGTTTCCAGGCCTGTTATGTTGCTGGAAGTAAGAATTTCATTGTTCCATTGTCAGTACATATGACAATTAAACACTCTTGACTCTTAAGTGAGTTCCAAAGATAGACACAAAATGCTGGAGTATATCAGCGGGTCAGGCAGCATCTCCCGCGAAAATGAATAGGTAAGGTTTCGGGTCGAGACCCTTCTTCAAACTTCTCGACCTGAAACATCACCTATTCCTTTTCTTCAGAGAAGCTGCCTGACCCGCTGAGTTACTCCAGCATTTTGTGTCTATCTTTGGTGTAATTCAGCATCTGCAGTTGTATCCTACACTCTTAAGTGAGCACTTTGGCTTTTATGCACTGTGATGTGACATGCAGAGGATCCAGAACAAGAGACAACTAAAGCAAGATATGAATTTCATATTATTTTATTGGGAGCAGCTTTTCCACAATATATAAATATATTAACACACATGAAAAATACAACTTCTAAGGCACCCAGAAAAGTGTCTGTACACCAATTACAAAAGCAGTAGACAGACTGTGTAGGTTTCTGTCTTACACAAGTTAGTTATCACATAGATCAGAATTACCTGGTAGTTTATCGAACATATAGATAATATATCTCCAGTAAGAAAAAGGGTGCCCACATCAAAAACAGATCGCTAAGAATTTTTAAATAAACACAGCCCCCGTTTACAAAAAAACCTGTTAAAACCCATTGTGTTCTGTTGTAGGATAAATACATTTAACAAGTTTCCGACACATATACAATTCAGCCCCGGCAGGTTGCTGTGGTATGACTGTTCCATCTGGATGATGAAGTACACTTTCATCCTGTTTTCTTTCACCATTGACACCGATTATCCGAAAGGCAAACTTCAACGTTCCTTGTGCCTTGGGAGTGATAAAGTTCTCCCGTGAAATTCCTTGTGTCTTGAACAGAACAGAACTTAAGCAAAGAAATAAATAAATCCAAAATAGGAACGGCTTCTATTTCATCTCGGCTCTTTAATCTTCCAATATAGGGCAGGTTATTTTTAAATGGGATTGGGGCAAACAGTGTTTGATAAACATAAAAAAAACAATATATATTGGCACAAAGCGTTGAGGTTACATAGGCAGCCGATGAAAAAACCCCATCGATTTCAGGACAAAAGACTCTAAAGAAGCAAAGCAAGAGGTCGAGGGTAATAATACACAGTATAAAAGAAAGTTTATCATTTGAAAAAATATATATTGTCTTGCAATGTTGCCATATTTCGGTGATATGGTGTGTCAAACTCATCAATACAGTTACAGAAGCAACTTCAGATGAAAATCAAGTGTACACTTCCTTTGAACCAGCAGACAGTTTATTCCATATCCACCAGGTGTAGATACCAGTGACTATTTAGAAAAAAAACTAAACACAGCAGTTTACAATGAACACACCTTCGAGTGTTCAGCCTCTTCAATGTGGCTTCCCATGTTATGTTTCTAAATATTGTATTTGTGCCAGTACCCATGTATGGACTGTTCTCGAATCAAGAAACACCCATCTATTTTTGCACAACTAAAATGAAACGAACAAATATTTATTGAACCTTTTTCAATTTAGTGACATAAAACCCATATCTTCTTTGTAACATACTCCTCTGAGTCACTTAACAACAGCACATACACTGTGTCTGATTAGTGCATATAATTTCTTTAAATAAATAAGAAATGAAAACTCACTACCATTTCAGGACAGAGCATGGAACATGACTGATTGGCTTTGGACCTTAAGCTGGTCACATGACAGCAGTCAATACCAGAAAGATATTGGTGAATTTTAAGAATCGGGGAGAAAAAAAGTACTTCACCATCAGAAAATTCCTTCTGTTTTGTAGAAATATTATATTTGGTATTCAAACCCTGCTCGTATATTTAGCGATCCAAGACAGAGCTGTCTTCAACAGCATCAAGACTGCAGTCACAATGATATCTTGCATGGGTGATTTAGGTAGTTTGGGATCATTTAAAAAATAAAACTTAAAAATATTACGTTCCTCGTAAAATTCACACCTCGGTTTGTAAAGATCCAAAAGATAAAGAAATATGTTCCATTAAACCTTATTGTGAAAGCTGGAAGAAATAATAAATACATAAAATCCGCTATTGTTTACCTAGAGTTTGAAACTTTTGTGAAATAATTATCTAACAGGTTACTAAATAAAAATGTCACAAATTAATAATTCCCGATTGCTTAGTAATCAGGTAAAACTTGTACTGAAAATCTACACCACCGAAATGCTTTTATCACTTGAGGTTACTTACAATCCTAATGATGGGATTATCTATTAACCAGTGTCAACCCTTTGCTAACTAAATTGGTAGCAAAAAAAATGAGTCCAAATATACAACTTGACATATTACATAACAACTCTTCCTTGTGCTGTGGGTTCAGATGCAAAGGAATTAATTATGACTGATTCATTAAAGTGTTATTCATAAACGCAACATTCGTTATAAATTGGGTGAGCAGATCTGGTCGGTTTGATGGAACAATACTGAGACTTTTAAGGCCAGCTTTTAAGAAAATAAATCACATGGCATTATTTGACAATGAGCATCAAAACAGCTGAAAATGCATGCAGAGGTGCATCTAATATATACCCACTTGGCATATCTGATGGATCGCTTCAGTATTTATCATGTTATCAAAGACATTTGCTGGCCAATTTGTAACATTGCGTCCATCTGTTAACCATCTGGTTAACATCACTTATTAAACCCATCCACTCCCTTCACAGACTCTGGAATAATGGACAGTAGATTCAAGTGTAACAATGGCTTCAGACCTCATAGATCTTTTCCTGCAGGTAGCTAAACAATGAATCCAATCCTTTTGAGGAACTCCACAGCTGTTTCAGCATCTGACATTCCCTTTCATTCACCTGCTCCAGCGTAGTCTTCAGGAAACTGCGCACCAGACATTTTGATTCTTCCAGCACCTGGAGGTGGCAGAAAACCCCGTCAGTCAGCAATGGACAAAGCTCAGAACCTGGTGGATTCCCAACAACGTCTAAAAGCAAATTTCTGCAGATGCTGCCAGTCTGAAATAAAACAATATTCGGCCAAACAGGTGGGGACAGAGAAATAAATATCTAAGGTTACTAAATAAAATGTCAAATTCAAAACTCCCTTGATTGTTTAGGGCGGCACAGTGGCACAGCAGTAGAGCTGCTGCCTTACAGTGCAAGAGACCCAGGTACGATCTTGAGTACGGAGTTTGTACCTTCTCCCTGTGACCGCGTCGGTTTCCTCCCACACTCCAAAGATGTGCAGGTTTGTAGGTTAATTGGCTTCTGTGAATTGTAAAATCAGGCAAAAACAGTACTTAAATGCATTTCAATTGGTGTAGATTTTATCACTGAGGTTATTTACAATACTAATGAACTAACCAGTGCAAGACCTTTCATCAGTTGACCACTAGGTCGATGATCTTTCATCAGAACACGATTTGAAAGAATGACATAAACCTCTGTTTCACTCTCCACAGATGCTCCCTGACTTGCTGAGCCAGTCCAGCATTCTCTATTTTACTTGAGATTATCAATACTGTGCTCAGGTATAAAAGGGCGGCATGGTGGTGCAGCTGGTAGAGCTGCTGTCTCAGAGAGCCAGAGACCCAAGATCGATCCTGACCTCGGCTGCTGTCTGTGTGGAGTTTGAGCACTTTCCCTGTGGCCACGTGGGCTTTCTCGGAGTGCTCTGGTTTCCTCCCACATTCCAAAAATGTGCACGTTTGTAGGTTAAATTGGCCACTGTAAATTGCCCTGAGTGCAAGGGGAGGCACAGGCACAGTGGTAGAGTTACTGCCTTACAGCCTTGGTTCCATGCTGACTTCAGGTGTTGTGTGTACGTAGTTTGTACGTTCTCCCTGTGACCAGGGGGCTTTGGTTTACTCCCATACTGCAAAGATATACAGGTTTGTAAGTTAATTGGCTTTGGTAAAGATTGTAAATTGTCCCTAGTGTGTTGGATAGTGTTAGTGTATGGGGATCACTGGTCGGCGCGGATTACTGGGCCAAAGGGCCTGTTTCTGCGCTGTATATCTAAACTAAACTAAACGTATACTCCATTGCCTACTTCTTGACCATTTCACTTAACTTTCCACATCTCTTTGGAGGCTCTTTATGTCCTCTTCACCACTTGCCAATCCATCTATCTTTGCATTGTCAGCAAACTTAGCTAGAGTATACTCGATTCCTTCATTTTAGTCATTAATATAGATTGTAAATAGTTGAGACCCATCACTGCTCCCTATGGCATCAAACTCCAGCACTTGCATCATTCCCCTTTACTTACTGACTGCCAATTGTAAAATGATGAGTTATTCCAATTCTCTATTTTCAGTCAGTTAATCATGTCTCATTGCCCCAATTCTCTGGGCTCTTAACTGAAGGGTTTCGGCCCGAAACGTTGCCTATTTCCTTCGCTCCATAGATGCTGCCTCACCTGCTGAGTTTCTCCAGCATTTTTGCCTACCTTTTTAATCTTATGTTCTCTTGTAATCCAAATACATTCAATCTACTTGTTTTTTTCCCCCATCCATCCTGTTTGTTACATCTTCAAAAAAGCCCAAGCAAATTTATCAGACACAAATTCTCTTTTATAAATGATGTGAACTCTGTTTGATTGTCATTGGATTTTTTTCCAAAAGTCCTGATATGAATTCCTTAATAATGAATTCCAAGCATTTTCTCAATGGCAGTTGTTAGGCTAACTGGCTGTTAGGTTTCTTGCATTCTGAATTAATTCTTTCTTGAATGAAAACATTAACCAGGATGCAAAGTTACTTGGTAGATTGAGATCAACACATCGAGTAGCTCCGCATCCAATTTAGTTCAGACCCCAGGATGCAGGGTATTGGGTCCAGAGGCCTTTAGTCCCCTTAGTTTGCCTCATACTTTGTTCCCCACTAATTGGTTTAATTTACTGTAGGTTTTTCCTTATTTAATGTTATTCTCAATGGGATGTTTTATTGTTTGCTGCCATTTCTCTATCCCCATTTATTTATTCTCAGTCTCATCCTCCGATGGGCAAACATTTACTTAATATAATAAAAAGCAATTGCAGCTGCTGGTTTATACTAAAGATGCTGGAGTAACTCAGCAGGTTAGGCAGCATCTCTGAAGAAAAGGATAGGTGACGTTTTGGGGACACACACACACCCTTCTTCAGGCTGAACATTTACATAAGCTATTTTCCATTTTATGTAACTGCCTTGCTATTCTTACCATCTTTTAATATTATTTGCTAATTTACTCTCATAATCCTCTTCTTTCTTTTCATAATTTTTCATTCTTCTAAAAAATTCCCCAATCCCTTGGCTTATCGCTAATCTTCAAAACATTGAACGCTTTTTGTTTAAATCTGATACCATCTTTAATTTCCGTAGGCAGTCACGGGTGCGGCATCCTTCTTGTGGAGTTTTTCCTCCATACCATATCACTGCTGAGATTTACACCTGCATTGCTGCACTGCCATCCTCCTCTTTAATCTCCTCTCCAAGACCATTTTAGCTAACTCTATGATCATTGATTTTTCGAATTCAAAGTAATACCAACTTACTCCCGCTCTTCACCCCATTTCCTCCCACTATCTTGCTCCTTTCTCCTCCTTCATAGGCTCAATTCCCATCTCCCATTCGCAAGTCCCTCAATTCCCTCTAATCTCCTCCACTCTCTTCCCTTCCGCCTATATCCCGCCCTCTGGCTTTACATTTCACTTCTCTTGTCTCCTTTTCACCTCTCGCCTTAGTCAATTAGTCCACCTATCTGCGAATCAAAATCCCCCTCACCTGTATCCACTTATCACTTAAGATAGACACAAAATGCTGGATGAACTCAGCGGGATGAACAAGCAACATCTCTGGAGAGAAGGAATGGGTGATGTTTCGGGTTCACTTGCCAAGCTTTGTCCTACCCCCATCGCTCTTTTCAAACTTTCTCCCCATTTACTCTTCTCCATCTGAAGCAGACGTTTGTCTTTTCATTTCCTCCCGCAGATGCTGCCTGGCTTGCTCAGTTTCTCGAACACTCTGTTTTGCTCAAGATACCAACATCTACAGTTCCTTGTGTCCCTGTCCTAATACAGTTACTTCGCTTTAGGACACCTGTTTACATCACAAGTTTCTGCCTCTCAAACTTTAGACTTTAGAGATACAGCGCAGAATCAGGACGTGGGTCCACTGAGTCCGCGCCGATCAGCGAATACACTGTACTGTAACACTATGCCACACACGAGAGACAATTTCACCCAAGCTAATTAACGTGTACGTTTTGGAGTGTGGCAGGAAACACCCGGAGAAAACCCACACGTTCACAGGAAGAACGTACAAACTCTGTGCTGACAGCATCCATAGTCAGGATCGAACCAGGGTCTCTGGTGCTGTAAGGCAGCAGCTCTACCGCTGTGTCACTGTGCCGCCACAAACCGGATTTGAAATTCCATCATTCTATGCTCATTCGTTCCTCAGGGAGATTTGACTGAGATCATTAATCTCTTACTGAATAAAACAAGATCTAAAATAACCTGCTCCCTGGTTGGTTTCCCTGAGAACTGTCACAAATACACTGTGAACATATACTTAGGACTACCATGTCAATTTGATTTGTCTAATGTTAATTAAAATCCCCCATGGTAACCGCAGCAGCTTTGTTCCTGTAATTTTTTGTTTGCATTTTGTTTGACACAGATATTTTGTTTGACACAGAGGAGGTGATAGAATCAGACACAATTATTGCGTTTAAGAGGCATTTAGGCAGATAGTTAAATAGGCAAGACACATAAAGATGCTGTCCTAATGCAGGCAAATGGGATTAGTATACGTAGATGGGAAAATAGTCAGGGGCCCAGGAGTCTGTTTCTTGGCTGTAGGACTCTTATGATTCTATTTACTGACCTATACTTTGTCACGTTTATTGTGAGTTAAGTGGCCTATAATATTCCCACCTTTATGCTTTTACCCCACCAAAACTGATATGAGGATTAATTAATCCACAACTGGCAACTCTAATTTATGTTTTGTGTCGACATGTCTGTGATGCTGCTTTAGTTTAGAGATACAGCGTGGAAACAGGCCCTTCAGCCCACTGAGTCCATGCCGACCAGCAATCACCCTCTACACGAGCACTATCCTACACATTACGGACAATTTACAATCTTTACCAAAGCCAATTAACCTACAAACCTGTACGTCTTTGGAGTCTCGGACGAAACCAGAGCATCCGGGGAAAACCCACACAGTGGGGAAAACCAAGCAAGATTTTCATTGTTTCTGAGGGGCAACTCTTTCATTTAGAGGGTGGTTGGTGTATGGAACAAGCTGCCAGAGGCGGTAGTTGAAGACAGTGTGAAAACAGCATTTAAAAGACACTTGGACAGGTACTCTTGGATAGGGAAGGTTTAGAGGGCCAAACGTAGGCAAATGGACTAACTTAGATGGGACATCTTGGTCGGAATGGATGAGTTGGGCCAAAGAGCCTGTTTCCAGGATAACTTTAACAGCTAACTCTGAAGTTCCCAGAAGGCCTTTGCTCGGTTGAATCGAGGTTCTCAGGAGGAAGTCGCCGAGCCAGTCCACTGCTCGGACTGCTGGTCTGGAAGGGGGAGACTTCCAGGAGGGGACAATCTGGTCCCTGCTCGTACTCCGAAAACCAGAGACCGGGAGGATGGAGCCAGTGATGACAGGCGAGGAGTGAGGCCGGTTGGAGAAGAGGGAACCTGGGGTCTGGCCCACTGTGCCCTCGTGGTCGGCTGCAGGAGGCACATCCGGGTAACAAAGTTGGACGGGCGAAGGGAGGGACGTGGCGTCCAGGGAAGGAGATGGCTGGAGGCCCACAACAGCCTGGGACTTGCCTGGAACGGGCACCGCTCATGTGAACTAGAGCGTGGAAATCGAAAATGGTGCCAAAACATGCCACCTCTTGCATGCCGGCTCAGTAGACTATTTCTGTACACTTGCTAATCGGGGATCAGGGGTATGGCGGTACTCTGCTGGACTGTTTGTAAGATAAAGAATTTCACTGTGTCATCACCTCGCACATGCGACAATAAAAACACCATTGAACCTTTGAAGTATGTCCTGTGAATCAAGCTGAGGTGTGTGACACATTCACCGGATGACGATGTTGATGTATGGATTAATTTATCCAAAGCTGGAAGTCAGCATACGTTTGGCATTTTGAAGATGAGAGGAAAAAAGTGATACCTGCACTAAACAGCATCCCCACACTAACTGTAGCACAATGCTATGACAACCCTTCCCATTGAAACCTTTCTTCCCGCTGAGCTGCATATTGTTCACTGACTGGCAACGATCGAGGAACATATGGCTTGGCCTTGGTGGTGCCTGGGAGAATAAGTCACTGTGACTAAGGCTTGTAATTTTCAGGTCCCAGTGATGTTCTTGCATAATCTTCTTTTACTGTAGTTTCCAAAGCTGCACACTTGGCTGAAGAGCTTTGAATTCAGAATCCATTGTAACTTGCCTGAGGTGGCATATCATGGTACTGCCAAATAACAAAATACTTCACGGATATATTGCTGAGAGGCACAAAGACACATCTGTTTAACACATAAACACACATGCACGTATTTACTGGACAGTTAAGGGAGGCGGCACGATGGCGCAGCGGTAGAGTTGCTGCCTTACAGAGCCAGAGACCCGGGTTCGATCCTGACTATGGGTGCTGTCTGTACGGAGTTTTACGCTCTCCCTGTGACCGCAAGGGTTTTCTCCGGGTGCACGGGTTAACTCCCACACTCCAAAGATGTACTTGTTTGTCGGCTTTGGTAAAATTGTAAATTGTCCCTAGTGTGATGGATAGTGATAATGTACGGGGTGAACGCTGGTTGGCGTGGACTCGGTGAGACGAAGGGCCTGTTTCCGCGCAGTATCTCTAAACTAAGAAAGACACAGAGTGCAGAGTATCTCAGCGTGTCAGGCAGCAACTCGAGAGAACATGAATAGGTGACAATTTGGGTTGGGTCTGAAGAAGGGTCCCTACCCGAAACGTCACCTATCCATGTTCTCCAGAGATGCTGCCTGACTCACTGAGTTCCTCCAGCACTTTGTGTCTTTTCTTTTGTAAGCCAGCATCTGCAGTTCATTGTTCCTACTTTTTCATGTTGTTGAGATTTGGAATACTTAAAACGCTGGTATGTTGATACAGAAGATAGTAAAGGATACAGGATCCTGGAATTCATCCATAGAGGCATAAGGGAGTTGAACCTGTATAACATATTGACCAGGCCACAACTGGAGTGTTGCATCTAATTCCGGTTACCACACATGAAGCAAGTGGTGAGGTTGAAAGGAGGGTTACTGGAGAAAAGTTCCAGGGATGTGTAGGAAGGAACTGCAGATGCTGGTTTAAACCGAAGATAGACACAAATAGCTGGAGTAACTTAGCGAGACAGGCAGAATCCCTGGAGAGAAGGAATGGGTGACGTTTTGGGTCGAAACCCTTCTTCAGACTGGTTAGGGATAAGGGAAACGAGAGATATAGACGATGATGTAGAGAGATAAAGAACAATGAATGAAAGATATGCAAAAAAGTGACAATGATAAAGGAAACAGGCCACTGTTAGCTGTTTTAGGGTGAAAATGAGAAGCTAGTGTGACTTGGATGGGGGAGGAATAGAGAGAGGGAATGCCGGGCTACATGAAGTTAGAGAAATCCGAAGCTCCCCAAGTGAAATATGAGTTGCTGTTCCTCCAATTTGCATTTGGCCTCACTCTGACAATGGAGGAGAGCTAGGACAGAAAGGTCTGTGTTGGAATGGGAAGGAGAATTAAAGTGTTTAGCAACCGGGAGATCGGGTAGGTGCAGGCGGACTGAGCGGTTCCAGGGATGATGGTTTTCTACTGTAAGCTGAGACAACAGAAGATAAGGTTCTCCTTGAAGAAGTGAAGAAGAGGAGATCCGAAGGAAGTATACAAAGTCCCGACAGGTTGAGATAGGATAAAAAGAGGGAAGCTTTTCTTACAAATAATGGTTCAAGGATCACGAGATGCAGTAAAGTCTGGTCAAAGATGTAAGGGATATGAGAGGAAAAACGAAGACAGACACAAAATGCTGGAGTAACTCAGCGGGTCAGGCAGCATCTCTGGAGAAAAGGAATAGGTGACGTTTCGGGTCGGAACACTTCTTCAGACTGAAAGATAGCGGAAGGAATGGTGGGAAACTAGAGACGAGAAAAGACCTGTGAGGAGAAAAGCGGGAAGTGTGCAGAGAATATTAATGATCTAGAACTCGATGCATTTGTTGATGAGGATGGAGTCAGCCAGGGGGTGTTAAGATGGAAATGAACAGGCACTTGAGGGGAAATAATTTGTAGGGGTATTGGGGGAGGTGCAGGGGATGGGGCTGATGCGGTAACTCTACTCGGGGTCAGCCTACACTGGATGGGCTAAACTACCTCCTTCAATGCCACATAATTCTGTAGGTTCACATGAATGTAGGGGACAGTGGACATTGGTTCTTTGGACAAACTCCATAAGTGTCATTAAACTAGAAAGAGTGCAGAGAAGACTTACGAGGATGTTGCCAGGACTCGCGGCTGTTGGGAAGGTTCGGACTTACTTCCTTGGAGCACAGGAGGCAGAGGGGTGATCTTATAGAGGTGTATAATATCATGAGGGGAATTGATAGGCTGAATTCTCAAGAATCCTTTACCCAGGGAAGGGGAATCAAAAACAAGAGGACATGTGTTTAAGGTGAGAGGGACAAGATTCAATAGGAACCTGAGGGGCAACCTTTTCACCAAGTGGGTGGTAGGTATATGGAACGAACTGCCAGAGGAAGTAGATGGGGCAGGTACTTTAACAGCATTTAAAAGACACTTGGCCAGACACATGGATAGGAAAGGTTTAGAGGGATATGGGCCAAATGTGGGCAAAAAGGACTAGCTTAGATGGGGCATTTTGGTTGGCATGGACAGATTGGGCTGAAGGGCCTGTTTCCATGCTGTATAAATCCATAAATGTGAATGGAATCCATATCCTGCACTCAAATATTCCTCAGTAATGTCACATTCTTGCCCTTTATTTAGGCTGCAGAGTGGCTTTATCTTTTTTGTTTTGCTCCGTTGCTCAGTTTCGGCTTTTCTTAAATGTCATCTTAATTCTTGCATCAAGTACATCGCCAATTTCATATTTCCCAAGAGATCCCAATCCCGAAATTCCTTCCAGCAGTGAATTGTCTGGTGAGCTCACGCAAATTGGCTTCACAAGTACTGGCAGACTATTCCGACAGGTCTAAAGATGTGAAGATATCGGCAAACATTTTCATATAACTTCAAACAATAAACAATCTTATCATAAGTATTACATTGGAAGATAGGCTGTAATAGGCACAGATAGATTATGAACGGATATTCCCACAGGACGTGCTCACGTATTTTATACCAAACATTTTGGGCCATGCGGAGGCTTACCATTCTGTCTCTCAGTACATTATCTATCAGTGGAAACAAAATGCAAAATTAGTCTGCTCGCTATTTTTTACCCTGGGCACTGATACTAGTTCCACCTCGCCAAATAAATGGAAACACAAATGGATGAGGCGACAGCCTGATAATCCTGTTAAAAATACAGGTCTACCGCCGATTCTCCGGCAACTGGTGGTCCGGCACCTCCTTTAATCTGGACAAAATTGCGAGAGCGCACTTGAAATTCCCCCAAAAATGTGGCGCATAGGCCGGGTGAGGGGGCCGATCTCGACCTCATCGGGACTGTGTGAAGCACGTGTGGAGGGAAGGGTCGGGGCTCTTCCTCAGACTGATTGTAGTGGGGGGAGAAAGTTCAAAAAGGCAGGTGTTGTCGGGACAAAGCCTGGCAAACGATGAGGTGGAGAAGTAGAAACAAGGAACTGCAGATGCTGGTTTACAACAAAAGAAGGCACAAAAGTGCTGAAGTAACTCAGCGGGTCAGGCGGCATCTGTGGAGTGAATGGACACACGATGTTTCAGGAAAGGATCCTCCTTCAGAACCGCAACGTCGTCTGTCCATCCCTCCACAGATACTGCCTAACTCGCTGAGTTCCTCCAGCACTTTTTACACCTGTCACCCTTGTTATCTGTACATCATAGAGACAAAATAAGGTCATAAGTGATAGGAGAAGAATTAGGCCATTCGTCCCAACTACTCCGCCATTCAATCATGGCTGATCTATCTCTCCCTCCTAAACCCATTCTCCTGCCTTCTCCCCATAACCCCTGACACCCATACTAATCAAGAATCTATCTATCTCTGCTTTAAAAATATCCATTGTCTTGGCCTCCGCAGCCATCTGTGGCAAAGAATTCCACAGATTCACCATCCTGACTAAAAAAATTCCTTCTCATCCTAAAGGAACATCCTTTAATTTTGAGGCTATGACCTCTAGTCCTAGACTTTCCTACGAGTGGAAACATCCTCTCCACATCCACTCTATCCAAGCCTTTCACCATTCGAAGTAGCTACTCAAAGAAGCTTGAAACAAACAGAGTTACACATCAGTAACTCTCAGTTCTCATTGGGGATATAAATACACGGATTTTCCAATTGAATAATCGCAATCTAAAACAGGGCCCCGAGTGTAAAATAAGCTATCGTTAAGCCTGAGTTTATAAATATGATCTAGAATGCTAGAGTATTGTAAGAACTGGAATGAGAAGGACTTGCGAATATTTTCGGAAAGTCTGTACAGTTTGACTGATGTGTTTCTTGAAGTCAGATGTGGGGATGGATCTCATTTACTCACATTTGGTTTGTCGGTTATCATCGCTATTTCCACATTTCAAGCAGAGATGTGACAACTCATTCACTGCTCATTACATTAAAGGCTGTCATGCTTAGCAAGATAATTGGAGTTTTCCACGGATGTTGACATGAGTCCAGTATAATTCTGTTTTGTCAAGAGCATGTTGGCAGCTGATTTCTGCACTGAATGTCAGGCACCGCGCATCCATCAAGAAGCAGGCACAGGGAACTGCAGATGCCGCTTTACAAGAAAAGCCACAAAGTGCCGGACTAGCGCGTGCAGGTCAGGCAGCATCACTGGAGGGAGGACAGGGATAGGTGAAGTTGCGGGTCAGGACCCTTCTTCATAGCAGTACTCCATGGAAGAGAATCAATTACAAGTTACATAAAGGGAAGAATTAGTCTGGTTGTTGACACAAAAGTCTGCAGATGCGGGATCCTTGAGCAAAGCACAAAGTGCTGGAGGAGCTCAGCAGGTCAGGCAGCATCTGTGGAGGAAACGGAGAGACGATGTTTCAAGCAAGGGCCCTCCTTCTCTTACCAAGGGTCTCTTTCATTATGGATTATTCTACAATTACTGCCTATATTTACACTGGTTTACCAGGTAATTTAGCTTGTCTCTATCATTCACTTCATTGCTCATTCGAACCATTATATTGTGTTGTGTTGTATTTTATTGTATTGTGTTGGCTGTCTTCCAACTGGGTCATTAAGCTTGCATCCCGTCTTTCTTCCCACCCCCTCACTCCCTCTGGCTTTACATTTCACGTCTCTTCTCTCCTTATCTGACAATCTTTTGCCTCCTTTTCATCTCTAGCCTTTGTCCCTCAGTCTACCCACCTGCCAATCAAAACTCATCCTTCACCTGTATCCATGTGAAGAAATAGTTTTTCTCCGGGCGCTCCGCTCCACCCACACTCCAAAGACGTACATGTTTGTAGGTTCATTGGCTTTGGTAAAATTGTAAATTGTCCCTAGTGTGTAGGACAGTGTTAGTGTACGTGGTGATGGCTGGTCGGCGTAGAATAAGTGGGCTGAAGCACCTGTTTCGGGGCTGTATCTCTGAAGTCTAATGTGTCCCGACTTGAAACATCATCTATCCATGTCCTCCAGTGATGTCGCCTGATGTGCTGAATTACTCCAGCACTTTGTGCTTTAAAAAAAATAAACTGGCATTGCAATTCCAGTTGTTACGCGTTGTCCCACCACCAACTCTTTTCCAGCTTTCTCCCACACACTACAATTGTTCTGAAGATGAAGGTAATGACCCTAAAGGTCACCTATCCATTCCCTCCACAAATGCTGCCTGACCCCCCGTGTTACTCCAGCACTTTGTGCTTTGTTCAAGATTCCAACATCTGCAGATCCTTGTGTCTCCTATTCTTCAAATCTCTTTGGGCTAAGGGAATCAAGGGATATGAGGAAAAAGCCGGAACGGGGTACTGATTTTGGATGATCAGCCATGATCATATTGGATGGCGGTGCTGGCTCGAAAGGCCGAATGGCCTACTCCTGCACCTATTTTCTAATTGTTGGTTCTGCTACAGCAGTGGAGAATTTGTTGCTGCTTTTACCCTTCTGTCTATGCCAGAGGTTTCTTATCGCAGTCTAATCCCTTGACTAGTTCTGGGTTTGCATTTTGGGTTCATATTGCCACCCCAAGGTTTTTTTCTTCAGTACGCTCTACCTCAACGTCAGTTTGAAGCACACCATGGCAAATTAAAATGGAAACACTGCAGATGATGCTGATCTGTCTTTCACTCTCAACCTCATTCTCCAGCTTTCTCCCCATAACCCCTGACATTGCTTAGTAAGGCAGTAACTTCACAAAAACAGAAAAAGGTGGAAACACACAGCAGATTAGGCAGCATCTGTGGAATTACAAATAGTCTATTTCTATTCCAACTAGCAATCCTAACAGAGATTTTTCCAATCAGACCAGGTGGTCATTGCCCGATCCATCACAGGTACTGATCTCCCCGCCATCAAAGGGATCCACACGAACAGCTGCCTCAAAAAGACAGCTAATATCATCAAAGACCTACACCACGCTCTCATCTCATTGTGAGAGTGAACAGGAGCTTGAGAACCATGACTTTTAGATTCAAGAACAGCTTCTTCCCACCAATCATCATATTCTTGAATAATACTGCAGAAACATAATCTGAGCAACGAGCTACTCTGGACTTTTTTTTAAGTTGCACTACTTGCATCAGTTTGCATTGTTTTGGTCTGATGACCTCATATTACTGATAATTCATTGCACTATTCATGTTTATAGATCATAGGAGCTGAATTAGGCCATTCGGCGCATCGAGTCTCCTCCGCCATTCAATCATGGCTGATCTATCTTTGCCTCAATCCCATTCTCCTGCCTTCTCCCCATAACCCCTCGTGCCCTAACTAATCAAGAACCTGCCAATCTCTACCTTAAAAATCCCCAATGTCTGCTCGTTGATACCAATGAAGGCTTAAATTTGTATTATAGATTTAACATTGCGGTTGGAATGAGGTGAAATGTCGGAAAGGCAGCAATGCGCCCACATTAAGCTCCCTCAAGTGACCATGTAATAAAGACCAGATAATCTGTTCTAAGAAAAATTAATCAAAGGATAAATATTGGCCAGGATAATTCCCTTGCACTTCAAAATAGTCATGAGTCATTTATATCCACCTTAGAGAGCAGATGGCAGTACAGCTTGATGCTTCATCCAAAAACTGACTGAGTGAGCTGCCTGAATATTCTGATTCAAGCTTTGTCTACTCTGAATTCAATTCAATTCATTTCAATTCAATTCCAGGTTGTGGCTTCACTGAGTGTTCTAGCTGGCTGTTACACCCTTCAGGAATTCAGCTCCTAGATGCTTTGTTAATCACCTGCCAACGCCTGTTAGAAGCCAACACAGGTTGCGGCCAGGATGTCACTCTTTGTCATCACCATTAAACTGCAGCTTCAGCTCTGGTTTGGCATTTCAAACATATGTTTGAGGGCACAATTTAATTTGCCAGGCGGCACAGTGGCACAGAGTTGCAGCCTTACAGTGCCAGAGACCCGGGTTCGATCTTGACTACGGGTGCTGTCTGAGTGTAGTTTGCATGTTCTCCCTGTGACCACGTGGGTTTTCCCTGGGTGCACTGATTTCCTCCCAGATTCCAAAGACATGCAGGTTTGTTGGTTAATTGGCTTCTGTAAATTGTCACTAGAGGGCAGGGATAATTGCTGGTCGGCAGGCCGAAGGGCTTGTTTCCACGCTGTGTCTCTAAACTAAATTCTACTGAAAATAAAAATAATCTGGAAATATAAAAATAATCGCAAAAATCTGAAACAAAAAAGAAAATGCTCATATGCCATAAAGGATGGTGTTGGGCGCCCTTTCGGCCAACACCAGAACCTCAGCCTTGGACCGTGTCGCGAACGGTGCCAGGTGATCAAGAACGAAACAACTTGTGGCGTGCTCTGTTGAGTTTGCGAGTGCGTACGGGTTTACGTGAGTGTATGTAGAAACACCCTGCGGCGTGCTCTGCTGTGTACTCGGGGTTTGCGAGTGCGTTCAGGGATATTCGAGGATACGTGAGTGCATGTGCCTGATTTAGCAGTGTAATAAATTACAGTGAATCAAAACTGTTATCTGAATCCAGTGATTTATCGAACACAACACAGGTCATATTCTTCTTCATACTGGACAAAGAGTTTGAAGAAGGGTCCCGAAATGAAACGTCGTCTGTACATTTCCTCAACAGATGCTGCCTGACCGGCTGAGTTCCTCCAGCATTTTGCTTTTTGGTCAAGATTTTAACACCCGCAGTTCCTTATGTCTCCATTAAAATGTCAGCAAATACCCTCTTCTCTCCTTACACGCAATATAGTTGAAGGCCAACAACCAAATTGGTTCCCTTTGAGAATCAAGACCATATTTAATTTATCATCAAATCGCCTCGGAGCGCCAGTCCCGGGTTTAATCCTGACCTCGGATGTTGTCTGTGTGGAGTTTGCTCATTTTTCCTGTGACCGGGTGGGTTTTCTCTGGGTGCTACGGTTTCTTCCCACATCCCAGAGACATACAAGTTTGTAGGTTAATTGGCTTTGGAAAAATTGGTAAATTGTTGGTGTGATAGTTGGCGTGGAATCGGTGAGCTGAAGGACCTGTTTCCGTGCTGTATCTCTAAAGTCTAAATGAATCTCTATCCAGCCAATTCAGATTTCACATTGTTAGGTGGATTCTTGTTGTGACCGAATTCCTGCACCTTCCTTCACAAGTTATTTTTAGGGAACACGACATTTTAACTAATTAAGCTGTTGAGAAGAATTTTTTACAATCTGGAACCAATGACCTGAAACGATGGTAAAATTAAAAATCTTTGACATATTTACAAAGTGCTTCAATGTTTACACAAAGAGCCATGGCCTGCAGTTAAGGGGCTGTCCCACTTGGACGACCTAATAGGTGAGTTTAGAAGAGTTTGAAAAAATGACATGTTGAAGACCTCCTTCGACTATGTAGAAGACCTCCTTCGACTATGTTGAAGTCTAGCTTCGACTAGCTACGACTAACTTCGGGAAAATTGGACACCGAATAGTGGAGAGTGAAGACGACCTCCTTCGATCTCCCTTTGACTATGATGAAGACCATCTATGACTAACTTCGACTACCTTCGACTATCCTCGATTACCTTCGACTAACATGCTGACCTACTACGACTAAACCTAGGAGTAAAAAAAGTATTGATTTTTCCCATGGCGACCTTATTTTACACTCGGGCATTTTTTTTAACATATTGAAAAAAACGCCGCGACCTAGCTGAGGCCTCGAGTACGCAAAGACCACTCTCGAGCATGAAGGAGAGTTACGAAGACCTCCTACGACCTCGTGTCGACCATGCTGCGAGCATGAGTCGAGGGCAAACTCGCCAGAACTCGTGGATTAGGTCGCCCATGTGGGACAGGCCCTTTAGGAAGCTGTTTGTTAACCAAAGATATAATGGGTCAATGCCTATTCTGTGTCATTAATGGACAGTTTGCTTGCCCAGGCTAGTCAATGCCAGCCCCCACACCTGCATCCTCTGTCACCCAACAGAGACAAGAGCAGTAGATGCATGGGAGCACCACCACCTACAGGTTCCCCTCCGAGATGCACACCAGCCTGGCTTGGAAACACAGCGCCGATCTTTCATCACCGCTGGGTTGAATTCCCAGAACTCACTACTCACAGAGTATCTAGAACTCCTGTCGAATAGTGAAAGGCCTGGGTATAGTGGATGTGGAGAGGATGTTTCCACTAGTGGGAGGGTCAAGGACCAGAGGCCTTGAATAAAAGGATGTACCTTTAGAAAGGAGATGAGGAGGAATTTTAGTCAGAGGGTGGCGAATCTGTGGATTTCATTGCCACAGACGGCTGTGGAGGCCAAGTCAATGGATATTTTTAAGGTGGAGATTGACAGATTCTTAATTAATAAGGTGTCAGGGGTTATGGGGAGAAGGCAGGAGAATGGGGTCGAGAGGGAAAGATAGATTAGCCATAATTGAATGGTGGAGTAGACTTGATGCGCTGAATGGCCCAATTCTGCTCTATACCTTATGAGCTTATGAACCATTGTACCATGTACGACTGTGAATGGAGCCATCAACGTTCCAACGTTACATGCAGCTCTTGTTTGGTTCATCGATGATATCTCATGAGTTAGCAGTATTCTGATGAAATAAATGGCACATATCTTTGATCGTAGCCCTTTTAATTGCCTAGAAAAGCCTAGCCAGCAAACTGGGATTTGTAAGTTAAATTCAGTTAAATGAGAAAATAACGAGGGGCTTCTCACTCACCTGCCTACTCCACCATCCCATCAATTCGTGGCTGATGCTGCCTGATGTCCATATCACTTGATTCTCTCAGTGTCCAAACCCATTACAGGAAGGATATGGAGGCATTGGAGATGGTGCAGGAGGTTTATTAGGATGCACCTGGTTTACAGGGTACAGATTCACCACTGATTTTCCAGCACCCTTAGAGATTGGTTTAACTTAGCATCATGTTCGACACATACATTGATCGAAGGGCCTATTCCTGTGATCTATGATCTATGTTCTGATATCTTGACATAACAAGTCTAGCAAAGGGAGGAGGTTTAAGAAATCTTGGATAAAACGCAAAGTGTTGGAATAACTCAGTAGGTCAGGCAGCATCTGATTCAGTCTGAAGAAGGGTCCTGATCCGAAACGTTGCCTGTCCATTCCCTCCACAGATTCTGCTTGACCTGTTAAGTTGCTCCGGCACTTTGTGTTTTGCAAAGGGATGTGGCTGTCATGTTATCATAATGTGACATTGCGGGCTGAAGGACCTGTTCCTGTGCTGTACTGTTCGATGTTCCAAATCTATCTAAGTCTTGAATTTTTTTTGGTGACTGAGCATTTACAGTCCCCTTGGATAGAGAATTCCAAATATTTACAAGCATCTGAGTAAAATAACTTTTCTTCTCATCTCAGTCTTAAATGGCCAACCAACTATTCCTGATCCCTTCCCGCGGACTTTGCACTTGCCGGATGAGGAAACATCATCTACCAGGCAATCCTTCTCACAATCTTCTGTTTTAATGAGATGATTTCTCATTCTGGTACACTCCGGTGAACACTGGCCTGTTTTACTCAATCTCATCCCATGATCAGTCATCATCCTAGAAATCAGAATTTGGAAAATACCTTGATCCACCTTTCATAGGCATGAAGTTGCGGCACAATGACCCAGCGGTAGAGTTGCTACCTGACAGCGCTAGCGACCCGGGTTCGATCCTGAATACGGGTGCTGTCTGTGTGGAGTTTGCACGTTCTCTCTGTGACCACGTGGGTTTTCTCTGGGTGCTCCGCTTTTCTCCCGCATTCCAGAGACGTACAGGTTTGTAGGTTAATTGGCTTCTGTAAATTGTCCCTAGTGTGTAGGATAGAACTAGTGTACGGGGTGATTGTTGGTCGGCGGGGACTCAGTGGGCTGAAGGGCCTGTTTCCACGCTGTATCTCTAAACTAAACTGGTATGAATGGGTGACCATTGGTTGGTGTGGACTCGTTGGGCAGAAGGTCCTGTTTCCACACCGTACCTCTAAACTAAATTCAACTAACTTCTAACCTACTCAGTGGTCTCACCAAAAAACCCTGCACCATTTTAGCAAAACATCCTTATTTTTATGCTCCATCCCTTTACATTGAAGGCCAACATATCATTTGTCTCCCAGATTGCTTGCTTTACCTGCTGCTAACATTCTGCGTTTCATTAACCAGTGTAGCAGGATACAGCTGTCCACCAACCTTTAATGGTTCCTACCATTTAAAATATTTTCTGACGCCTCACTCCCATAAACATCAAGACCCCGAGACGCATCTTAAGCCTTAAGTTATTTGTAAGTGACGAATGAACTTGCCACGGAACTGCACGATGCCATTTCTTTCACCCGCAACATAACTTCTTGACTGAATGTGGTTGGCCAGAAGACTTGAGATACCAGTCCCCTACTGCAGGCTTCCTGCGCTGTTAGTTTTCTCCCACAAAACAGCATCTCGTTTGCCTGCAAGAAGAAACACAGTTTTGCAATGTTAAGTTGTGCAATGTTATTTCTGGCAGAAAAGTGGTTTAAGAGAAGGGTCACTCCCGACAGGACTGAGGGCAAATGGGGAATTAAATTAATTTTAGCAGCACTGATCTTGAGTCATAGATTCTCCCTCCAGAGGAAACATCCTTAACATATCCATCATCTCCTCTAATGTGCTCTTCTATCCAGCTCCCTCAATGCATCACAGTATAATGACAATATCAACCTAAACCTGTCAAGACTCCTCAGGGTCTTGCTTGTTTTAATCAAGTCTCCTCCCTCACTTCTAAAGTTCAGCAGATACAAGCCTTGCCCGTCCAATCTGCCCCCACAATTATTCCAGTTATTAGTCACGTAAACCTTCACTGAGCCTACTCCCAATATATTCCCATGGTCCTGGTCTTTTCCCGCCTCCAGCTCTTCACCCCCTCCCACACCCATCCTGACTTTCAGTCTGAAAAAGGGTCGCGATCCAAAACGTCACCCAGCCCTTTTCTTCGGAGATGCTGCCTGACCCGTTGAGTTACTCCAACACTTTGTGTCTATTCCAATAGTTCCATGGTTTCGAAACATTTCATGCAGTGGTGACACTCAAGGTCTTTTTTTTGTGCTCAATTGGGGAATTTAAGTGGTATGTAAGCTACTCATCATCTTGTCTAAAAAAACCCAGAATTTTATTCCCCCGGCAGCACTGTGGCGTTGCGGTAGAGTGGCTGCCTCACAGCGCCAGAGACCCGGGTTCAATCCTGACTATGGATGCTGTCTCTGTGGAGTTCGCATGTTCTCTCTGTGACCGCGTGGGTTTTCTCCGGGCGCTCTGGTTTCATCCCACATTCCAAAGACGTGCAGGTACGTAGAAAGGATAGGATTAGAATTTAGGAGATTGAGAGGGGATCTTATAGAAACGTACAAAATTCTTATGGGGTTGGACAGGCTAGATGCAGGAAGATTGTTCCCGATGTTGGGGAAGTCCAGGACAAGGGGTCACAGCTTAAGGATAAGGGGGAAATCCTTTAAGACCGAGATGAGGAAAAACTTTTTCACACAGAGAGTGGTGAATCTCTGGAACTCTCTGCCACAGAGGGTAGTTGAGGCCAGTTCATTGGCTATATTTAAGAGGGAGTTAGATGTGGCCCTTGTGGCTAAGGGGATCAGGGGGTATGGAGAGAAGGCAGGTACGGGATACTGAGTTGGATGATCAGCCATGATCATATTGAATGGCGGTGCAGGCTCGAAGGGCTGAATGGCCTACTCCTGCACCTATTTTCTATGTATCTAGAGGGATGTGGGCCAAACTCAGGCACATGGGACTGGTGTATGTTGGGCATGTTGGTCGGTGTGGGCAAGTTGGAACAAAGGGCCTGTTTCCACACTGTGACTCTATGTTTGTTCCGAGTACATTGTTGCTGACCAGTATTACCCCATCATTGTTATAGTAATTTCTGCTGACTCTACGAAGTTTGTAGACTCATTTGCTTCTGTAAATTGCCCCTCGTGTGTAGGAGGCGAAAGTGAGATAACATAATGAACAGGTGATTGATTGTGCGCGTGGACTTGGTGGGTCGCAGAGTCTGTTACCACGCTGTATCTACAAACTAAACTAAATAACCTTCACCATGCTACTGAGCAAAGCATGAGCAAAGGTTGCTTGTTATGCTCTGGTTGTAGCTCAAAAACAAGCCATTTCGCTCAACAAATCCAACCTAATGTCAATACTCCAGATGTATTTTCTTCCACCTTCTCTTTAGATGCACAGCGCAAGTAGATTTGCAACAGGAAAGGAAAACCATGTCTCTGATGGCAGGTCTAAGCGTTGTGTGAGCGAAAGGTGGCCTCGGGCTGTATTCACCACCTAATGTCTGATTCCATTAACTTTAATGAAACTGAATGGTTTGGACGCAAGTATAACCACACGTGTTTCGTGCTTCAGATTCATAATGATTCACAAATTCATTGAAAGCTCCCTTAAGAATTTTGGAATAGCTCCTTAAGGGTTTTGGAACAGCTCAGTCTTTTCTGGGCTAGTTTTATTGGACTCGGCATCGAATTGAGCCATTTCAGCTAACCACCAATTCCACACTTGCTCTTCACTTTTACAGCATTTTAGTTTAGTTTGGAGAAAAGGCATGGAATCTGGCCCTTCGGCAGATTGAGTCCATGCCGATTATCGATCAATGTTATCCCACCTTCTCATTCACTCCATATTTACAAGGGGCAATTAACAGAAGCCAATTAACCTACAAGCCCACACGACTTTGGGAAGGGGTGTAAACAGAAGCATTCGGAGAAAACCCATGCGGTCACACGGAGAACATGCAAACTCCACACAGACAGCATCTGAGATCAGGATCGAACCCAGGTTTCTGGCGCTGTGACGCAGCTCTACCAGCTGTGCCGCCCTCGTTTGTCTTCGATTCACACTCCTTTTGTTACTCATGAGTCTTTAGGATCTTCTCTTAGCTGAAAACATCATTGCCTCCTGTTCTCGCCACTTGATCACAGAACCACCCTTTTCCCCCCCAATTCTGACGAAAGGTCATCAATCTGAAATGTTAATATTGATGAGATGGAAATCATTAATGGTGATTTCCACCACTTTCCATTTTATTTCAGATTTCCAGCATGTGCAGTGTTTTATATTTGAAACCAATTCCTTTCCTGAATGGTTTGTGACCTGTTCCATTAAAGGCAAGTGCAAGATGGGGCTAGCCAAGAAGGGGCACATTGGTTGGCATGGAAAAGTTGGGCCAAAGGGCTTGTTTCGGTGCTGTATCACTCTGTGAATTCTACGACTAAAGATAATAATTTTAATTAGATAAAATCAAATCAACATATATTGTAAACACTCCGTGGTCAAGGGAGCATCTATGTACAGAGAAAGGAATTATTTGTGTTGACCCTTAATCTAATGATAGGGAGATTAAATTGACAAAGGTATCTTTATATTCAATGGAAGATGAGTGGCATGGTAGAGCTTCAGCGCCAGAGACCTGGCTTTGATCCTGATCTTGGAGGCTGTCTGTGTGGAGTCTGCATGTTCTCCATGTGACCACATAGGCTTCCTCCAGGTTCTTCTGTTTCCTCCCACATCCCAAGCACATGCATGTTTGTAGGTTGATTGGCTCTGTAAATTGCTTCTAGTGCACAGGGAGTGGATGGGGAAGTGGGAGAACATAGAACTACTGAGAACGGGTAATCAATGGTTGACATGGACTTGGTGGACACCGAGATACAGCATGGAAATAGGGCCTGTTTCCTTGTTCTATTTATCAATCAGTCAATATTATCTGACAAAAGGAACTCACTAGAGCGACTCCCATGATCTGTGGAAAGGTATATGAAGAACATCCGGCTGGTGTCAATCGAATGGTTGCGTACGGGGTCTGAAACCAGGCTTTTTCACTGGCCCACACAATGTCACAGAGCGGGAGTATAGATGCTCCCAGTCCCAGAGCTGGTCCATTGACTGCCACTACGATGGGCTTCTTGAACTGAATGAAAGCATTCACAAAGTCTCTGGAAGAGAAAAAAGAAACAAACACACAATTAATTGACCGATTTCTGGCAGTGCAGACGTTAACAAGGGGCGGAACGGTGGCCCAGCGGTCGAGTTGCTGCCTCACAATTCCAGAGACACGGGTTGGATCCTGATTACTGGTGCTGTCTGTACGTTCACCCCGTGACCTGCGTGGGTTTGCTCCGGGTGCTCCCCTTTCCTCCCACATTCCAGAGACATACAGGTCTACAGGCTAATTGGCTTGGTAAAATAGTAAGATTAAACGAGAACTTACCTAAGTTTGAAGTTTGATCTTTATTTTATGAGGAGTTACGTAGGTGATTACGTGAAGAACCCCGTCAGTGCGCCTGCGCGTCAATCTTCAAAGCAGCGGTGTGAAATCACAAAAAACAACAACCGAAGTAATATAGTCTCATAATAAAACGAGTAATACAAGAACTTCCATCTGACCTTTATGATAGAGGGTAGGATCGTGGTGGGCACGTAATCACCTACGTAACTCCTCATAAAATAAAGATCAAACTTCAAACTTAGGTAAGTTCTCGTTTAATCTTACTATTTTACTTCGGAGTCACGTGAGTGACTACGTGAAGATTTTAAAGCTTTGTGATTTCATGCCGTAGATCAATCCCGGCTTCTCACTGCATTGATTGACTCGGAACGAGAATAATCAATCATGCATTCATAATAACATTTGTACCACAAATGCAGTAATTCATTTCAATAATGAAATTAAGCAGATCCCCTTTAAACCAGAGGAATTTACACAGAACTTAAAATAGTTTCTGCAAACAATCCCGCATTAACAATAGGCCGATGGTAAAAATGTTGAAACATCAACTCATTGGATCACCCGGCGGCTGCGAGGATATGGTCGACGGGGACGTCTTTTGCCCTGGCCGCCGCCGTTTCTGCTGCCCTAGTCGAGTGAGACGTTAAAACATAAGTGTTAATACCAGCAGCTGTTAAGACTTCTTTTATCCATCTGTAAATAGTCTGCATTGAAACTCTCTTGTGTGGTTTCTTGTGTGTGATCAACAACCCAGTTTCCATATTTCTCAAATTCTTTGTGACCTCAATGTATTGTAACAAATATGTCTTAACACAGAGACAAGGATCATTTGGATATGCTGCTAGCATAATTTTAAATCCTGTCACACCTGGCCTAATTTGTTTTAGTAGGTCATAGATATAGAATGTAACCTTGTCTTCAGTTACTTCCATACTGTCTATTTGTAATTTTCCAAGTGTTTGCACTCGTTGTGCTGTCACTCATGCCATAAGCATGAATACTTTCATACTGAGCTTGGCAAAAGGTAAAGACACACTTGGTGACCATTCATGAAGTAGTTTCAGTACCACACTTACATCCCAGATTGTCATGTACCTAGGTTTCGGTGGTTTGGAATTAAAGATTCCTTTCATTAGTCTGGAAACAATTGGGTGTGACCCAATTGGGTTTCTTTCTGAATCCAGAACCAAATATGAGGACAATTGAATTGAATGCTGTTTATTGTCATTGAATGAATCTTCTTGCTGAATTAATTGCACTACAACTCAGACCTTCATCATAATAATGTCTTGACAGAAATTCTAAACATTTGAAATATCTGCAGTACTATATTGCACATTCTTTTGTACACATAACTTTTCCCATTTCTTAATATATGAAAGGTACTGTTTTTGAGTGCTCTTCCTCCAGGCTGCCGTAAGCATGTCCACAGTACGCTCAGACAGTCCTCGCCCCAGAAAAGGCCTTCTTAAAACCTGCAAATCAACAAATCCAAACGATCATATAATGGATGTTGTTCCCCTGTTACAGGGTGCAACAATAAATTACTCCTTTTTGGGTCTTTCATCTACATTTGTGTTGTTAATTCTAATATCAACGGATACCATGGCTGTCTAGGCCAATCTGGTACTACCAATACCCCTGAAGCAGCATCTTGCCTGATTTTAAGCAAACATTGGCTTATGAGGCAGAAAGGTGGAAATATATATGAAAACATACCACCCCAATGTAGCGAGAAAGCATCAATCGCCACTGCTCCTGGATCTGGTTCCCATGAGACATATCTCGATAGCTGATGATTCAAGTCGATGTCAGGCATTCCAAATCTGATTACTATATCATTGAATACCTCTTGATTCAACATCCATTCTTTATTATCATGGAACTTTCGTGACCTGGTGTCTGCTATCGTGTTCATTCTACCTGGTAGATAGATAGCTGAAATCCAAACGTTCTTTTCAATCCACCAAGACCAAAGTTGATTAGCCATTTTGTCACATGACACCGACTTAATTCCACCCATATCATTAATGTAGGCAACTGCTGTTGTGTTTATCAATTTGAACTTGAACATGCCTTTTAGTCGTGTTAGAACAATAAGCTTGGAGTCCATAGAAACATCCTAAAAGCTCCAAATAGTTAGTTCCCCATGTCTGCAGTAACAATGACTCTTCCTGATTCCATCTGCCTCCGCAGCTAGATGTTAAGTCAGTTGCACCCCATCCTAGTGCACTGGCATCAGTTTGTAATATCATGGAAGGTTGTTCAATCAGCACTTTGCCGGAACTGCTTGAGACATGTAGAATCCACCACTGCAGATCAGAAACAGCATTTGTTGTTAGTTGCATGGTTCTATCAAAATGACCAGCATTCATTCTCAGTGCCTTTTGTTTAACTCTCTGCAGCAGTTGATAATGTAATGGTCCGTACTGGACTGCTGGGAATCTACTAATTCTCCCAGTACTCGAGCCACCTGTCTGATTAAGGGTTTTTGCTCGTTTAACAGATTACTGCAATCTTTAATCAACTCCACCCTTTTTTCACTGGGCAAAGTAATTTTCATTTGGGCTGAATCAATTGTGAACCCCAAATAATCAATCGAGGTACATGTTGTTAACCTTGATTTCTTTGGATGAATTTAGAAAACCCCAAACTTTCAAAAGTTGATTTCACAACTGCAACAGATGCTTCTGTTGACTGTTTTGTCCTTCCTATAATCAGGACATCATCCAAGTATGCCAATAGTACAGGCCCCTGGCTTCTCAGCAACCCCAGAATTGATTTTAACAATTTTGTGAATATTCTGGGAGCGGACATTAACCCATTAGGCAGAGCTTTGAACTGCCCTAACTGGTTCATCCATGTAAATTTAAGATACTTCATATCTTCCAAGTGAACAGACACTGAATAATATACATCTTTTAAATCTATAGTTGCCATAAAACATGCTTCTGAGATAAGTTGTTTGGCAGTAAAAATGTCTCCATTTTAAAATGTCTAACGTGAACAAAAGGATTCAGACTTGTCAAGTCTATAATAATCCTACATCCTCCATCCTTTTTTGATCGAGGGAATATATTTGACACAAATTGGTGAATTTGGTAGACTGATTCTTCAATAACACCTTTTATATATAGGGTTTGAAGCGCAGCTTGAATTGGCAGTAAAAATGTCTCCATTTTAAAATGTCTAACTAGAACAAAAGGATTCAGACTTGTCAAGTCTATAATAATCCTACATCCTCCATCCTTTTTTGATCGAGGGAATATATTTGACACAAATTGGTGAATTTGGTAGACTGATTCTTCAATAACACCGTTTATATATAGGGTTTGAATCGCAGCTTGAACCTCCATCACTTCTTTTTGTGCAAAGTGGAGAGTTCTGCTAGGAACATGCTGGACAGGCAAATCATAATTTGGATTGAATTCAATTCGAAATCCTTGTATATTATTCAGAATTACCACATCTGAAGTAATCTTCTTCCAATTGTTATAGAAGAGACGTAATCTGCCTCCAACTTTTGGACTTAATCCGGTTAGTATGTTCCCATGAGAACCAGGTCCACCTACCTCTTGAGTCATTTGAGTACTCTGAGATCCCTGGATTCTCCCGGAAGCACCCCCACTGGTTCTTGCTCCCGCTGCAGGCCGCCAGCTACGTCCCTGCGTTAATGAGCGACTTGGTCCTGGTCCAGGATCCGTAAGACGTCTGAAAGAATACTTCCTCTTTACAGACTTTACAACCATTGATGTTTTCATCAATCCTGTTTTCGCTTCATCTTCCAACTCTTTAATACGTCTCCCGAGATCCTCTCCAAAGAGTAAGTTGGGTAATTGTACATTACTTGGTTTGCAGAGTGCTGCGAATTTCGGATTCATAGTAGGCCGTATAGCACCTGTCCTCAGACAATTGATCTCGAAGTGGGTGCTGCATAGCAACCCCAGTGCTTCCTGATGCAACTCCGTCATCTCTTGGCTTTTATCCGCTATTCTGGCAAAAGCAGTTATTCCAGAACCCAGCAGCTTTAATATTCTCTGCAATTTCAATTCTTGAGTTCTCATACTCAACTCATGTTTTCTTGCATTCTCATCCATCTCCTGCTGTTCCAGCTGATGGGAAACCAAGTAATTTATTAGGGAGGGCAATTCTTCTCCTAATGGCTCTCCTGACCCTGACGGGGCAGCGAATCGTACTGCCAGGGATGGAACATCTGGCAGCTGCCGTTCTTCGCCTTGTACAGCCTCACCGTCAGAGTCGGGGTCTGAAATCTCATGACCCGTGGCACGCTCCTCATCCCTGAGGGTGCATTCTATCAGCCCTGTACCAGGAGCTGTTGAGCTGCTTTCAGCAGCTTGGATTTCAGTACACTCTTACCTGAGTGTGCTTCGCTCCAACAGCCTATGTAGCAGGCTTTCCATTTGGGCAATACGCTTAAAAGCAGTATCTAGCCCTGGAGCTTCTTCCATTTCCATTTCCTGGGACTCCTCCTCCGTGGCCCGTTTCGATTTGAACTTGGCCTTGCGCCCGACAGGCGCTGACTGCCCCAGGTCCACAGTCGCTATGCTCACCGCTGGCGACTGGACCGGGGTTAGAGGCGGTTGGTCGCTAACCGCATACTCCCGACTTTCCCCACTTTCTGTCGGCTGAGTCGCTCGCCTCTTCCCCCTGCCCGTTTTTTCCATGGCGTCTGTGGAAAAAATCCCCACAGACCCACAGTAAACAGACCTGAAGATACTGAAAAAAGTTTTTACTTACCTTGTAGTTGAAAAACTACAAATCCATTAGAGGAACTCTGCTCCTCACGTCGTTTGCGTCAAGGCGTCTGACATAAATGACGCGCAGGCGCACTGGCGGGGTTCTTCACATAGTCACTCACGTGACTCCGAAGTAAAATTGTAAATTGTTCCTAGTGTGCATGATAGTGCTAGTGCGCCAGGATCGCTGATCCTTCTTCAGATTGATTGCAGAGGGCAGTGGGTGGGGGGAAGAAAGCTGGAAGAGAGGAGGGCCAGGCCAAAGCCTGACAGTAATAGGTGAACACAGGGAGAGGGGGTTTGATATGCAGATGGTTGGACGAAGGCCACGGATGGAAAAAAACCAGGTGTGAGGCAAAAGGGTTGAAGAGTTGTGAATTGTGAAGTCAGAGGAAGGAACGTAAGTGGAGGGAGAGGGGAGAAAGGGTTAGAGGTTACCTAAAATTGGAGAGTTCACTGCAACTAGGTCACAGCAATTGGTTACTACAAATCATCTTTAATCGTGAAGGACAGAAGAATGGTCATTTGATATCACACTGCCTGTTCAACATTCAGAACCAAGGACGATTTTTTGTTTAATAGTTTTATCGAATTACCAGACAAATGGAAATTATATTGAGAAAGGATCCTATCTTCCAACGGCGACCTCCACGTTGTACCTTACCAGTGTGATAGGTTCACATTGCTTTAATATTTTAGTTCAAGATTCTTCATTGATAGTCATAGAGTCAATGTGGAGACAGGCCCTTCGGCCCAACTTGCCCACACCAACCAACATGTCCTACAAGTGTGGAACAACAGTTCATCTTCTGAAAAGACACACCGTAACTTTTGGGACTCAACAAAAGTTAAATGTTGAGACAAGGACAAATTTAAACTATTTACTCCACACCCCTAGGGTAATTACAGGTAATTATTCTGCTTTTACACTTCCAGTGGACTGATCTTTTGTTCCTTCTTCATAAGTTCTACGAGCAGAATTTGGCCATTCGGCCCATCTGGTCTACTCCGCCATTTAATCACGGCTGATCTATCTTTCCCTTTCAACCCCATTCTCCTGCCTTCTCCCATAACCCCTGACACCCTCAAGAATCTGTCAATCGCCGCCTTAAATATATCCATTGATGGCCTCCACAGCCGTCTGTGGCAATGAATTCCAGATTCACCATCCTCTGACGAAAGAAATTCCTCCTCATCTCCTTTCTAAAGGTACGTCATTTATTTTGAGGCTAAGGCCTCTGGTCCTAGACTCTCCCACTAGTGGAAACATCCTCTCCATATTCACTCTATCCAAGCCTTTCACTATTCGGTAATTTCACTATTTTTGCCACCTTCTTTCACCCACGACCAAATCTTTATGATTTAGAATCACAGACAGAAGGTGTGAAAACAGGCTTGTAGATACAAAGTACTGCAGATGCTGGTTTACACAAAAAGACACAAAGTGCTGGAGTAACTCAGCGGGTCAGGGAGCATCTCTGGAGAATATAGATAGATAGGATTGGGACTCTTCTTTAGACTTCATTAGACTAGCAGGCCTCTTGACCAAGTTTGTGCTGACCATTAAGCGACCATTTAGGCTAATTCCCTTTTATTCTTCCCGCATACCCATCAACTCCCCCAGAATCCACCAGTCATCTATACACCAGTGACCTCCTCGGACTGACTTTGTGCCCCACGGCAGGGAGTGGACTTAACATCGGAGCCGATCCCTTGCTTGGGATCGCTCCAACCGTGGCCTGCGGACTTACCATCAAGGGCTTGCAGTCTCGGGAGAGGCTAGTGGGGAAGCTCCAACGACGCAGAGGCTCGACCAGCCCCGACCCGGGGTTCGATCGCTGGCGCGGGGGAGCTGAGATCCCCCCAATGCAGCAGCTGATCGCCCCGATGTGGAGGGCCCGAACGCCCGCTATGGGAGTCAAGATCGTCCCGTCAACGGAAGGTTCGAGGCCCCCGACCGCAGGGAGCATAGAAGGGAAGAAATGTGAACTTTTTTTCACCTTCCATCAGAGTGAGAAATGCGGAGGAGTCACTGTGGTGGATGTTTATGTTCCACATATTGTGTGTTCCGCTGCTTTTTATTTGTATGACTGACTTGGCAAATGAAATTCCTCGTATGTTGCAAAACATATTTGGCTAATAAAGTATTATTGTGATTGTGATTGTGATTAATCCACCAATCCTCATGTCTTTGGGATGTGGGAAGAAACTGGAGCTTGTCCACTTGGACGCATGCAAACTCCACGCAGACAGCACCTGAGGTTAGGATCAAACTCGTGTCCCTGGTGCTGTGAGGCAGCAGCTCTACCAGCTGTGCCACTGTAACCATCGCTAATATCAGGGAGATAGAGCATGTACTTTTAAGACTAAAAAACCTCCCTGTAATTAAACATGTCGAGTGGTTTTGCTCATATGTCAGGGGAGATCTAGACTCTGATATTTACTTCTAGGAAGTTCATATCGCAATCACTTCCTGTGAAGGGCTAGGCAGAAAGCATAAATGTTTAGCTACGATGTCCAGGAAATACATGCTGGGTATGTTTTTTTGAGTCATAATACCAGCTGATTCCTTGCAACTAGACCCATAACTGGAATGATAACACTGAACAGAAATACAGTTGCGAAGAAGCAAAGAATTGCAAGTAGATTCATTTCTGAACGGGCCTTATATTTTGTTGGCGCAGTGGTAGAGTTGCTGCCTTACGGTGCCAGAGACCCGGCTTCGATCCTGACTACGGGTGAGGTCCGTACAGAGATTGTACGTTCTCTCTGTGACCGCGTGAGTTTTCTCCAGGTGCTCCGGTTTCCACCCACACTCCAAAGACATATAGGTTTGTAGGTTAACGGGCTCTGATAAAAACATTGTGAGTTGTCCCTAGTGTGTAGGATAGTGCTGGTGTATGGGGTGATCGCTGGATGGCACGGACTCAGTAAGCCAATGGGCCTGTTTCCGAGCTGCATCTCTAAACTAAATCAAACTAAAATTCCAAGTTGTTACTTCCAATAGAAGTAAACTTCATTAGTTTAAGATACAGTGTGGAAATAGGCCGTTTGGCCCACCGAGTCCGCGCCGACCAACAATCACACGCACGCTAGTTCTATCCTACACACTAGCTTGCATGTCTTTTGGAATGTGAGAGGAAACTGGAGCACCCAGAGGAAACCGACGCAGGGAAAACATGCAAACTCCGTACAGACCGCACCCATGTCAGGATCAAACCCAGGACTCTGGCGCTGTAAGGTAGCAACTCTACTACTGTGCCGCTCCATAGACGTAAGGTTCTATGCATGACAATTAAACAAACCTTTTATTCTGCATAATTTTGCATTCTGCTCAATCAAAAATATACAGGAATATAAAGTGGCTTATAAAACCCATCTAAAGTTTTTGATTCATAAAAAGACTGCTGGAGGTGCAAGATTCCCACATGCTCAAAGTTCCAGCATTTGCAATCTTTAGTGTCTTCTTGATTATTGTCAGATGACCTTTCTAAACCTCAGAGGGTTTTTAACCCAACTTTGCATCAGTGCACTACTTCATATGATATATGCTATTTGTGGCGATGGGGATGGCACATTACTACTCCTGAATGGTCGCAAGTTGATATCTAAACTATGGTCTTGCAATTTGCAAATCCTGCTAATCCTTCCGCAATATTAATTCTGTGTCAAAGGTGAACAAGTCAGAGATGTTCCATAGTCGGCCTCCTTACCCAGGACATTGAGGGAGTGCAGCGTAGGTTTACAAGGTTAATTCCCGGGATGGCGGGACTGTCATATGCTGAGAGAATGGAGCAGCTGGGCTTGTACACTCTGGAGTTTAGAAGGATGAGAGGGAATCTCATTGAAACATATAAGATTGTTAAGGGCTTGGACACACTAGAGGCAGGAAACATGTTCCCGATGTTGGGGGAGTCCAGAACCAGGGGCCACAGTTTAAGAATAAGGAGTAAGCCATTTAGAACGGAGACGAGGAAACACTTTTGTCACAGAGAGTGATGAGTCTGTGGAATTCTCTGCCTCAGAGGGCGGTGGAGGCAGGTTCTCTGGATGCTTTCAAGAGAGAGCTAGATAGGGCTCTTAAAACTAGCGGAGTCAGGGGATATGGGGAGAAGGCAGGAATGGGGTACTGATTGAGGATGATCAGCCATGATCACATTGAATGGCGTGCTGGCTCGAAGGGCCAAATGGCCTGCTCCTGCACCTATTGTCTATTGACATAGAAGTCTTTATCAATCCGTCTTGCTTCTGCTAACGTACTTAAATTTGCAGTGTAGTTTAGTTTAGGTTATAGATACAGCGTGGAAACAGGCCCTTCGGCCCACCGAGTAGACGACGACCAACGATCCCTGTACACTAGCACATTCCTACACATTAGGGACAATTTAGAATCTTTACGGAAGCCAATTAATCTACAAACATCCACATTCCACATTCTTTGGAATGTGGGAGAAAACCGGAGCACCCAGGGAAAGCCCACGCGGTCACACGGAGAATGTAGAATGTCCGTACAGACAGTACCCATAGTCAGGATCGAACCCGGTCTCTTAATAATATTAATTACGTTAAAAGACACAATACAAAGTGCAGGAAAGCAAGCGTAGAAGACGCAGATTAAAGAAATCTTTTGACCTTTCAAAATATTTTGACCAGTACAATGGAAACTTACAAAAATAAGATAGGAAGCTCTTACTTAAACTACAAGCAAAAAATATTAACTTGTCAAGCGATGAGAACATATTTACATACTTAAAATGGGTAAAGAAAACATTGCTCATATCCCCTGTGGCAATTTGGTGCCAACTTTCTTTATTAAAACGCTTTCAGTGGAACTCGTTTTCCGATCCCAATCTTGTTTTGTTGGTTAAAACTTGTTTAGTGTTACTGACCTGGGATGAATTTCCAGCCGTAAAGTACCGGAATAGTGTATTCTTTTGTAAACCAGCATTTGCAGTTCCTTGTCTCTCCTTGAATTTCTAGGAAATCAACCTTACACCTAAGATGGACACAAAGCGTTGGAGTAACTCAGCGGGTCAGGCAGCATCTCTGGAGAACATGGATAGGTGACATTTCCCATCAAGACCAGACTTGGGGTTTCTCCTGGTTTCTTCAGACCTGAAGAAGTCTTTGAGTCTGAAGAAGGGTCCCGACCAGAAACATCACCCATCCTTTTTCTCCAGAGAATCTGCCTGACCCGCTGAGTTACTCCAGCACTTTGTGTCGATCTTTGGTATTAAACCAGCATCTTCTGATTGTTTCTAAATTTTAAACCTAGAGTTTGAAAATTCAGCAATGCCCCATTCCCCATCCAACTTATGAGCTCCTACCCTCCATGATAAAGCACACAGGAACGGTACTCATTAAAATGACAGAGTGAGATATATTGACAGAGTGATACACTTGTTGTTGCGAAAGTTAAAATAATGATCGAGTGTTTTACCAGAAAGGGGAAAGCAGTTCCCTGGACTCTCCAGAGTTCTACAAATGGTTAAGGCGAACACACTATGTGTTTTTACTGGCAGGCAAGTTCCCAGAAGAGCTGATAGTAGTATTATGCTTGGAGGGAGAGCCGAGACTAAGGAAGGCACATTTTGTTCCAAGTACTTTCTTCCCATTGTCTACATTAAAAATAATAAACAAAATGTTCCTTGACATTTGCTTTTTAATAAGTTTTACAACCCAACAGTTTTGCTATGGTAAGGTCACTGGGATAGAACAGTCACCCGCATTCTGAATTGACTGCATTCGATTTAACGGGGGCTGTGAACCCAGGCTAAGCTGTGATTCGCTCCAGGGCAAAGAGGATATCACACAGGTTTGTTGCGCTGCTTCCCCTTGGACTGAAAATAGGTACAAGGTTTGAAAGGGAATCATAGCATGTTTGGCTCATACTGTTGAAGCTACATCATGATTCAGAGTAGGATTTGGGCATGATTTTCCCAGGATGTAAATAACAAATACTAGAGGACACAGCATTGAGGTGTGAGGGGCAAGTTTAAAGGAGATGTGAGGGACAAGTTTTTTTTACATAGAGGGTGGTGGGTGCCTGGAACGCGCTGCTGGGAATGGTGGTGGAGGCAGATACGCGAGTGGTGTGTAGATTGGTTATTTCCTACTAACCAATTGTAGTGCTTGTTAGTAGTTGCTCCGCCTAATATGCGATATATATTACCAAGATCTTGCTTACGTAATTCAGTCTGAGTAGCTGCTAGTTACTGTAATGTCCTGCAGACCAATGCTGTAAGTGAACTTTAATAATTATGTGTTGTATCCTGACCTGTGTACGACTTGACTCATTACATGGTGCAAATAAGAAGAGCAAGTGGGTGGATGAAGACAACAATTATCACAGCATAACTCATTTTGAAAGGATATAACCATGGTAATGATGAGCAAAACATATGAAATAGAGGTGATTATGGGAGAGAGCGACTAGATGGATATTGTGAAATATTAAAGGACAATACAGGCCATAACATTGATCAGTAACATAAATATTTAAAACAGTTATCTCCTCGACCAGGACAAAAAACCTGTGGTTAAAGAAAATGATCTGAACATGAGGGGAAAAAATGAGGGTACGAGGCCAATACCTATTAGAGTTTAGACTTTAGAGATACAGGACTACAGAGATTAGATGATAGATCAAAAATTAATAGGAAGAAAAGAAACTGACAGATGAAATTATGAAAACAAATTAAGAAAAGTAGTCTATTGGCTCATAAGTAAAAAGGACAACAGGGCGAGAAATGGCTCACAAAGAGTGAACAGAAAATATTCTCAATCAGTTCTATCCAAAGTGGAAACAATGTCACCTAATTGCTTTGCTTCAGAATGTACTAGGTGGGCATGACTTTGTAAGATAAGACTGGAAACAATATCATCTTGAAATAGAAGAGAAATATTAAATAAATTATTCAACACAAAGAGGATAAAATCCTTTCACCAGATAGAGTTGATCCACACTGTTTAAAAGATTTATGGATGAGATAGTTGAGACAGGATTATGCAAACTGTTGGGAAAAAAAGCTGTAATGTCAGATGAATGGACAATAACTAACCTTTAAAAAAAAAAGGAAATACCAGGATGGAAATGCCAAATACCAGAGGGCATAGCTTTATGGTGAGATGGGCAGTTTAAATAATGTGTGCGGGGCAAGTTTTTTTTTACACAGAGGATGGTGAGTGCATGGAAGGCATTGTGGGGGGGGGGGGGGGTGATGGTCAAGGCAGACAGGATAGTGGCAACTAAGAGACTTTTGGATAGGCACACGGATATGCAGGGAATGGAGGGATATGGATTATATGCGGGAAGGTTAAGGGCCTGTCCCACGGGCATGCGACTCCATGCTGGCAAGCACGAGCTAACCGGAAGCGGGGGCCGCGCGGAGGTCGAGTGATCCCCATACAGGGCCGGTCCCACCAGCATGCGGCTGCATGCGGCAAGCGCTACCAAACCGAAGCGGGGGCCGCGCGGGGGAGGTCGAGTGTCGTCAAGACGGTGTGTACGGCGGCGAGGCGGTGCGCACGGGCGTTGAGGCGGTGCGCACGGCCTCGATGCAGCTGCATCCGGCGTCGAGGCTTTGCGCACGGCCTCGAGGCGGCTGTCAGTGTCAGTTTTTCGGAGCCCCGCGCGATGTCGGGACCAGCTCCGCACAACTCCATATGGCTCCGGCGATCGAAGTGGGACCGGCCCCGCGACCTCCACGCGGCCCACGCACGGCCCCCGCTTGCGGTTAGGTCGTGCTTGCCGCATGGAGTCGCATGCCCGTGGGACAGGCCCCTTAAGAGTTGGTCTTAGCATCATGCTTAGCAGATATTGTGGGCCGAAGGGCTGTTCTTGTGCTGTACTGTTCTATGTTTGTTATGTTCTATAACTATAGACCATTCATCTTAACACTGGTAGATGAAAAATATTGGAGTCCTGATCAAAGAAGGACACCAAAAGACAAAAATTAAATTCATGAGTAGTCATTATAATTGTAATAATAATAATAATAATAATATAATAATAATAATTTTCGGCTAATCTACATGCACCCGCCCCCACTAAAAGTCAGTTAACCCAGTTCGCAAAGATATATCTCTCACACTGTCATAGCCAACCATCGGCATCAGGGAACCTCCTTGCCTGAGGTCATCTGTCGCCGGTACCGATTGGTCTTGTTTTTCTTCTTGCTTCCAGTTTCTTCCCCCTCCGCCCCATCCCCCAGTAAAATTAGTCTGAAGAAGGGTCCTGACCCAAAACATCGCCTATCATTTTCTCCAGAGATGCTGCCTCACCCGCTGAGTTACTCCAGCATTCTGTGTCTACCTCAAAAGTGCAGGGAGTGAGTATGGTAGCATCATAGATATCTTTGAAGGTGGCTGAAGTGATTTAATGGCTCAGGGATTGGCTCGGTCAGGAGGTCTGTTCATGCACAAAGTATTCCGTGCAAATCCCTTCAATTAAACAAACATACACAGCAGGGATGTCAGAATCCATACGAAGAATAGTCAATTTAGTGAAAATGGCAATGCTGGAGGGTCTCAGCAGGTAAACATCATCCGTGGAGGGAAAGCATTTATATTACCTCAGCCCAAGGCATCGATAATTCTCTCCCCCCCCTCCTTCCTACCCTGCCCACAGATAGTACTCAACCTGTCGACTCCTCAGCTTTTTGCTCCAGATTATAGTACCGTTCAATGGTTCCAAAGTGGAGATGGTTGTGAGCTTCAAGTTCCTTGGTACAAATATCACTGAATATCTGTCCTGTCCCAACCACAATGAAACAGCCTGCAGTAATTGTGTAAGGATTGATAGTGCTCGTAATGTATGATTTGATTTGACTGGATACCGCACAAATAAAAACTTATTACTGTATCTTGCAACACACATGGATAGGATAGGTTTAGAGGGATATGGGCCAAATGCAGGCAGGTGAGACGTAGTATAGATGAGACATGTTGGTTGGTGTGGACATGTTGGGCCAAAGATGTTTCCACGTCGTTATGACTCTCTATATGGCAATAAAAAACCAAGACCAACACCCCAATCTGTCAATTATTCAGCTTTGCGGATCTTTGTTCTCCAAAGTGCATCTAATCTTGATGTGCGCAGGAGGTTCAGACCCTGTAGCTGATCTTAAGGCAATTACACAGGATACTTGGACTTGGAGCTTGGCATCAGACCCATTCCCTGCTCCAGCAGGCAAAAGGTAACCAAAGTCCCTCCCCCTTCACTGAACCCAGCAAGATTCGATGTATCTAATTAGCTCCTTAGTGCCCATCTACGCAGTAATCTTTCTGTGTCAGGAACCTCCTGGCACTTATCCAAAAGTTTTCTTGAATTAACATCAGATGCCCACACTTTCCATGTTAGCACTGGAGAAGGGTGATATTTTACATGCAGCTCCTCTGAAAACAGTTAAAACAGCCCTTTATGATTGTTTCTCCTTATTATCCATCCATGTCATGGCTGAGAAAGGTATTGGTTCCAGTGCTGAAAGTCTCCCGCTCGAGCATGGCTATTTCATGGAAACACCTGGAACTATTGGTCTTAACTAGACCCGAAGCTACCAACACAGCTGTGAGTTTAAATAAAGATTCAAGAGGTTTGACATATATACAGACAACAAAACAATGACATTCTCACTTGGAACACAAATACACCACTCTCGGGCGACACGGTGGCATGGTGATATAGTTGCTGCCTTACAGCTCCAGAGACCCGGGTTCGATCCTGACTACGTGTGCTGTCCGTACGGAGTTTGTACTCACTGCCCGTGACCGCGAGGTTTTTCTCTGGGTGCTCCGGTTTTCCTCCACATTCCAAGACGTTACAGGTTTGTAGGTTAATTGGCTTCGGTAAAAATTGTAAATTATCCTTGGTGTGTGTGTGTAGGATAGTGCTGGTGTACGGGGATCGCTGGTGGGCATGGACTTGGTGGGCCGAAGGAGCTGTTGCCGTGATGTATTTCTAAACTAAACTAAACTAAAGTAAACTGAACATAACATATTGCAAACTAACCAAACAAGATAGCATGGAAGGTGGGGGGTTGGAGGCTCTATGAGCGTCTGAAAGGACAGAGATTCTCCCCTTCAGCAGCACACTTTAGCTAACTTGAGAACAAGCTTGAAGAGCTCAGGGCACAGTTGCTGTTTCAAAAGGAGATCAGTTCAGTGGCTATTCAGTTTAGTTTATTGTCACGTGTACCGAGGTACAGTGAAAAGCTTTTGTTGTGTGACAATAGACAATAGGTGCAGGAGTAGGCCATTTGGCCCTTCGAGCCAGCACCGCCATTCAATGTGATCATGGCTGATCATCCCAATCAGTTCCCCGTTCCTGCCTTCTCCCCATATTCCCTGACTCCGCTATTTTTAAGAGCCCTGTCTAGCTCTCTCTTGAAAGCATCCAGAGAACCTGCCTCCACCTGAAGGCAGAGAATTCCACAGAATACCACTGTGCTATCCAGTCAGCAGAAAGACAATACATGATTACAATCGGGCCATTTACAGTGTACAGATACATGATAAGGGAACATGATCAGGACTGCTGTTGTACTTAATTCCACTAAAATGTGGCTCACCCTTGACACCTGGCCCTGCTACAGTGCCCTCCATATGTTAGGGACAAAGACCCATCAATTATTTATTTGCCTCTGTACTACATAATTTGAGATTTGTAATAGAAAAAAATCACATGTGGTTAAAGTGCACATTGTCAGACTTTAATAAAGTCCATTTTTATACATTTTGGTTTCACCATGTAGAAATTACAGCTGTGTTTATACATAGTCCCCCCCCCCCCCCCCCCATTTCAGGGCACTATAATGTTAGGGACACATGGCTTCACAAGTGTTTGTAATTGCTCAGGTAAGTTTAATTGCCTCCTTGATGCAGATATAAGAGAGCTCTCAGCACCTCCAGTCTTTCTATCACCTTTGAAACTATTATTGCTGTTTATCACCATGAAGACCAAAGTTGTGCCAATGAAAGTCAAAGAAGCCATTATGAGATGAGAAACAAGAGTAAAACTGTTAGAGACATCAGCCAAACCTTAGGCTTACCAAAATCAGCTGTTTGGAACACCATTAAGAAGAAAGAGAGCACTGGTGTGCTTACTAATCGCAATGGGACTGGCAAGCCAAGGAAGACCTCCACAGCTGATGACAAAATAATTCTCTCAAAAATAAGAAAAATCCAAAACACCTGTCCGACAGATCAGAAACACTCTTCAGGAGTCAGGTGTGGATTTGCCAATGACCGCAGAAGACTTCATGAACAGAAATACACTAGGCTACACTACAAATTGCAAATCACTGGTTAGCTGCAAAAATAGGATGGCCAGGTTACAGTTTTCCAAGAAGTACTTAAAAGAGCAACCACGGTTCTGGAAAAGGGTCTTTGGACAGATGAGATGAAGATTAACGTATATCAGAGTGATGGCAAGAGCAAAGTATGGAGGAGAGAAGGAACTGCCCAAGATCCAAAGCATACCACTGCTGAAGGTACTGCTCACTTATCTTCATTGATGATACAACTGCTGATGGTAGTAGCATTATGAATTCTGAAGTGTATAGACACATCCTATCTGCTCAAGTTCAAACAAATGCCTCAAAACTCATTGGCAGGCAGTCCATTCTACAGCAAGACAATGATCCCAAACATACTGCTAAAGGAACAAAGGAGTTTTTCAAGGCTAAAAAATGGTAAATTCTTGAGTGGCCAAGTCAATCACCCGATCTGAACCCAAATGAGCATGCCTTTCATATGCTGAAGAGAAAACTGAAGGGGACTAAAACAAGAAAAAGCTAAAGATGGCTGAAATACAGGCCTGGCAGAGCATCACCAGAGAAGACATCCAACAACTGGTGATGTCCATGAATCACAGACTTCAAGCAGTCATTGCATGCAAAGAATATGCAACGAATACTAATATGACTACTTTCATTTACATGACATTGCTGTGTCCCAAACATTATGGTGCCCTGAAATGGGGGGGACTACGTATAAACATTGCTGTAATTTCTACATGATGAAACCAATATGTATAAAAATGGCCTTTATTAAATCTGACAATGTGCAATTTAACAACATTTGATTTTTTCTATTACAATCTCAAATTGTGGAGTACAGAGGCAAATAAATAAATGATGGGTCTGTGCCAAACATTATGGAGGGCACTGAATATAACCTGCGGGTTTCTCCATTTATTATATGGACCGTATGAATCAATGAATCGGAATGACGGATGTATCTGCGTTAGGATCAACGTTTCCTGGTGCACTGATGTGACGGTCGAAACGCAATTCTGCTCCACTGACCTGGAATGCCTCTTCCGAAGATGCCATCCCTTTTATCTATCGTGGAAGTTCATCTCCACCATTTTGTTGGTGATCTACATACTATATTACATACTACATACGAATTATACTCGGGCGTTAACTCTCTTCAGAGAGCGAACCCTGATGCCCGTTCATTATCGCTGATGACTTGACTCAAGCCAACTTCAGGAACGTATTCCCAATACCGGCAGCATCTCTCTTGAACATGAAAGGTGTGAACACTCTTGTCCGCTGCTATAACCACCATCAAAGAAGCCTATCACTCCATCCCTAGCCCTCATCCAGTCTGATTATCCGTCACTGCTCCTGTCAGCTTACAGACAGTCGAAGAATGAGCCAAGAATGAAGAGAGAACGACAGCAGTGGCCTGTGGACTCTGAGGGCCAACTTCAGGATTGCTTTGAGTCAGTGGACTGGAACATATTCAAGCCAACTCCCTCCGGCCTGAATGAGTATACCTCAGTCATCACGGATTTCAGCAAGAAATGTGTTATTCCAACAAAGACAATTAAAAGTCTATCATGAGTTATACAGCACAGTTACAGGCCTTTCGGCCCAACTCGTCCATGCCTGTACTTGGCCATATCCCTCTAAACCTTTTCTATTCATGTAGCTGTCCAAATGTCTTTTTAATGTTGTTACAGTACCTGCCTCAACTTCCTCCTCTGCAGCTTGTTCCATATACCCACCACCAGGTGGAAAAGATGTGTGGTTCTTATTAAATCTTTCCCTCTCACCATAACCTATATCCTCTGGTTTTTGATTCTCCTACAAGAGCTAGTTATAGACTTCTGGAAGAAGGGCAGCAGTCTGCATCGACGGTGGAGAAGCGGAGAGGTCGAGAAGTTCAGAAAGCACACCAACCATTTTCAATGAATCTTACCAATTCTACAGATGCACCAAACCTTGGTTTGGTCACTGCTATGCCCAAGACTGCAAGAAATTGCAGAGATTGCAGAGACCACGGCCCAGTCCATCATGCAAACAAGCCACCTCTCCAACTACAATTCAAAATGCTTCGGGAAAGCAGCCTACATAATCAAAAGACCTCTCAGACGCCGGTTATTCCGTCTTCTTCCTCTGTCTTTGGGCAGAAGATCCAGTGGTAAGCATGTACCACCAGGTTCTAGAACAGCATCTTCCCTGTTATATTAGACTCTTGAACGAACCTCTCGTAAGCAGAGAATGTATTCTCAGTCTACCTTGTTGAGGCCCTTGCACCTTTTCTTCACCTGCACTTTCTTTGTAGCTGTAACACTTGTGTTCTGCACTCTTACTACCTTTCTCTTCTTGCATTAACTAATGTGATCAGGTACGCTTTGATTATACTCATGTGTGGTCTGACTTGCCTGCAAAGCACGCAAAAAAAGTTTTTCTGCGTGTAAGAAGGAACTGCAGATCCTGGTTTATACCGAAGGCAGACACAAAATGCTGGAGTAACTCAGTGGGTCAGGCAGCATCTCTGGAGAAAAGGAATAGGTGACATTTCGGGTCGGAAACCCTTCTTCAGACAAGTGTATCTTGGTACACGTGACAAAAATAAAAAAATAACAATACCTTTACACTCCTGCAAACACAGCATTTTAGTTGACAATGCAAGGAGCTCAGGTTATTCCAGTTTTTATTCTACAATTCCATCCTCTCAGGCTCTCCCCTGCATTGCCTCCGGCTCATGAAGATGCCCATGGAACTCTGGGTGTGGTCTCACCAGACTATTAGAAGGGCATGGTGCACATCTTCCTCCAGCACTCAACGCATAATTTATAGTCTTTCCTGCCCAACCCTGATTAGACACACTAAATACCACATCCATTTAAATGATTTAATGTTTTCCTGGCAGGGGCAGCAGTTATTGACGTTCCCCAGCTGTGCTGGACAAGGTGGTGTCGGGTGATCTTCCCTGGCCGTTGCGCTCCATGTGCTGACGGAGGCCCCACTGAATAAGAGGGGTTCTCATTAGAACATACGTGCTCTTGAGAAGACTTGACAGGATAAATGGTGACAGGATATTTCCACCAGAGGGAAGTATGGAACAAGACAACATGATCTCACGGTAATGATTGCCCAATTAAGGTAGAGTAGAGAAGGAAATTGTGTCTCTCGAAGAATAGTGAACTGGAGAATTCTCAACCCCTGAGAGCTCCAGATGCTGATTCATTGAATGTAAATTGTCCAAATTTATGGACTGTCGAGATCCTAGAGTTATGGGGAAGAGGCAGGAATGGTAAATCCTATGGTTCCCTCCTGTGAATTTTTATGCCCTTGCAGTTGAACATTAGCAGATCAATCATCAAACCAACCTCCATTCCACTGACTCCATTTGCATCTCATGCTGCCATCAGCATAATCAAGGATGAGTTGTACCCCAGCCACTCCATCTTCTCCCCTCTCTCATCAGGCCAAAGGTAATCAATTAAATTCAATTCAATTCGTGTGAAAACGCACACCTCCAGATTCACGGACAGTTTCTTCCCAGCTGTTATCAGACAATTGAACCATCTTGAACCAATTAGAGAGCAGTCTTGAGATACTATCTACCTCATTGGAGATCCTCGGACTATCTTTGATCGGACCTTACTGGACTTTATCTTGCACTAAAAGTTATTCACTTTATTCCCTTTATGTCACTATCCATGTTCTCCAGAGATGTTGCCTGACCTGCTGTGAGTTACTCCTGCACTTTGTGTCTTTTTGAAGTTTGAAAATGCATATCTCCAGATTCAGCAACAGTTTCTTCCCAGCTGTTGTCAGGCAACTGAACTGTCCTCTCAACAATGGGAGAGTAGTCCTGACTTCCCATCTAACTCATTGACTTCAAACTACCATTAATCAGACTTTACTGGACGTAATTGCGCACTAAACGTTATACCCATTATCCTGTATCTGTACACTGTGGACGGTTTGATTATAATCATGGTCTTTTCACTGACTGGATAGCATGCAGCAAAAAGCACGTGACAATAATAAACAAAACTATTTTTAGACAATATTGAGTTTATTGTCACGTGTACTGAGGTACAGCGAGAAGCTTTTGTTGCGTGCTAACCAGCGAATGGAAAGACAATATATGATTACAATCGAGCCTTGCAAAGTGTACAGCTACATGATAAAGGGAATAACATGAATAACAATTAGAACAAGATAAAGTCTAGTAAAGTCCAAATACAGATAGTCCAAAGGTCTCCAATGAGGTAGATAGTAGCTCAGGACTGCTCTCTAGTTGTTGGTAGCTTTATTTCATGTTACATATTTGGTTCTAACAGAAAGATTAGCTTGTCAGTGCAATGCTTTGCTTTGTGGTGCTCAGGTTTACTCCCAGCCATGATCACAAGAGGCAAGACGCTTGCAATCGAACTGTTTCGTTTGAGCGTTTAAAAGGAGAGTACTGTACCTTATTGCTTCTGCAATCCGGGCGCTCTCTTTCCTCCTGTCACTGGACAACCTGCCAATCAGGTAGGAATAGTCGAGACACTGCAGAACACGCTCCCAACTGCGCTGAGCAGAAGCAGCTTGCTGTCATCAGTGGACGCATTACCAAGGGCCCTCCGTACCTCCTTCATAATCTGCAGAGATAACAGAAACATTCAATCACTGGCGCCAATGGGGAACAGCAACAAACCTGGAGATTCTTTGTCTGCCTCTCTGGATTTCACACGTTAGAAAGGAGATGAGGAGGAATTTCTTTCGTCAGAGGGCAGTGAATCTGTGGAATTCATCACTGCATATGGCTGTGGAGGCCAAGTCAATGGATATATTTAAGGCAGGGTTGAGATTCTTAATCAGTAAGAGTGTCAGGGGTTATGGGGAGAAGGCAGGAGAATGGGGCTGAGAGGGAAAGATAGATCAGCCATGACAGAATGGATGAGACTTGATGGGCCGAATGGGCTAATTCTGGTCCTACAACTTATGAACTTAAGAACATCTGTGCATCCAACAGTATGCATTTAATCAAAACACGTGGAGAAAATGGCACTCACAGAATTAATAAAACTAAGAATATTCTGTGCTTCAATTGTAAACCACACTTTATTTAAATTTTACGTGTCAAGAATTGTACCCGTTGTATCATAGCGATGAATAAACCATGTTTTTTGCATGTTAATCAAGAAAGCATTTTGACATTTGTCCTCCATTTTGTGGAAATGATCAGGTTAAAACCACATCTCACAATACCACAGAAGAATGTTATCCCGCTGCCTTCAGACTACTGAACGGTCCTCCCATAAGCTAGGGTGCAGTGCAGATCTTCCAATCTACCTCATTTTGGAGATTGCACTTTTTTATCTGCACTGTCTCAATAACTATAATGTTACACAACAATATTCTGCACTCTAGTGTTTTCCTCTTTGCACAGTTCGATTGTACTCATGTTTAGTATAATTTGACTGGATAGCATGAAAACAAAACCTTTCACTCTATCTCCGTACATCAGCCAACAGTAAACCAATACCAATAATATTAGAAATAGGAACAGGAATGGCCCTCGAGCCTGCTCATCCATTTAATGGATTGACTGATGATCTTTCACCTGAAATCTACTTTCCAACCAATCTCAATATCCCTAGGTTCCTTTTAAGTCCAAATTTTTACGAGACTGAACTCTGTCCTCCAGTGTGTAGGGAGTGGATGCAAAAGTGGTCTAACATAGCATGAGTGATCAATGGTTGGTGTGGACTTGGTTGGCCGAAGTCCTGTTTCCATGCTGTATCTCTAAAGTAAACTAAATAGCCAAGGCTGTGTTGTACAATGCCACCAGTATTCTCATCAGAGAGCAGCAAACTGATTCTGAGCAACACTCCATCTTTGCCATGTCCCTTGGGTAACACATGCAAAGAGAATGGAAACCAGGGAACTAACACAGTATAGCGTTCAGTGACTCAGGAGTAAGACCGCCGAACTGTTCAATAGTTAAAGATGGGTTGTCACACAATGCTTGGGGCCTTTCTGTGGAACTCTGCAGTCTTCTCATTCCCACAGAATCACAATTCCACATTGCAAACAAACCATTAGTTCAATGAGAAGCCACAGTAACTAACACACTGTATGTAGCGCATGTCATGGATGGATCACACCCATTGCATCCGATTTCAAAGTTGTGTTGACTGTGTCGCTGCAAAGTAGCAGCACACTAGATAGGGATTAAGGAACCCGTGAATTACAGTGACCCAGGAGATCATGTATTGACATGGACTTAGACCATAAGGCAAAGGAGCAGAATTAGACCATTCGGCCCATCGAGGCTACTCTGCCATTCGCTCATGCATGATCATTTTTCCATCTCAACCCTATCCTCCTGTCTTTTCTCCATAACCTTTGACGCCCTTACTAATCAAAATCTTATCAATCCCCGTTTTAAAAATACCCTGTCTTGGCATCCACAGCGTTCTGTGGTAATGACTTGAAGTCTATACTTCAAAATAAGCTGTGGGGATTGGAATGCTTTCCAGAAAGGCCGGCAGTCACTGAGTCAAATATCTCAATAACTCTGTCATCCCTGGTACAGAGGGAGCCCGTTCCATTGCTTCAGCAGTCACTGACTATTTCTGCTGTCCCTTTCTGGGAGAGGAATCCAAAGGTCTATGACTGTAGCTAAACAGTGTTTGACATTTCCCTCACCTGTGAGTTGATGCAGCCAGAACCTTGGAGGGAAATGGACAGCATAGAGAGGCATTTTGGTTGGCATGGAACAGTTGGGCCGAAGGCCTGTTGCCATGGTGTATAATGATGCTCTCTTGGATTCATGCTGGTTCAATTGGATTTAACATCCACAGTCACATGACATGGCAACCTGACGGAAGAAGGAAAAGAGGCCGACCAAAACTCACATGGAGGCGAACATTCCAGAAGGATTTGGAAGCCCGGGACGCAAGCCTATCGAGGGTGGAAGACCTCGCACATAACTGAACAGAATGCCGAAAGCTTGCTGCCCAATGCACTCAACAGGGTGGGAGGAACTAAGTCTAAGTAAGTAAGTCACAGCCTAACTGTGGCCTCAGTGTGGCCCACCATCAAGACCTTGTGTACAATGGTCTCAGAGTGGTCCACAGTCAAGGACTGGTCTACAATGGTCTCACTGTGGTCCACATGCAATGAGTGGTCTCCAATGGTCATAGTGTGGTCCATGGTCAAGGACTGGTCTACAAAGATCTCATAGTGGTCTATAGTCAAGATCTTGTCTACAATGGTCTCAATGTAGCCCACAATCAAGGTCTGGTCTACAATGGTCTTATTGTGGTCCACAGTCAAGGTCTGGTCTACAATGGTCTCAGTGTGGTCCACAGTCAAGGTCTAGTCTACAATGGTCTCAGTGTGGTCCACACGCTTGACCTGGTCTACAATGGTCTTGCGTGTGGATTTTGCTTTGCTAGCTGGTTCCAGAAGCTACTGGAATTAGGGCTCAACACCCCCCTGTGTGCCTGGACCCTGGACTTTCTCACCGCCAGGCCCCAGGTAGTCAAGATGGGAGGGAATACATCGAAGTCCCTCACCCTGAGCACAGGATCCCCCCAGGGTTGCGTCCTCAGCCCCCTACTGTACTCCCTGTACACACATGACTGTGTGGCCAGGTTCAGCTCCAACTCGATCATCAAGTTTGCTGATGACACTGTGGTGGTGGGCCTGATCTCAGACAACGATGAGAAGGCCTACCGGGAGGAGGTGGCTGATCTGGCACTCTGGTGTCAGGACAACAGCCTCCTCTTGAACATCAAATAAACTAAGGAGCTGATCGTGGACTTTAGGAGGGCACATCATCCGAGGACATACACACCATTGAGGATAAATGGGGATACTGTGGATATGGTGAGCTGTTTTAAATACCTGGGAGTCCACATCTCTGAGGATATGACATGGACATCACACGCTGCAGCACTGGTGAGTAAGGCAAGGCAGCGCCTTTACCACCTCAGGCAATTGAGGAAATTCAGAATGTCACCGAAGATCCTCCAGTGCTTTTACTCAGCGACTGTGGAAAGCATCTTGTCTGGAAATATTACAATCTGGTTTGGGAATTGCTCTGCCCAGGACAAGAAGGCTCTGCAGAGAGTAGTGCGTTCGGCCGAACGCACAATGGAAACTACACTCGCCCCCCTGCAGGAACTATACATCAGGAGGTGCAACTCCAGAGCCAATAAGATCATGGGAGACCCCTTCCGCCCCTGCAACGGACTGTTCCAGCTGCTACGGTCAGGCAAACGCCTCCGTTGCCATGCTGTGAGAACAGAGAGGTTGAGAAGGAGTTTCTTCCCAGAGGCCATTAGGACTGTAAACTCCTATCTCACCAGAGACTAGCTTACTGTACCACCCTACTGTTTTTTAAAAATTGCTGCTTTTCCCCCTGTTTTTTTCCCCCTTTTCCTTCCGCCCACAATATTTAATATGTAAAAGAATATGTGATTCTATTCTTCCATTCTGTTTGTAGTTTGTTTTTTGTTTTTTGTTTTTTTGCACAAAGTCTGCGAGCATTGCCACTTTTCATTTCACTGCACATCTCGTATGTGTATGTGACAAATAAACTTGACTTGACTTGACTTGACTTGGTTTCCCAAGGCAGGGGAACTGAAGATAAAAAGAACAGCCAGGATCACTGCTCCAGACTGTGAGTCCAGATTTCTTTTTGAGAAGACGGAATCAAGCTCATCTCAGTATGAACGATCACCAGATGGACATTCAGCTGACATGAAATGAATGTAGTTTTAAGGAATGAAGTATAAGATGAGAGTTAGGGATCAAGATTCTGGAGTGGGTGGATTATTACTCTGGGTTTCAAGGGGGCCAGGACTGTTTTGGTTTGATATAAGGCGGCACTGTGGCGCATCGGTAGAGTTGCTGCCTCACAGTGTCAGAGACCTGGGTTCGATCCTGACTACGGGTGCTGTCTGTACGGAGTTTGCACGTTCTCCCTTTGACCACGTGGGGTTTCTCCGGGTGCTCCTGTTTCCTCCCACACTCCAAAAACGTACAGGTTTGTAGGTTAATTGGCTTTGGTAAAATTGTAAATTGTCCCTAATGTGTAGGATTATGCTAGTGTATGCGGTGATCGCTTGTCGGCGTGGACTCGGTGGGCCGGTGGGCCTGTTTCAGCACTGTATCTCCAAAGCCTAATGTCAAAGGCAGCAGAACAAACGTTTATAAGAGAAAGACACGTTCTATAGACTTGGTTTGTGTGATCCTTTGGACTACTTCCAATTGATTGGAATTTTCCAGTCCTGATATTGCTACTCTTGATTTTTTTCCCTCTTTGAGAAGATGAAGTCAAACAAAGATGAATTGGAGGGGGGAAGAGAAGGATGTTGGGAAGGAAGGGTGGAAGTGTTTGACGCAACTGGAGTTGGTGTTGATGGACTTGATGATATTTTTGTTCAAGTTTGGTTCATCTGCCTAACGAGGAAGACTGATTAAATGAATAAGACTTGGATTTCAATTTCCGGCTTTATAATTTACAACACTCACGATGATTATTTTTGGAAAACGGAAGAAAATGAAACATTTCTACCTCACCAATATTAATCACATGTTAACTCAAGCAAAAATGTAGGAGGCCTTACCTCAGGTGTTAATGAATTGTTATCTGAGGTTTGGCTGGAGAGTAAAACATGGGTAAAGCCATCCTGTTTCCTCACAACAATGTCCCTGAATTGGTAGTTGCTTTCATTTTGTCGAACGCTGCATCTGAGGCGCTTGTCAAAAACATAGTGGTCCTTTTCCTCCACCAGTTTCCTTTTCACTGAACATGACAGACTGGTTTGCCCATTTGAAATGCCTGGAAGAGAAACGCCTTCTAAAATGAAATGTTAATCTGCCAAGTTAATAGTTACCTGCAGAAACAAGGAACTGCAGATGCTGATTACAGGTCCACCACCGATCTTCCAGCAAATGGTGGTCTGGCCCCCCCTTTTATTCCAGACAAACCCCCCCCCCCCCGGAATTGTGGCGCCTAGGCTGAGTGAGGTGGCCGTTCTCGACCTCACTGGGATTCCACACTGATTGGCGGGTCGAATTTGCCCTCTGCGGTCAGGGCTCGGGAACTCCGGCCCGGCCAGAGCCGGCAGATTTGTTCCCACAGACGACTTCTGCGGCCAACTCTACGGCCCCCCTTGGCCGTGACCTCCGTTGGCCCGGCAAAACGGATAATCGAGAAAGGCTTTGGAACTAAGGGCACCAAAAAAATCTGTGGTGGACCTGATTTCACACAAAAAGACACAAAGTGCTGGAGTAACTCAGCAGGTCAAGCAGAATCTCTGGAGAACATGTAAAGGTGACGTTTTGGATCAAGACCCTTATTCAGACTGAAGAAGTGTGTCGACCCAAAACATCAACTATCCATCTTCTCCAGATGGAGGAGTTGCATGACCTGCTGAGCTACTCCAGCATTTTGAGTCCTTTTATTTTAAAATACTAGTACTTAGTATATTTTATTGATTAATTGCATCTCATAAACTGTTATCAGCTACCAAAAAAAAATCACCTTTAACCATACTTGAACACCGAGGAATAATTAACCAGACAACTTAGAAATTGAAATCAGTACCGCACATAATATAGGTATGTTACAATACTTACCTTCAGCGGCGCTGCAATTCTGCCACTGGCCGTGTGCGCGATTTTGGCGCCTTTAAGGGGGGGGGGGCGGGGTTAAAACGCGGGTTTCTCCTACCTTGTCCTGTATTATATTTCGTTGGAGTGCCAGCGTTTGCTGAAAAATCGTTCCGACGGGCGTTTTGTGTATTTTTTATTTTTTATTAAATCGACAATGTCAGCGCTGGAGTTATTTTAAAATCAGCTTCGAAAGCCGTCAACGCCGACAACGGGGACGGATTTCACACATGGGACAGGTAACCGAAAGTAGTTTATTTTTTTGTATAAAAGTGCTTCTTAAGAGGCCTTTAATTCATATTTTATAATGCGAAACGGTGATTCCTTTCCCCGAACGGCAGAATTTTTCATGCCGATACGGGGTTAAATTCACCGCAAGTCAACGTTCCAAATGATCGCGTTCCAGAAAACCTCACTCGCAAGATGATTTAAATTCCCATTAATTTACAGGTATTAAACATTCAATTCCTTCCATTTGGCCTGTAAATCCATGACAATGAGTTTTAAAAATTATATTATATTGTGAATTCTTGTGTGATTGTTATTTGGACACTTAGGCTATTTAAAAATGTTAATCAATTCTTAAGAAATTGATAGATGTTTAGATCTAGTAATTGAATTTTGTAATTAGCTACAATTAGGTAACTAACTAATTATATGCTTTAATTTCATGTCATCTACGTAAGATTGTTTCATATTTGTTTCAGAATGCTTCAATCTATAATAACTGAAAATTTCTTTCAGTTCTCTTAATTTTTAAGAAAGTTATGAGCTTTTGACTGTCCTCGATCACAGCTTTTGTGTTAAGTCAATGGAAAAGCAATAGGGAACAAAATGCTAATTTCCGAGTATGAAAATGGCCATAACTTTTTTAATACTGAAGATATGAAAGTGAATTAGGTGTCAAATTAAACTTCTTTTTATGCTTTAGCTGATGGGATAAATTGCAGACTTTATTTTTAAAATCTCAAAATTTTGTAACATTGCTACATAATATGCAATATGGAAAGGAATACCAAGCCTTGTTATTCCTTGAATATTGGTGCATCCATGAAGATCTAAGAAAGGCTAGTTTTTCACAATAGCCAGTCTCAGTGCTGTACACATTTATTACATACCTATTCCATTAACTATAGGAGGGCCGTCAATTGTTCCATCTTCTGCAAATTCGGGGTTTCCAAAATCCACATTCATTCTCTGTTGCCTTGAGGTATTGTCAAACTGTAATGCATTTTTGCTGTGTCTAGCATCGCCATTCTGAAACGAGTTATCAGTCTTTCTGTAAGGCATAATCTGTACTCCGCTTGCAGTGGTTCTGTAATGCACTGTTTTCGTAGCTACGATTTTCTTGTTATCCCCCAGAGCATGCTTTCCATCTCTAGCCATTGAACCCCGCTTTTGCTTCTGAAGAGTATTATTAGTCCGTTTCTTTCGTAATCCTCCCCCTTTGCCCTTGGTTGATTCATACACTCTCAATGCAGCTGTTCCGTGATTGTCCCTCAAGACTTGCCTTGGGCTGTTTCCCCGTTTCCCTGATTTAGTTCGCTTTTCTTTGGAAGCATTGAGTCCATTGAACTCATCAATAAATTCTTCACAGTGAAGAAGGTGATGCTCTGGTTCCCAAGTGTCTTCATTACTTCCATAGCCTTTCCATCGTATAAGATACTCCCACTTCCCCTTTTTATTTTTCCTTTTGTCGACAATCTTCTCCACCTAATGGAAAGAAAAAAAAGTTCTGCATAGATTATTGTCATCGTGATCAACATCTCACAACATCTAGCCAAAGAACCTTCAGAAACCTTTACTTTAGTTTTTAGTTTTAGAGATACAGCATGGTACAGGCCCTTCGGCCCACGGAGTCCATGCTGACCAATTAACACCTGTACACTAGTTGTCCGACACATCAAGGGACAATTTACAGAAGCCAATTCACCTACATAACTGCACATCTTTGAAAAATGGGAGGAAACCGGAGCACCTGGAGAAAACCCACGCGGTCACAGGGAGAATGTAAAAACTTCATACAGACAGCACTCGAGGTCAGGATCGAACCGAGCCTCTGGCGCTGTAAGGCAGCAACTCTATCGCTGCGCCATTGTGCCGCCTGATCTAATGATTTACTGGAAGAGCGAATCTCAAACAAGGGTAGAAATTTAGTTGAGAGACACAACATGGAAACAGGTTCTTCAACCCATCGAGTCCATGCCGACAATCCATCACCCGTTAACATTAGTTTGATGTAAATTTGTTGCCCATCTCCAATGGCTTGCTCCTGGCTTGCTCAGCCATTTCAGAATAGAGTTAAGAGCCAAACACTTGGGTATGGGGTTGGAGTCAAAAGAAGACCAAAAAAGGGCAAGTTTGGCAGAATTCCTTCCCTGGACAACATTTAGGCACATGTACATTTCAACTTAAGGCATTGACTCATGCACAGATTATGCTAAGAATCTCCTGGCTTTCCTTATTGGCATCATGAGAGATGACCCTAACCATAGTAAACAGCTGACAAGCAAGACTGCAGATGCTGAAATCTGGAAGGAGAACTACTGGTGGTGTTCAATGGGTTCGTCAGCATCTGTGGAGGGAAATGGACTGCCAAGAACCTTCATCTTGACCTCTCTCTCTTTTTGCATGTGTTTGGAAATAATGCAAAAAAACGTGCATATAAACAGCATCTCACTCACACAAAATACTCGCTCATTTATGTGATTGTTTCTTAATCATTGGGATTTGGATCCCACTGGCAAGTGAGCATTTCAAGTCCATTAACTCAGCCCTCTTAAAAGTCAATAACACTGGTTGTTCTGGAGTCACACTAGGTAAAGAGAGCAGGTTTTCGCTGGAAGTTATCAGTTGATCCAGATAGGTTCTTATGACAATCCATTCTGTAGCTATTGCCATGTGCGGGCAGAGGAGAATAGTTTAACTTGACATCATCTTTCAGTCTGAAGAGGGGCCACGAACCGAAACATCATAGTCACTTTATTTGCATATCTTTCATTCATTGTTCTACATCTCTCTATATTATGGTCTATATCTTTTGTTTCCCTTTCCCTTGTCTTTCAGTCTGAAGAAGGGTCTCGACCCGAAAGGTCGCTCATTCCTTCTCTCCAGCGATGCTGCCTGACCTGCTGAGTGCATGCATACATATTGTGTAAACATGGTTGTTCATGCACACTAATGCAGTTTTTTAATCACCGTATTTTAGTTTTTATCTTCCATCTTTCCTGCAATGATTTGGAGTGTACAATTTCTGAGCCTCCAGATTGGTAAATATTTTGCCCACAACAATACAAACTTGCTTTTGGTTAAGCCTTCTTTGTGCCTGTCTTCTTTTCTTTCTAGACCCTCACTGTACTATGGCCTTTACTTCCACATATAAAAGATATCCAAGATATCGAACCATGTGTTTTAGCTCCATCGACATTCCAGAGTGCAAAAGCATGCTGAACGCATGAATTATGGCAGCTTGGTGGCCCATTAAAATGCCTTTTTTTCAGCATCTGATTCATTTCCTGTCCAAACTTTCTATCTCATCTTTTTTGCCAAGGTTTTATCCTCTAACCTCTTCCCTGCAGGAAATAACTTCACATGATTACCGTCCGAAGTAACTGAGGTGATTCGAACAGAGGCTCTGAAGGCGAATCTAGTTGAACACATAGACACAAAAAGCTGGAGTAACCCAGGGGGACAGGCAGCATCTCTCAAGAGAAGGAATGGGCAACGTTTCGGGTCAAGACCCTTCTTCAGACCGACAGAAGAAGGGTCTCGACCCGAAAACGTCACCCATTCTTTCTCTCCAGAGATGCAGCCTGTCCCGCTGAGTTACTCCAGCTTTTTGTGTCTATCTTCGGTTTAAACCAGCATCTGCAGTTCCTTCCTACACTAGTTAAACACATGATGGAAGAAAGAGAAAAAGGACACTTAATTAGGGCAATGGATTGTGGTGGGAGAACGTTTGTGCGATCCAGTGTTACTAATCCGTTTGTTGGCCGTCAGGACGTGTTTTCCTCTTCGTACTGGGACATTTAAAAAATAATAAACAAGATCAGTTAACTTGGGTATGGTGCAAACACAACCCAATAAATCCCAATGAACCTACCTAGTTTTCTCCCCCACCTACAATCAGTTTGAAGAAGAGCACCGACCCGAAACGTTGCCTGTCCCCGACCCGAAACGTTGCCTGTCCCCGACCCGAAACGTTGCCTGTCCCCGACCCGAAACGTTGCCTGTCCATTCCCTCCGTAGATGCTGCCTGACCTGCTCAGTTACTCCACCACTTTGTGTTTAGCTCAAGATCGGTTAGCTGCTTTCTCTTATTTTCTGATTGTCTGTATTTCACAGTTTTCTCTCCAAATGATAAGGTACAGACGAGAGTGCAACACTTCATGCAAAGGGTTTACGTGGATAACAAACACAAACTACTTGTCCCAACCCGCACGAACTCAGTGGGCATAAGGGATTGTTTCCGCGCTGTATCTCTAAACTAAACTAAGACAAAACATAAATGAACGGTTTTAATGCAACTGGATGGATATATTCAGTGGGATTCTTCGGGTTATGTGGATCGTACTAAAGTCAATGAACCCTGCTGGGACAAAAACAATCTAACTATTGTAGCAATGCCAACATTAACATTCATCATCTTGGTTGGCACAAAAGCAAATACAAAGATGACTCTTTGTTTTACTCTCACTTTAATTCACTGAACACGGGATCAGAGGATTCAAAAGACCGTCAAATAATTTTGCTGCAGCCTCTGGAACCACCTCTTGTGTATACCAACATCATTGATCCTGAACACAAATCTATGCTCAAGCCAACTATCCCAATTGCTACTAAGCAGAGCAAACTCGAGTCCCTGGTGACAGAACTTGGTTTTCAGTTGGTCCTGGAAGCTGTCACAGAGCTGTACAAGTTAAAATGCCTGGTTATTACTCAAGATTCCCACATCTCCTGAAGATTTCATTTCCATCCCTCTGCTGAATGACTACTTATGCGACTTAAATGCAGTCACAACTCTTCCAATGGTATAAAGTATAAATCATTGGAATCTAATCTAGTCGCCAGCCTGACTCAGTTAATGCCGCTGAGTTACACAAGCTCTGCATTAAAAAAAAATTAAACCTATACACAGCCATCAAATCTCGAGCAAAACAGTCTGAAGGGTCCCGAGGCGAAACATCCATTCATTTAGTTTCCAACCATGTTGCATCCATCCCCTGCTAGCCTTGTCCAAGGATCTACTTGGAAGTCTCCAACATTTCCAACCAAACCAGAGCTGATAAAGGTCAACAACATGAAGTATTAATTCACGGTAGAAATTTGTCATCTGTTGTGAGTGGGTTAGGCAGACAATGAAGTAACAAGTACACACCGAACTCTGCTTCAGAAATCCCACTGAGGTCATCTGTAATGAATTTAAGAAAAGGATGATAACATCAACACATTCCTGCATCACACATTCTCTTCACTCACAGAGAACAATCTTTCACAAAAATATTTTCCTCCACACATGCTGCTCCACATGCTGAGCTTTTGAATGTTATTTTCAATAGAAGATAGACACAAAATGCTGGAGTAACTCAGCGGGTCAGGCGGCATTTCTGGAGAGACTCCTGAGATGCTGCCTGACGTGCTGAGTTACACCAGCATTTTGTGTCTATCTTCAGTACAAGCCAACATCTGCAGTTCCTTCCTACACATAGTTTGCTGTCAGATTTATTTCCGTAAGAAGCTCAACAGACATTTTAAAAGCCTTTGGCCAAAACTTTCCTTTATTCAGGCTGTTAACGATGGGCTGTTAATATTTCTGAAGTCAGATGTTGCAAGAACACCATTTATGACAGGATTTATAGTGGTGGACACAGTGAACAGACAGGGTGAACGCACAGTTCTTCTCCCAGGGTAGGGCAATGAGGATCTTGATGGTATAGTTTTAAGGTGAGAGTGGGAATATTTAACTGGAACCTGAGGGGCACTTTTTATCACAGTGGGTGGTGAGAAAATGGAACAAACTTCCAAATGAAGATGTTGAGGTGGGCACAATAACATTTAAAAGATATTTGGAAAAGTACCTGGATGGGGAAGGTTTGGAGAGGGAATGCAACTAGCTTGAATGGGGCATCTTGGTTGACACAGACAAGCTGGGCCAAAGGGCCTGTTTCCGTGCTGTATGACTATAGCACTGTCTTCATTCAGAAGGAGATGGGCAGAGAACAGCTGCAAATCTTATGAGATTGGATTTTACGGCTCAGAAACGGACCAGATAATGTTTATGCTCCACATACTATCTTCCACTGAATTCACTTCATCTCACGCAGGGCATCTATCCTCCTCATCCTTTTATTTTCCAATTTCAAAAAATATTTTGATTTATTCCCCAATGTTTATCAAGTTCCCTATTATAAATATAATAATTGCCTCAACAACTCCCTTAGGGAGTGAGTTCCACAGTCTCAAAACTCTCGACCCAAAACGTCACCAATTCCTTCTCTCCAGAGATGCAGCCTGTCCCACTGAGTTACTCCAGCTTTTTGTGTCTATCTTCAGTGCACGGGGTGATTGCTAATTAGGGCGGACTCAGTGGCCCGCTGTATCTCTGAAGTCTAAAAATCTAAAGTCTAAAGAGGTCTCAGTGTAATGCTTCATCCCAGGAGGTGGGACCACTGATTGTGCATCAGATCTCCTCAGTACTGCACTGGTAAGGCAGCTTGGATTTTTGTGCTCAACTACTAATGTCCTCAAGTGGAAACATCCCCATACGTCTACACAATCAAAGCCAGTCATACTTCTCGACCCAAAACGTTGCCCATTCCTTCTCTCCAGAGATGCTGCCTCACCCGCTGAGTTACTTCAGCATTTTGTGTCATACTTCTAACAATCTCTGTTGGGCCTTCTTTACAATCATGTTTTCTATAATAAAATATTTATTTGCCCTTTCAGAAACTATTTCAAGGAAACAAAACAAAATCATATAGATTCAGGGAATTGATATGCGCTGGGTACCATGTGTCCATACACTATTTTGGGGCTGGGTAAAGCATATATGGGTGTCCCACTCCCACACTCTCCCCCCTTACAAGTTATTCTCTCTCAAGTGCATACCCAAGTTCCGTGTGAAAACCCTGATAAATTCTGGCTCTGCCATTCCTACAGGCTGAGAATTCCCGATTATAACTGCACTCGGCATTAAAAAAAAACCTTTCTTCATATTCTCTTTGTCTATTTGCAGAAAAATGTTACACCCCACCGAATCCCTCCCCTTCCCTCCCCTCTCCCCCATCCTAGTTGTCCTGCCAGTTCCATGGTAGCATCTTTGTATCCCTCCCATTATCTCATCTTCCCCAGCCAACAATGGGCCATTATGGGCTCCATCCTCACTAGGTTATCTGTTGCTGGCCCTGATTTGTTCTGGTCTTTTCTCACCTCCAGTTTATTTCACCCCCACCCTTACTTTCGGTCCGATGAAGGGCTTTGCCCCAAAACGTCACCTATTCTTTTTCCCAGAGATTAGTTAGTTAGTTTAGTTTATTGTCATGTGTACAGAGGTACAGTGAAAAGCTTTTGTTGCGTGCTAACCAGTCAGCAGAAAGACAATACATGATAACAATCGATCCATTTATTGTCCATAAATACAGTGCATTCAGAAAGTATTCAGACCCCTTCACCTTTTCCACACGTTACAGCCTTATTTTAAAATGGATTAAGGTCCTTTTTTTAAATCATCAATCTACACGCAATACCCCAGAACGAAGAAGTGAAAACAGATGTTTAGAAAATTTTGCAAAGTAATTAAAAAGAAATAACTGAATTATCACATTTACATAATTATTCAGACCCTTTGCTATGAGTCTCAAAATTGAGGTTAGGTTCATCCTGTTTCCATTGATTATCCTTGAGATGTTTCTCAAACTTGATTGGCGTCCACCAGTGGTAAATTAAATTGATTGGACATGATTTGGAAAGGCACACACCTGTCTATATCAGGTCCCACAGTTGACAGTGCATGTCAGAGCAAACACCAAGCCATCAAGACGAAGGAATTGTCTGTGGACCTCCGAGACAGGATTGTGTCGAGACACAGATCTGGGGAAGGGTATAAAACAATTTCTGCAGCATTGCAGGTTCCGAAGAGTACAGTGGCCCCCGTCATTCTTAAATGGAAGAACTTTGGAACCACCAGGACTCTTCATAGAGTTGGCTGCCCGGCCAAACTGAGCAATCGGGGCAGAAAGGCCTTGGTCAGGGAGGTGACCAAGAATCCAATGGTCACTCTGACAGAGCTCCAGAGTTCTCCTGTGGAGATGGTAGAACCTTCCGGAAGGACAACTATATCTGCGGCACTCCACCAATCAGGCCTTTATAGTAGAGTGGCCGGACGGAAGCCACTCCTCAGTAAAAGGCACATGACAGCCTGCTTGGAGTTTGCCAAAAGGATTGTTTTCTCTGGTGCTCTGGTCTGATGAAACCAAGATTGAACTCTTTGGCCTGAATGCCAAGCGTCACGTCTGGAGGAAACCAGGCACCGCTCATCACCTGGCCAATACCATACCTACGGTGAAGCATGGTGGTGGCAGCATCATGCTGTGGGGATGTTTTTCAGCGGCAGGAACTGGGAAACTAGTCAGGATCGAGGGAAAGATGAATGGAGCAAAGTACTGAGAGATCCTTGATGAAAACCTGCTCCAGAGCGTTCTGGACCTCAGACTGAGGCAGAGGTGGCAGGAGTGGCTTTGTGACAAGTCTGTGAATGTCCTTGAGTGGCCCAGCCAGAGCCTGGACTTGAACCCGATCAAACATCTCTGGAGGGACCTGAAAATAGCTGTGCATCGATGCTCCCCATCCAACCTGACAGAGCTTGAGAGGATCTGCATAGAAGAATGGGAGAAATTACCCAAATACAGGTGTGCCAAGCTTGCAGCGTCGTACCCAAGAAGACTTGAGGCTGTAATCACTGCCAAAGATGCCTCAACAAGTACTGAGTAAAGGGTCTGAATACTTATGTAAATGTGATATTTCAGTTATATCTTTTTAATTCCTTTGCAAAAATTTCTAAACACCTGTTTTCACTATTTTATTATGGGGTATTGTTTGTAGATTGATGATAAAAAAAAAGAATTTAATCCATTTTAGAATCAGGCTGTAACGTAACAAAATGTGGTAAAAGTGGTCTGAATACTTTCTGCATGCACTATACATGGTCAGGGAATAACGTTTAGTGCAAGGTAAAGCCAGCAAAGTCCGGTGAAGGATAGTCCGAGGATCATCAAAGAGGTAGATCGCAGTTCAGCACTGCTGTCTGGTTTGGTAGGATGATTCAGTTACCTGATGCAGCCAGACCCTCTGAGTTATGCCAGCATTTTGTCTTTATCTTTACTTATCTTTACTGGCTTTAGGGCACAAATGATGCATTAAAGAGGATTTTTGGGGGGCGTTTAAGGAAAACAGTATTTGTGGCTTTTCCCATTGCACCTTCTGCAATCTCAGGCATGTAAAGATGCTAATAAAATAATACTCAGCCAGAGCAAGTGCAAAACTACTGCTTAATGTACTAATCTGCCAGTAAACCACTAAAGACAATCCCAGGCTAAATGCAGAGTCATGGAGGACGATTTGTGCATATGATGTAAATTTAGCAATCAGCCCTGAAGGTAAAAACAGAAGGCTGAACACTGTCAGCAGATCAGGCAGCAGCGGTGGAGAAAGAAATGTTAATTCTGAATGTGGAATGAAGTTAGAAATCATTACTGTGTGCAGTCCTGGTCGCCCAGCTATAGGAAGGATGTCATTAAGCTGAAAAGGGTGAAGAAAAAATTCACAAGGATGTTGCCAGCACCAGATAGCTTGAGTTATAGAAACATAGAAAATAGTTGCAGGAGTAGGCCATTCGAGCCAGCACCGCCATTCAATATGATCATGGCTGATCATCCAAAATCAGTATCCCGTTCCTGCTTTCTCCGCACATCCCTTGATTCTGTTAGGCCTAAGAGCTCTATCTAACTCTATAAGGAGAGGCTGGATGGTCTGGGGCTATTTTCCCTGGAGCCTTGGAAGTGACCTTGTAGAGGTATATAAAATCACGAGGGGAATGGAAAGGGTGAATGTTCACAGTTTTATTATCTCAGGGTAAGGGTGCCTAAAACAAGAGTGTGTAGAGATGTAAAAGGGGAAAGAATTGAAGGGCACTGAAGGGACAACCTCTCTCACATAGAGGGTGCTGGATATAAGGAACGAGCTGCCATAGGACATGGTAGAGCTAGGAAAAATTTAAATGTTTATGACATTTAGATGGGTATATGGAGAGTGAAGATTCAGAGGGATATAGGTTAAACAGAGGACTAGCTAGGGTAAGCAACTGGGCCGAAGGGCCTGTTTACGTGCTTTTTCTCCAGAGATGCTACCTGACCCGCAGAGTAAATTGCACTGATTACATAAAAGGTTGAAGGGTTGCAGTAGATGAAAGAGGGAGAGGTGAGAACTTGAGGAGATTTGAGAAGAGCAAGATTAAAGAATTGCAAGACCACCCCTGTGGTCAGTTCTGGTGAGGGATGTGGCTAAAAGTTGTCTGTGCACTGGAAGGCAGAAAGACCACGGGACGAGGGACGAGATTGTCCGACCATAACCTGGAGCTTTGTAACATGGCCAAGGAAGGCTGAGCACATCAGTCAGAAGTTGGACCCTCAAGCCTGGAAGGAAGCACTTTAGTAGAGAAGGAACTGCAGATGCTAGTTTTACAACAAAAATGACACAAAGCGCTGGAGTAACTCAGTGGGTCAGGCAGCATCTCTGGAGAGAAGGAATGGGTGACGTTTCAGGTATGGAGCCTTCTTCACACTGAAAGTGATACGTGGATACAAATGAGGGGGGTTTTGGTTGGGCAGATTGTTGGGCAAATGGTTGTCCAAGGTCAATCCACTGTAAGTTTAGTTTAAAAAAAGACACATATTGTTGGAGTAACTCAGCGGGTCAGGCAGCGTGTCTGGAGAACATGAATCGGTGATGTTTCACGTCGGGACAAAGAAGATGTTGCCTGACCTGTTGAGTTACTCCAGCAATTTGTGTCTTTTCTTGTAAACCATCAACTGTAGTTCCTTGTTTCTTAAAATTGAGTGGATGGATCTGGGCTGCTTTATTTTGTTTCATCATCAGTGCAGCCCCGTAGCATTTCACTGCAGAGACATCAATGGAAATGTTGAACCTTCCAAACCACCCCCATCCCAGTTCCCTGCTTCTACGATCTCCTCATTCAGTCACCCCCTTCCATGGTCTACTCTCACTGCCATATTCTGTTATCGCCACAGCATTCACAATTAATTGCCGACCTTGGACACCGTGGGGCGGCACAGTGGCGCCTGCTGGTAGAGCTGCTGCTTCACAGTGCCAGAGACCCGGGTTCGATCCTTACCACGGGTTCTGTCTGCACGTTCTCCCTGTGACGCTCTCCCTCTGGGTGCCCAGGGGGGAAGCCAGTGCTTGTGGACATCCTGATGAGACTATACTGTCACTGAATGCAGCTGCATTCAACACATAGGTTGCCCACAAGTTGACTATTGCAAAGGTGAACTGCAAATTGCTACAAACTAATAAAGAGTGAGCACAGGGGCTGACTCCTGTACAAAGGGCACTTTCAGCAACAGGGCCATTTGTAAAGGAGTCTGCATTCTGTACATGGCCCTGAACAATTCCTTACATTTAAAACCCAAGAGAGAGCAAGACGTTCTGGGTTATATATAGGTTTGTTAATCTTCTCCCTCCAGACATAAGAATGAATCTATTTCATAAGCTTCTTAAAGCAGGCAACAAGATCTTTAGCTGCCATAATGGGGGTCATAGATTCGACATAGCAATGAATATTCTCTTGAACTTCTACAGATGTACAGTGGAGAGCATATTGACTGGTTGCATCACGGCCTAGTTAGGCAATCCCAATGCCCAGGAGTGAAGAAGACTGCATAAAGTTGTGAACACTGCCCGGTCCATCATTGGTACTGACCTCCCCACCATCGGAGGGAACTACAGGACGAGTGGTACCCTGGCCACTCCCTCTTCATCCCACTCCAATCAGGCAAGAGGTACAGAAGTGTGAAAACGCACACCTCCAGATTCAGGGACAGTTTCTTCCCAGATGTTACCAGGCAACTGAACGGCTGATCCTTGATCGGACTTTGCTGGCTTTACCTATTCCCTTATCATGGCTCGATTGTAATCATGTATTGTCTTTCAGCGGACTGGATAGCAAGCAACAAAAGCTTTTCACTGTACCTCGGTACACGTGACAATAAACTAAACTAAACTACAGGAGTCGCTGCCTCAATTAGGCAACCAGCATCATCAGAGACACACACCACCCTGGCCACACTCTCATTTCACTCCTGCCATCGGGAAGAAGGTACAGGAGCTTGAAAACTGTAACGTCCAAGTTCAGGAGCAGCTTCTTCCCTCCAACCATCAGACTATTTAACACTGCAACTTCCAAATAAGCTCTTAACTACAAAGACTTTTATATGCACACACAATGAACTTTTTTTCTGGTTTATAATGGTGTTTAAAGAGTACTATGATCACATATCTGTTGTGCTGCTGTAAATAAGAATGTCATTGTTCCGTTTCGGGACATATGACAATAAAACACTATTGTCTTGATAATATTGAGTGAAGAAAATGGACATTGAAGTCTGGGTACCCAGCCAGGCCTCAAATAAAACAGGAACCCTCTATATTTTTGGATTATGGATCATTTCCTGTGGCACAGGCTCTTCTAGAAGAGATAGGGTACCCCAACTTCTGTGGAGCAATTTGAATATTTAAGTAATACTGAATTAAAAGGAGTAGCTTTCGTGATGGCTAAAAGTGCCTAAGACAAGACCGACACATAACAGGTCTGGCGCCTCAATGACCATTAATCAGAAATCAAATCAAAGGTCATTGATCAAAATGTTAATCCTATTTTTTTCTCCACAAATGCTGCCCAACCTGCAGAGTATTTATGAAATTTTCCATCTTTTATCTTTGTAAATAATTTCTTTGCACTTTTCCAGAGTCCTTTCAATAAGGCATGGAAGGTTATACACCAAATGAAGGTAAATGGGATCGGTGCAAATGGGCAGAGAGATGGTGTGGCGAAGGGCCTGTTTCTGTGCTGTACCACTATGACTTGATACCCTGGCAGCAGGTATCACATTGACAGTCTGATTTATATGGTTATTCATTAAAAGTATATAGATAGATAGATAGCCCTTTATTGTCATTCAGTCCGAAGTCTGAACGAAATTGCAAGTCATACATAAAACAACAATAAACACATATTAACATCCACCACAGTGAGTCCACCCAGCATCTCCTCACTGTGATGGAGGCAAAAGTCTTAGGTCTGCAGTCTCTTCCCTCCTCTTCTCCCTCTGCGCTGAGGCGATACCCCCCGGGCGATGTTTCCCGCGGCTCAAACACCGCGGCCCGGTGTGGTCGAAGCCTGACATGGGCGTCGCTTCTCCCTCTGGCCGGGCCGCCCCGACTTGGGCGTCGCTTCTCCCCCCGGCCGGGCCGCCCCGACTTGGGCGTCGCTTCTCCCTCGGGCCGGGCCGCCCCGACTTGGGCGCCGAACCTCCCTCAGGCCAGGCCGCCCCGACTTGGGCGCTCACGGGAGCACTGTTCCAGCCCTGAGCCGGACCACCCTCACGGGAGCGAGCTCAGGGCGAGTCCTGACGGGCTCTGCCTCCGGAGCCTCGAGGTCATCAGCTCCATTAGGCCTCAGCGCAGACAGAGGCAGAGAAGGGGAATACAACCAAAAGTCGCATTCCCCCGCAGGGAGAGACTGCAAACCCCGTTACAACCCCCCACTCACCCAAAACTAAAACTAAAAACCAAAAACTAGACTAACCAAAACAAAATAAACAACACAAAAAACACAAACAAACAGGACTGCCGATGAGCCGCTGCAGCCAGTGCCGCGCTGCCACTTCCGGTTATGCTTTGACCATTCTATTTAGTTGTTCTCCAGGACTGGGTAACAGCTGGGTTTTGCAAAGGACCCACCAGATGCACATCTCCATCTCCAAGGCATTTGTACTCACAACAAAAATAACTTTTACATAGCACATTGAACAAGATAAAATGCAAAAGGATGCTTCACCACCTAATTATCGTTAGACACCTCGGGCTTTTGTTCCAGGGCATTAGGATGCTCTGTCTCCTCATATGAGGTTGTCTATTGATAATGGTGACAGCCATCTAACTGAGAGGGTCCTAATGCCCACTGCCTTCACACAGGGCTGGTTAGATCTTTGGATTCTAATAGAACAAAGAGGTATAGGTTAGCGTAGAAATGTCTCACTGAGATGAAAGATCAGCCAGGTGGTGGAGCAGAAATGACGAGCCAAATGTTCTGGCGGAATGTTCACTTCTGCTTCACAGACGTCACCTGAAGATCTGAATAAGGGATACGACCTGAAACGTCACTTATCCTTTTTCCCCAGAGATGCTGTTAGTCCAGCACTTTGTGTCTATTCTCACCTAATACCCCAGTAGCTGACATGTTCCACCACTTATATATCCTATTCCAGCACTTATTGGCAGGTGCAGCCCAATGAAGGGAAGTCTTCAATTTCTGCTGACGCAGCAGAACTGTTTCAGAATTCATTCTTTCACAATCCAAGGCAATAACAATACTGATTTGCTCACCAGGGCTTTCACTTAACTTTTTTTCCCTGTTGCCAGCCGGGCAACTTAGGCAGCTTTTGAGGTTGCCAAATGACAGTTTAGGTGGTCAATTTAAGACGGCTTGCATGACGCGTGCGATAATGTGCTCGAACGAAGTGCGTAGTTACCTGTCGGAATTATGCTCAATGAAGCATTCACATATTATTTCTGCTTGAAATAAAGTCACAAACTAAACATATTCACCAATCAAGACATGATATATACCACAATGACATGCAGCAAAGTTACAATACAGTATCTCAACTCTTTTTACACATTGCAATTAATGCAATTTCTATTATTTCTTTCCACTTCCCAACAAAAACGTGGTTGGATTATTCAGCGTATGATCATCCTGTGTCAATAAATCCTGGACCGTGGTAACATATATGCTTAACCATGCACACTACAGATTGATGCAAGGATGTTTTCTGTGAAGGACCGAAAATTATCATGACATGGCCATAGCATGGGTCGTTATTGCTATTGGTACAGAAACACTCTCGCTTCCCACATAATTTATCCACAACAAAATATACAGGTTGCAAGGAAATTTCCAAAGGCATTTTATGATAATAGTTGTTAAAACCGACTATACCCATCTGACAGGTTAAACATTACACTAACTGACAAGAGATGGCCAAAGGACATAACTGCAGCAAATGTTCTTTTGGTAATATGTTTAAAGGTGTCAAAAAGCCACATTACCGGACATTCAGATTAAATGTATGTGTTGTGAACAGCAATGAAGATACCCAGTTTGTATGCACCAGATTTAAAAAAAAATATTGATAAACGCTGTTTCCATCATTCCCACTTTAGAATTAACGTTAAAATTTCAACTGAAATATCTCCTGACCAAATTTGTGATGTATATGACCGACTGTAGAAGTAAAACCTGGATAAATCCAACGTATAGTTGTGAATGTTGCTCATTAAATAACAGTACTGATACTCAATATTAAGAGCATTGATTTGCTGTTAAAATGAATTCTGTGATAACGTGTCAACGGTAGCAGTGACAATCGAACACTGCGGTTTTAATGTTTCACTTGTTCACAATATAATTAATCCATCTTTATGGATTAAAACAAATAATAACATTGGGATTTAAAACACATTTGATTGCATTCCGTTATCAAATATAGTCAATTTTCGCTCTGAAGACATTTCCAGCACAGTAGGGTCGGGGGGGGGAGACTGTGAATCAGTGCGGAATGGATAGATGGCGGGGGGGGGGGGCAGAAAGGCAAGGTGCTGGATGGATGGATTGAGGCAGGGGAGTTAGTTGGTTGGAATAGGTAAAATTGTGAGTGGAGAGCGCGGGGGATGTGAGTGCGGTTGAATGGGGTGGATCAGTACGGGATGGATGGGGGATCACTACAGGATGAATGGGGGTATCGTTACAGGATGGATGGGGAATCAGTACAGGATGAATGAGGGGGATCAGTACAGGATGAATGGGGGGGATCAGTACAGGATGGATGGGGGGGATCAGGACAGGATGAATGATGGGATCAGTAAAAGATGAATCGGGGGGAGGCAGTGCAGGATGGATGAGAAGGGAGTGAGTACAGGATGAATTGGGGGACCAGTGTAGGATGGATGGGGGGTGGGTGGCAGGAGAATCAAAGTGAGGTGGATAGGGAGATCAGTGCAGGATGAATAGATGGGGGGAGGGGGTAGATGGGGAGGGGAGCACAGGGGATGTCAGTGAGGACTGAATAGAGGCGGGAATGGGGATCAGTGGAGAGGAGGGGTCCCAGGATAAGGGGGGCGTACAAGAGAGAGGGGGGGGAGGTGGGGAGGAAGGAAGGTCAGCGCTCATCGGACAGGGACGGTATCATCGCCCCGCTGCCTTGGCCGTCCCTGTCCACCGCCAAAGGGGGAGGCAGTTGGGATCTCCTCGCCACCGTCTCCCCTCCACCGCCAGCCAACGGAAGGTGCGGGGCCGAGCGGTGCAGCTGCTTCAGACGGCGGAAGGGGGCCTCCCCCTCCCTCCCCCTCCCTCCCTCCCTCCCCCTCCCTCCCTCCCTCGGCATGTGGGAGGGTTTGTTTTGAAAGCGGTATCGCCGTTAGCGGATTTGTAAGCAGCGGCCGCTATCAGGGCGGGTGGGGTGCTGGAGGAGGAGGAGCCGCTATCGCTGCCGATGTCGCTGCCAAAGATCCTATAGGATCTTTGGCCGCTGCTGGTGTGCAGGGCCCGACCCGCCGTCAACCCACACCCTGTATCTTTGCCCCGCACTACGTCGTCGCTGCCGACACGAAGCGTCACGTTCCTTTTCTCCAGAGATGCTGCCTGACCCGCTGAGTTACTCCAGTTTTTCGTGTCTATCTTCGGTATAAACCAGTATCTGCAGTGCCAAGCCGGGCAAAATGACTCGGCATTTAGGTTGCTCGGCGGCACTTCTGGGTGGTCATTGGCACCCGGGCAACTGCTAATTTTGAGCCCTGCTCAGCTCCTCCCATATGGAGCCATCCAGCAAGGAAACAAGCCCTCCAGCCCAACTTGTCCATGCCAATCAAAATGCCCATCTAGCTAGCCCCATTTGCCCATGTTTGACCCTTTATCCCTCTAATATTTTCCTATCCATGTACCTGTCCTAACATCTTTTAAATGTGCTTGTTCTATCTGCCTCAAACACTATATCATTGCTCATAGACACAAACAATCCTGCTGCATTGTGCCTGCTGTGTGGGATTTTCGCCTTCCTGCATTTCTTACAGCCTTCTCCACCACAATCAGGGAAAATCAACAATTTGACAAAATGTTATGGTATTTAGATCCAACCTGTGGAGATGCAGCATGGATGCCATTCTATGCCGATCCATTCTATGCCAATCATTAAACACCCATTTTTTTCACACCACCTACACTACTCCCATTGCATTCCCCCCCTTATTCCCATCATCCCTTCCCTGATGCTCCTCATCCATATACAGGGTGCCAATTACCCTTCCAAACTGCAAGTTTTTAGGATGTGAGAAGAAACTAGAGCATGCGATCGCAGGGAGAATGTACACATTTACTTACCATTCTCAACATAAAAAGCTCTTCGCTACTAAAAATTAAAAATTAAATTAAATATCAAGACATTTGGTGTATGGACAGTAAAGGTTTAGAGGGATGTGCCCCAAAGGGGGCAGATGCAACTAGTGCAGATAGGGCATCTTGGTCGGCACAGGCAAGTTGGGCCAAAGTGCCTGTTTCCATGTTGCATGATTATGACTCTATTAGATGTTAATGAGTTTTTAATTGCCAACCAAGCTATAATCACTACTCAGCAATTTCCCTGGCGTTAACATAGCTAATTGTATCTGGAATGCAATTTCATCACATGAATATTCCAAATAGAATCAAAGATTAAATTATATATTTTATACTTTCATAATTGTGATTTCAGGTGCAACCTTAACCTTGATTGCACGCTCCAGGTTTGTGTCAAATTTTCTCCATACTGTTTAAGAAGTTGATGGCAGATGAAATTTAATCTAGGCAATTCTGATCTAATGCACCTTCAGAAGTCAGATTCTGACAAGACAAGTAAAGTAAATGACAGGGATGTGATGAGTGCCAATGTATAGTGTGACCTTAGGATGCAAGTCTATAGTTCGCTGAAAGTGGGGACACAGGTAGAATGGGTAATATAATAGGCATTTAGTATGCTTGTCTTTATAGGCCGGAGTATTGAGTTGGGACATCATGTTGCAGCTGTACAAAACATTGCTTATATTGTATTTGCAGTTCTGTTTACAGTTTTGGCCACACTACAGGAAGTATGGGCCAGTAATAGAGAGGGTGCAGAACAGATTCACCAGGATGTTAAGACACAAAGTGCTGGAGTAACTCAGCGGGTCAGGCAGCTTCTCCACAGACAAAAGATGGGTGACGTTTCGGGTCGGACCCTTCTTCAGACCTGAACGTCACCCATCCTTTTCCCCCAGAGATGCTGCCCGACTTGCTGAGTTACTCCAGCACTTTGTATCTATCTTCGGTAGAAACCCGCATCTGCAGTTCCTTGTTCCGAGGGTGTTGTCTGGAATGGATGCCAGTAGTTAAAAGGAGAGATTGGATTGGTTATATTTATTCTCATTAGAACATAGAAGGCTGAGGAGTGATCTTGCAGAGGTTTATATAATGATGAGGGGCAGAGACAAGGTGGAAAGTCGGAGACTTTCCGTCAGGGCAGAGGAGTTTAGAAACAGAGGGCATAGGTTTAAGGTGAGAGGGTAGAAATTTAAAGGAGATCTGAAGGGCGTTTTCTTTTGACACAGAGGATGTATGGAATGAGCTGCCAAGGGAAATGCTGGAGGCAGATACAATTATTATGTTTAAATGAATTTTTACAGGTAAGTAAGTAAGTAAGTAAGTAATCTCTTTATTGTCATTGCACTGTGGTACAACGAAATTTAAAAGTCAATCCCACGGTGCGATTCACAAGAGCAATTTTAAATATATAAGAAAAGGTAAAAATATATACATATAAAAAGAAAAATTACAGCTAAAGTGGTGGTTCCAGAGAGTTCCAGAGAGTGGTGAATCTCTGGAACTCTCTGCCACAGAGGGTAGTTGAGGCCAGTTCATTGGCTATATTTAAGAGGGAGTTAGATGTGGCCCTTGTGGCTAAGGGGATCAGGGGGTATGGAGAGAAGGCAGGTACGGGATACTGAGTTGGATGATCAGCCATGATATTGAATGGCGGTCAGGCTCGAAGGGCCGAATGGCCTACTCCTGCACCTATTTTCTATGTATCTATGTAAATAACAATAGCAGCTGAGGTAGAACCATTCAGTTGAATGTGAGTGTTATTTCTTATTTTGCATTGTTAAGTTCACGTATGGCTATGGGGTAGAAGCTGTCTCTGAGTCTGTTTGTGCGAGTTTTGAAAGACCTGTACCGTCTGCCAGAGGGCAGCAGGTGGAACAGGTTGTGTCCAGGGTGGGAAGGGTCCTTCAGGATGTTGGCTGCCCTGCCAAGGCAGCGAGAGCTGAAGATGTCCATCAGGGAGGGCAGTGGGCAGCCAGTGATGTTTTGTGCAGTGTTGATGACCCTTTGAAGGGCTCTCCTGTCCGCTGCAGAGCAGCTGGCATACCATGTGGTTATACAGTACGCCAGCACACTCTCGATGGAGCAGCGGTAGAAGGACACCAGCAGCTTCTCCTCCAGGTTGTTTTTCCTGAGGATCCTCAAAAAGTAGAGTCGCTGCTGGGCCTTCTTGACTGCTGTGGTGGTGTTTGTAGTCCAGGAGAGATCCTCCGTAATTTGTGTGCCCAGGAATCTGAAGTCTGAGACCCTTTCCACACAGTCCCCATTGATGAATAGGGGTTAGATACTTAGGTACTTAGATAAGATAGGAATAAAGGGATATGGGGTCAACGTAGGCAAATGGGATTAGCTTAGATAGGCATCATGGTTGGGATGGGCGAGGTGGGCTGGTAAGGGCTGTTTCTGTGCTGTACGATTCGATGAATCCATGATTAAACCTTGGATTTTGCTTTCTAGTATGTTGTCTGTATAAATTTACCAATGCTATTGGCTGCTCAACCAGTCTAATATATCAAGGTGCTGGGTGCCTGGGATCCATTTGAACTGATGACTGATGGCAGCAGAAGTTAGAAAAGGATTGGGTGAAGGGTCCCAGACCTGAAATGCTGAATGTTTCTCTTTCTGTAGATGGTGAATTTTTCCAGCATTTCAGATTTCCAGTATCCGCAATTAAAAAAAAAAATTATTCAAGGTTAGAAAACGTCTTGCCGCAGAGATCACCGGGGATTTGGTTGGACTTAATTGCCAACACATTGCTGCCGACTGAAAATTCTGGGCCACTATTTCCTGGCTCGAGAGACATGTTGCTTTAACTGTTGACATCAAAATGTGACATCCTCACCTTCATTATCCCCAGATCAACTCCTCGTGCCCCTAAACCATTCCAAGTCTAGCTAACCCACTGCCAAATTGCTGTGCCTTCATCTGCTTTGAATTCTGAATTCCCCCCTTAAAGCTCTTCCCCTCTTATCTCCTTTAAGATGCTAACTTAAAATGTACACCCTTGTCCAATTTTCTGACTGTCCGCTCTACTATTTACTATTTGTACCATAGCTATATTAAATGGACTGCACCATTACAGCATGTTGCTGTTCTTGATGCATGGGATGATGCCTGCATCTGAACAGGGTAGTAGACTTACTGGGATAACAAAGGCATGGATAGCAACTCTACCGCTATACTACTGTGCCATCCCTATGTCTTATGGTCTGATGGGTACCTCACAACCAGCCACAGCATCCATCCGTGAAGTTAGTGATGCAAGTACCTGCTAAAGCAGCTGAGCACTCTCTGGGTATCCGGGGTTCAATAATGGCAAAGCAACAAGTGTGTTGCCCCTGGCAACTAAGACTTTGACGTGTAAGTGTGCAGTTGGTCTAACGCTGACTGAAGATAAAAGCAGGAGGATGAAAGCGTTGGACCATTCTTGCGTTGCCTGCCGTCTGAAGGTCATCCCTAAGCCATGTGAGTATCTCCCTGTGGAGATGGAGGCGGCAAAGGCAGGTTTTCTGCAGGGCTGTCCCGGGTATTGGGTTTGAGTTCTGCCCAGGGTGGAAGCCTAGGGTGAATGCCTCACTAGCTTGGAATCCCTCCCCATCTACAAATCCAAGGCCATTTCAGATATGAACTGGGTTCCAAAACACCAAGAAGACGTGATGGGCAAGTACTGAGTTAGCATTTTTTCTGGTTGAGCGTGGAAAGTCCAGGAGAAGTAAATCAGGGGTCTTGTCAGTTGCCTTGACCTATAACTGCAGATACCACAGAAAACGTGAAAGCACGCACACCAGACTCAAGAATAGCTTCTTCCTGACTTTAATCAGGCTTTTGAACTTCCATAAATTAGAGTGTTGTCCAATTCACCTCTACCTCATTGCGGGATCTGGACTTTGTCCCTCAAACTGGTGCACTACAATGCTGAGAACTATATTGCTGGAGTAACGTCACCCATTCCTTCTCTCCAGAGATGCTGCCTTGTACACAAGTTTGACTTGATTGTATTTTTGTACAGTATTATCTAATCCGATTACCAAACAAAGCATTTCATTGTACCCCTGGTCATGTGACAATACTTAACTTAAACCTAAAAAGGCCATTCCGCCCTCCTAGTTCATACTTCATGTGTGCTGCCCCTCATCTTTGCTAAGTTAACTATGTACCTGATGCATTTTATCAATTAGCCACAGCCCTCCAAGGTCCACTGCAGGATGCGCCACCAGGACACAATGATGTCCGGGCGAGACGAGGGACGTCGGTTCACGGGCCGATCTAGTAGAAGGCGATGGAGGAAAGCCCTGCAGGAGCCTGGGGCGTACCAGGATCGGGAACTGCTCCAGTAGACCGATCGCATTGGCAGACGGGACTTTGCATTTTAGAAATGGCGCCAAAACATGTATTTCACTGTGCAGTGACACATGTGACAAATAAAGCCCCATCGAACCATTCTTTGGGAGCCAGCTCTCTAGAAATCAACATTTTATTTTCCCTGTCCCACAAGATTATGTAAAGTTAAAAGTATTTCAATCCCAGTATTAGACTAGCAGGAATCCAATATTTCTGATCCCCAATGCACAAAATGGGAAATACCAACAATATACATACAAAGCTTATTAATACTTATCAGGAGGACATTTTTGACAAAAATCTATGGCTGACCTGGAGACACATTGGCCATCTTTAAGACTTTACAGATACAGCACAGAAACAGGCCCTTCGGCACACCGAGTCCGCTCTGACCAACATTAGCATTATCCTACACACTAGGGACAATTTATCATTTTGCCAAAGCCGAGCCCCCATTCGCTGTGATGGTATTTCAGTCTCAGTCACAGAGGCCGACGTCAGGAAATCCTTCAGAGGGGTGAACCCTCGAAAAGCGCCTGGACCTGATGGTATACCTGGTCGCGTTCTAAAAACCTGTGCGGACCAACTGGCTGGAGTTTTTACAGACATTTTCAACCTCTCACTTCTGAGGTCTGAGGTCCCCACCTGCTTCAAAAGGGCATCAATTATACCAGTGCCCAAGAAGAGTAAGGTAACGTGCCTCAATGACTATCATCCTGTGGCACTAACGCCTGTGGTGATGAAGTGCTTTGAGAGGTTGATCATGACGCAGATCAACTCCTACCTCGACAAAAACCTGGACCCACTGCAGTTCGCTTACCGCCACAACAGATCAACGGTGGATGCGATCTCGCTGGCCCTCCACTCCGCTCTGGACCACTTGGACAACAAAAACTCATATGTCAGGCTGTTATTCATCGATTACAGCTCGGCATTTAACACAATCATCCCCTCCAAGCTGGTTACCAAACTCGCAGAACTGGGTCTCTGCGCATCCCTCTGCAATTGGATCCTCGACCTCCTCACTCTCAGACCACAGTCTGTTCGTATTGGTGGAAATGTGTCAGACTCGATAACAATTAGCACGGGAGCACCTCAAGGCTGCGTGCTCAGTCCCCTGCTGTACTCACTCTATACTCATGACTGCGTAGCCGGATATAGTGCGAACTCCATCATCAAGTTCGCTGATGACACCACTGTTGTGGGACGTATCACTGATGGGGATGAGTCAGAGTATAGAAGAGAGATCGAGCAACTGTCCATATGGTGCCAGCACAACAACCTGGCCCTCAACACCAGCAAAACCAAGGAACTGATTGTGGACTTTGGAAGGAGTAGGATGGGGACCCACAGTCCCGTTTATATCAACGGGTCGATGGTTGAAAGGGTCAAGAGCTTCAAATTCCTGGGCGTGCACATCTCTGAAGATCTTTCCTGGTCCGAGAACAATGATGCCATAATTAAGAAAGCACATCAGCGCCTCTACTTCCTGAGAAGATTACGGAGAGTCGGTTTGTCAAGGAGGACTCTCTCTAACTTCTACAGGTGCACAGTAGAGAGCATGCTGACCGGTTGCATCGTGGCTTGGTTCGGCAACTTGTGTGCCCTGGAGAGGAAAAGACTACAAAAAGTAGTAAACACTGCCCAGTCCATCATCGGCTCTGACCTCCCTTCCATCGAGGGGATCTACCACAGTCGCTGCCTCAAAAAGGCTGGCAGCATCATCAAGGACCCACACCATCCTGGCCACACACTCATCTCCCTACTACCTTCAGGTAGAAGGTACAGGAGCCTGAAGACTGCAACGACCAGGTTCAGGAACAGCTACTTCCCCACAGCCATCAGGCTATTAAACCTGGCTCGGACATAACACTGAACTTTACTAGCCAATACTGTTATTTGCACTTTATCAGTATATTGACCATTGTGTATATATTTATAGAATGCCTTGTAGTAAATGCCTACTATGTTCTGTTGTGCTCAAGCAAAGCAAGAATTTCATTGTCCTACCAGGGACACATGACAATAAACTCACTTGACTTGACGACTTGAATTAACCTTCAATCCCGCACGTCTTTGGAGTGTGGGAGGAAACCGGAGCACCCGGAAAAATCCATGCGGAATGTACAAACTCTGTAACGGCAGCACCCATAGTCAGGATCAAACCCGTGTCTCTGGCGCTGTAAGGCAGCAAGTATACCGCTGCGCCACTGTGCCGCCCGATAGGACTCTTGTCAGCTGCATTGCCAGAATCTGAACCTTGGGATTTCCCAGATGATTTTGAAATGTGAAACAAAGAACCATAGAAAACACTGCAGGAGTAAGCCATTCAGCCCTTCGAGCTAGCACTGCCATTCAATATGATATGGTTGATCATCCAAATTCCGTATCCCGTTCCTGCTTTCTCCCCATATCCCCTGATTCCGTGGAAGGATCTTTGCCACTTACTCACTGGGAAACCTGAGATGGGCAATAAATGCTACCCTTGTCTGGGATTCCCAGTGTTCTCCTCTATCTAGTTACACTTGTTGTAGTGAATCTCTGCTTAACTGTCTGTGAGCTAAGGGCAGGTTCATGACGTCAGCCACTTGTTTTGTAAGATTAAACGGTTGTGGAATTTGACCTTCAAAATGGTAGTAAATAAATTCCAGCCCACAAATGAATAAAAGCATCACTGCCTGAAAATTCTTTCACATATACTGTATTTATGCGAGCTCCACAACAGAAATCGACAATCCGTGAAGCCCATCATTTTCATTTATTTAGTAAATTTAATATGCTAATATATAAAGGAGTCAGGATTGTGTTCTTTACTATGGAATATACACACTACAGAATGATCTTCTGGAATTATGCATATCAATCCTCCTCTGGATCTATATTATTTTAGAATATCAGCAGGCATTACCACGGCGAAGAAAGAGAATCTTTATACTGCATGGCGGCACAGGGTCAGACACCTGCGTTCGATCTTGACTACGGATGCTGTCTGTAAAAGTTTGTACCTTCTCCCCTTGACCTGCGTGGGTTTTCTCCGGGTGCTCCGGTTTCCTCCCACACGCCAAAGACGTACAGGTTTCGAGGTTAATTGGCTTAAGTAATAACATTGTAAATTGTCCCTAGTGTGTGTAGGACAGTTAGTGTGTTGGCGCGGACTCTGGAGGGCTGCAGGGCCAGTTTCCGCACTGTATCTCTAAACTAAACAGTATATCCCTCACAAACAAACCAGTCTGAAGAAAGGTCCCAACCCAAAACGCCCCCTATCCATTTTCTCCAGAGATGTTGCGTGACCCGCTGAGTTACTCTTGCATTTTGTGTCTATCCACACCAATCATCTCCAGGTTCAAGAAGATATACATCTGAATTAGATTCTGATTCAATAGAGCTTTTTCAATCATGGAAACAACTTTCCTTTTATTAAGTGTAAAAAGCTGAGGTATTTGCAACAATGCATGCCACAATGCCTTATAATAGCTTTAAAACTGATCACTCTATAAATGAGAACGACCGAGCAATTACTGATACTGTCAAGTTAGTTCCCACCATAGAACACAAACCTGACTTCTGTTTCCTGACACTGAAGGTTTTACAGGCAAGAAAAAAGTCTGATTATCGTAGTTTGTTCACTTCTGACCTCAGCAGATGATCGGCAAGAAATTACTCATGACCTTAGATTACCCAATAAAACTGACAGTTAGCCATTGCTTTCAGTTTACTATGCCTGGCCATATTCAAAGTAAGTGGCACTGCTGTGCAAATCATTTTTATTTCATCCACAAATATATTAAAAACCTTTTGTTCTTCATTACCTCAGTAGCTTTACATCTTGCACCTAAACACAGCACAATTTAACAGATTTATTGATAATAAATCCAAGGAATTAGGAGATATTTTCACCCCTATAACGGCAAATAATAAACCTGCACCTCTTCAAATTTGGAACCAGCATTGAGAAGATGTTTGTATTTCTAATCCATTATAAAAAAACACTAATATTTTTCTCTCCCTTGGCTAAGGAGCAGATGACCACTTATCTCCGATACCTACAGTATCATTCTACTACCATATCATATACTTATTAAAAGTCTGATCTTGTACTTGTGTATGTGTGTGTATATGTGTGTGTATATGTGGTTGTCTTTACATCTTTGCAAAAACACTACGCGATAACAATTACATTTTTACATATTCTGATTGACATTATTCCCCTCTAGGCAGAGAACACCTTCACTGAACATTTTATGCTTTATTTCTCAACTTATTCTCGACTTATTACTGATTAAAAGTTTTTAAAAATCAAAAGACTTTGAATTTAAAACGACCATCTTCAACTGATGACATCACAATGGCTCGGCTAGCAGTGATTGGCTTCACTGAAGATTTCATCCGATATTTGACAAGTTATTCATGATTAAAGCTTTAAAATGCCAACTTTCACAAGATTCTTACATATTCTGATTCACATTTTTCCCCTCTAGGCAGAGAGCACCTTCACTGAACATTTTACGCTTTATTTCTCGACTTATTACTAAAGCTTAAAAAAATCAAAAGACTTTGAATTTAAAACGACCAGCTTCAATTGATGATGTCACAATGGCTCGGCTAGCAGTGATCAGCTTCATGAAGATCTCGTACCCTTAAAAAGGCACCCAAAAAAATTATCAAGTTTTGCTTAGCATAAATTCAACAACTAATTTTAACCGTGAATCATAAGTTAAGAGAATTTTAGGATGTCAGGTCTATTGTACTGTGTTCTTTGAATCACATGGATATGCAGGGAATGGAGGGATATGCTCTGCCCAGCTTTCCAACTAATCAACCTCTCTCTATTTTCCTTTCTAGAGTCAAGTGTTTTATTGTCATATGTCCCAGATAGAACAATGAAATTCTTACTTGCAACAGCACAACAGAATATGTAAACATAGTACACTGTAGACAATATAATAAACGAGTATAAAAAGGTCAGTGAGTGTATATATGCACATATCCACCCACACATATCCACCCACACATGCCAGAGGAGACTTTCCCAACATTTAAGAAGCAGTTAGAAAGGTACATGGATAGGACAGGTTTGAATGCATATGGACCAAATGCAGTCAGGTGAGATTAGTGTAGCTGGGACATGTTTGCTGGTTTGGGCAAGTTGGGCCAAAGGGCCTGTTTCCACACTGTATCATTCTATGACTATATATATATACATATATATATATATCTATATTACTAAAAGTCTGATCTTGACCACTTCCTGTTTTTCTGTATATTGATTTTAGAAAAAACGCTGCCACTTAACCATATAACCATATAACCATATAACCATAACAGCACGGAAACAGGCCATCTCGGCCCTTCAAGTCCGTGCCGAACATTTAAATTTTTTTTATTTTTTTTATTTTTTTAAATTAAAAATAAAATACTTCCCCCTAGTCCCATCTACCTGCACTCAGACCATAACCCTCCATTCCTTTCCCGTCCATATACCCATCCAATCTATTTTTAAAGGATAACATCGAACCTGCCTCCACCACTTCCACTGGAAGCTCATTCCACACAGCTACCACTCTCTGAGTAAAGAAGTTCCCCCTAATGTTCCCCCTAAACTTCTGTCCCTTAATTCTCAAGTCATGTCCCCTTGTTTGAATCTTCCCTACTCTCAATGGGAAAAGCTTATCCACGTCCACTCTGTCTAACCCGCTCATAATTTTAAAGACCTCTATCAAGTCCCCTCTTAACCTTCTGCGCTCCAAAGAATAAAGACCTAACTTGTTCAACCTTTCTCTGTAACTTAGTTGCTGAAACCCAGGCAACATTCTAGTAAATCTCCTCTGTACTCTCTCTATTTTGTTGACATCCTTCCTATAATTAGGCGACCAAAATTGTACTCCATACTCCAGAATTGGCCTCACCAATGCCTTGTACAATTTTAACATTACATCCCAACTTCTATATTCAATGCTCTGATTTATAAAGGCCAGCACACCAAAAGCTTTCTTTACCACCCTATCTACATGAGATTCCACCTTCAGGGAACTATGCACAGTTATTCCTAGATCCCTCTGTTCAACTGCATTCCTCAATTCGCTACCATTTACCGTGTACGTCCTATTTTGATTTGTCCTGCCGAGATGTAGCACCTCACATTTGTCAGCATTAAACTCCATCTGCCATCTTTCAGCCCACTCTTCCAAATGGCCTAAATCTCTCTGTAGACTTTGAAAATCTACTTCATTATCCACAACACCACCTATCTTAGTATCATCTGCATACTTACTAATCCAATTCTCCACACCTTCATCCAGATCATTGATGTACATGACAAACAACAGTGGACCCAACACAGACCCCTGAGGCACCCCACTAGTCACCGGCCTCCAACCTGACAAACAGCCATCCACCATTACTCTCTGGCATCTCCCATTCAGCCACTGTTGAATCCATCTTGCTATTCCACCATTAATACCCAACAATTGAATCTTCTTAACCAACCTTCCATGAGGAACCTTGTCAAAGGCCTTACTGAAGTCCATATAGACAACATCCACTGCTTTACCCTCATCAATTTCCCTAGTAACCTCTTCAAAAAATTCAAGAAGATTAGTCAAGCATGACCTTCCAGGCACAAATCCATGTTGACTGTTCCTAATCAGACCCTGCTTATCCAGATGCTTATATATATTATCTTTAAGTATCCTTTCCATTAATTTGCCCACCACTGACGTCAAACTAACAGGTCTATAATTGCTAGGTTTACTCTTCGAACCCTTTTTAAACAACGGAACAACATGCGCAGTACGCTAATCCTCCGGCACTATTCCCGTTTCTAATGACATTTGAAATATTTCTGTCATAGCCCCTGCTATTTCTACACTAACTTCCCTCAATGTCCTAGGGAATATCCTGTCAGGACCTGGAGACTTATCCGTTTTCATATTTTTCAAAAGTGTCCGCACCTCCTCTTCTTTGAATCTCACAGTTTCCATTGCTACTCTGCTCGTTTCCCTTACCTCACATAATTCCATATCCTTCTCCTTCGTGAATACCGAAGAAAAGAAATTGTTCAATATCTCCCCCATCTCTTTTGGCTCTGCAGATAGCTGTCCACTCTGACTCTCTAATGGACCGATTTTATTCCTTGTTATCCTTTTGCTATTAATATAGCTGTAGAAACCCTTTGGATTTACTTTCACCTTACTTGCCAAAGCAACCTCATATCTTCTTTTAGCTTTTCTAATTTCTTTCTTAATATTCTTTTTACATTCTTTATACTCCTCAAGCACCTCATTTACTCCATGCTGCCTATAATTATTGTAGATCTCTCTCTTTTTCCGAACCAAGTGTCCAATTTCCCTTGAAAACCATGGCTCTTTCCATTTTTTACTATTTCCTTTCAACCGAACAGGGACATAAAGATTCTGTACTCTTAAAATTTCACCCTTAAATGTCCTCCATTTTTCTTCTACATCCTTCCCATAAAACAACATGTCCCAATTCACTCCTTTTAAATCCTTTCGCATCTCCTCAAAGTTAGCCTTTCTCCAAACAAAAATCTCAACCCTAGGTCCAGTTCTGACCCTCTCCATAATTATATTGAAACTAATGGTATTGTGATCACTGGACCCGAAGTGCTCCCCGACGCATACCTCCGCCACTTGCCCTGTCTCATTTCCTAACAGGAGGTCCAGCACTGCCCCTTCTCTAGTAGGTACCTCTATGTATTGCTGCAAAAAACTATGTTGCACACATTTTACAAACTCCAAACCATTCAGCCCTTTTACAGAATGTGTTTCCCAGTCTATGTGTGGAAAATTGAAATCTCCCACAATCACTACCTTGTGCTTACTACTAATATCTGCTATCTCCTTACATATTTGCTCTTCCAATTCTCGCTCCCCATTTGGCGGTCTATAATACACCCCTATAAGTGTTGCTACACCTTTCCCATTTCTCAGTTCCACCCAAATAGCCTCCCTAGACGAGCCCTCTAATCTATCCTGCCAAAGCACTGCTGTAATATCTTCCTTGACAAGCAATGCAACACCCCCACCTCTTGCCCCTCCAATTCTATCACCCCTGAAGCAACGAAATCCTGGAATATTTATTTGCCAATCACAGCCCTCCTGCAACCATGTTTCACTGATCGCCACAACATCATACTTCCAGGTGTCAATCCAGGCTCTAAGCTCATCCACCTTTCTTACAATGCTCCTAGCATTAAAATATACACATTTAAGAAACCCACCACCACTTATTCTCTGTTTATTATCTTTTTCTTCTTTCTCCCCTACACTTACGGCTGTGATTTTTGGCCATCTTACTCAGAGTCCCCCTCCGCTGTGAAGGACAAGAGGATTTTTCCCATCGATGAAAAATAAGAGTTATTAGTGTTTAAAAAATGTTGAGATTCTCTCTCCTGAAGGCCAGGCCCCTTCCGGAGGGAATATAAAACCCAGAAGTGTTGAGTGCCTCAGTCAGTCTCTGCAAGATGGGGGAGCGAGAGGGTCACGGCTCTCAGTCTGAGCTGTGAATAACACTGAACACATGTCTACTAAACTGTGAGTGTGGTTTTACTGACCTTGAGTGCCCCTAATGTGATTTGAAAATGAAAATGTGGTTGGTTTGAAATAAAGCACAGCAAATGGTTGGTGGTGCTTGGTTTGAAATAAAGCACAGCAAATGGTTGGTGGTGGTTGGTTTGAAATAAAGCACAGCAAATGGTTGGTGATGGTTGGTTTGAAATAAAGCACAGCAAATGCTTGGTGGTGGTTGGTTTGAAATAGCAAATGATTAAAAGTCTAAACTTGACAACTTGCACTGTATATTGATTTTAGATAAAACGCTACCACTTACGGCTGTGATTTTTGGCCATCTTACTCAGTCCCCCTCCACTCATCAGGTGCAGAGGATTCCTCCCATCAATGAAAAATAAAAGTGTTATTAGTGTTTAAAAAATGTTGAGAATCTCTCTCCTGTCAATCACAGGCCAAGGCCACGCCCCTTCCGGTAGGAGGGGGGAGGGATTATGAAACCCGGAGGTGTGGGTGTGGCTCAGTCTCTGCATGGTGGGGGGAGGGAGAGGTCACAACTCTGTCTGAGCTGTGAATCAACTGAACACACTGAATGTCTACTGAACTGTGAGTGTGGTGTTTATGTGGTGTTTTGTGGTGTGGTTTTATGGTGGATTCACCCTGCTTGAAATGGTATGAAACTGCATTTGAATGTGGTGGCCTTGCACCCTGTATGAAATGGTATGAAACTGCATTTGAATGTGGTGGCCTTGCACCCTGCATGAAATGGTATGAAACTGCATTTGAATTTGGTGGCCTTGCACCCTGCTTGAAGTGGCATGAAACTGCACTTGAATTTGGTGGCCTTGCACCCTGCTTGAAGTGGCATGAAACTGCACTTGAATTTGGTGGCCTTGCACCCTGCTTGGTGGCATGAAACTGCACTTGAATTTGGCGGCCTTGCACCCTGCTTGGAGTGGTATGAAGCTGCACTTGAATTTGATGGCCTTGCACCCGGCTTGAAGTGGTACAAAACTGCACTTGAATTTGGTGGCCTTGCACCCTGCTTGAAATGGCATGAAACTGCACTTGCATTTGGTGGCCTTGCGCCCTGGTTGAAGTGGCATGAAACTGCACTTGAATTTGGTGGCCTTGCACCCTGCTTGAAGTGGCATGAAACTGCACTTGAATTTGGTGGCCTTGCACCCTGCTTGAAGTGGTACGAAACTGCACTTGAATTTGGTGGCCTTGCACCCTGCTTGAAGTGGCATGAAACTGCACTTGAATTTGGTGGCCTTGCACCCTGCTTGAAGTGGTATGAAGCTGCACTTGAATTTGATGGCCTTGCACCCTGCTTGAAGTGGTAAGAAACTGCACTTGAATTTGGTGGCCTTGCACCCTGCTTGAAATGGCATGAAACTGCACTTGCATTTGGTGGCCTTGCACCCTGGTTGAAGTGGCATGAAACTGCACTTGAATTTGGTGGCCTTGCACCCTGCTTGAAGTGGTAGGAAACTGTACTTGAGTTTGCTGGCCCTGCACCCTGCTTGAAGTGGTAGGAAACTGCACTTGAGTTCGGTGGCCTCGCACCCTGCTTGAAGTGGTAGGAAACTGCACTTGAATTTGGTGGCCTTGCACCCTGCTTGAAGTGGTATGAAACTGCTCTTGAGTTTGGTGGACTTGGACCCTGCTTGAAGTGGTATGAAACTGCACTTGAGTTTGGTGGACTTGCACCCTGCTTGAAGTGAGGAGCAGCCATGTTGGGGAACGGCTGCTAACCAGCAGCCGTCCGTTTAAATCACATTTTTAAAAATAGTTTTAGTGTGTCCATTGTCCAGTGTGTGGGAGTATTCTACTTTTAAGTGTAGGGTGAATGGGGTAATTATATCCTAGGTCCCTACCTGGTCGGTGAGGCAGCTTTTTTTCCGGGCTGCCCCGTCGACCCGTCCTCGAGGCCTACCAGCGGGCATGGAGCGCCGTTTCCTGACGGGGACCGCCCAGCACCTTCCGCTTCGGTCGGCGGCACAGCGCTGGAGTGCTATCGTGGAGCGTAGCGGGCGATGCCTTGCCTGGGTCGCCGCGCTGTTTCGACGCGCTGGAGCTCCGGTAAGCGATGACCGCTGAGATCAACACCTCCGGGCTGCCGGTCTGCGGAGCGACCAGCTGCGGGCAGCGGCGCCGACTTTAACATCGGGAGCCTCGTGGCTCCAAATCGGTGCGGCCCTGTCGGCTTCAGGTGTCATGGACTCCGCTGGGAAACCGGCCTTTCCAGCCGCTGCGAGGACTCTCCCGACGGCCAGGAACATCGGGCCTCCGTAGAGGCAACTGTGGCGGCCTCGATGGGCCTGACTCTGGGGAGAACTGGGTTGGGGACTGGACATTGTGCCTTCCCCCACAGTGGTAACCATTGTGGGGGGATGATTTTGTGTGTAGTGTTAAGTGTCTCTGTTAGTCTATGTCCAACATGGCAGTCAGAAAGGGAGAGTGTACGCTAGCGCAGTTTGGCTGCCGCTGCTCTCCCTTCATATTGTGTTTTCTGAATTTTGTTGTTGTCTTCTTTGGATTAAATTTGTTTTTAATTTATGTATTTGTGATGTCTTTATAACTTATTTTACATTATATGTTTATATGTTTCTTTGTTAAATTGTAAGGTTTTTTGTTTTTAATCAGCTAGATTTTAATATTGATAAATGTATTGTGATTTTATGTCCTGTAAGGTGTCCTTGGGTGTCCAGAAAGGCGCCAGCAAATAAAATGCATTATTATTATTATTATTGTGGTATGAAACTGCACTTGAATTTGGTGGACTTGCACCCTGCATGGTGGTATGAAACTGCACTTGAATTCGGTGGCCTTGCACCCTGCTTGAAGTGGTAGGAAACTGCACCTGAATTTGGTGTCCTTGCACCCTGCTTGAAGTGGTATGAAACTGCACTTGAATTTGATGGCCTTGCACCCTGCTTGAAGTGGTAAGAAACTGCACTTGAATTTGGTGGCCTTGCACCCTGCTTGAAATGGTAGGAAACTGCATTTGAATTTGGTGGCCTTGCACCCTGCTTGAAATGGAATTTCAAGGAATAGCCGTGAGTCAACTGCCAGCCCACCAGCCGTGAGTGAGCTGCCAGCACATCAGGCTTGAGTGACTGGGCTGCCACCCCAAGAATCCATTTGGCCCACAGTGTCCATACTAGCCCTCTGGAAACCAGTCCCTTCAGCCCACAACACCCATACTAGCGCTCCAGAAAGCTTCCCCCCCCACTGGCCACCAATATTGGAATTGGTGGAGAGGTGGAATATTGCGTTGGGGGACCAGCCCTCCCGTGTGAACATGGGACCCAACGGGTCCCACTTAGTCTAGTATATATATATAATTGTCTATGTAGTTCAGAGCTTATTTGGAGGTTGTAGTGTATTATAGCCTGATGGCTGTAGGGAAGGAGCTGTTTCTGAACCTGGACGTTAGTTTTCAGGCTTCTGTACCCTCTTCGCAATGGCAGAGGTGAAGTGAGTATGTGGCCAGGGTCTCTGATGATGTTGGCTGCCTTTCACAACAATCTTGGCTATCTACTACTCCGCCAATCTTTGTGCCATCAACAATCTTACTAATCAGTGCACTATGTTCTCATTCAAGCCATTTAGATGTGTTACAAACAACACTGGTTCCAGCATCAATCTCTGTGGTCAACCTCTGGTTACAAACCTCCGATCAGAAAAACCTTACTCAACCACAACCCTCTGCCACCTAACACCAAGCCTATTTTGGTTCAAGTTTCCTCACCCACTTAGATCCCTCATGCCCAATATCTGGACCAGTCTCCCATGTGGGACTTTGCCAGAAGCCTTGCAAAAGATCATACCTGCCACATCAACTACCCTTTGCTCATTAATATTAGATGGTAGAATTACAAATTATTGGTGGAAGATAGCAGCAGTGGGAATGGAGAAAATAAAGTACGGGTGTCATAGGTTATGGGGAGCAGGCAGGAGAATGGGGTTAGGAGGGAGAGGCAGATCAGCCATGATTGAATGGCAG
>CM075978.1:148596168-148718748 GCA_038087875.1 Malacoraja senta
TTATAGTACCTGCCTCAACCACCTCCTCCAGCAGCTCATTCCATGAACCCACCCCCTCCGAGTTAAAAGGTTGCCCCTCAAGTTCTTATTAAATCTTTCCCCTCTCACCAAGAGTCAATGGGATGAAAGTATGTCCAAGACAAGGATAAACAGGGGATTTTGTTTCCATGCATATGATTACATGACACAACTCCCGGTTTTCTTCAGAAGAAAGATATTTTTGCCCATGCCTTTTTTACACTGTCGACATCGAGGGACATGAGTCATAGTTCAATGGTTCATTATTGTCACGTATGCACAGCACAGTGAAGTTCTTTGACACAAACCACAAATGCACAGACGCCATATTTTGGTGCAGCTTACAAAGAAAAGTCCAAAGTTCGGTCCTCATGCTGGAAGTACTGGAGTGCTCCCTATCCAGGTAAGCCCCAGGCTGCTGCAGGCCGCAATCCGACGTCCCTCTCCTCGCCCGACCACCTCTGTGTACCGGGGGCATCTCCTGCAGCCGATGTTGAAGATGCTGGAGGCAATACCCTGGTCCCTCTCGCGTCCGTCACTGGACTGAAGACCTCAAGTCTTCAGGCTTCGGGGCTTCTGAGGTCCCCCCTGCAGTAAGCGGCCCACAGCCGCGGGCGACCCGCTGGGTGTTTGTTCACGTTGGCCGCCAGGTCTGTCCTTGCTCTCAGCCGGCCGCTGGTTGTTCGTGGTGGCTGCCGGATCCGTCCTTTGTTTGCAAGTCAACACACTTCACGTGGTTACAATTGGCTTTCTCTTTTAAGTAACAACAGCTATGAATCTAGCCTGGTTGTTGGATTTCAGAATCTTCCTGGTAGGTTCCCTTGTGGGTTTCGGCGTTCAACCAACTTTTGGACTGTTTAGTTCTGAATTTGAATTCAAAGAAGGTTGCATTTCTTAGATGTGGGCCTTCATGCCCTGAAGTCTGCACTGGATCCAACTTGGACACGACTTCACAATGGAGCGGGTCACCACCTCATGACCTGGTTCATCTCTAGCAGGGAATATTTAGAATCCATGAGCATTTGGGATTTTGGCATGCATTTCAACCAGATATATCTTGGCTCCACAAACTACCTGGGCTCCTGTCTCCCACGGTGTGAGTTTGATTTGCTTGTGGACTAAGAGCAGAAATGTTGCTTGAAACTGCAATCTCTCTGCTTAGCGTCATGGTGAAGTGCTTGACTCAACTCCTTCCATCAATGCCTAAAGCCAAATTAGGTGGAGCAATGCCTTAGTGCATTCTCAATATTTGTTTCAGCAAGAATGGATGGCACAGTAACACCACTGGTAGAGCCACTGCCTCACAGTGCCAGAGACCCGGGTTCAAACCCACCCTGGGATTTTTAGTATATTATTAGTTTGGTACGTGTACCAAGGTACAGTGAAAAGCTTTTGTTTGCGTTCTATCCAGTCAGAGAAAAGACTGTACATGATTACAATCAAGCCCTCTGCAGTGCACAAATAATGGATAGTACATTTAGTGCAAGATAAAATCCTATAAAAGATAGTTTAAAGGGCTCCAATGAGGTAGATGGGAGGTCAGGACCGCTCTCTGGCTGATGAGAGGACCTTTCAGTTGCCTGATAACAGCTGGGAAGAAACTGTTCCTGAATTTGGAGTTACGCGATTTCAAACTTCTGTACCCCTTTCCTGATGGGAGTGAGCAAAAGAGGGAGTGACCGGGGTAAGACTTGTCCTTGATTGTGCTGGTGGCCTTGCTCAGGCTGCGGGAAGTGTAGATGGAATCAATGGAAGGGAGGTTGGTTTGCGTTATGGTCCGGGCTACATCCACAACTTTCAACAATTTCTTGCGGTCTTAGATGGAGTTGTCCCAAACCAGGTATGATACATCCCGATAAGACGCTTTCTACGGCGCATTTGTAGATGTTGGTGAGGGTTTTTGTGGACATACTGAACTTTTAAGCCATCTAAAGAAAGAGGCATTGGTGTGCTTTCTTGGCCATAGGTTCAATGTGCAGGCCAAATTGGTGGTGATATTTCTTCCTAGGATCTTGAAGCATTCAACCATCTCTACTTTAGTGCCATTAATGTGTACTAAGGTTTGTACACTGTTTCGCTTCCTTATTATGTGGAGTGTGCACGATCTCCTGTGACCCAAAGACATGTGACTTTGTAGGTTAATTGGCGTTTGTAAATTGCCCCTGATGTATAGGGAGTGGGTGAGAAAGTGGGATGATATAGACCTAGTGTGAATGGGTGATTGATGGTCGGCATTTTCAAGCAAACATTTCCATGGCTGAGACTTTCAATATAGTCTGCAATGTAGGTAATCAGGCCCTGGGAATATTTATTGGCTCTCAGTTCCATTAATTTATCCATTAAAGACTAATATTATTTAATGTATCTTGTCTGTTAGACTCTTGGCTCCCTGGCATTGCAGAGGTACAGAGTTTCTGAGGTGGAGAGATACAGCATGAAAACAAGCCCTTTGGGTCAATGAGCACGCTGACCATCATACACCCATTTCCACTAATCCTACGCTAATCTAATCCAAACTTTGTTCTCTCCAAATAGCTCCATATTCTCCCATTCATCCTCACACAAAGGGATATTTACATAGGGCCAATTAATCTACCAACTCGCATGTCTTTGGGATGTGGGAGGAAACTGGAGCACCCGAAGGAAACCCATGCGGTCACCGGGAGAATAGCCAAACTCCACAAAGACAGCACAGGAGAGCAGGATCAAACTCGGGTCTATGGCAATGTGAGGCAGCGGCTCTACTAGCTGCGCCACTGAGCTGCCACTTCCCATTTCAAGGAAGTCCACTACTATGAAGACAGAACATGTAATTGATTAATTGTTCTGCCAATTTTTTGCAGCACACTATAAATTCTCCCACTTCCTGACCGTAGGGATCCTGAATATGTCTTTATTGATCTTCATTTTTCCACATGCTCATAGATCTTACATTTCTTGCAAGTATTCTCGCATATACTATTTTTTCCACCTAAATCAAACTTCTTTGCCAAATTCTAAACTGCTCCCAATCCTCAGGCTAGTTACTTTATCTGGCAAATGTATGGGTCCCCTTTGGATCTATTAACATCCATCTTTTGTTCACCATGGTTAGGTCTCTTTTCATTGCACTTGCACTGTTCCTGCATTCATTCCTTAAACACTAGCCATTGCCTCTCCACCATCATGCCTTTCAATGACAGTAGCCTCACCTTACGTAAACATATCACATCCCAACTCTATTTTCCACACTATATCATCATGAGAAAGGCAAGGTTAACTTGTTCGGCTTTATTCACTATTCAGCCTGTGCACTTTATACATCCTGTCTCCTGATTACTGCAGCACAGTGCTGCATCGGTAGAGCTGTTGCCTCACAGTGCCAGAGACCCTGAGTTCGATCCTGACTATGGGTGCTGTCTGTGTGGAGTTTGCACAATCTCCCTGTGACCGCGTGGGTTTTTTCCGGGTGCTCCGGTTTCCTCCCACATTCCAAAGATGTGCAGCTTTGTAGGTTAATTGGTTTCTGTAAATTTCCCCTTGTGTGTAGGAGGCAAAAGTGGGATAACTTGGAACTAGTGTGAATGGTGTGATCAATGGTCAGCGTGGACTCAGTGGGCTGAAAGGCATGTTCCACACTGGATCTCTAATTAAACTAAAACTAAACTCTGTTGCTCTTTGCATCACATCCTTTCTCAACACACAATGAAACAGTTAGAGGATGGTTACCAATCTGGAAGAAATTATGGATAATAAAGTAAAACTCTGATTATTCAGAAGTCCTGATGGTGTTTGGCATCTGGCTCTCTCATTAGACTGGAGGGCGAGCTAGGAGTCCGAAACAAGGACAGTGTGTGGCTGGAGCCGGGATCAGGATCAGGAACACTACATAGAAACATGGAAACATAGAAAGTAGGTCCAGGAGTAGGGCTTTCGGCCCTTCGAGCCAGCACGCCGTTCAATATGATCATGGCTGATCATTCAGAATCAGTACCCCATTCCTGCGTTTTCCCCATATAATTGCCTCCACTGCCTTCTGTGGCAAAGAATTCCACTTTGTACACTCCCCTGGTGTGTAAGGAGTAGATGAGGAAGTAACATGGAACTAGTGTGAACTAGTGTGACTCTTGTGTAGCTCCAGCCACTCACTTGGTCCATATTGGTTAGTTTGGACCAGGTGGGCCAAAAAGCTGTTTCCATGCTATACAGTGCCCTCCATAATGTTTGGGACAAAGACCCATCATTTATTTATTTGCCTCTGTACTCCACAATTTGAGATATGTAATAGAAAAAAATCATGTGGTTAAAGTGCACATTGTCAGATTTTAATAAAGGCATTTTTATACATTTTGGTTTCACCACGTAGAAATTACAGCAGTGTTTATACATAGTTCCCCATTTCAGGGCACCATAATGTTTGGGACGCAGCAATGTCATGTAAATGAAAGTAGTCATGTTTAGTATTTTGTTGCATCTCCGTTGCATGCAATGACTGCTTAAAGTCTGCGATTCATGGACATCACCAGTTGCTGGGTGTCTTCTCTGGTGATGCCCTGCCAGGCCTGTATTGCAGCCATCTTTAGCTTATGCTTGCTTTGGGAGCTAGGCCCCTTCAGTTTTCTCTTCAGCATATAAAAGGGATGCTTAATTGGGTTCAGATTGGGCGATTGACTTGGCCACTCAAGAATTGACCATTTTTTAGCTTTGAAAAACTCCTTTGTTGCTTTAGCAGTATGTTTGGGATCATTGTCTTGTTGTAGAATGAACCGCCAGCCAATGAGTTTTGAGGCATTTGTTTGAACTTGATAGGATGTGTTTATACACTTCAGAATTAATTATGCTACAATCATCAGCAGTTATCATCAATGAAGATAAGTGAGCCAGTACGTTCAGCAGCCATACATGCCCAGGCCATAACATCCCCACCACCGTGTTTCACAGATGAGGTGGTATGTTTTGGATCTTGGGCAGTTCCTTCTCTCATCCATACTTTGCTCTTGCCATCACTCTGATATGTTAATATTCGTCTCATCTGTCCACAAGACCTTTTCCAGAACTGTGGTTGCTCTTTTAAGTACTTCTTGGCAAACTGTAACCTGGCCATCCTATTTTTGCGAGTGCTTTGCATCTTTCAGTGTAGCCTCTGTATCTCCCTCCATATTAAAGCTTGCTAAAGATAGACACACAGTCCTGGAGTAACTCAGTGGGGCAGGCAATATCTCTGGAGAACAAGGATAGGTGTTGTTCCTGGTCGGGGCCCTTCCAAACCTTGCTACATTGTTGGAGGATTCGCTGAGAGAATATCAGGTTCTTGCAGAAATATGAAGTATTCTAGAACTGAAATTTACAGAGCTTTCTCCTCTGGCAATGTTATACACTGAACAGCACCAACGAGGTCCTGGCACTTAAACCAGACATACATAATTAAGTCTGGTACACAGGTGCAGCTGAACAGCTGAATTTTGATCAGAACTTTCCCTACTAATCCAAAACATCCATAGTAACTACATGATTAATTTCTCACACAGACTCTCTCTCTCTCCAAGACGGTGATTAACTGCATATCCCTACCTAAAGGCCTCTTAAAAGCCACTGTCACACCGGCCTCCACCACCACCCATGGCAGCACATTCCTGGCACCCACACACTCTGTGACTACTTTAAACATTGCCAGGATAAAACATTTATCCAAACTTTATGCTATCAGAATCTCTCAAATATTTTTAAACCTTGTCCTTGCAGCTCATTATATTAAAGGCCTGGTGATAACTTTTCTCATTATATTATCACTGGTCACCAGGGCTGCCAACTTTCACGCTTTCAGCATGAGAATCACGCCTTGGAGCAAATTTTCACGCCCTCACGCTCATGACCGAGTTCTCACGCTGACTTCAGTCCCTGCACAGTTTGTCTCTTTACGCCGCGTGCCAGGGATCTGCACGGTCTGGCGAAGCGCGTCGGTTGCCGGCTGTGCGTGACGTCGCGTCTCTTCTCTCTTGGTTGGATGTGCAGCCGCCGGGTGTCAGCAGCTCTATGTGCCGGCTGTGAGCGCTGCGCTGCCGGCCGCCGCTGCAGCCTCGCTCCCTCCCTCCTGCCCTTCAACTCACACGGCAGCGCCAGCGCCGCCAATCCACGCTACACCGTGCCCGCCAGACTCCCCATTGGGCGGCCGGGGAGAAAGAGGGAGGGGGGGAAAGAGAGAGAGAGAGAGAGAGGGAAAGAAAAAAAGGGAGGGATGGAGGCAAAGCGAGACAAGGGGAGGGAAGCTAGAAAGGGGATGAAGGAAAGAAAGGAGAAAGTGGAGAAAGAGGGAGGGGAGGAAAGAGGGAAGGATGGGGGCAGGAGGGAGGAAGGGGTGGATGGAGGGAGGGGGAAGAAAAGGTGTGTGTGTGTGTGCTTGTGTGTCTGTCTCCCTGTGTGTGTCTCTTTGTGTGTGTGTGTCTCCCTGTGTGTGTCTCCCTGTGTGTGTGTGTGTGTGTGTGTGTGTCTCCCTGTGTGTGTGTGTCTCCCTATGTGTGTGCGTGTCTGTGTGTCTCCCTGTGTGTGTGTCTCCCTGTGTGTGTCTCCCCGTGTTTGTTGTTTGTCTCCCTGTGTATACGTGCGTGTCTGTGTGTCTCCCTGTGTGTATGTGTGTCTCCCTGTGTGTATGTGTGTCTCTGTGTATGTGCGTCTCCCCGTGTGTGTGTCTGTGTGTTTCCCCATGTGTGTGTCTGTCTGTCTCCCTGTCTCCCTGTGTGTGTGTGTGTGTGTGTGTGTGTGTGTGTGTGTGTGTGTGTGTGTGTGTGTGTGTGTGTGTGTGTGTGTGTGTGTGTGTGTGTGTGTGTGTGTGTGTGTGTGTGTGTCTTCCTTTGTGTATGTGTCTCCCTGTGTGTCTGTTGTCACATCCTGGCCTTAGACAGGGCTGCCAACTCTCACGCTTTGAGCGTGAGACTCAGGCATTTCACAAAACTCTCATGCTCTCACGCTGATCACAAAATTACATAATGAGAATATGACCTGTTTTGCTTAACAAATAGTGTAAGAAGGAATTGCAGATGCTGGTTTAAACTGAAGATAGACACTAAAAACTAGAAAAACTCAGCAGGACAGGCAGCATCTCTGGAGAGAAAGAATGGGTGATGTTTCGAGTCGAGACCTTCAGCCTGAAGAGGTTGAAAACCAGCCATATAACACAATGACTGGACATGTGTGTTATCCAACTAAGGGCAGAAATCAGAATCATGTGTTCATCTTTATTCACGTGACACCATAATAAATATATTACAGAAAAAATAATTTAATGGGGTGGCACGGTGGCGCAGTGGTAGAGCTGCTGCCTTACTACCACATGGGTTTTCTCTGGATATTCCGGTTTCTCCCATATCCGAAAGGTTATGCAGGTTTGTAGGTTAATTGGCTTCTGTAAATTGTCCCTGGCGTGATGGATGGAATTGGTGTATGATAGATTGCTGGTCGGTGTGGACTTTGTGGGCGGAAGGGCCTGTTTCCATATATATTTTTACATATATATCTTAATTTCATTGAACCATATATGATTGAATATGTGGCATTATTTTCGTCTTGTTTCTATATTCAAAGGGTAAGGTTGAAACCGTCTGAAGAAGGGTTTCGGCCCGAAACGTTGCCTATTTCCTTCGCTCCATAGATGCTGCCGCACCCGCTGAGTTTCTCCAGCAATTTTGTCTACCTTCGATTCTCCAGCATCTGTAGTTCCTTCTTGAACAAGGTTGATTGATTTATTTGTGCAGAACAGTGATGGAAGTCCGACTTTTGCTTTGTTTCTCTGAGTTTTTCTCTATATATATACATAACAGCATGAATATAATCTGATTTCCATATATGAATACAGTCATTCATGTGCTGCACCTGTTGATCAGAGCCTGGCTCTATTGTGGAATGTAATTAGGAATGTAATTTAGCCTAACCTTATTCATACCTAATCCAATTTAAAGCATAAATGTTGCATTCAAATGCAAGTTAAAAGACTCGCTACAGATTGCACAATTTCAAGCTGAAAAATGCAAAAGCTCCCTACCGTGGGAGGGGGATCACCCCCCCTCCCACACCTCCCCCCCCCCCGGTCGCTACGCTCCCTTGCAATTTCTCACTCTCAACTCTCACCCAATGTTGGCAGCCCTGCTGGTCACACATATCTGATGGCATTAATTATACACAAGAGAAAGAGTCTCTGGACTTAAGCGCTTCTTAAGAAGGTAACAATACCGTCGGCAACATTTTGGCTGATAATTTGATCATCGCCTCCTTGTTGATTGCAGAGATGTGTCAAAGCCTTTTACACTTGGGTACAGAATTCCCTGAATCTGTGACATGAAACGTCACCTGTAGGATTACAGTGGAGAATTAAATTAAATCACTGGGGCAATACGGCACAGCTCTTTGTAATGACTAATCAACTCCCCAAGCTGATTTCCACTTCAGCTGGCAAACTAGGAAGGAAAATACACTATCTACCAAACCACCAGCGGTCTGTAACTAAGCAACCCATCAGTGGCTTTTGAGAGAGCTCGACGTTACAAAGTCAGATATAACTATTAAGAAATCTTAATTAATTCTGGGATAATATCTGGCAGTTCAAATCAAGAGCTGTCCAAGAACAGATCAAAGTAGCTATGCACTGTCAAACAACCAGGCTGAAAGATTTCAAAAAGATGGAATCTGACAAGTCCTATTAATTTGATGACAACTCTTAATAACAAAAAAGTTACTCTGCTGCATACTTTGCTTGTTCATTTTAATCAAAAGTTCTACCCCCCATATTAAAGCTTGCTAAAGATAGACACACAGTCCTGGAGTAACTCAGTGGGACAGGCAACATCTCTGGAGAACAAGGATAGGCGTCGTTTCAGGTCGGAACCCTTCCAAATCTTGCCACATTGGTGGAGGGTTCGCTGAGAGAATATCAGGTGTACCCCATGCAGTGTTGGTCTCTCTATTTAAGGAGGAAGACAGTTCTTCAGGGAAGCACAAGTTTGCTGGATTGTTTTCTGTGATGACAGAGGTCTGTTTTACAGGAAAGTTTGAGTAGAATCTTTAAGGAAAGATTGAGCAGAATGTGCTTTTACTCTCCGGAGTTTAGAAGAGTGAAAGAGAATCTAATTGAAATGCAAAATTCAGAGCAATCTTGATGGGGAGAATGCTGTGTGCACGTGCCCTGTGGTGAAGGAATTAACTTGTCAAATTCTTAAAACTGAAACAAAAAGGAATTTCTACAAAATGGATGCAGCGCAGAAATAGGCCCTTCGTCCCACCAAGTCTGCGCTGACCAGATCCTTGTACACTAGCACTATTCTACACACTAGGGACAATTTACAATTCTTACTGAAACAAATTAACCTACAAACCAGTACGTCTTTGAGTGTGGGAGGAAACCTGAGCACCCGGAGAAAACCCACGATGGTCACAGGGAGTATGTACAAACTCTGGACTGACAGCACCCGTAGTCAGGATCAAACCCAAGTCTCTGGTGCTGTAAGGCAGCAACTAACTTCAAATTCCTTGGCGTGCATATTTCCGACGACCTTTCCTTGACCCAGCACACTGATGCAATCATAAAGTAAGCACATCAGCGCTTCTATTTCCTGAGAAGATTAAGCAGATTCGGTATGTCAAAGAGGATTCTCTTGAACTTCTACAGGTGCACAGTAGAGAGCATACTGACTGGTTACATCATGGCTTGGTTCGGCAACTTGAACGTCCAGGAGGTGAAAAGACTGCAAAAAGTTGTAAACACTATCCAGGCCATCACTGCTTTGATCTCCCCACCATCGAAGGGATCTATCGTAGTCGCTGCCTCAAAAAGTCAGCCAACATCGTCAAAGACCCACACCATCCTGGCCACACACTCATCTCACCATCGCCATCGAGATGAAGGTACAGGAGTTTGAGAACTGTAACATCCAGGTTCAGGAACAGCTTCTTGCCTACAGCCATCAGGCAATTAAACACTACAACCTCATAAGCTATGAACTACAATAGATTATTATTATTATTATTATTATTATTATTATTATTATTATTATTATTATTATTATTGCACTGTTATTGTTTGTTCTTGTTTTTCTGAGTTTTTGTTATATTATCTTGTATAATTACATATTCTGTTGTGCTGCAGCAAGTAAGAATTTCATTGTTCTATCTGGGGCACATGACAATAAAACATTCCTGACTTGTTCTCATATTATTTGCAAATCAATGTTTATGGGGATTGGATGGAAAAGTGAAGTTCAAGCCACGGAACAGTTCAACTATGATCTTAATGAATGGGAAGCAGACTTGATGGCCCATATGTAGAAACAAGGAACATGCGGATGGTGCTTTACAGAAAAAGGCACAAAGTGCTGGAGTAACTCAGCGGGTCTGTTTCTGTAGCATCTCTGTTTACTCTGCTCCTGGATAAACTAGCACTAGAAACTCTATAATTCCACAGTCAACAGAAGAAATAATTCATAAACATCAATATATTGCACTTCTTGAATACCCAATGGAATCTCACAACGAAAGACTTTCACAGCTTGTCTCAAGATCTCAGGTGTTCAAACTAAATGTACACTTCCTTGGGCAGATGCAATATTGTTTTCAGGTTTGCATATTATCACGTGTACCAAAGTATAGTGAAAAGCTTTGTCCCAGCATTGAAGCCCATCAGTTCCAGTTCCATAAGTCCAATGACGCAATGGGGGTAGAGGTGAATTGGGCAGTACTCCAGTTTATGGCAGGACTTCTGCCTAATAACAGAAGGGGAGAGGCTGTTTCTAAGCCTGGTGGGTGCTTGCTTTCAATCTTCTCCATCTTCTGCCTGATGGGAGCAGGGAGAAAAAGGGATGACCGAGATGCAACGTCTTTGATTATAATGGCTGCTTTTCCGAGGCATTGTGAAGTGTAGATGGAGTCAATGGTGGGAAGTCTGGCCTGTGTGATGGACTGGGCTACATCTACAACTCTCTGACATTTCTTGAGATTTTGGGCAGAGCTGCTCCCAAACCAAGCTGTGATGCAACCCGACAGGATTATTCTCTGGTGCCTCTGTAGAAGTCTACAAGAGTCATTGGGGTCAATGGCAAATTTCACCAGTCTCCTGTTTACAGTATATGTATAAAAACAGAAACACAACAGGGCAGTGCCAGTGAGGATGCATGGTCCCATTCTATCACCCCATCATTAACTTCACAGAGGTCAACAAAAGTTGGGACTATTAATCACATCCTACATAACAAGTTTAATGATGGAAGTACCCAGCAGGTCAAGTGCCATTTATAAAAGGCAAGTATAGCAAAAACGTTTGAGGTCAATGATGTCCGACATGAACTGGAATGAGTTAAAATATTCCACAAACATCTACACCGCCCCCCCCCCCCCCCCGCCCTCTTCCCACCCCCCGTTCTCCACTGAAAGTCTGTTGACCAGTTCCATAATTTGTAATGACGCATCCTTCACGGGCTCACACACTGTCTCTTGCCAACAATCGGCCTACCAGGGAACCTCCTTACCCTGATTTGTCCTGGTTTTTTTTGCTTTATGTTTTCACCTGTACTCTCCCTACTAAAATCAGTCTGAAGAAAGGGTCTCGACCCGAAACCTCGCCTATCCGTGTTCTCCAGAGATGCTGCCCGAGTCGCTGAGTTACTCCAGCATTTTGTTTCTATCTTTGGAAAGAGTTAAAGTTGCTTCCAGTATTTCCTTTATTTCCTAGTGATACAGAGGATTGCCATTTGGCCCATCGAGTCAATGCCGGCAGTGGCACAATCCCACCATTTATTTCAGAAAATCTGTTCACTGACAGGCCTATTAATGCTCCTCTGGTTCTTTCCCTCACCCCCCCTCCTTCACCAGGTGTAATTTACAGTGGCCAAATGACGTGCCAACTAGCATGCCTTTGGAACGTTCATTATAACTGGAGCATCTGGGGAAAAGCAACACAATCAACTGTGAACTGCACACAGGTTTTAACAAGATTTAAGTAACTGGAGAGAGGCAGGGAAAGAGAGAGGCATGGAAAGAGAGGGGGCTAGGAGAGAGAGGGAGAGAATGGGATTGGGGTGAGATGGGAAGGGAAAGAGAGGCAGGGAAAGAGAGAGAGAGAGGGCAGGGAAAGAGGGAGGCAGAGAGGGGCAGGGAAAGACATAGAGGCAGGGAGGGAGTGGCAAGGAGAGAGAGTTAGGGAGAGAGAGAGTGAGAGGCAGGGAGAGAGAGAAAGTTTGAGAGAGAGAGATTCTTCCCCAATGCTATCATACTCCTGAACCTCGTTCACGCCCACTTCCAGGACACACTCTTACTCTTAATTCCACCTAATTGGTTATTCCATTATTGTACTTTAATATTCTTTTGCACTACTCGGTGTTTGCATTATAATCTTGCACCATTCTCCCACTTTGTACTTGTCATTGTGTTTATTGTGCTATTTATTAGTACTATTTCTATACTGTTTACTCTATTAACTTCTTGTGAACAAGGAGCGACAGTGGCGCACCGGTAGAGTTGTTGTGTTACAGCGCCAGAGACCCAGGGTCGATCCAGACTACGGGTGCTGTCTGTGAGGAGTCTGCACGTTCTCCCTGTGATCACGTGGGTTTTCTCCGAGTGCTCAGGTTTCCTCACACAATCCAAAGATGTACAGGTTTGTAGGTTAATTGGCTTTGGTAAAATTATAAATTGTCCGTAGTGCATAGGGTGGTGCTAGTGTACGGGGTGATCGCTGGTCAGCGCAGACTCAGTGGGCCGAATGGCCTGTTTCCGCGCTGTATCTCTAGAGTCTAGTTCAAGTTCACATTTATTGTCACATGCACCAATTAAGGTACAGTGATATTTGTAATAATATTTTTTATTGGAGGTAAATACATATCATATTAAAATCGTTACAAGTTTTTCATTTCTAAATTAATAATATTGTCAAACATTATTCGTATTGTCTCCAATGATTTTTTCTTTTTTTTTTAAGTAAGTAGAAATAAAAAAGTAGGTGAAAGAAAGAGAGAAAAGAGAGAGAAGAAAAGAAAAAAAAAGAAAAAATAAAGAGATAATAAAGAAGAATGGAATAACTTACTAAAAATACTTCATTCGAGATATATTCGTACATTTCAGAATATAACATTTCATCTAATCCTTGGCTCGAGTGCTAGTCAGGTTCCCGTGCTGAACAGTGATATTTGAGTTACAGTTGAGTTATAGAATTTCATTACACCCTGGTATATATAACAATAACGTAATCTGCAATCAGTAAAAGATACAAAGAATAATAAAAGAGAGTAAGATCTGTAAAATATGAAAAACACTTGTAAAAGATATCAAAAATAATTTTCTAAGTATAGTAGATAAAATAGTGTGGTAAGAAATTATGAAAAGATTTGAGCCATAGTGTAAAAGGAAATTAGTGTCAGTATGTAGAACAATTACAATAATATTTTCAGTTTGGGAAGCAGTGTGTTAGAAGGAAACTAATATTATAGAAAAATAATAGCAAAGAGAAAAATAATGACATTGAAGTGACAAATCTCCAGGATAAAAAATATATCCATTCCAAGGTTGTAAAGAAATGAGGTGAAAATATTGCAAATGCCTTAATTATAAATTTGCAGAAGCTCTCTCAATTCAGGTCTGAAGCCGGAGATTGGAAGATTGCATATCTCTCTCCACCACTTAAAAGAGATGAGAGGGAACCTGAGAAGTATAAAGCAATCGGCTTCATATCTCCTGTCGTCAGATTTTAGAGAAACGGATCATTGAATGTTTTCAGCTAATCAGACAGAGTCAACATGGATCGGAAGATGGAAGGTCATGCCTAACTAACTTTAGTTTAGTTTAGTTTAGAGATACAGAGCCCACCGAGTCCGCACCGACCACTGATCCCCGCACACTGACGCTATCATATACACACTAGGGACAATTTACACTTGTACCAAGCAAGTTAACCTGCAAACCTGTCTTTGGAGCGTGGGAGGAAACCGAAGATCTCGAAGAAAACCGACGTAGGTCACGGGGAGAACGTACAGACACCACCTGTAGTCGGGATCGAACCCGGGTCTCCGGCGCTGCAAGCAATGTAAGGCAGCAACTCTACCGCTACGCCACTGTGCCATGCCGAAGCTTGATTAAACTTTTTGACAAGGTTACTTAAATTGTGGACAGGGACATGCGACTGAATGTCATTTTGTGCGCATTTCCTGAAGGCTTTTGAACAAGTGCTTTATAAGGGGCTGTTACCCAAGGTTAAAGGTGATGACACTGTGGGCAAAGTATTGAATTTGAGTGAATGGAGGAAACAGCGAATAAGGATAAATGGCAGGCACTCTTAATTGGCAAGATGTAATGATGGCATATCAGTGTCGTTTCTGTTGCTGTGGTTGGGTTCTTGATCATTCAAACTATTTAACAATTAAGATGGTGAAAGTAATAACTGCATCAAACCTCGTTAATGGCACCAAACATTGGCGGTTGTGCTAATAAAAACAATATATTACAATTGTAGCAAGTGGACTGTAAATTAGGACAGTGTGTGATGAACCAATTTGGATATTAAAGGTAAAGGATCAAAACAGTTCAATCAGAAAAATCCCGAAGAGTTTGGGGACTGGGAATTGTCTATATTATCTTCTTCCCATTTATGCTGGGCATAATAAGATACAAAAGATTTAAAGCATGTGCCATCAGATTCAAGCACAATGTCTTTCAGACTCTTGAACGGACCTCTCATAAACAGAGGATGTAATCCTAATCTCCTAATCGACCTTGTTGTTGGACTTTTTTGTTTATCTGTTCTTTCTCCAAAGCTGCAACTCTCTATTCTGCACTCTGCTTCCTTTCTCTTCTTGCATTATCTGTTGTACTGATGAATGATAGGTTTGTAAATCATGTAAGGTGTGATTTGGAGACACAAGGACCTGCAGGTGCTAGAATCTTGAGTAAAACACATAATGCTGGGAGCGAGTCTGGCAGCATCTGTGAAATGGATGGATAGGTGACATTTTGGTTTTGGACCTTTCTTCTGATAAAGGGTCCGGACCTGAAATGTCACCTATCCATTCTTTCCAGAAATGGTTGCCTTACCTACTGACAGAGTCACTCCAGCAATTTATGCTACAATTTGTCTGGTTTGCACACAAAACAAGGTTTTTCCCTGTTTTTTGGAACATGTAATAAGAAAGTAATACCAATATCGATACCAATGTACCGACCACTGATCCCCGCACACTGACGCTATCATATACACACTAGGGACAATTTCATTGTCCTATCAGGGTAGTTATAATTGGGAATTCTCTGCTTGGTTAGGTGATGGAGGCACAATTAATCAGGGTTTTCATGCAGAAATTGGATATGCACTTGAGAGAGAACAACTAGTAAGAGAAAGGGGAAAGAGTGTGGGGCTGACAGAAGTTCCCATGGGACCTGGAAGCACTGGTACAGGATTCACAAAAAGTTAATTTGCAAGTCAAATCAGTAGTAAGGCAAATGCAATGCTAGCATTCATTTTTAGAGGACTAGAATATCAAAACAGGAATGTAATGCTGAGGTTTTATAAGGAGCTGGTGAGACTGTATTTGGAATTTTGTGAGCAATTTTGTGCCCATATCTGAGGAAGGGTGTGCTGGCGCTGGAGTGGGTCCAGAGGAGGTTTATGAGAATGAATGATCCCAAGAATGATTGGGTTAACATATGATCAGAGTTTGACGACACTGAGCCTGTACTCACTGGAGTTTAGAAGAAGGACCTCATTGAATCTAACTGAATAGTGAAAGGCCTGGATAGAGTGGATATGGAGAGGATGTTTCCACTAGTGGGAGAGTCTAGGACCAGAGGTGATTGGCTCAGAATAAAAGGATGTACCTTTAGGAAGGAGATGAGGAGGAATTTCTTTAGTCAGAGGGTGGTGAATCTGTGGAATCCATTGCAACAGAAGGCTGTGGAGGCCAAGTCAACAGATATTTTTAAGGCAGAAATTGATAGATTCTTGATTAGTACGGGTGTCAGAGGTTTTGGGGAGAACGCAGGAGAATGGGGTTGAGAGGGAAAGATAGGTCAGCCATGATTAATTGGCAGAGTAGACTTGATGGGCCGAATGGCCTAATTCTACTCAAGAGTCAAGTCAAGTCAAGAGAGTTTATTGTCATGTGTCCCTGATAGGACAATGAAATTCTTGCTTTGCTTCAGCACAACAGAACATAGTAGGCATTGACTACAAATCCGATCAGTGTGTCCATATACCATTATATACGTAAATACATGAATAAATAAACTGATAAAGTGCAAATAACAGATAATGGGCTATTAATGTTCAGAGTTTTGTCCGAGCCAAGTTTAATAGCCTGATGGCTGTGGGGAAGTAGCTATTCCTGAACCTGGTCGTTGCAGTCTTCAGGCTCCTGTACCTTCTACCTGAAGGTAGCAGGGAGATGAGTGTGTGGCCAGGATGGTGTGGGTCCTTGATGATACTGCCAGCCTATTTGAGGCAGCGACTGCGATAGATCCCCTCGATGGAAGGGAGGTCAGAGCCGATGATGGACTGGGCAGTGTCGTACAACTTAAGAACTTATGAATTGCTTTAGTATAAAAAAGCAATAATAATATTAAGTAGAAACAAAGAACTGCAGTTGCTGGTTTACAAAAAAAGACTAACACTAACAATACTATCTACCCTGCCAATCCCTTTTACAATCATAAGATAATTTATCATATTTACAGTACCAGTGAACATTGGTCAATTTGACTTTATCTTTCTTGACAGAACACTTGACACTTATCCCAGGAAACAGTCAGGTAACTATGATTAAATGCCTGCTAGTAAAACTGAAGTCAATGGGATCCAAGAGAAGACACTCTAACGTTCATAAGTCGCCCAAAGGAAGATGGTTGTGATTGTCCTTCATCCCAGCTGCAGGACATCACTGCAGAGGTTCCTCAGGGCAGGGGCCCAGGCCCAACCATCTTTGACCGAGTCATCAACGGCCTTTCCTCTAATGCAAGGTCAGAAACAGAGATGTTCCCTGATGATCACATAGTAAGGCGGTCCAGGCTGAACCAGACAACTCAGACACAATCTTACAAACCTACAGAATCTATCGCCAAGAAAGACAAGTGCAGCAGGTCATAGTCATGGAACTATACAGCACGAAAACAGGCCCTTTGGGCCATCTCATCCACGTTGACCAAGTTGGCATTTTGGACTAGTCCTATTTGCCTGCATTGGGCCCGTAGCCCTTTAAACCCTTCATATCCATATATCTGCCCAAATGTCTTTTAAAAGTTGTAACTACATCCATTTCCATAGCATCCACCACCTGTAGTATATCTTCCAAGATACATACCATCCTGACTTGAAATTATATTGCTGGTCCTTCATTGTCACTGCGCTTAAATCTTAGAACTGTAGATGGTTCAAAATGGGATGGACATTAACTGCTGGCCTTGTTGATCCTGATCCTGAAAAAGTCCAGATCCTGAAAAATCAATGATGTCAACCTCTCTAGATACGATTATTGAGACAATATGTATCATTTTACTTTGGAGTCACGTGAGTGACTACGTGAAGAAGACCCGTCAGGGCGCATGCGCGTCATTTACGTCTGACGCATTGGCGCGAACGGCAGCAGGAGGATGGAGCTCCTCCATGCAGGTGAGTAATTACAGCTCCACCAAAGTCGGGGAGACTTTGGAGGAGGTTGAAAAAAGTAGATATTGTTTCTGTGTGTTTTTTCCCCCCATCAGGAACAAGGAAAAGGTGCAGGTCTGCTACCGACAAGGAGAGAGAGAGCTGCGTGAGCGCAGTCTCTGAAAGGCAGCCTGTCACCTCTGGGGAGTCGCAAGCCGGTAGCGGTGCGGCGACAGACTTGGCAAAGTGTCCAGCCGGGTACACAGCCAACGCCAGTCGGGCGGTAGGCATAAGCCAAGTCTGTCAGGGCTATAGACTCCGCAGAGTCGGGCCACGAGAGTCCCGTCGGGGACAGGATACCGTTCCCCAGCGGTTATCCAAAAGGAGCAGCTCATACAGGGGCTGCTCCACAGAGACGCTCCAGGGGAGTTGTGCAGGCGGGAAGCCATAGAGAAGGCTCCGCTGGCAGTGCCTAGAAGAGGTTCTGCTTCATAAAGCCACACTCCAGGGGAGTTTGCAGGCGGGAAGCCATAGGTAAGGCTCCGCTGGCAGTGCCTAGGAGAGGCCTGCTTCACAAAGCCACACTCCAGGAGGAGTTGTGCAGGCGGGAAGCCTTAGGGAAGGCTCCGCTGGCAGTGCCTAGTAGAGGCCTGCTTGAAAGCACCCTCTTTGCAAGAGGTGAGTGCAGAAGGGCAGATACGCTCTGACCCTGAGTCCGACGACTTCCAAAGGGAGGGCAGGCAGCTGCCAGAGCTGACACCGTGTGCAGCACGGTTTGCCATGTCGTCGGATGCTGGTGAGCCTCTGGGTGAGGAACTTGCCACCAGCATAAATTACCAAGTCTCACATCAGCTACAGGAGCTGACAATGGATGAGACAGTAAGGAAGCATGAAGCCCTAATCAACTGTGGACTGTTAAAAGTTCCTGTTGGGAACAGGAAGAATCGGGGTAAGATGGGCATACTAATGAGAGCCCAGGAGCATGTGAAGCTCCAGCATATTTTTAAAGTTGCTGGCATCTGGTATAACGAGCTTTGCCAGGATGGTGGATGGAGAGGCCATGACAAATTACAACAAAAGGCGCTATTGTGGAGTGCCCACTTTGAGATCAACTGCCTCCGCAAGACTGCGATTAGACCAACCATCAATTCTAAATATGCTTCACTCTGCCAGCCTGGCACAGAGCAACCGGCACAGCTGTTTGGCGAGGATTTTGCACAGCAGGTGAAGGAGCTGGAGGAGGAGGCTAAGACGGCAGCCACATATTCACCAAAGCGGAAGTATCCCTATAAGCGAGGAGACTGGTCCGGGCAAGGGACGAGTCCAGCTACGATGCAGCGCAGTTGGCGTTTGGCTGTAGCACCGCCAGGGAAGGTGAGATATCCAGCTCGAGGCCGGGGAAGAATGCCAGGTGGTAAGGAGGTAAGTGGGTCTGGTTCTCATGTAGACAGATCTAATGTGATACGTCAGATATCTTTATACTGAAGGTTATTGAAGGATATCAAATAAAGCTTAATGCAAATTCTGATTTACCCATGCAACATGTTCCAAAAAGGAGTTTGACTTCACTATCACTGAACAATTGAAAGTTCAGTTGGAACTTGCAAGCTTATGTAATAAAGGTGTAATTGCTAAGGCAGTTTACCAAAGCCATCAGTTTGTGTCCAATATCTTTCCCAGACCAAGCAAGGATGGGGGATGCAGAATTATACTGGACCTGAATAGTCTTAACCCTTTTGTAGGGTATAGACATTTTAAGATGGAAATGTTTGTGAAGGAGATCTTAAAGAAGCGGATTATTCAGTGTCTGTTCATTTGCAGGATAGAAGATTTAAAATTCAGCTGGATGGGGCAATTATGGCAACACAATGCACTGCCTAATGGTTTGTCTTCAGCTCCTAGAGTAATTACAAAGTTGTTAAAACCTATTCTAGGCATGATGAGAAGTCAAGGGCATGTGCTCATGGCTTAGCTAGATAATATCTTGATTATAGGACAATCAAAGGAAACAGCTGAAGCATCAGTGGCAGTTGGTAAAAAACACTTTTTAAAAATTGGGCTAAATAAGCTATCCAGAGAAATCTAACTTAATACCTGTGACACAAATTAACTAGTTGGGTTCACAATAGACTTAATCAACATCATTGTGACTTTGCCCAGGCAAAAAAGGGTAGAGCTAATTAAGAGCTGTATCAAGTTAATTGCTGACACAGCTTTCAATTAGCCAGGTGACGAGTCTGCTGGGGAAATGCTGGCAGCATTTCTAACAGTGGCCACTTTATTATCTACAATTACAAAGGTCAAAGGAACAAGCATTGAGGATACATTGGGGTCATTATAATAGACCTATGCTTCTATCAATAGAGGCTGTTGCTGATGTACAATGGTGGATTCAGCATGTGTCCACTAGTAGTTCCAAAGTGTTATTGGACCAAGCTTCCATGATTTGCAGACATATGTCAGAGCACTTGGGTAGGGTGCTACTGATACAAGATTAAGCTGTGGAGACAGATGAACATTGCTTCTGCAAACATGGGGAATTAACCAAGAGTATTTTATGGACTCAAGGCTTATGGCACTAACTAAACTAGTTTGCATGTGCAGTGCAAAATAGACAACACTACAGCAGTTGCTGATATGAATCACATGGGTGGAATCAAATCATTATCATGTGACAGGTTGGCAAATACAATTGGACCTGGAGTAGGGATAGAGAGATTTGGATTGGAGCTATCTATCTGCCAGGGAAACTTAATGTAGTACCAGATGGCAGCTCACGAAAATTCTGTCATAATACAGAGTGGATGTGGAACCAGGATGTGTTCAAGAACATAGTACTTCTATATGGAAGGCCAAAATATGTTTCATAGGCACCAGATCCAGGGGCAGTGGCAATTGACGCTTTTTCACTAAATTAGGATGATATGTTTGTGTACATTTTCCCACCATTCTGACTCATAGGTCGGTGTTTGAGAAAATCAAGCAGGATGCCGCTTCAGGGGTTTTGGTGATACCAAATTGCCCGATTCAACCATGGTTCCCTTTGATGTTACAGATAGCGATCCAACCTCTTTTTGCTGATTCCAAACAGTAGGAATTTGCTGGAGCATCCAGTAACGCATTAAGTTCATCCGTTATGTGATCGTATGGATCTGTTAATTTGCAGGTTTTTAAGAATGCATTACATTGGTCGAGGACTTTCTAGGCCAACGGTGGATATACTCACTGCAGCCTGGAGAAAGAGTACTCAAAAACAGTAGAGGAAGAGGATTTCTTGGAATGTATGAGGGATAGTTATCTAAACCAACATGTAGAGGAACCAACGAGAGAGCAGGCTATTCTAAACTGGGTATTGAGTAATGAGGAAGGGTTAGTTAGCAGTCTTGTTGTGCGTGCCCCCTTGGGCAAGAGTGACCATAATATGGTTGAGTTCTTCATTAGGATGGAGAGTGACATTGTTAATTCAGAAACAACGGTTCTGAACTTAAAGAAAGGTAACTTTGAGGGTATGAGACGTGAATTGGCCAAGATTGACTGGCAATTAGTTCTAAAAGGGTTGACGGTGGATATGCAATGGAAGGCATTTAAAGACTGCATGGATGAACTACAAAAGTTGTTCATCCCAGTTTGGCAAAAGAATAAATCAGGGAAGGTAGTGCATCCGTGGATAACAAGGGAAATCAGGGATAGTATCAAAGCAAAAGATGATGCGTACAAATTAGCCAGAAAAAGCAGCATACCAGAGGACTGGGAGAAATTCAGAGACCAGCAGAGGAGGACAAAGGGCTTAATTAGGAAAGGGAAAATAGATTATGAAAGGAAACTGGCAGGGAACATAAAAACTGACTGCAAAAGTTTTTATAGATATGTGAAGAGAAAGAGATTAGTTAAAACAAATGTACGTCCCTTGCAGTCAGAAACAGGTGAATTGATCATGGGGAACAAGGATATGGCGGACCAATTGAATAACTACTTTGGTTCCGTCTTCACTAAGGAAGACATAAATAATCTGCCGGAAATAGCAGGGGGCCGCGGGTCAAAGGAGATGGAGGAACTGAGTGAAATCCAGGTTAGTCGGGAAGTGGTGTTGTGTAAATTGAATGGATTAAAGGCCGATAAATCACCAGGGCCAGATAGGCTGCATCCCAGAGTACTTAAGGAAGTAGCTCCAGAAATAGTGGATGCATTAGTGATAATTTTTCAAAACTCTTTAGATTCTGGAGTAGTTCCTGAGGATTGGAGGGTAGCAAACGTAACCCCACTTTTTAAGAAGGGAGGGAGAGAGAAAATGGGGAATTACAGACCAGTTAGTCTAACATCGGTAGTGGGGAAACTGCTAGAGTCAGTTATTAAAGATGGGATAGCAGCACATTTGGAAAGTGGTGAAATCATTGGACAAAGTCAGCATGGATTTACGAAAGGTAAATCATGTCTGACGAATCTTATAGAATTTTTTGAGGATGTAACTAGTAGAGTGGATAGGGGAGAACCAGTGGATGTGTTGCATCTAGACTTTCAGAAGGCTTTCGACAAGGTACCACATAAGAGATTAGGATACAAACTTAAATCACACGGTATTGGGGGTTCAGTATTGATGTGGATAGAGAACTGGCTGGCAAACAGGAAGCAAAGAGTAGGAGTAAACGGGTCCTTTTCACAATGGCAGGCAGTGACTAGTGGGGTACCGCAAGGCTCAGTGCAGGGACCCCAGCTATTTACAATTTATATTAATGATCTGGACGAGGGAATTCAAAGCAACATCTCCAAGTTTGCGGATGACACTAAGCTGGGGGGCAGTGTTAGCTGTGAGGAGGATGCTAGGAGACTGCAAGGTGACTTGGATAGGCTGGGTGAGTGGGCAAATGTTTGGCAGATGCAGTATAATGTGGATAAATGTGAGGTTATCCACTTTGGTGGCAAAAACGGGAAGGCAGACTATTATCTAAATGGTGGCAGTTGTACAGGGTCTTGGTGAGACCACACCTGGAGTATTGCGTACAGTTTTGGTCTCCAAATCTGAGGAAGGACATTATAGCCATAGAGGGAGTGCAAAGAAGGTTCACCAGACTGATTCCTGGGATGTCAGGACTTTCATATGAAGAAAGACTGGATAGACTTGGCTTATACTCGCTAGAATTTAGGAGATTGAGCGGGGATCTTATAGAAACGTACAAAATTCTTATGGGGTTGGACAGGCTAGATGCAGGAAGATTGTTCCCGATGTTGGGGAAGTCCAGGACAAGGGGTCACAGCTTAAGGATAAGGGGGAAATCCTTTAAGACCGAGATGAGGAAAAACTTTTTCACACAGAGTGGTGAATCTCTGGAACTCTCTGCCACAGAGGGTAGTTGAGGCCAGTTCATTGGCTATATTTAAGAGGGAGTTAGATGTGGCCCTTGTGGCTAAAGGGATCAGGGGGTATGGAGAGAAGGCAGGTACGGGATACTGAGTTGGATGATCAGCCACGATCATATTGAATGGCGGTGCAGGCTCGAAGGGCCGAATGGCCTACTCCTGCACCTATTTTCTATGTATCTATGTATCTAAGTATATGACTTATGAAAAAAAAAATAATAATAAATGGGAACAATATTGTGTTCAAAATAATATTCAATATGATACTGTAGTTATTGAAACTGTGTTAGAGTTTTATCTACACTTTATTATGATGAGGGTCATAGCTATAGTGCTATCAATACAGCTAGAAGTGCTTTGTCGGCATATCTTGTAATAGGTACACGGACAAAAAGTATAGGATCTCACCCTCTCATATCTAGGTTGATGAAAGGAAGCTTTAATTCCAAAACGCCTAAGCCTAGGTATATGGTAATCTGCGATGTATGCGTTGTTCTTAACATGCTTCGTCATTGGGTCCCTGTCACGTCTATAACTTTGCTGAATTGGCTATGCTAATGGCATTGGTGTCAGTACAGAGAGTGCAGACTTTGCAAAAACTTCAGTTCGAGAGAATGGAAGTGACTACAGAGAATGTTCTGTTTTATATTTCTGACCTGCTCAAACAAAGCAGGACAGGTGTGACAGAATTTAAGATTGTGTTCTCAGCATATCCTACAGCTCCATGTTTATGTGTAAGGACACATTTGTTACATTACATTGAAGCCACCAGGGCTTTAAGACAAGAAGAAACAGGATTATTTGTCAGTTACAAGAAGCCAACATAAAAGAGTGGCAGTTCAGACTATCTCAAGGTGGTTAAAGCAAGAGTTGGTTCAGGCAGGAATTAACATTTATGTGTTTACATCTCATTCCACTAGCGCAGTAGCAACATCCGCGGTCAGAGCGATGGACGTTCCCATCGACCATATATTAAAAGCCGCAGGTTGGAAAAATGAACTTGTGTTTCAGCAATACTACCATCGGCCGATTGCCGATGGAGGGCTGTTTGCCAACTCAATATTGAGTGCTGTTGCTATTGTTTAAAGTCTGTTTTCAATACTGTTTAATTCTGTTTTGTTTGTTGCCCCTACATTAAGAGGGTTTATTGGTTGTTTTATGACCAAAAATAAAACTGTTTTGGTTTTGCATGATATGCAATGTCATGTTTACAGCATTATTGATGATACTCAGAGTCAATCGATGCAGTGAGAAGCCGGGATTTTGATCTGCGGCATAAAAATCACAGAGCTTTAAAATCTTCACGTAGTCACTCACGTGACTCCGAAGTAAAATAGTAAGATTAAACGAGAACTTACCAGTTTGAAGTTTGATCTTTATTTCATGAGGAGTTACGTTGGTGATTACGTGCCCGCCACGCCCAACCCTCTCTCATAGAAAAAAGGTCATAATGGTAGTTCTCATGTTGATCATCTTAATATGTTACTTCAATTATGGTGTTGTCTGTGATTTCATACCGCTGCTTTGAAGATTGACGCGCATGCGCCCTGACGGGTCTTCTTCACGTAATCACCAACGTAACTCCTCATAAAATAAAGATCAAACTTCAAACTGGTAAGTTCTCGTTTAATCTTACTTTTCTATGCCTGTCTCTCCCACAGCCCAATCCAATTGAGATAAGATTTATTTGCTCTTATCAGGGCTCGGAATTAGCGGTTGCCCGGGTGCCAACGACCACACAAAGTGCCGCCGGGCAACCTAAATGCCGAGTCATTTTGCCCGGCTTGGCACTGCAGATACTGGTTTATACCGAAGATAGACACAAAAAACTGGATTAACTCAGCGGGTCAGGCAGCATTTCTGGAGAAAAGGAATGTGACGTTTCGTGTCGGCGGCGGGAACAAGCTGTAGTGCGGGGCAAAGATACTAGGTGCAGGGTGACGGAGGGTTGGTGCGAATGGCGTGCCCCACACAGCGGCAGTGACTCCACCTCCTCCTCTTCCCGCACCCCGCCCGCCCGCACTGCTTGCCACTCCGCCATATCCGCTTTCAAAACAAACCCTCCCGCTCGCCGAGGTTGGGAGGAAGGAAGGGGGAGGCCTCCTTTCGCCGTCTGAGGCACCTGTACCGCTCGACCCCGCATCTTCCTGTTGGCTGGCGGAGGTGGGGAGGCGGTGGCGAGTAGTTCCCAACCGCCTCCACCTTTGGTGGCGGCACTTGGCGGTGGACAGGGACGGCCAAGGCAGCGGGGCGATGATGCCGTCCGTGTCCGATGAGCGCTGACCTTCCTTCCTCCTCTCTCTCTCTCGTACGCCCCCCTCCACCCCCCTTATCCTGAGACCCCTCCTCTCCATCCCGCACTGATCCCCATTCCTGCTTCTATTCAGTCCTCACTGACATCCCTTGTGCTCCCCTACCCATCTACCCCCCCCCCATCTATTCATCCTGCGCTGATCACCCTATCCACCTCACATTGATTCTCCTGCCACTCCCCATCCATGCTACACTGGTCCCCCAATTCATCCTGTACTGACTCCCTTTCCCATTCATCCTGCACTTCTCTTCCATCCATCCTGTACTGATCCCCTAATTCATCCTGTACTGACCCACCCTCCATTTACCCTGCACCGATCCCCATCTTTTACTGATCCCCCATTCATCCTGCACTGATCCCCTCATTCATCCTGTACTGATCCTCCCCATCCATCCTGTAGTGATCTTCCCATTCATCTTTCACTGATCCCACCATTCATCTTGCACTGAACCCACAATTCATCCTGTAGCGATCCCCCCCATTCATCCTGTAGCGATCCCCCCATTCATCCTGTAGCGAACCACCCATTCATCCTGTAGCGACCCCCCCCCATTCATCCTGTAGCGACCCCCCATTCATCCTGTAGCGTTCCCCCCATTCATCCTGGAGCAATCCCTCCATTCATCCTGTAGTGAACCACCCATTCATCCTGTAGTGAACCCCCCATTCATCCTGCACAGACCCTCCGATCCACACTGTACTGACCCCCCCATTCATCCTGTACTGAACCTCCCAGTCATCCTGCGTTGATCCCCCTGCCCCATCCATCCTGTACTGATCCCCCCATTCAAGAAGAATGGGGGATCAGTCTGAAGAAGGGTCTCGACCCGAAATGTTGCCTATTTCCTTCGCTCCATAGATGCTGCCTCCCCTGCTGAGTTTCTCCAGCATTTTTGTCTACCCCCATTCATCCTGTAATGATCCCCCCCATTCATTCTGTACTGATACCCCCATCCATCCTGTACTGACCCCCCCATCCATCCTGCACAGATCCCCCCCATCCATCCCGTACTGATCCCCCCCATTCAACTCTTCTGACATCCCCCGCGCTCTCCACTCACAATTTTACCTACTCCAACCAACACGCACTAATTCCCCTGCCTCAATCCATCCATTCCGCAACGATTGCTTTCTCAACACCCCCCCCCCCCCATCTATCCATCCCGCACTGATTCACACCACCCCTCCCCCCCCCCCCCCCCCCCGACCCTATTGTGCTGGAAATCTCTTCAGAGCGAACATAGACTATGTTTGATAACGGAATGCAATAAAATGTGTTTTAATTCCCGATGTTATTATTTGTTTTAATCCATAAAGATGGATTAATTGAATTGTGAACTCGTGAAACATTAAAACCGCAGTGTTCGATTGTCACTGCTACCGTTGACACGTTATTACAGAAAGTAATTTTAACGGCAAATCAATGCTCTTAATATGGAGTATCAGTACTATAGTTATTTAATGAGCAACATTCACAACTCTACGTTGGATTTATCCAGGTTTTACTTCTACAATCGGTCAAATACATCACAAATTTGGTCAGGAGATATTTCAGTTGAAATTTTAACGTTAATTCTGAAGTGGGAATGATGGAAACAGCATTTATCAATAATTTTTTTTTAATCTGGTGCGTACAAACTTGGTATCTTCATTGCTGTTCACAGCACATACATCTAATCTGAATGTCCGGTAATGTGATGTTTTGACACCTTTAAACAGATTACCAAAAGAACATTTGCTTCAGTTATGTCCTTCGACCATCTCTTGTCAGTTAGTGTAATGTTTAACCTGTCAGATGGGTATAGTCAGTTTTATCAGGTATTATCATAAAATGCCTTTAGAAATTTCCTTGCAACCTGTATATTTTGTTGTGGATAAATTATGTGGGAAGCGAGAGTGTTTCTGTACCAATAGCAATAACGACCCATGCTATGGCCATGTCATAATTTTCGGTCCTTCACAGAAAACATGCTTGCATCAATCTGTAGTGTGCATGGTTAAGCATATATGTTACCATGGTCCAGGTTTTATTGACATAGGTTGATCATACGCTGAATAATCCAACCACATTTTTGTTTGGAAGTGGAAAGAAATAATAGAAATTGCATTAATTGCAATGTGTAAAAAGAGTAGAGACACTGTATTATAATTTTGCTGCACGTCCTTGTGGTATATATCATGTCTTGATTGGTGAATATGTTTACTTTGTGACTTTATTTGAAGCAGAAATAATATGTGAATGCTTCATTGAGCATAATTCTGACTGGTAACTACGCACTTCGTCCGAGCACATTATTGCACGCGTCATGCAAGCCGTCTTAAATGACCACCTAAACTGTCATTTGGCAACCGAAAAAGCTGCCTAGGTTGCCCAGGAAAACAGAGAAAAAAAGTTGTGAGAGCCCTGCTTATACACTACATTTTCCTTCCAGGTTACCTTTTTGCATTTCTTGAGCTGGTATAGCTAAATCATTAACCATAAGATTTTCACTTATCCCCGTTAAAGAATGTAGTCAAGAGCTTCAAGTTTCTAGGCATAAATATCGTCAACAATTTGTACTGGACCAACTATAATGAAACAACGACAGAGAAAGCACGCCAATGCCTCTACTTCCTCAGAAGACAAAGGAATTGAATTGTCTCCAATACCTGTTGTACTTGTGTATGGTTTGATTATACTCTTGCTAGGTATGACTTGCCTGGATGGTACGATAACATTTATCGCTGTATCTCGATACAGGTGGCAATAATAAACTAAAACCATTCTCATATTTTCAACACTGCACAGTAATGGCCATCCTATTCCCACTTGATGTCTATAACATCTTGAAGACCAGTCTTCCTCTTCACTGCTCACTTTCATTGAATTTAAATAGATATGAGGATGCTGCTCCATGTGGTCCTCACTAGTCAGTCAAATGCCTTCAGGTCAGTGTTGAATCCGAAAGCTGCTGCAGAGGCCATGTCTAGGGTTTCTTTTCCCTCTTGTACTTCCTTCAATTTCACCCAAAGTGATCATTTCCCCCGACTTCACACGTCTGAAACAAATTGGTTTCTGCTTGAACGTGATTTCAATAGAACGGGTTGCCCTTTGGTCGCCCTTTCAGTCGAAGAGATTTGGGGAAATTTCTCCAGCACCAAATAAATCAATGTTCCTCTTAATCGGCTTTCACATTTATAGAATGCTACTGAGACAGCCATTCACCTTGAGAAAGAACAGAGTTGCCATAATTGTACTCTCTGTCTACTTATATCAAGGCATCAAGGAGTGCATGATGCGCAAATTATTCTACAATTGTACAAAGCCTCAGCTAGACGAAATGTGACTGTTGTGAGTATTTTGGGGCAGCATCCTGTCGGAAGTGTATATTGGACTGGGAGAGGGTGTAGTGTAGATTCACCAGGAATATTGCTGGACTTCAAGAACTTAAAATTACATGTAGATATTAGAAGCTCTGGGTGATTCGACAAAGTTTCAACATATTAATAAGGCGATTAGACGATTTATACAATGGGAATCTGGGAAGCCAAAGAGCAGGGAGCAGAGTCTAAACAATGTCGGGTGAGTCATCGGGTGGCGCAGCCTCGTAAGCAGTTTGTCCGTCCCTTTCACCCGTTTTGTTATTTTTAGTCTGTCTTAAAGTATGTTTCTGGAGGTTTCTTAGTCTTTTTTATGTGGGGGGTGGGAGGGGGGAAGAGGGGAAACCGTTTCTCCGTCACTTCCTGGTCGAGGATGCGTCGTTTCTCCGAGTCGCATCTTCGCCCCCCCACCCCCCCCCCCTCGCGGCCTACCAACTGGATTGGCGCAGCCTTTCCTGCCAGAGACCGGCCAGAGCTTCAGCAGCGGGCGCAGCACTGAATTCCATCGTGGAGCGGGACGATGCCTTACGAGGGATCGCCTATTGAAGCTCCGGAGTGTTGGGCCTGCTGTTTAACACTGTGGCGCTGTGGTTTGCGGAGTTTGCAGCCGCGGGCGATGCTGACTCTAATATCGCGGAGTCCTGGAATCTTTTGCCGAGGGTCGCCAGCATTGAATCTCCGCCCAGCTCGGCCTGTGGACTTCAGGAGACGCGGTCTCTGGTAGGAAGTGGCCGATTCGGAAACTCCAAGCCACAGAGAATGTTCTTCCATTCCGACGTTGGAGTTCCGATCATCCCAGCGAGAGGGCCTGAACATCGGGCCGCCGCAGCGGCGACTGCGGAGGGCTCAAAGGTTCCGCCCACGGGTGAACAATGAGGAAGATGACTGAACTTTATTGCCTTCCCTCAGTGGGAAACGTTGATTGCGTTGTGTGGGGATGTTTATGTTAAACTCTATCGTGTATTGTGTTCTTTTTTATTCATATGGCTGTATGGTAATTCAAATCTCACAGTACCAATTGGTGCATGTGACAATAAATGTAACTTGAACTTGAACTTGACTTGACAATGGAGCCACGCCTTTCAGTAGTGATTCCAGGAAGCATTGCTTGCAAAGGATGACATAGCTGGTAAATTTACTGGAAAAAGCAATGGATGTTTTGTCAATGGTTAATTTTAAACCTGAGATTGGTAATGAGTCATTAAAGGGTGTGGAATAAAATTAGAGATATTTTAACCCGTAAAAGTTATTAAGTGATATGGATAAAGGTGGTACATGGAGCGACATCAGGCTAAGTGCTAGGAAAGGTTTGAAGAATTAATGGCCTCCTCCTGTCTCCAAAGTTTAATGTATAGAGGGGCTACTATTACTTGATTTTATTGAAGACGAGAACAAAAAGGTCGATGAGGGCAGAGCTGTAGATGTGTAGATGGATTTCAGTAAGGCGTTCAACAAGGTTCCGCATGGTAGGCTGCTCTGGAAGGTTAGATCGCATGGGATCCAAGGATAGCTGAATGGATAGCAAATTGGCACCATGGAAGGAAGCAGAGGGTGATGGTGGAAGTTTGCTTCTCCGACTGGATGCTTGTGACTAGTGGTGTGCCTCATGGTTCGGTGCTGGGCCCGTTACTGTTTGTCATCTACATCAATGATTTGGATGAGAACATACAGGGCAAGATTAGCAAGTTTGCTGATGATACAAAAGTTAGTGGTTTTGCAGGTAGTGAAGATGGTTGTGAAAGATTGCAGCAGGATCTGGATCGATTGGCCAGGTGGGCGTAGGAATGGTTGATGGAATTTAACACAGAGAAGTGTGCGGTGTTGCATTTTGGGACTTCGAACAAGGGCAGGACCTACACAGTAAATGGTAGGCCTCTGGGTAGTGTTGTACAGCAGAGGGATCTAGGAGTACAAGTGCATGGTTCCTTGAAGGTCGAGTTGCAGGTGGATAAGGTAGTTAAAAAGGCTTTTGGCACATTGGCCATCAGTCAGAGTATTGAGTATAGAAGTTGGGAGGTCATGTTGCAGTTGTATAAGACATTGGTGAGACTGCATCTAGAATATTGTGTTCAGTTCTGAGCACCATGTAAAAGGAAAGATATTGTCAAGCTTGAAAAGGTTCAGAAAAGATTTACGAGGATGTTGCCAGGACTAGAGGGTGTGAGCTATAGGGAGAGGTTGAGTAGGCTGTGTCTCTATTCTATGGAGCGTAGGAGGATGAGGGGTGATCTTATAGAGGTGTATAAAATCATGAGAGGAATAGATCAGGATATATGCAGGGTCTCTTTCCCAGAGTGGGGGAATCGAGGACCAGAGGAGATAAGTTCAAGGTGAAGGGGAAAGATTTAATAGTAATCTGAGGGGTAACTTTTCCACACGAAAGGTGGTGGGTGTATGGAGCAAGCTGCCAGAGGAGGTAGTTGAGACTGGGACCATCGAGTGTGGCAGCCTCGCCTGCAGCTGTTCCTACTTTCATTATTTGTATTATTTTTAGTTAGTCAAAAAGGTCCTTTAGTCTTTTTATGTGTGGGGGGGAAACTGTTTTTTACAGTCGCTGCCTGGGTCGAGGATGCGTCTTTCCTCCGAAACGCATCTTCGCCCCCTCCTCCTCGCAGCCTACCATCTGGATTGGCCCCGCCATTCCTGCCGGAGACCGGCCAGAGATTCAGCTTCAGCGGCGGCGCAGCAATGAGGTACAATCGCAGAGCGGCCGATGCCTTGCTGGTGTCGCCGTGTTGGAGACTCTGGAGTGCTGGGACTGCCGACTTTGACACCGTGGAGCTGTGGTCTGCGGAGCCTCCAGCTGCGGGTGGCGCTGACTTTAACATCGCGGAGGCCTGGGATCTTTCGCCGAGGTCGCCAGTGGGTTGGAGCTCCGCCCAGCTCGGCCTGTGGACTTCGGGAGCCGCGGTCTCCGGTAGAAAGCGGCCGATTCGGAAACTCTAAGCCGCTGTGAGTGTTCTTCCGATGCCGGAGTACCATCATCCAGCGAGAGAGCCTGAAACATCGGGCCGTCCGTAGCAGAGGCCTCAAATAGGCCCCAACCACGGGTGAACAAGAGGAAGAGGACTGAACTTTTATTGCCTTCCCTCACAGTGGGAAATGTTGATTCCGCTGTGGGGGATGTTTTATGTTCTATGTATAATTCTATAGTGTTGTGTTTATCCTATTTGTGTGCTGCATGGTACCTCAAATTTCACTGCACCAATTGGTGTGTGAGACAAAAAATATCCTTTGTCCTTTGGCCTTTGTTTCAGAAACAGTTAGACAGGTACGTGGATAGGACAGGTTTGGAGGGATATGGACCAAGCACAGGCAAGTGGGACTGGTGTAGCTGGGACATTGTCGGCCGGTGTGGGCAAGTTGGGTCGAAGGGCCTGTTTCCACACTGTATCACTCTATGACTCAACAGCTCTATAATGACAATAGCAGGGTCTCTGCCACTGAAGGAAAAAAACAAGCCAGGAACCTTGGTAATGATTTGAAATTTGCTAAACAATGTCGTGTTTGAATAGCTGTAAAATGTTAAGCAGAGCAGTGAGACACTGATCCTTGAGTGGGTTGAGGATGGAAAGGCAAGGGTGACTGAAGGACAGAGAATTATATTGAGAACATTTCAAATTCCCCACATCTGTAGGGTTTTAAGTGCTGGGACATTAGCTTCAGTGCCAAGGCAACAAAAAAACTGGGCACACGACTGAACATTCATGGCTCTACCGCAATCGGTAGGTCCTCTTTGGCTACAGAATCACGATCCTTTCTCGGTATTTGTATCCAAGCAATTTTCCAGCAAACAATTGGCACAAATATTCCAAAACCTTGAGTAGGAAAATGCTTGTTCGCTGATATCATAGTAGATAATAATAATAATAATGGATGGGATTTATATAGCGCCTTTCTAATACTCAAGGCGCTTTACATCGCATTATTCATTCACTCCTCAGTCACACTCGGTGGTGGTGAGCTACTTCTGTAGCCACAGCTGCCCTGGGGCAGACTGACGGAAGCGTGGCTGCTAATCTGCGCCTACGGCCCCTCCGACCACCACCAATCACTCACACACATTCACACGCAGGCAAAGGTGGGTGAAGTGTCTTGCCCAAGGACACAACGACAGTATGCACTCCAAGCGGGATTCGAACCGGCTACCTTCCGGTTGCCAGCCGAACACTTAGCCCATTGCGCCATCTGTCGTCCCGATAGAACATGGAGCAGTGCAGCAAGTTAAAATAGGCAACATAGGCAACAAAATAGCTTTTGTGGTACACTGTACCTTTTATTTCGTATTCATTTTCTGTACTCCCTGTGACCGCATGGGTTTCCTCTCACATCCCAAGGAAGTGTGGGTTTGCAGGTTAATTGGCCTCTGTAAATTGCCCCATAGAGAGTTGGGATGGTTGAGAAAGTGGGATAACGTAGAACTAGTGTGAACGGGTGATCCATGATCAGCGTGGACTTGGTGGGTCGCATTCCATGTTGTATCTCGGAAATAAAAGAACATTTGGAGACCAAACAGACCAGTGGTTTTAAGGTTGCTCCAACCCAACTTTATTTGCATATTGAGGAGGACAAGGAAGAAAGACTTTAGAACTGTGGCATGAAAAGTCAGGCTTAACTCAGGGCTTCAGGCATTACCCATCTTTACATCCAGAGGCATCAGGAGTTGGTGCAGCTACAAACCAACAACACTTCATACACAAGACCAGAATGGGTTTATGTATTCCTCTTCTCCATTTCAGAGAGCTTTTGTCAACACTGCTGTGTAGTACTCTGTTGCGTGTTCCCTGATATCATAGTCAATAGAACACAGAACAGTGCAGAACAGAACGGGTCATTCAGCCCACCATGTGTTGGCCAACTATCATGCCAAAGTAAACAAATCCATCTTCCTGCATGCACTCCATGTTCCTCTGCTCCTTGCCTGCTCGTGAGTCTGACTAAATGCTCTTAAAACATTGCTATCATGTCTACTTCTACCATCTGTTGTAACAGCGTATTCCGGGCACTTGCCACTCGCCATGTAAAATACTTGTCTCATACCTCTTTAAACGTTCCCCTCTCATCTTAAGCCGAAGCCTTCTTGCATTTGTCAGTTCCATCTTGGGAAAAGGACTCTAGGTATCAATCCTATGTATGCCTCTGAAAGTGCTGGTAGGAAAGTCGATCAACCACGGTTTTACGGCAGTCCCTAAGTAGTAAAGAGGCCCTGCGGGAGCCTGGGGCTTACCAGGATGGGGAACTGCTGCAGTCAACAGAGCACGCGGGTGGACTGGACTTTGAACTTTGGAAATGGCGCCAAAACATGGCGGCACTTGCATGTATAAATATGCAAAAAGAATTTCACTGTGCAGTTGCATATGTGACAAATAAAGCTCCATTGAACCACTGAGCCATAGGTCCATACAGGCCAAGGATTAAAAATGGTAAAGCATCCATTAAAGGCCACATGGCCTACATCTGCTTCCATATCTTCAGTTCTAAAAGCAACATTACTCATTACCTGCTGAATTTGGGTTGCTAACGTGTGTACTAAGCTACACGTGTGTGAAGCTTTCAATGCTTCCCAGCGCAAATTCTCAAAGGCTCTTCCACAAGACTCAATTTAAACAGGCCCAGTTCCCAAAAGGACATGATCTTCATTATAGACCCTACTTCTTTAGAATCAAGACTGCCAGTGCAGTGGCCTGCAATGTCGATCTGCAACTTGGGGGATTCCCAAATTCAGTGGCAACCGATGCACTACAATGCTGAGAACTACATTCTGCATCCTTTGCTCTATCTATTGTACTTGAGTTTCAACTAATTGAATGGTATATCTTTAAGAAAGAACTGCAGATGCTGGAAAAATCGAAGGTAGACAAAAATGCTGGAGAAACAGCGGGTGAGGCAGCATCTATGGAGTAACGTTTCGGGTCGAGAGTCTGATCAGTTTGGATAGTATACAAAACAAAGCTTTTCACTGTACCTTGGTACATGTGGCAATAAGAAACCCCAACCTAAACCTAATTTAGTTATATATATAATGACACAAACCTCAACAATGAAATTGGACCAACATGGTTCAAATTCTATGTGCAGCGAGGAACTGCTGAAGCTGGTTTAAATCGAAGATAGACACAGAAATCTCGAATACTCAGAGGGTTAGGCAGCATCTCTGGAGAAAAAGAATAGGTGACATTTTGGGTCGAAACCCTTCTGCAGACCAAAATTATTTCAGTGGGGCAGGAGCAGGCAGAAACAATGGGTCTGATGGGGCAATTGTGTTTATAGATTTATAAACACAATTGCCTTCGAGCCTACACCGCCATTCAATATGATCATGGCTGATCATCCAACTCAGTATCCTGTACCTGCTTTCTCTCCATACCCCCTGATCCCATTAGCCACAAGGGCCACTTCTAACTCCCTCTTAAATATAGCCAATGAACTGGCCTCAACTACATTCTGTGGCAGAGAATTCCACAGATTCACCACTCTCTGTGTAAAAAATGTTTTTCTCATCTCAGTCCTAAAAGATTTCCCCTTTATCCTTAAACTGTGACCCCTTGTTCTGGACTTCCCCAACATCGGAAACAATCTTCCTGCATCTAGCCTGTCCAACCCCTTAAGAATTTTGTAAGTTTCTATAAGATCCCCCCTCAATCTTCTAAAATTCCAGCGAGTACAAGCCGAGTCTATCCAGTCTTTCCTCATATGAAAGTCCTGACATCCCAGGAATCAGTCTGGCGAACCTTCTCTGTATTCCCTCTATGGCAAGTATGTCCTTTCTCAGATTAGGAGACCAAAACTGTACGCAATACTCCAGGTGTGGTCTCACCAAGACGCTGTACAACTGCAGTAGAACCTCCCTGCTCTTATACTCAAATCCTTTTGCTATGAATGCTAACATACCATTCGCTTTCTTCACTGCCTGCTGCACCTGCATGCCACTTTCAATGACTGGTGTACCATGACACCCAGGTCTCGTTGCATCTCCCTTTTTCCTAATCGGCCACCATTCAGGTAATAGTCTACTTCCTGTTTTTGCCACCAAAGTGGATAACCTCACATTTATCCACATTATACTGCATCTGCCATGCATTTGCCCACTCACCCAGCCTATCCAAGTCATCTTGCAGCCTCCTAGCACCCTCCTCACAGCTAACACTGCCCCCCAGCTTCGTGTCATCCGCAAACTTGGAGATGTTGCATTCTATTCCCTCATCCAAATCATTAATATATATTGTAAATAGCTGGGGTCCCAGCACTGAGCCTTGCGGTACCCCACTAGTCACTGCCTGCCATTCTGAAAAGGACCCCGTTTACTCCTACTCTTTGCTTCCTGTCTGCCAGCCAGTTCTCTATCCACATCAATACTGAACCCCCAATACCTTGTGCTTTAAGTTTGTATATTAATCTCTTATGTGCGACCTTGTCGAAAGCCTTCTGAAAGTCCAGATATAACACATCCACTGGTTCTCCCTTATCCACTCTACTAGTTACGTCCTCGAAAAATTATATAAGATTCGTCAGACATGATTTACCTTTCATAAATCCATGCTGACTTTGTCGAATGATTTCACCATTTTCCAAATGTGCTGCTATCCCATCTTTAATAACTGACTCTAGCAGTTTCCCCACTACCGATGGTTAGACTAACTGGTCTGTAATTCCCCGTTTTCTCTCTCCCTCGCTTTTTAAAAAGTGGGGTTACATTAGCTACCCTACAATCCTCAGGAACTACTCCAGAATCTAAAGAGTTTTGAAAAATTATCACTAATGCATCCACTATTTCTGGGCTACTTCCTTAAGTACTCTGGGATGCAGCCTATCTGGCCCTGGGGATTTATCGGCCATTAATCCATTCAATTTACCTAACACCACTTCCCGGCTAACCTGGATTTCACTCAGTTCCTCCATCTCATTTGACCCCGGTCCCCTGCTATTTCTGGCAGATTAATTAAGTCTTCCTTAGTGAAGACAGAACCAAAGTAGTTATTCAATTGGTCTGCCATGTCCTTGTTCCCCATGATCAATTCACCTGTTTCTGACTGCAAGGGACCAACATTTGTTTTAACTAATCTTTTTTCTCCTGACTTTTGCAGTCAGTTTTTATGTTCCCTGCCAGTTTTCTTTCATAATCTATTTTCCCTTTCCTAATTAAACCCTTTGACCTCCTCTGCTGGACTCTGAATTTCTCCCAGTCCTCTGGTAGGCTGCTTTTTCTGGCTAATTTGTATGCTTCATCTTTTGTTTGATACTATCCTGATTTCCCTTGTTATCCACGGATGCACTACCTTCCCTGATTTATTCTTTTGCCAAACTGGGATGAACAATTGTTGTAGTTCATCCATGCAGCCTTTAAATGCCTTCCATTGCATATCCACCGTCAACCCTTTAAGAATCAATTGCCAGTCTATCTTGGCCAATTCACGTCTCATACCCTCAAAGTTACCTTTCTTTAAGTTCAGAACCCTTGTTTCTGAATTAATTATGTCACTCTCCATCCTAATGAAGAACTCAACCATATTGTGGTCACTCTTGCCCAAGGGGCCACGCACAACAAGACTGCTAACTACCCTTCCCTCAATACTCAATACCCAGTCTAGAATAGCCTGCTCTCTCATTGGTTCCTCTACATGTTGATTTAGAAAACTATCCCGCATACATTCCAAGAAATCCTCTTCCTCAGCACCCCTGCCAATTTGATTCACCCAATCTATATGTAGATTGAAGTCACCCATTATAACTGTTTTACCTTTGTTGCACGCATTTCTAATTTCCTGTTTGATGCCATCCGCAACTCCACTACTACTGTTAGGTGGCCTGTAGACAACTCCCACTATTTTTGGGAGAACGTAAAACCGGGCCGTGAAGAAGGGGCTCGACCCAAAACGTCACCTATTCCTTTTCTCCAGAGATGCTGCCTGACCCGCTGGCTGAAATTTTAGTTATCTTATCATTAAAAATTTCATTCGTCAATAAATCAAAATAACGTGATATTATGTTCCCGATCTAAACAACACTCAGACTTCAGCCGCAGTACAAGCATCTATTTGAAGATACAGTATAAGTTAGTGCAATTGATTTCCCAGAGCACTGTTCAGATTGAATGCTATTATTAACAAGAAATTATTGACATTACCTACTCATTAATGAAATGATGCAATGGGGTCAGAGATAACAGAACAAAAAGCCAGTGCCACTGAACAATGCAAAGTGTCTCTAGTTTTCACAAGAGATATAAAGCAATTGGCAATCACTGAGCTACCAAAATATCTCCACATAAAAGCCTATAGGCTAATCATACATACATTTTTCAGCATCTTATAATAATCGATTCTTACCGGAGATAACATTTATGTACTGGTGTTAAATGTATAATTAGATCTACTTGCAATGTGGAAGGGTGCTTGGCAATATTTTATTAATAATTACTTCAAAATGAACAAGAAATAAAGCTCATGTACCCTAATCAGTCCAATGACATCTAATCCACTTGTGTTACCACTTTGAGGAAGCTATGGACCAAGCTATGGACCTGCACCCCAAGTTTTCTCTGTACATCAATGCTTCCTAGGGTCCGTGCAGTTTTATAGTACACCTTCCTCTTGCCTTATATCTAACATGTGCTAATACAAAAAAACATACAACATTGTCTAGAGACACAAGAGAATGCAAATATTGGAACCGTGAGCAAAAAAATAAACTGCTGGAGGAAGGGCGGCAGAGTGTCGCGGTGGTAGAGTGCTGCCTTGCAGTGCCAGAGACCCGGTTCGATCCTGACTACAAGTGCTGTCAGAATGGAGTTTGTACGTTCTCCGTGACCACGTGGGTTTTCTACGGATGCTCCGGATTCATCCACACTCCAAAGACATATAGGTTTGTAGGTTAATTGGTTTCGGTAAAAAATGTAAATTGTCCCTAGTGTGTAGGAGAGTGCTTGTGTACGGGGATCGCTGGTCTGCGCAGTATCTGTGCTGTATCTCTAAACTAAATTAAACTCAGTGAGTCAAGTAGCATCAGTGGAGGGAAAATGGATAGATGACATTTTAGGTCGGACCCTTCTTCAAGACTGTCCGTTGGATGTGGGAGTGAAAGGAACAGCAGGCATGGAAGAGAGATTTTAAAAAGTCTAAGGAAGACATTGTTAAGAAGACACCCAGGGACCGTTGCAGGAGGAGGAGCAGCGTCCGGGTAGTGAGTAGATAAACAGCGTGGGACTTTGCTTTCCAGACACCCAGGGACCGTTGCAGGAGGAGGAGCAGCGTCCGGGTAGTGAGTAGTTAAACAGCGCGGGACTTTGCTTTCCAGACGCCCAGGGACCGTTCCATTCAAGACCAAAACTGCAACGTTCCATTCAAGTTTCCTATAAGTGGGGAAGCCTCTGATTGGTGGAAGAGGACCAAGAGAAAGCAGCTGATTGGTGGAAGAGGACAAAGAGAAAGCAGCTGATTGGGAGTCAGATCCCTGCTGATTTCCTCCACCAGTTTTGTATTGTATCCAGGGTAAGGGGGGAAGTATGAGTGCCAGGGCAGTTTACTGTTCTGGATGTCAGATGTGGGAGGTCATGGAGTCTGATACCCCTCCAGACGTTCACATCTGTGTCAGGTGCGTAGAGATGGGGTTCCTAAGGGACCGTGTTAGGAACCTGGAGCAGCAGCTCGATGACCTCTGTCTGATCAGGGAGAGTGAGGAGGTCATAGAAAAGAGTTATAGAGAGGTGGCCACTCCAAGACCACGGGAGGCAGACAAGTGGGTCACAGTTAGGAAGGGCAAGGGGCAGAGGCAGGGACTAGTGAGTACCCCAGTGGCTGTACACCTTGAAAATAAGTACTCCTGTTTGAGTACTGTTGAGGGGGACAGCCTTCCTGCGGGTAGCAACAGCGGCCGGGCCTCCGGCACAGAGACCAGCCCTATTGCTCAGAAGGGTAGGGAAAAGAAGAGGAGGGCAATAGTAATAGGGGACTCTATGGTTAGGGGGTCGGATAGGCGATTCTGTGGACGCAGTCAGGAGACCCGGATGGTAGTTTGCCTCCCTGGTGCCAGGATCAGGGATGTGTCTGAACGCGTCCAAGATATCCTGAAATCGGAGGGAGAGGAGCCTGAGGTTGTGGTACATATAGGTACCAATGACATAGGTAGAAAAAGAGAAGAGGTCTTGAAAGGAGAATTTAGGGAGTTGGGAGGAGAGTTAAGGAGAAGGTCTACAAAGGTAACAATCTCAGGATTACTACCTGTGCCACGTGACGGTGAGAGTAGGAATGGAGTGAGGTGGAGGATAAATGCGTGGCTGAGGAACTGGTGCAGCGGGCAGGGATTCAAATTTCTGGATCATTGGGATTTCTTTTGGGGAAGGAGTGACCTGTACAGAAAGGACGGGTTGCACTTGAACCCGAGGGGCACCAATATCCTGGCGGGGAGATTTGCAAAGGCTACTGGGGAGACTTTAAACTAGAACGGTTGGGGGGAGGGAATCAAATAGAGAAAGCTAGTGGAAAATGTGGGAGGCAGGAGGCAGAGAAGGGAAGCACTCGGACCCAAAATGTAGGGGAGAAAGAAGAAAAAGATAATAAACAGAGAATAAGTGGTGGTGGGTTTCTTAAATGTGTATATTTTAATGCTAGGAGCATTGTAAGAAAGGTGGATGAGCTTAGAGCCTGGATTGACACCTGGAAGTATGATGTTGTGGCGATCAGTGAAACATGGTTGCAGGAGGGCTGTGATTGGCAAATAAATATTCCAGGATTTCGTTGCTTCAGGGGTGATAGAATTGGAGGGGCAAGAGGTGGGGGTGTTGCATTGCTTGTCAAGGAAGATATTACAGCAGTGCTTTGGCAGGATAGATTAGAGGGCTCGTTTAGGGAGGCTATTTGGGTGGAACTGAGAAATGGGAAAGGTGTAGCAACACTTATAGGGGTGTATTATAGACCGCCAAATGGGGAGCGAGAATTGGAAGAGCAAATATGTAAGGAGATAGCAGATATTAGTAGTAAGCACAAGGTAGTGATTGTGGGAGATTTCAATTTTCCACACATAGACTGGGAAACACATTCTGTAAAAGGGCTGGATGGTTTGGAGTTTGTAAAATGTGTGCAAGATAGTTTTTTGCAGCAATACATAGAGGTACCTACTAGAGAAGGGGCAGTGCTGGACCTCCTGTTAGGAAATGAGACAGGTATGCGTCGGGGAGCACTTCGGGTCCAGTGATCACAATACCATTAGTTTCAATATAATTATGGAGAGGGTCAGAACTGGACCTAGGGTTGAGATTTTTGTTTGGAGAAAGGCTAACTTTGAGGAGATGCGAAAGGATTTAAAAGGAGTGAATTGGGACATGTTGTTTTATGGGAAGGATGTAGAAGAAAAATGGAGGACATTTAAGGGTGAAATTTTAAGAGTACAGAATCTTTATGTCCCTGTTCGGTTGAAAGGAAATAGTAAAAAATGGAAAGAGCCATGGTTTTCAAGGGAAATTGGACACTTGGTTCGGAAAAAGAGAGAGATCTACAATAATTATAGGCAGCATGGAGTAAATGAGGTGCTTGAGGAGTATAAAGAATGTAAAAAGAATATTAAGAAAGAAATTAGAAAAGCTAAAAGATATGAGGTTGCTTTGGCAAGTAAGGTGAAAGTAAATCCAAAGGGTTTCTACAGCTATATTAATAGCAAAAGGATAACAAGGAATAAAATCGGTCCATTAGAGAGTCAGAGTGGACAGCTATCTGCAGAGCCAAAAGAGATGGGGGAGATATTGAACAATTTCTTTTCTTCGGTATTCACGAAGGAGAAGGATATGGAATTATGTGAGGTAAGGGAAACGAGCAGAGTAGCAATGGAAACTGTGAGATTCAAAGAAGAGGAGGTGCGGACACTTTTGAAAAATATGAAAACGGATAAGTCTCCAGGTCCTGACAGGATATTCCCTAGGACATTGAGGGAAGTTAGTGTAGAAATAGCAGGGGCTATGACAGAAATATTTCAAATGTCATTAGAAACGGGAATAGTGCCGGAGGATTGGCGTACTGCGCATGTTGTTCCGTTGTTTAAAAAGGGTTCGAAGAGTAAACCTAGCAATTATAGACCTGTTAGTTTGACGTCAGTGGTGGGCAAATTAATGGAAAGGATACTTAAAGATAATATATATAAGCATCTGGATAAGCAGGGTCTGATTAGGAACAGTCAACATGGATTTGTGCCTGGAAGGTCATGCTTGACTAATCTTCTTGAATTTTTCGAAGAGGTTACTAGGGAAATTGATGAGGGTAAAGCAGTGGATGTTGTCTATATGGACTTCAGTAAGGCCTTTGACAAGGTTCCTCATGGAAGGTTGGTTAAGAAGATTCAATTGTTGGGTATTAATGGTGGAGTAGCAAGATGGATTCAACAGTGGCTGAATGGGAGATGCCAGAGAGTAATGGTGGATGGCTGTTTGTCAGGTTGGAGGCCGGTGACTAGTGGGGTGCCTCAGGGGTCTGTGTTGGGTCCACTGTTGTTTGTCATGTACATCAATGATCTGGATGAAGGTGTGGAAAATTGGATTAGTAAGTATGCAGATGATACTAAGATAGGTGGTGTTGTGGATAATGAAGTAGATTTTCAAAGTCTACAGAGAGATTTAGGCCATTTGGAAGAGTGGGCTGAAAGATGGCAGATGGAGTTTAATGCTGACAAATGTGAGGTGCTACATCTCGGCAGGACAAATCAAAATAGGACGTACACGGTAAATGGTAGCGAATTGAGGAATGCAGTTGAACAGAGGGATCTAGGAATAACTGTGCATAGTTCCCTGAAGGTGGAATCTCATGTAGATAGGGTGGTAAAGAAAGCTTTTGGTATGCTGGCCTTTATAAATCAGAGCATTGAATATAGAAGTTGGGATGTAATGTTAAAATTGTACAAGGCATTGGTGAGGCCAATTCTGGAGTATGGAGTACAATTTTGGTCGCCTAATTATAGGAAGGATGTCAACAAAATAGAGAGAGTACAGAGGAGATTTACTAGAATGTTGCCTGGGTTTCAGCAACTAAGTTACGGAGAAAGGTTGAACAAGTTAGGTCTTTATTCTTTGGAGTGCAGAAGGTTAATAGGGGACTTGATAGAGGTCTTTAAAATTATGAGCGGGTTAGACAGAGTGGACGTGGATAAGCTTTTCCCATTGAGAGTAGGGAAGATTCAAACAAGGGGACATGACTTGAGAATTAAGGGACAGAAGTTTAGGGGGAACATTAGGGGGAACTTCTTTACTCAGAGAGTGGTAGCTGTGTGGAATGAGCTTCCAGTGGAAGTGGTGGAGGCAGGTTCGATGTTATCCTTTAAAAATAGATTGGATGGGTATATGGACGGGAAAGGAATGGAGGGTTATGGTCTGAGTGCAGGTAGATGGGACTAGGGGGAAGTATTTTATTTTTAATTAAAAAAAAAAAAAAAAAAAAAAAAATGTAAATGTTCGGCACGGACTTGAAGGGCCGAGATGGCCTGTTTCCGTGCTGTTATGGTTATATGGTTATATGGTTATATGGTTATATCATAGTTAGGATTACAATGTCTTTTAAGAAAAAGTGCTGAGAGCGTAGATATGGTTAGCTCACAAGTGTGCGCTGGTCCACATTAACATTATTATTCAGAAGCAGTAGAAGCGTTAATGTCACTGTTAAATTTGCTAATCTGAAATTATGCCCATTTAAATTCTATTTGCTTTTGCAAAATGACAAAACAACCTAAATGTTTATCAACAACGTTACTCAAAAAAATATTCCACAACAGAGTCTGGATTTCTACTCAAATTATTCCATTAGGATATTTACTTTATTGAATTGCACCATTCCATGTGTCCACATTGTGTGAATCCCTTTTGGCCGATACAAAAGGCACAAATGTTTAAAGATTTAGGAAGGACCAACGACAAAGGTTAAATCGGAGAGGAATAGAATGGATTCAAATCTAGATTTCACATCTCAAGAGTCAAGAGTCAAGTCAAGAGTGTTTAAATGTCATATGAAATAATGTAATTCTTACTTGCTGAAGCATAACGTCTGTAAACACAATACACACAGATAATATATGGTACACAAGAATCCTTTAAATCCCACACCAATGCAAAACAAAGCCTGAAGTCCTCAGTACAACCATTGTTCATAGGTTGTGTTGCATTCATTGGGAAGGAGCTATTCTTGATCCTGGTGGTCATGGTTTTTAGACTCCTCGACCTGTTTCCTCATGATAAGAGTGAAATGATTTTTGATGATACTGGCTGCCCTTTTGAGGCAGTGCCTCCAATACATCCCTTCGATGGTGGAGAGGTCAGTATCCGTGATGGACAGGGCAGTGTCCACCATTCTTTGTCATCTCCTTCATTCCGGGGTGTTTAAGTTGCTGAACCAGGCTTTGATGCAACCCATGAATATGTTTTCCATCTTACACCTATAGAAGTGCAAGAGAGTATTCATTGACATATCGAATCACCTCAATCTTCTGAGGAAGTGAAGGCGTTGATGGGCTTTCCATAATCTTACAGCGCATTGTCCCTGTAATCTCCATGTCCTATATCCACCGAAATGTCTCCCTTCTCTGATTCTGCACTCAAATGTAATAACTTCACAATCAGTAGCTAGGCTCTCAACTGTCATCACCATAAGCTTTGGAGATTTTTCCTTAAACCTCCCTATCTTATTGCATCTTTCAAGACATAACTTGAAAACCATCTTTGTGACCATACTTTTGGTCATCAGTCCTAATGCAAACATAGATCATTTGGTGACAAATTCTGTTTGCTAACACTCCTGTGAAGAGGATGCCTTCGCTGTATTGAATATGGCAGCACAATAGCACAGCTGGTCGAGCTGCTGCCTCGCAGTGCCAGAAATATAAAGTAAAGTAAAGTAAATTTATTTATATAGCACTTTTCAATCAATTTCAATCAATGATGCCAAAGTGCTTTACAGAGAAAATTATCCATATAAATGAAAAAAAAGAGGTAGAAAAAAGACACAACACACTATAAGAAATTCAACACGAAAATATGCATGTAATCCTGACCACTGGTGCTATCTGTGTGGAGTTTGCACATTCTCTTTGTTGGTTTCCTCCAGTTACCATCTGGTATGACTCTATGTCTCTCATGTGTAACTCGGCCTTGTTGTTGTTGGACTTTCCTTCCCCAGAGAGTGTAGAGTGGAATAACAGAATATTTACAACACTAAAACCATTCTGCCACTATGTCTGTTTGGGTGCCAGCTCTTTTAGGCATACATCCAGGCAACGTTCTAGATTACCAACACTCTCTGGGTGAAAATACTGCTCCACTTCTTCACTACCACTGTTTTACCAGTTACATTAAATCAAAACCGCCTGTTTTGACCCCTCAGTTAAGGGAAATGGGTTCCTCCAGTTTACTCTATCTAGGTAGCTCATAGTTTATACTGGATATCTCAGTTAAGACCTGTTTCAGCCACCTCTTTCCAGAGAAAACTTCCTTAGCCTGCCCTATCTTTCTTCATAGCTACCGTTTTCTAGTCCTTCTAATTCTCCTTTAAACCATCTCAAGTGCAGTCACATCTTTTCAAACCTTGGGTATTTAGTTTAGTCTGTTGTCACTTATACCAAGGTACAGTGAAAAGCTTTTGTTGCATGCTAACCAGTCAGCGGAAAGATAATACATGATTACAATCGAGCCATCCACACTACACAGATACACGATAGAGGGAATAACGTTTAGTGCAAGATAAAGTCCATTAAAGCTAGTCCAAGGGTCTCCAACGAGGTAGCTGGTAGCTCGGGACCGCTCTCTAGTTGTTGTTAGGATGGTTCAGTTGCCTGATAACAGCTGGGAAGAAACAGTCCCTGAATTGGAGGTGTGCGTTTTCACATTTCTGCACCTCTTGTATGACCAGGGCGAGACTCGTGCTTGATTAATAATGCTGGTGGCCTTGCCGAGGCAGTGTGGTTACTACAACTGTAGACAGTACTCAAGGTGTAGTCTAACCCATGTTGTGCACAGATCCCAGATATTAAACCCTGTGGTTCAGTTAATAAAGTAAAGCAACCCATATGTCTTCAAACCACTTTATCCACCAGTCCATATCTCCAGGAGCTTCCTGGCACAGCCTACACTGCCAACTAGCTTTGTGTCATCAATTAACCTGGATACAAGATCTTCTACAGCCACACAAAAAAGGTAAAAATTAACGAACGCTAATATGGATGGATGCAGGCGCAATTATATTAGGGAATGAGGAAAATAAAGAAATGAAACATGTATTTTGTATTGACCTTAATGGAAAACACAGAAAAATCTCATGGAAAGCGTAGAGGACCACAGGTCTCAAGTGAATGAGAGCTCAAAGATATTAGCATCAGGCAAGAGGGACAGAAGTGTGAAAACACTCACCTACAGTTTCAGGGACAGTTTCTTCCCAGCTATTATCAGGCAACTGAACCATCCTATCACCAATTCGAGAGCAGTCCTGACCTACCATATACCTCAATGGAGACCCTCGGACTATCTTTAATTGGACTTACACTAAACATTATTCCCCTCATCCTGTACACTGTGTACGGCTGGATTGTAATCATGTACCGTCTTTTCGCTGACTGGATAGCACACAGCATAAAAGCATTTCACTGAACCTCAGTACATGTGACAATAAACTAAACTAAAATAAAAATAAAACGTTTTGCAGATATGAATGGGACTGAAAGGCTCTACATCCTTAGGATACGATGACATTTTAAAAAAGGTGACTATGGATGTAGTAGATTCGGTGCTTGAAACCATGTACCATCAGATATACTGTAGGACGAGTTTCTTCCCCACTGTTATCAAACAATTGAGCAGATCTCTTGCTAAGGATGTATTCCTGATCCTCCAATCTACCTCGCTGTGGCTCATGCACTTTTTTTATCTACACATTCTCTGTAGCTGTAACACTATATGATGCATTCTGTTTATTTTCTCTTTTGCACTACCTGATGTACATTATGGTTTGTCTGGATAGCATGCATAACCAAGTTTTCTGCAGTGCCCTATAATACTATATTCTGCATTGTGATATCTTTCCCTTTTGCACTACCAGCTGTACTCATGTATGTTATGACTACACTCGTGTATGGCATGATCTACCCAGAGAGCACGGAAAAAAAAGCATTTTATTGTATCAGAGCTCAGGATTTGTACGTCCACGTTAGAGTGAAAGGCAAAGCAGGCAAACGTAAGGAAGCTTGGCTGACGAGGCAAATTGAGACGTTAGTCAAAAACAAGAAGGATGCATGGGACAGGTATAAGCAGTTGGGATCATGTGCATCCATGGAGGAGTTTCATGAACTAAGGAGCAAACTAAAAGAGGAGATCAGAAGGGCATAAAGGAGCCAGGAGATAGCTCTGGCGGATAGCATAAAAAGACAATCCCAAAAGATTGTCCGAGGAGAAAGACAGTAGGACAGAGGAAATGGGAGCAGTCACTGGAAGTGTCATGAGAGCAGTCAGGGTTACCGTCGAGGAAGTACTGAAGGTTCTGTCGTGTTTGAAGGTAGACAAATCTCCGGGGCCTGATCAGATATATCTGAGGGCACTGCAGGAAACTAGAGAGGAAATTGCGGGAGCCCTGGTTGAAATTTATGAGCCGTCCTTAAATACAGGAGAGGTGCCAGAGGATAGGAGGGTGGTAAATGTTGTGCCTCTGTTCAAGAAGGGCTGCAGGGAACATGCTGGGAACTATAGGCCAGTGAGCTGAACATCTTTGGTTGGTAAGTTACCAGAGAGTACTCTGGGGGATAGGATATTGGCGTTTGGATGGCAAGGGCTGATTAGGGACAGTCAGCATGGTTTTGTACATGGCAGGTCGTGTCACACAAATCTGGTTGATTTTTTTTGAAGACGTGAGCAAAAAGGTTGATGAAGGCAGAGCTGTAGATGTTGAGTACATGGAATTTAGTAAGACGTTACACAAGGTGCCGCATGGTAGGCTGCTCTGGAAGGTTAGATCGCATGAGATCCAAGGAGAGATAGCTGAATGGATAGCAAATTGGCTCAATGGAAGGAAGCAGAGGGTGATGGTGGAAGGTTGCTTTTCGGACTGGATGCCTGTGACTAGTCGTGTGCCTCAGGGTTCGGTGCTGGGCCCATTACTGTTTGTCATCTACATCAATGATTTGAATGAGAACATACAGGGCAAGATTAGCAAGTTTGCTGATGGTACAAAAGTTAGTGGTTTTGCAAATAGTGAAGATGGTTGTGAACATTTGCTGCAGGATCTGGATCAATTGGCCAGGTGGGCGGAGGAATGGTTGATGGAATTTAATACCGAGAAGTGTGAGGTGTTGCATTTTGGGACATCGAGCAAGGGCAGGACCTACACAGTAAATGGTAGGCCTCTGGGTAGTGTTGTACAGCAGATGGATCTAGGAGTACAGGTGCATGGTTCCATGAAGGTCGAGTCGCAGGTAGATAAGGTGGTCAAAAAGGCTTTTGGCATTTTGGCCTTCATCAGTCAGAGTATTGAGTATAGAAGTTGCGATGTCATGTTGCAGTTGTATAAGACGTTGGTGAGACCGCATTTAGAATATTGTGTTCAGTTCTGGGCACTATGTTATAGGAAAGGTTGAAAGGGTACAGAAAAGATTTATGAGGATGTTGCTAGGACTAGAGTGTTTGAGCTACAGGGAGAGGTTGAATAGGCTGGGTCTCTATTCCATGGAGCGTAGAAGGATGAGGGGAGATCTTATAGAGGTATACAAAATTATGAGAGGAATAGATCGGGTAGATGCACAGTCTTTTACCCAGAGTAGGGGAATCGAGGACCAGAGGACATAGGTTCCAGGTGAAGGGAAAAAGATTTCTGGAATCTGGGGGTAACTTTTTCACGCAGAGTGTGGTGGGAGTATGGAACAAGCTGCCAGAGGAGGTAGTTGAGGCTGGAACTATCGCATCGTTCAAGTAACAGTTGGACAGGTACATGAACAGGACATGTTTGGAGGATTTCGGTCCAAGCGCACGCAAGTGGGACTAGGGTAGATGGGACATTGTTGGCCGGTGTGGGCGAGTTGGGCCGAAGGGCCTGTTTCTACACTGTATTACTCTATGACTCTACATGTGACAATAATAAACCAGTACCAATGGTTGATATCCTCCAAAAGTCTAAAATGGTTCCCATAGATTACAAAGTAGTAAATGTAACCCCACTATAGACATTCCCCGGGCGAGAAACACCCAAGTTACTGACACCGCTCACCTGCTAGAGTGAGGTCCTAACCTCTCATCTACCTCACTGGAGACCTTTGAACTATCTTTAATCGGACTTTAGTGGACTTTATCTTGCACTAAATGTTGTACCCTTTATCCTTTATCTGTGCACTGTGAACGGCTTGATTGTAATCGTGTATCGTTTATTTTCTATGACTGGATAGCACACAACAGCTTTTCACTGTGCAAGTGACAATAATAAACTCAACTGCTTATAAATGATCTCCCACGATATAATTAACCTCAAAAGTCCAACGCAAGTATATATGTTATTTCTGACGTTCAGCAGAACTAGTTTCCTCTCACTCACCATTTTTAGTCATTGTTCTTTCTTATAGTCTTATGTTCTTTTGATGACATTCATTACAATACTCTGGAGGTGTGGTTACCTTATTGAATGTTTTTTGTTGTTGTATTTTCCAACTTGCAGGCAAAGGTTGACTTGCAGACTTCTGTAAAACTGTTACCAGGGACAGCCTGTATTTAAGAAATGAGGGGGAGAGGAAACAGGGAACTGTAGGCCGAATAGCCTGACAACAGCACTGGGGAAATGTTGTGAAATATTATTGAGGAAGTGGCGACAGAGCAGAGGCGACATGAAAGGGAAACTTTGTCAAATCTATTGAGGTTGTATCAATTTATTGAGGCTGTAAATAGTATAAAGGATAAGTGCAAAGCAAATAATGCCATAGGGCTGTGCAGCATGGAAACAGGCCCTTGGCCCAACTTGTCCATGCCAACCAATTTGTGCATCTGGTGCGTCCCATCTGACTGCATTTAGCCCATATCCTCTAAATCCTTTCTGTCAAAATGTCTTTGGAAATTTGTAATTGTATCCACTTAAAATCAAGTTATTTCTAGATGCGGACTACCCTCCGAGTGAAATCATTGCCCATGAAGTCCTTAAATCTCTCCCTGCTCACCTTAAGCCTACGCCCTCTATTATCAGAATCCTGTACAATGGGGAAAAGACTGAGCATTCACTTTATCCATGCCCCTCATAATATTGTGCACTTTGATAAGGGCACTTCTCAACCTCCTACGCTCCAAAGAAAAAAGTCCCAGCCTATAGAACCTCTCTCTCTATATCTGAAGCCGGCAAGTCAAGGTAACATCCTGGAGAATCTCTATCGGGTGGCGCCATCGGGTGTGGCAGCCTCGCCAGCAGCTGTTCGTCCTTTCACCCTTTTTGTTAATTTTAGTATGTTCTAAAGGTTTCTTAGTCTTTTTTATGTGGGTGGTGGTGGAGGGGAATAGGGGGAAACCGTTTCCCAGTCACTTACCTGGACGGAGATGCTTCTTTTTTCCAAGTCGGAACTTTGCACCTCCCTCGCGGCCTACCAACTGGATTGGCGCGGCCTTTCCTGCCGGAGACCGGCCAGAGCTTCAGCAGCGGCGCAGCACTGAATGCCATTGCGGAGCGGGACGATCCCTTGCCGGGGATCGCCTGTGTTGGGCCTGCTGACTTTAACACCGTGGAGCTGTGATTTGCAGAGCTTCTAGCCACTAGCGAGACACTGACTTTAACATCGCGGAGTCCTGGGATCCCTTGCCGGGGGTCACCAGTGTTGGAGCTCCGTCCAGCTCGGCCTGTGGACTTCGGAAGCCGCGTAAGAAGTGGACGATTTGGAAACTCCAAGCCGCTGAGTGTGGTCTTCTGCTCCGACGTCGGAGCTCCGATCATCCCAGTGAGAGGGCCTGAACATCGGGCCGCCCGTGGCGGCGACCGCGGAGAGCTCAAAGGCCCCGACCACGGGTGAACAAAGATGAAGATGACGGAACTTTAGTGCCTTCCCTCACAGTGGAAAACGTTGATTCCGCTATGGGGGATGTTCATGTTAAATTCTATTGCATATTGTGTTCCTTTTATTCGTATGGCTGTATGGTAACTCTCACTGTACCAATTATCTCTGGAGATAAAGACATCTGAAGAAGGGTCCCAACCCGAAACATCACCCATCCTTTATCTCCAGAAATGCTGCCTGACCCACTGAGTTACTCCAGCACTTTGTGCCTATCTTCTCAATGAAGGCTAGCATGCCAAATGCCTTCTTCACCACCCTATCCACTTGAACTGTCACTTTCTAGGAACCATGCCCTTCTGGAGCATTTCTAGATCTCTCTTTTTGGACTCCTAAATCTCAAAATCCTTAATATGAAAGGCCTGGATAGAGTTGATGTGAAGATGTTTCCAGTAGTGGGAGAGTCCAGGGCCAGAGGGCACAGCCTTTAGAATGGAGATGAAGAGTAATTTCTTCAGCCAGAGAGTGATGAATATGTGGAATTTACAGATGGCTGTGGGTCATTGGGTATTTTTAAAGCAGAGATTGATAGATTCTTGATTAGTAAGGGTGTCAAAGGTTACAGAGAGAAGGCAGGAGAATGGGATTGAGAGGGAAAAATAGATCAGCCATGATTGAATGGCTGAGCAGAGTCAATGGGTGACGGTGGTGCCGCGAGCTGGCAGCCTCACCAGCAGCTGTTCGTCCTTTCCACTTTTGTTTTTGTTTTTAGTATGTCTAAAGGTGTGTTTAAGTGTGTTTTAGTGTGTGGGGGGGGGGGGGGGAGAGGGGGTAGGCGCGGGAATTGGGGGAAAACTGTTTTTTAGTCACTTATCTCGGTGGAATGTGACTTTTCTCCTCGTTGCATTTCGCACTCCCTCGCAGCCTAACAACTTGGATTGGTGCGGCCTCTCCCAGAGTCGGGGCCTAGAGCTCCATCGCGGAGCCGGGTGACCCCTTGCCGGGGGTCGCCAGAAGAAGTGCTCCGATCGCTGGCCCGTGGACTACAACATCCTGAAGCCGCAGTCTGCAGAGCTTCTAGCCGCGGAGCCTGGGATCCCTTGCCGGCGATCTCCGGAGAAGAGCTCCGACCGCCGGCCTATAACATATTGAAGCCCCGGCCTCCGGTAGGAAGCGGCCGATTCGGGACCTCCAAGCTGCGGAGTGTCCGTCCATCCCGACGTCGGAGTTTCGAGCATCCCGACGAGAGTGCCTGTACATCGGGCCATCCATAACGGCGACTGCGGAGGGTTCATGGCCCCAACCACAGATGAACAAAGGAGGACTGACTGAAAGCTATTGCCTTCCACCTTAGTGAAGAACGTTGATTGCATTGTGGTGGATGTTCATGTTATATTCTATTGTGTATTGTGCTCATTTGATTGTGTGGCTGTATGGTAAGTCAAATTCCACTGTACCTTAATTGGTGCATGTGAACTTGAACTTGAACTTGGGTGAATGGCATAATTCTGCTCCTGTATCTTATGAACTTATCTCTCAGTGTGTTTGGGCTTACAGGCAACCTTAATTGAGGTGCCACTTACGGGATTATTAATCAGTTATCAATCACACTATAGAAACATACATTGAGGAATGATTAGATGGAAAGAAAGAGGGAAAAGATGGGCCATTTTTAGGTTGTGAAATTGTGTTTGGTGGTTTGCTGCGGGGATCTGTGACTTGGTGAAGGGCTCATGTGCAGTTCATTTGTTTTTGTTAATTATACATTCCAGATGGTAGAGTGGTCTTTGACGGGAGTGCACAGAGGTTTCAGTAGGATATAGATAGGTTTAAGTGAATGCATAAAGACAGCAATGAAATATAATGCGCAAAAGTGTTTACTTTCCCACTTTTGGTTAAAAAGAAGATTGTAAAGGTGAGAGATCTGTACAGCAACCACTCAAAATTTACATACAGGCTCAACAGGCAATTAGGAAGTGAGAAGATTAGACTACAAGAATAGAGATGTCCAGTTGAATTATACAGAGCCAGGGTGAGACTACATCTGGAGTGCTATAAGCAGGTCAGATCTCCCTGGATTTATTCACAATGGATGGTCTGCAGCAAAGGTTCACCAGACTAATTCCTGTGTTTGCAGGTTTGTCCCACGACAAGGGATTATTCCAGGCAGCACAGTGGCGCAGCAGTAGAGCTGCTGTTTCACAGCATCAGAGACCCAGGTTCGATCCTGACCACAGGTGCTGTTTCCGTGGAGTTTATACATTCTCCCTGTGATCCTGCGAATTGGGACCCCAGTTGTTTCCAATATATATTAACGATTTAGACGAGGGAATTAAAGGTAACATCTCCAAGTTTGCAGATGACACAAAACTGGGTGACAGTGTGAGCTGCGAGGAGGATGCTATGAGGCTACAGGGTGACATGGATAGGTTGGGTGGGTGGGCAGAAGCATGGCAGATGCAGTAAAATGTGGATAAATGTGAGGTTATCCACTTTGGTGGTAAGAACAGGAAGGCAGATTATTATCTGAATGGTGTCAGATTAGAAGAAGGGGAGGTGCAACGATATCTCGTGTGCTTGTACATCAGTCACTGAAAGTAAGCATGCAGGTACAGCAGGCAGTGAAGAAAGCCAATGGTATGTTGGCCTTCATTGTGAGAGGATGGGTTTAGGAGCAATGAAGTCCTACTGCAGTTGTACAGGGGCCTGGTGAGACCACACCTGGAGTATTGTGTGCAATTTTGGTCTCCTAATTTGAGGAAGCACATTATTGCTATTGAGGGACTACAGCGTAGGTTCACCAGGTTAATTGCCGGGATGGCGGGATTGATGTATGATGAAAGAATGGGTCGACTGGGCTAGTATTTGCTGGAATTTAGAAGGATGTGGGAATCTTATAGAAGCGTATAAAATTCTTAAGAGGATTGGACAGGGTAGATGCAGGCAAAATGTTCCCGATGTTGGGGGAGTCCAGAACCAGGGATCACAGTTTAAGAATAAGGGGTAGGCCATTTAGGACTGAGATAAGGAAAAACATTTTCACCCAGAGAGTTGTGAAACTGTGGAATTCTCTGCCACAGAAGGCAGTGGAGGCCAATTCACTGGATGTATTCAAGAGAGAGTTGAATATCGCTCTTAGGGCTAGTGGAATCAAGGGATATGGGGAAAAAGCCAGAACGGGGTACTGATTCTGGGTGATCAGCCATGGTCATATTGAATGGCGGTGCTGGCTCAAAGGGCCGAATGGCTACTCCTGCACCTATTTCTATGTTTCTATGTGATTGCGTGGGTTTCCTCCGGGTGATCCGGTTTCCTCCCATATCCCAAAGGCGTGCTGATCTGTAGATTGTGTAGGAAAGAACTGCTGATGCTGGTTTAAATCGAAAATAGACACAAAATGCTGGAGTAACTCAGCGGGACAGGCAGCATCTCTGGAGAGAAGGAATGGGTGATGTTTCAGGTCGAGACCCTTCTTCAGTCTGAGTTACTCTGGCATTTTGTGTCTACCTGGTCTGTAGATTAATTGCCCTCTGTAAATTGCCCCTAGTGTGAGGTGGGATAACTACTGTGAACACGTGATCAATTGTCAGCATGGACTTGGTGGGCCAAAGGGCCTGTTTCCATGCTGTACCTTGAAACTAAACTAAAAATGCAAAGGTTGGATCAATACTCGCTGGACTTTAGAAATGTATAAGATTGTTGAAATGTATAAGATTGTGAAGAGGCTCGACAGGGCAAATGTAGAGATTGAGATACAAGAGATTGCAGATGCTGGAACCTTGAAGAAAAACTCAATGGATCAGGCAGCATCTATGGAAAGAAATTGACAGATAACGTTTAGGGTCAAGTCCCTTCTTCAGTCTGAAATGTTGTCACTCCATTTCCAACCACAGATGTTGCCTGATCCACTGAGTTCCTCCAACAGTTTGTTAAATGCAAAGTTGATGGTTCCCAAGGCTACACGGGCAGCACAGTTGTGCAGCTGGTAGAGCTACTGCCTCACAGTGCCAGAGACCCGGGTTCGATCCTGACCTCGGGTGCAGTCTGTACGGAGTTTGTACATTCTTCTTGCGACCACATGGGTTTTTTCCAGGTGCTCCAGTTGCCTCCCACGTTCCAAAGACGCGCAGGTTAATTGGCTTCTGTAAATTGCGGCTAATACCTAGGATTCGAAAGTGGGATAACATAGAGCTAGTGTACCAGTGATCGATGGTTGGCATGGACTCGGTGGGCCGAAGGGTCTGTTTCCAAGCTGCATCACCACACTATCTATATTACTAAAAGTCTGATCTTGACCACTTCCTGTTGTTCTGTATATTGATTTTAGAAAAAACGCTGCCACTTACGGAGGTGATTTTTGGCCATCTTACTCAGAGTCCCCCTCTGCTGCGCAGGACAAGAGGATTTTTCCCATCGATGAAAAATAAAAGAATTATTAGTGCTTAGAAAATGTTGAGATTCTCTCTCCTGAAGGCCACGCCCCTTCCGGAGGGACTATAAAACACGGAAGCGCTGAGTGCCTCAGTCAGTCTCTGCAAGATGGGGGAGTGAGAGGGTCACGTCTCTCAGTCTGGGCTGTGAATAACACTGAACACATGTCTACTAAACTGTGAGTGGTTTTACTGACCTGTCAGTGCCCTTAATGTGGTTTGAAAATATAGTTTGGAAATGCTAAAGCTGTGTTGCCTTTGGTTTGGAAATGCTAAAGATGTGTTGCCTTTGGTTTGGAAATGCTAAAGCTGTTGCCTTTGGTTTGGAAATGCTAAAGCTGTGTTGCCTTTGATTAGGAAATGCTAAAGCTGTGTTGCCTTTGGTTTGGAAATGCTAAAGCTGTGTTGCCTAATTAAAGTTGCCTTGCCTAATTCAATTTGCCTTGCCTAATTCAAGTTGCCTTGCCTAATTCAAGTTGCCTTGCCTAATTCAAGTTGCCTTGCCAGGGCTCGAAATTAGCGGTTGCCCGGGTGCCACTGACCACTCCAAGCGCCGCCGGGCAACCTAAACCCGCTAATGGCGTTTTCAAAACAAACTGCTCCCGCACTCCGAGGCCGGGAGGAGGGAGGGGGAGGCCTCGGAGTTTGTTTGAAAGCGCCGTTAGCGGGTTTACAAGCAGAGGCCCTTATCAGGGCAGGCGGGGGGGCGGGACGAGGAGGTGATGGAGCCGCTCTCGCGGCCGCTTCTGCCGCTGTTCGGGGCCCGTCATTTGCTCCGACCCTTCCTCACCCCGCACCTAGTATATTTGCTCCGCAACACAGCTGCCGCCGACACGAAACGTCGCGTCTGAAGCAGCTGCACCAAAGATCCTATACCTATACGATCTCTGAGCTGCACCGCCCGGCCCCGCACCTTGCTGTTGGCTGGCGGAGAAGGGAGGCGGTGGCGAGGAGCTCCCAACGGCCAAGGCAGCGGGGCGATGTTGTCCGAGGAGCGCTGACCTTCCTTCCACCCCACCTCGCTCCCCTCTCCCTCTCCCTCTCTCTTGTACGCCCCCTCTACCCCCCCTTATCCTGGGACCCCTCCACTCCATCCCACACTGATCCCCATTCCCACCTCTATTCAGTCCTCACTGACAGCCCCTGTGCTCCCCTCCCCATCTACCCCCCCATCTATTCATCCTGCGCTGATCACCCTACCCACCTCGCATTGATTCTCCTGCAAACCCCCCCATCCATCCTAGACTCGTTCCCCAATTCACCCTGTACTTACCCCTTTCCCATCCATCCTGCACTTCTCCTCCATCCATCCTGTACTGATCCCCCATCCATCCTGTACTAATCCACGCATTCATCCCGTACTGACCCACTCTCCATTTACCCTGCACCTTCCCCCCTTCCCCTCATTCATCCTCTAGTGATCCCCCATTCATCCTGCACAGACCCTCCGATCCACACTGTACTGACCTACCTCCCATTCATCCTGCGCTGATCTCCCCCCCATCCATCCTGTACTGATCCTCCCATTCAAGAAGAATGGGGGGAACAGTCTGAAGAAGGGTCTCGACCCGAAACGTTGCCGATTTCCTTCGCTCCATAGATGCTGCCTCACCCACTGAGTTTCTCCAGCACTTTTGTCTACCCCCATCCATCCCGTACTGAACCCCCCCATTCAACACCACTAACATCCCCGGTGCTCTCCCCTCACAATTTTACCTACTCCAACCAACACGTGCTAATTCACCTGCCTCAATCCATCCATTCTGCACCGACTACCTTCTAACTCCCCCCTCCCTGACCCTATTGTGCTGGAAATGTCTTCAGAGTGAACATTGACTATGTTTGATAACGGAATGCAATCAAATGTGTTTTAATTCCCAATGTTATTATTTGTTTAATCGATAAAGATGGATTAATTAAATTGTGAACACGTGAAACATTAAAACCGCAGTGTTCGATTGTCACTGCTGCCGTCGACACGTTATTACAGAATTCATTTTAACGGCAAATCAATGCTCTTAATATGGAGTATCAGTACTGTAGTTATTTAATGAGCAACATTCACAACTATACGTACGCATATATGTTACCATGGTCCAGGATTTATTGACACAGGTTGATCATACGCTGGAATAATCCAACCACATTTTTGTTTGGAAGTGGAAGTGGAAAGAACTAATAGAAATTGCATTAATTGCAATGTGTAAAAAGAGTTGAGATACTGTCTTATAATTTTGCTGCATGTCATTGTGGGATATATCATGTCTTGATTGGTGAATATGTTTAGTTTGTGACTTTTTTTGAAGCAGAAATAATATGTGAATGCTTCATTGAGTATAATTCCGACTGGTAACTACGCACTTCGTACAAGCACATTATCGCACGAGTCATGCAAGCCATCTTAAATGACCACCTAAACTGTCATTTGGCAACCTAAAAAGCTGCCAAGGTTGCCCGGCTGGCAACAGGGAAAAAAAGTTAAGCGAGAGCCCTGCTTGCCTTCTATATAATTCAAAGTCTAATCTTGACCAGTTCCTGTTTGCGCTTTATATTGATTTTAGAAAAAGCGCTACCACGTACGACTGTGATTTTTGGCCATCTTACTCAGAGTCCCCCTCCGCTCATCAGGTACCGAGGATTTTTCCCATCGATGAAAAATAAAAGAGTTATTAGTGTTTAAAAAACGTTGAGATCCTCTCTCCTGTCAATCACGCCATGAAGGCCACGCCCCTTCTGGTGGGACGGACGGGGGGGGGGGGAGGGACTATAAAACCCAGAAGTGTAGGCGTGGCTCAGTCTCTGCAAGATGGAGGAGGGAGAGGTCACGACTCGCTGTCTTTAGTGGCCTTGCACCCCGCTTGAAATGGAATTTCAAGGAATAGCCATGAGTCAACTGCCAGCCCACCAGCCGTGAGTGAGTGAGCTGCCAGCACAACAGGCTTGAGTGACTGAGCCGCCAGCCCAAGAATCCATTTGGCCCACAATGTCCATACTAGCCCTCTGGAAACCAGTCCATTCAGCCCACAACATCCATACTAACGCTCCAGAAAGCCCCCCCCCCCCCACTGGCCGCCAATATTGGAATTGGTGGAGAGGTGGAATATTGCGTTGGGGGCCCAGCCCTCCCGTGTGATGCTGGGACCCAACGGGTCCCACTTAGTCTAGTGCTAAATTAAAGCCAGGGGTCACAGTCTTAAAATAAGATGCCAGCCATTCAGTAATGGGATGAGAAGAACCATCTTCACCCTGAGATTAATGGATCTTTGGAATTCTCTCCTCAAGGGACTGAGTAACTAAGTTTACTCAAGACAGAGAATGACAGAGAACCTTTTAAGGTGACCAGGGAAAGGATAGGAAACTGAGGGTCACCCTTTTCACACATGGAACAAGCTGCCAGAGGAGGTAGTTGAGCAGGTTCTGTAGCAACATTTAAAAGACATTTGGACGGGTACATGGAAAGAAAATGTTTAGAGGCATATGGGCCAAATGCAAGCAAGTGTGACTACTGTGGATAGGGCATCTTGGTCACATGGGCAGGTACGCCAGAGGGCCTGTTTCCATGCTGCATGACTATTACATATTTTTAGATTTTAAGGGAATCCACCGATCTGGAGTTACTGCATGAAAGAAATGCTGAGGTAAGTGATCAGTTGTGATTTTAATGACGAGTGGAGCAAGCACAAGGCACAAACATGTCCTATTCCTATTTCTATTTTATATGCTATCTTTAATGGAGATGGATATATATGCTAAGTTCATGCTACTCCTCCAATCTCTTCAGATCCCTCAAATTTAATTTGCTATTTTCTGCCCAACTAGCCACACCATCCATGTTTGCATTTGCATGCTCCCGTATCATGCCTCCTGAACGTAGGGCTTAATTGCTGATAAACAAAGCCCAAAAACAAGGGATTTTACTTCGGAGTCATGTGAGTGATTCCGTGAAGAAGCCCGCCAGAGCGCACGCGTGTCATTACGTCTTAGCGCATGGCGCAACGACTGACTGGCAGGCGCGCTGCTCCCTCCAGCGGTAAGGTTAAACCTGCAGGTAAGTTTAAAACTTATTTCCAGGTTCTGTTTTTGTTTTGCAGGAAGCTCTGTTACAGAGTTTGCCTGCTGGATCGGACGGACCGCGGGGAAACCGGTATGGACCGTGGGGAGATCCCGGTCCGGACCGCGGAAGCGCGGGTAGCCGGCGGCCATTGGGTTCGCTACCTAAGTCGCTGACAATGGGGTCAGCGGCTCCGAGACCGCTATGGTTCCCCAGAACGGGGGTAAAACCAAGGGTAAATCGGTCTCGCCACCTGAATCACTGACAGTGCGGTCAGTGGCTCCGTGACCGCTATGGTGCCCCAGAAATGGGGGAAAGCCAGGAGTAAGTCGGTCAGGCCTTTGGACTCGGACGAGTCGGGCCAGGAGGTTTCCCTCCTTCAATGGGTAGCGTCTGCGGACGTCTAAACCCACATGGAGCACCTGATGGAGAGGTTGCTCCACAATGGTATACTCCAAAGGAGGGAGTTATCAGCGCGGGTCTCCTCGTGGGCCCGCGGCAGCGGCACATGTTTCAGGGCTGCACAATGTCTCCCTCTCTGAGGAGGGGAGCATTCGGGGTCAGTTCCTGCCTGACTCAGAGCAAAAATCCTGATATAGGTCCGTAGGAGGGGCCGTATCAGCACAGGTATCCTCAGGGGCCTGCGGCAGCACCTGTTTTCAGGGCTGCCTACGAATCTCCCTCTCTGTGGAGGGGAGTCGAAGTGGTCAGTCTGTAACTGACTTCAAATTCGAAAGTGTGTCCTTGGAACATACTGGAGCACATGCATATGACTCCAAGGAAATACTCGCAAACGAAGGGGTTCCAGAGTTCCCCTCACGCCACAAGTGCCGGCAGTGAACAGTGCTATCAGGGGTGATATTAGAGAAATGAAACCAGCCGCCGAATCTTCTCTTCCGGTAAGACTTATCCAACAGGTATACCTGGATGAGGAAGCAAAAGCTGTCGGACTAATCAAGGTACCAACGACGAACAAAGCTTCATCGTTTCGGCGATGACACATCCCCCGCCTCATCGGCAGTAACAGTTCACTGAAGCTGGTGGCAGCTTGAAAGCTGGGCAGAGGTCTTTCAGGCCAAGTTCCAAGCCGGTCTCAGGAAATATGGAATCCACACACCCTACCAATCCTACTCTCCAATCAAGGACGGGAATAGAACCCACATCAGGGGCCTTTGGGCTTACCATAAGACCACCGGTAACCATGGAGGTAGGTGGGTCTGCTTCTTCGGAAACATGGGGTTTGTGGACCATTTATAAGTTGGTAATATTTACACTTGTATTTTGTACAAATGACAATGATAACATGAGATTCAGATCCGTTTATAAACTAAAATGATAACATGTGATTGGTTTATTTTGCACAGTATACAAGGGTTCCAAGCATGGCTTGGAATTGGGGCCAGAGTTGTCTTTCGAGGCAGGCTCAGTATTACGGCCAGGATTGCCTTCCGAGACAAGCTCGGAAATATGGCCAGAGTTGTCTTTCGAGGCAGGCTCAGAATTATGGCCAGAGTTGTCTTTCGAGGCAGGCTCAGTATTATGGCCAGAATTTCCTTTCGAGACAGGCTCGGGAATCTGGTCAGAGTTGTCGTTCGAGGCAGGCACGGAATTATGGCAGGTGTGGCCTGTTCATTGTGAACGATGGAGGATGTCGGTTCATCTTCGATTTAACTCGCATGTGCAACATAGACTTTTCAGAATATGGAATTTCGTTACTGTTAAACAACTGATTTCCATTCTCAGGGATCACCGGAGACATTTGAAATTTATCTGGATGCTATTCTAAACGCTGTATTTTGCTAAAATCAACTGTTTCAGCTGCAACCTATAATTGAGAAATTAAGGTTCCTTATCCATCCAGTTAAAATTAAGTTGATACCAACTGGCGTTATTGATTATTGGGATTCACCTTTAATTGTTAATTTGTCTGTGACTCCGCCCTGGGGCAAGAGATTGGAAACAATAGAAGCCTGTAACAACCTTGTTGTTATGAAGCAGCCTTCTATTCATCAAGTGTAATTGGCAGTTAGCAGCTGTGTTTCAGCTGTGCAAATTAGACACCAATGTAAAGCACTTTGGCCAATGAGAGTTGTTTTAAATGTGCTATATAAATAAAAGTGACTTGACTTGACTAGATAGCTTGAAAACCTGCAAAAACCTGCAATGTTAACCAAATTTTCAAAAACCTTTGCATTATCAGAACTTAAAACGTGCAATATAATAACCTCTCGGGTGCCATTTAGGTCATTGTCAACAGACCTATGCTATTCCCAGCTGAAGCTACCAAAGTCACAATGGTGGACGAACAGTATTCAGCATTGCTCCAGTAGGTTTTGGTCACTAAAGCTTCAGTTATATTACAAACTGATGCTAGTGCTCAAAGATGAAAAATTACGAATGCCATCTCTAGTCACGGAGGCAGAAGGGATTTGCATGAGTTACCAATTCTCCAGTTATTGGTATCAACTATCTATAGACACTATGTGCATTCTATGGGTTAAAGGGTTATTGTGCGAATATGCATAATTTGCATGCTCAATTCCAAGTTGATACACTGTGGTGGTGGCATATGTTAGTCACATGGGTGCAATCCAGTCAAAGTATCCTGTCATATTTACCTAACCTCATTTGGTGCTGCTGTATCATCACGTAAAATCAATGACAACACAGAATGGATGTTGGATCACAAAGTATTTTATGACATTATGGCTCGATGGAACACCAAATATCGATATGTTTGTATCCAGGCTCATTCACCGGTTGCAAAAATATGTGGTTCACAGTGGTGAGAGATACATTCTCGCTACACGGGGGAGGAATGTTCTTTTATGTCTTTTCTCTATTTTGCCTCATCAGTCGGGTCTTGCAATAAGATCAGCAAGATCCCGTTTCAGGGGTTTTGGCTTATGCAGGAGTAGATACTAATATTTTCTCATCTCACTCCACCAGGGCTGCTACAACATCAGCAGCAAGGGTTATGTACATTCCGCTGGACCACATCCTAGCGACTGCAGGATGGTCTAACGAACGAGCTTTCCAAACATTTTATAATAACCCATAGCCAGACCGGGGGTATTTGCCAACTCTATTTTAGGTTCTATTTTATAGTTCCTCCCGGATGAGAGAGGTTACCATTATTATTATTTGTTCATTAAATAGCATCAGCATGTTTTAAATACATGTCATGTCTGTATGCATTATCAACGTTTCCCTTATCTGTGGTCAATTGATGAAGTTGTGTTTGTGTGGACTTTTCCACGGCATAAAATCACAGAGCTTTGAAATCTTCACGGAATCACTCACGTGACTCCGAAGTAAAATAGTAAGATTAAACGAGAACTTATCAGTTTGAAGTTTGATCTTTATTTTATGAGGAGTTACGATGAGCGATTACGTGCCCTCCGCTCCCAACCCTCGTATCATAAAGGTCATCTGGTAGTTCTAGTTTCTCTAATCTTACTATGTCACTTCAACTATTGTTATCTGTGATTTCACACTGCTGCTTTGAAGATTGACACGCGTGCGCTCTGGCGGGCTTCTTCACGTAATCGCTCATCGTAACTCCTCATAAAATAAAGATCAAACTTCAAACTGGTAAGTTCTCATTTAATCTTACTATTAATACTGATCCTTCAATGATAAAAGCCTTCCATCACAAAAGTACGTCAATCATAACCTGGATACAAGTAATTCAGCGGGTCAGACAGCATCTCTGGAAAATGTGGATGAGCAACTTTTCGGGTCAGAAGCCTTCTTCAGACTGGCAGCATCTCATGGGTAGAGAACATGGCTAGGTGCTGTTTTGGGTCGGGACATTTCTTTCGATTCTTAGAGTCAGATAGCAAGAGAACAGGCTCTTTGGCTCAACTTGCCCATGCCGACCAAGATGCCCCTTCTATGTTGGTTCTGAACGGAGATGGTACATTGACCACGTGAGTTTTCTACGGGTGCTCCAGTTTCCTCTCACACTACAATGATGTGCAGGTTTGTAGGTTAATTGGTTTTGGTTTTTTAAAAATTGTAAATTCTCCCTAGTGTGTACGATAGTGCCAGTGTACGGGGTGATCGCTGGTCGGCACAGACTTGATGGGCTGAAGGGCTTGTTTCCGTACTATTTCTGAAGTCTAAAGTCGATCCTTCAATCCTTTTCTATCTCACTTATAGCCAAGGAAAATTCAAAAATGATGTTCGTCTTTGCATTCCTTTCTTCTTTTAACAGCTTGGGCTGGATAACATCTCAAAGACACAAAATCCCTTACTTCTTGCTTTTACTATTTATATCGCATCCAATACCATACATTTCCTACCTATCTACAACTATCAATAATGTCCTTGAAACACAGCATGGAAACAGGCCCTTTGGCCCAACATGCTTGCCAACCAAGATGCCAGTCTAAAGCTACTCCCATTTGTCCACACTGGGCCCACACCCTCTAACCCCTTCCTGTCCATGTATCTATTCAAATGTCTTTAAATGCGGTTATTGTACCTGCCTTGACTACTTCATCTTGCAGCTCAATACATTATTTTCTATTAAATATTCATTAGGAATTCTAGGCACATCATCCACCTCCATGGATAGGTTATCATTTTGGTTCATAATAAGCTTTACTCTTTCCCGAGTATCCTTCTGCTCTGTATTCACATGCAAAACATCTGAGTTTTTTTCTGATATTATCTCTGAACTAGTGAATACATTAATGTCTGGAGCTGACTGATTCCTACAGGAGAAAGCTGGACCAATTGTCAATTGGGCAATCATATTACAGGTGCTCCGCGATTTATGATGCTTCGACTTGCGATATTTCGACTTTACGATCAGTAAACGCTCGGTGTGGTAGAAAAATGTATATCCTTCTTTATTTAATTGGAATTGAACAAGGTAACTAATGGGTGTTTTGGATGTGACATTTAGCAGCTCTCGCTTGACCAGGTGCAGAAGAAGTTCGTGAGAATTGAGAAAGTAAGATTAGAAGTATTACCTCCAGTCTGGGAATGTGATGAATTGTGGATGGTAAATGTAAACATGAAATGGGAGGAGATAACAAAGCTTGTTTACATTTCTGAGAAGTTATAGTGGATCACCCGTGCCCCCTACCGCTAGTAGCTTTGATACGTTGCAGTAAATGGGAGGCTTATGATCGGCATGGAATGGGGATGGTGACGTGGGCCGCTTGAAAGATGAGATAGAATAATAGATACATAGATACATAGAAAATAGGTGCAGGAGTAGGCCATTCGGCCCTTCGAGCCTGCACCGCCATTCAATATGATCATGGCTGATCATCCAACTCAGTATCCCGTACCTGCCTTCTCTCCATACCCCCTGATCCCCTTAGCCACAGAGATTCACCACTCTCTGTATGAAAATGTTTTTCCTCATCTCAGTCTTAAAGGATTTCCCCCTTATCCTTAAGCTGTGACCCCTTGTCCTGGACTTCCCCAACATCGGGAACAATCTTCCTGCATCTAGCCTGTCCAACCCCATAAGAATTTTGTACGTTTCTACAAGATCCCCTCTCATTCTCCTAAATTCTAGCGAGTATAAGCCGTCTATCCAGTCTTTCTTCATATGAAAGTCCTGACATCCCAGGAATCAGTCTGGTGAACCTTCTCTGCACTCCCTCTATGGCTATAATGTCCTTCCTCAGATTTGGAGACCAAAACTGTACGCAATACTCCAGGTGTGGTCTCACCAAGACCCTGTACAACTGCAGTAGAACCTCCCTGCTCCTATACTCAAATCCTTTTGCTATGAAAGCTAACATACCATTCGCTTTCTTCACTGCCTGCTGCACCTGCATGCCTACTTTCAATGACTGGTGTACCATGACACCCAGGTCTCGCTGCATCTCCCCATTTCCTAATCGGCCACCATTTAGATAATAGTCTGCTTTCCTGTTTTTGCAACCAAAGTGGATAACCTCACATTTATCCACATTATACTGCATCTGCCAAACATTTGCCCACTCACCCAGCCTATCCAAGTCACCTTGCAGTCTCCTAGCATCCTCCTCACAGCTAACACTGCCCCCCAGCTTAGTGTCATCCGCAAACTTGGAGATGTTGCCTTCAATTCCCTCATCCAGTTCATTAATATAAATTGTAAATAGCTGGGGTCCCAGCACTGAGCCTTGCGGTACCCCACTAGTCACTGCCTGCCATTGTGAAAAGGACCCGTTTACTCCTACTCTTTGTTTCCTGTTTGCCAGCCAGTTCTCTATCCACATCAATACTGAACCTCCAATACCGTGTGCTTTAAGTTTGTATACTAATCTCTTATGTGGTACCTTGTCGAAAGCCTTCTGAAAGTCCAGATACAACACATCCACTGGTTCTCCCCTATCCACTCTACTAGTTACATCCTCGAAAAATTCTATAAGATTCGTCAGACATGATTTACCTTTCGTAAATTCATGCTGACTTTGTCCAATGATTTCACCACTTTCCAAATGTGCTGCTATCCCATCTTTAATAAGTGACTCTAGCAGTTTCCCCACTACCGATGTTAGACTAACTGGTCTGTAATTCCCCGTTTTCTCTCTCCCTCCCTTCTTAAAAAGTGGGGTTACGTTTGCTACCCTCGAATCCTCAGGAACTACTCCAGAATCTAAAGAGTTTTGAAAAATTATCACTAATGCATCCACTATTTCTGGAGCTACTTCCTTAAGTACTCTGGGATGCAGCCTATCTGGCCCTGGTGATTTATCGGCCTTTAATCCATTCAATTTACCCAACACCACTTCCCGACTAACCTGGATTTCACTCAGTTCCTCCATCTCCTTCGACCCACGGCCCCCTACTATTTCCGGCAGATTATTTATGTCTTCCTTAGTGAAGACGGAACCAAAGTAGTTATTCAATTGGTCCGCCATATCCTTGTTCCCCATGATCAATTCACCTGTTTCTGACTGCAAGGGACCTACATTTGTTTTAACTAATCTCTTTCTCTTCACATATCTATAAAAACTTTTGCAGTCAGTTTTTATGTTCCCTGCCAGTTTCCTTTCATAATCTATTTTCCCTTTCCTAATTAAGCCCTTTGTCCTCCTCTGCTGGTCTCTGAATTTCTCCCAGTCCTCTGGTATGCTGCTTTTTCTGGCTAATTTGTACGCATCATCTGTTGCTTTGATACTATCCCTGATTTCCCTTGTTATCCACGGATGCACTACCTTCCCTGATTTATTCTTTTGCCAAACTGGGATGAACAATTTTTGTAGTTCATCCATGCAGTCTTTAAATGCCTTCCATTGCATATCCACCGTCAACCCTTTTAGGACTAATTGCCAGTCAATCTTGGCCAATTCACGTCTAATACCCTCAAAGTTACCTTTCTTTAAGTTCAGAACCGTTGTTTCTGAATTAACAATGTCACTCTCCATCCTAATGAAGAACTCAACCATATTATGGTAACTCTTGCCCAAGGGGGCACGCACAACAAGACTGCTAACTAACCCTTCCTCATTACTCAATACCCAGTCTAGAATAGCCTGCTCTCTCGTTGGTTCCTCCACATGTTGGTTTAGATAACTATCCCGCATACATTCCAAGAAATCCTCTTCCTCAGCACCCCTGCCAATTTGATTCACCCAATCTATATGTAGATTGAAGTCACCCATTATAACTGTTTTGCCTTTGTTGCACGCATTTCTAATTTCCTGTTTGATGCCATCCCCAACTTCACTACTACTGCTAGGTGGCCTGTACACAACACCCACCAGCGTTTTCTGCCCCTTAGTGTTTCGCAGCTCTACCCATACCGATTCCACATCCTCCAAGCTAATGTCCTTCCTTTCCACTGCGTTAATCTCCTCTCTAACCAGCAACGCTACCCCACCTCCTTTTCCTTTCTCTCTATCCCTCCTGAATATTGAATATCCCTGGATGTTCAGCTCCCAGCCTTGGTCACCCTGGAGCCATGTCCCAACTATATCATAATCATTAATTGCTATCTGCACGTTCAACTCATCCACCTTATTACGAATGCTCCTTGCATTGAGACATAAAGCCTTCAGGTTTGTTTTTACATGCTCTTACCCCTTATACAATTATGTTGAAAAGTGGCCCTTTTTGATTTTTGCCCTGGATTTGTCTGCCTGCCACTTTTACTTTTCACCTTGCTACCTATTGCTTCCGCCCGCATTTTACACCCCTCTGTTTCTCTGCTCACCCATTTAAGAACCCCACCACCTCTTATTCTCTGTTTATTATTGTTTTCTTCTTTCCCCCCTACATGTTGGGTCTGAGTGCTTTCCTTCTCTGCCTCCTGCCTCACACACTGTCTAATAGCATTCTCTATTTCCTTCTCTGCTCCTGCCTCACACACTGTCTAATAGCATTCTCTGTCAAGATTCCCTTGTTTTACGTTTGATTTGTATTAACCATATGTTGTTGAATAAGATTAACATAAGCGAACAGTATGTTATTACTAGAGCCAGGATTTTGCCATAAATGCCATGTGCCTTTTATTGATGATTTCAGGAAGTTAATGCCTTTTTCACGATTGAGTGCCTAAATCAGCCTTTTTTTGCCATTGTAACGTAACTTACGAGAAAATTTACAGCACCAGGGCGAAACCCGGCTGTAAGTGGGTGTTAAGTGGTGATTGGAGAGGGATGCGTGGGAAAGGGTCCAGTCTTTGCAGACTGGAGTCATGCTTTAAGTAGGTATGAAGTGGTGATTGGGGAGGAGTAGGTGGGGAAGGATCTAGTCTTTTTAAACTGGAGTCAAGCTGTGAGTAGGTGTGGAGTGGGGTGGAAGATTGCAACCTTCACGTGGTCCGCCCTGTTTCGACATGCAATCAACTCGACGTGCACAAACGGAAGATCAAATAGAACAAGTTGTCCAACAACTTTAGGCTGTGCACGCCACACGAAAGAAGGTGTGGAGTGTTGGTTGGGGATGGGGTGTGGGGTACCAGGGTTAAGTTTCTGTTTATCGAACCTGCAGTAGAACTCGTTCAGACCATTGGTCAGCTGACGATTGCCCAAGGAGCGGGGGGTTTCACTCTCGTACTTTGTGATTTCTTGCAAGCCCTTCCACACTGAAGAAGAGTCATTTGCTGAGAACTTGCTCCTCAACTTCTCAGAGTACCTTTCCTTGGCAGCTCTGATTCCTCTTCTCAGCTTGTACTTGGCCTGCCTGTAGAGGTCTGCATCCCCGCTCCTGCAAGCGTCAAAATGCCTAAAGTCAAGTCAACGCCTTGTAAAAAACTGAACGATTTGGTGAGAGTATACGGGAGTGATATATTCTCTACAGACAACTGTGTGCTGTTTTGCAAAGCATGTGAGAAAGCAGTGAATCATGAGAAGAAATATTTTGTCTCCCAGCATGTACAGACAGCTAAACACAAGTCGACGGCAAAGAAATTGAAGGTAGGAAATACGCAAGCTTGTCTCCACACAACATTTACTGCTGGCTCCAATCGCAAATCTGAGTTTTCGAGTGATCTGTGCAAAGCATTCATTGATGCTGGAATTCCACTGTGGAAATTAGAAAACAAATCTCTCAGTTTTTTTAGGGAGGAACAAAGGAACCTATACCGAGCGAATCATCATTACAGAAAAATTATGTTGACAGCAACTTCAACATTGTTGTGCAGAAAATTAGAGATGAAGTTGCATGCATCAAAATATGGATCTCAATAGACGAGACAACCAATGCTGTGGGGAGATATGTTGCCAATGTGGTCATCGGTAAACTGGAGGCAGGTCAATCATCAAAGGAGTATTTCTTGACATTGGAAATATTGGAGAAGTCAAAAAGCACAACTATTGCTCAGTTGTTTACATCTTCACTTGCTGTACTTTGTACTTAAAGTTCCTGGCGATGTAGGTAAAGACATACAAGGTAAATGTGAGAGGGGATTTTAGCTAACAAAGATCTTGAAGAAGTACAAAACATAGCTAAATTTCTCAAAGGTAGTTGTAATGCACAAGATATCAACATGAATGTAGAGTTTGTAGCATGTTTCAGGAATGCACCAGTGACCTCAGCTGGGGTAGAAAGAAGTTTTTCACAACTGAAGCATATTCTGTCTGACAGACGTCATAGTTTAACACCAGATAATTAGAAAAAAATGCTAGTAGTAATGTGCAACCAGGCAATAATGTAGTATACCTTTATCATTATCATTTTTAACCATATTTTGGTAGTGGAAATACATGCCTTTTTCGTGCCTTTTTTGTAATTTTATTTTGCCTTTTTGCCTGCCTATTTCAGAGATTTTTAGCGCCTAAACATCCTGGCTCTAGTTATGACTAATGAAATAAATGGAACCCATGTGGTGATAGAATGTGTTTGGAGAATAGTATCTAACAAAAGCAAACAAAAGTTATTTACTTCACTAATTCTGCTTGGAAGTCGGAGAACTGGTGAGCAGTTTACTGCAGCCATCTCTCCATGATATCATGCAATAAAGTCTATTGAAGCAAACCTGCGAAGTCTGTAACTTTTCATTTTTCCTTTTATTTCCTTTTAAATTAATTTCTTCCACACTCGGCAACGGCTGCACGTCACTTCCGGTCACGTGATCGCAAATGTATTAAATGCGTTTTCGACTTGCGATATTTTCGGTTTATGATGGATTTATCGAAACGTAACCCCATCGTAGGTCGAGGAGCAGCTGTATAAAGGATGGAATTACTAATCAGATTCATGATTAGTAAGGGTGTTAGGGGTCATGGGGAGAAGGCAGGAGAATGATAGCAGACTTGATTGTGCGAATGGCCTAATTCTGCTCCTATAACTTGTTAACTTAAGTGTATAATAGATAATGTTTTCCCCCAAGAGATCTGCAGGACTTGCCTATACACCCAATGTAATTTCCACTTATTGACCCTAGATTCACTTTACTGCTAATTTCATATAAAATCTTTATTGCATTTCAAACAGACATAATAGGCCAATGCCCAAATACATAAAAATAGAGATTACCTAATTGTTTAAAACTATATCTTAAACCTGCAAGTTGCTTTTAAAGTGGATATCATCCTTCAATAAACATCAACAAATATTATACAATAACAATGCATTGGAAATAATTTTTTCAAATTCAACAGTGTTAAGACTGATCCAAACTTCCTACTTGAGTTCCTTTGCACATAGACAACAGACGATAAATTACAAGATTCTTCCAGTTTCAAAATGCAACTAAAAATCATTGTGGAGACCTGTCAAGTATCTGAAAGTGGTACATTATTTCTAAAAATGTGCATTGTGTTTCCAAAACATGGATGATTCCTTACCTATGTTCACTCTAATTTCATCCACAGTTCTCATTGTGAAATTTTAGAAGATTCTGCCATTTGATTCTAATTTGTTTTGTGGTCAAGATCTTGCTTTTCGGTATATATTTTCCTTCCACTTACAGTGCCCTCCATAATGCTTGGGACAAAGACCCATCATTTATTTATATGTCTCTGTACTGCACAATTTGAGATTTATAATAGAAAAAAAAATCACATGTGGTTAAAGTGCACATTGTCAGATTTTAATAAAGGCCAGTTTTATACATTTTGGTTTCACCATGTAGAAATTACAGCAGTGTTTTATACATAGTCCCCCCATTTCAGGGCACCATAATGTTTGGGACACAGCAATGTCATGTAAATTAAAGTAGTCATGTATAGTTTTTTGTTGCATATCCTTTGCATGCAATGACTGCCTAAAGTTTGTGATTCATGGACATCACCAGTTGCTGGGTATCTTCTCTGGTTATGCTCTGCCAGGCCTGTATTACAGCCATATTTAGCTTATGCTAGTTTGGGGGGGGCTAGTCCCCTTCAGTTTCCTCTTCAGCACATAAAAGCATTCTCAATTGGGTTCAGATCGGGTGATTGACTTGGCCACTCAAGAATTTACCATATTCTAGCTTTGAAAAACTCCTTTGTTGCTTTTATCAGTATGCTTGGAATCATTTTGCTGTAGAATGAACCGCCGGCCAATGAGTTGAGGCATTTCTTTGAACTTGAGCAGATAGGATGTGTCCATACACTTCAGAATTCATTATGCTACTACCATCAGCAGTTGTATCATCAATGATGATAAATGGGCCAGTACCTTCAGCAGCCATACATGCCCAGGCCATAATACCCCCGCCACCGTGTTTCACAGATGAGGTGGAATGCTTTGGATCTTGGGCAGTTCCTTCTCTCCTCCACACTTTGCTCTTGCCATCACTCTGATAGAAGTTAATCTTCGTCTCATCTGTCCACAAGGCCTTTTTCCAGAACGGTGGTTGCTCTTTTAGTATTTCTTAGCAAACTGTAACCTGGCCATCCAAGTTTTGTGGCTAACCAGTGGTTTGCATCTTGCAGTGTAGCCTCTGTATTTCTGTTTTGATGACGTTTTCTGCAGACAGTGGTCATTGACAAATCCGCCCTGACTCCTGAAGAGTTTTTCTGATCTGTCGGACATGTGTTTGGGGATTTTTCTTTATTATAGAGAATTCTTCTGTCATCAGCTGTGGAGGTCTTCCTTGGCCTGCCAGCCCCTTTGCGATTAGTAAGCTCACCAGTGCTCTCTTTCCTCTTAATGATGTTCCAAACAGTTGGTTTTGGTAAGCCCAAGTTTTGGCTGATGTCTCTAATAGTTTTATTCTTGTTTCTCATTCTCATAATGGCTTCTTTGACTTTCATTGGCACAACTTTGGTCCTCATGTGGTTAAACAGCAACAAAAGTTTCCAAAGGTGATGGAAAGACTGGAGGAAAGACTAGGTGCCGAGAGTTCTCTTATACATGCATTAAGGACGCATTTAAACACACCTGAGAAACTACAAACACCTATGAAGCCATATGTCCCAAACATTATGGTTCCCTGAAATAGGGACATTATGTATATACACAGCTGTAATTTCTACATGGTGAAACCAAAATGTATAAAAATGGCCTTTATTAAAATCTGACAATGAGGACTTTAACCACATGTGATTTTTTTCTATTACAAATCTCAAATTGTGGAGTACAAAGGCAAATAAATAAATGATGGGTCTTTGGCCGAAACATTATGGAGGGTGTAGGAGCCTTTTATGTTTAGGGTAACTGCTGTTGGCATATTATATTATTTTGTCTAGATATATCTTGCAGTCTTATTTTGGACACTTTGGGGCGGTCATTACAGGCACAGGATGGTGTATATATATGGGATAGGGGAGAGGAAGCGACAGACATGGGGAGGGAGAGCATACAATTTTCACCAGACCAGGAACAGAACAACCAACAATAACTTGTCTGCAGAATAAGGAAAGACTGGTACGTTCATCTCTTTGTTTGTACAACTACTTCAATAAACAACCAATTAAACTGGAAATGATGACTGCAAGATCTGTTCTATTTGGTCTGCGTAAGATCACTTCTACTTACCTGTGTAGTAATGGCAACGGAAAAGCGAAAACTGGAAGAGTCGGAAATTTGCCATTACATTTAAGTGAAAACTAGCTCTATGAGTGAAACTGGAGCTTGTGAAAGCCTGGGAACACGGATTGTTTTATTTCTCAAGCCTGGCGTCGCCATTCCCGATCAGCCAGTACAAGGTCGCCACCTGCGCTAATCTGACTAACGGAGATTGGGAACACCGAAAGCCAAAGCGCAGGGAGATAGAGTACGTACAGCATTAAGCTTTATTGGAGAAGCTGTATATGTTAAGCTGTATTGGAAAACGGCTACTAAAATGGAGATCTGAGAAGTGACCTTAAGAATCAGAACGATATCAGTTGTTGGAAATATCATGCTGTCGGCATACGGCTTTATGTCACGCGTCTTAAAGGGATAGTGAACAAGTATGTCTAAAGCTCAGTCACAAAATGGTGATGTTGAAAAGGATTCTGAAAAGGAAAGAAGAGATTCACTGGCAAAGGCTGGAAATTGTTCATGGAAAAGTGTCAGAAGACAAGAAACTCGATATGTAAACAAGGTAACAAGTTAATTGAAATGCTGAAGGAGCTTATGAAATCAAAGGAAAAGGAAAATGAAGTACAATCTAACCTGGTTCAATTAATCAAGCTCTGTGAGGAAGTCAGAGAAAACCATGAGTCATTGATGAAGGTACCACTGCCTGAAAAGGAGCTTGAAAGGCAAAATCAGTGGTTTCAACAAAGAATGGAAACTTTTAATGGTTTTATACAAGATGGAAAGGTGTGGTTATCTGATGTTGGACAGCAAACTACATACTCCATAGCTGAAAGTGCCATACAACAGAGTGTTGTAAACTCAGGTGAAATTGGACCTGATGACAGTGTTTCAAATGTCTCAAAACCAAAATTAAGCCACAAATCTAGTTCTTCATCATGTGCATCTTCAACAGCTTCTGCTCGTTTTAAAGCTCTGGCAGATAGGGCTGCTCTCTTGGAACGGGTTGCCGCCATGAACAAATAGCATGAGCTTGAGGCACAAAAAGAACAATTGAAAAGAGAGACTGAGCTGGCAGCAACCAATGCAAGGATCAATCTATTTGAGGCCAAGGGATCAAGAAGCAGCTCTAGAGTATCTGATGGGATGAGCTCTTATATGAGAAAAAGGAACTGCTCAAAGGGAAGCATCAGCTAAATTAAATCCATATGCAAATGATCAAGTGCAACAAAGACAGAATGTGTTGATGGGAACTGAATCTTCCTCCCAGCAACAGGTTGTTAGACCAAAACAAACAACTCATGGAACATCTGTTGGAGCTCGTGATAAGACCCAACTAACTCAATACTCCCTTCAAAGGCAAAATGTACAGACGCATATGGAACAGGGTGTGCAGGGGCATGTTAGCACTACACCCCCTGCACTGAATGATGGAAACCAAGGTGATATCTGGAACTTAATGCAGAGGCAAAATGACATCACTGCTCTTCTGGCTCAACAAAATCTCTCTTCTTCTTTCCCACCAAGAGACATTACTGTTTATGATGGTGATCCTTTGCAGTATGAAGTTTTCATCACGGCATTTGAGAGAGGAGTGGAAAATAAAACTAATGATAAGAGTGATTGCTTGCATTTTCTAGAGCAATACACAAGAGAGTATCCAAAGACTTAGTCCGCAGTTGCCGACATTTGCCTCCAGCCCAGGGCTATCAAAGAGCAAAAGAACTGCTTGAAGAACATTTTGGGAATGAACATAAGATTGCCATTGCAAATATGGACAAGGCATTTGCCTGGTCAGTGATCAGACCAGAGGATGTGAAGGCATTGCAAGTGTTCTCACTGTTCCTTAGAGGTTGTTGCAATATTATGGATTGCAATGCTATCTCACCTATATGGAGGAAATGAATGGTGGCTCCAATATGAAGACCATCCTTCTAAAGCTGCCTTACAAGCCAGAAACAAGTGGAAGATAGAGCATGTCAGCTACAGGAACAGCTTGGACAGCGAGCTAGATTTTCTGACCTGGTAGACTTCATGGAGACACATGAAGATACTGTCAGCATCACTTTTTGGAAACATTCAGGATGCTAGGCCAAGTGCAACTGGTAAAAGCTCTACCTTTGTTAAAGCAAGGGAAAGGTCAGGACCAAGAGGTAGCAGTTTTGCAACAACTGTAATACCTGTAGAGACAGCAGTGCAAGAAAATCTGACAAGTGGAATGAGAATAAATATATCTACCACCAATTCTCAAGGTTCTTGTTTGTTCTGTAATAAAAGTGGTCACACATTGGGGCGGTGTCCACAAATCAGGAAGAAGGGGCACAGAGAAAGTATAAAGGAGAAGGGAGTCTGCTTTGGATGTTTGAAGATAGGACTCATGAGCAAAGACTGCAAGAGTCGTATGACTTGTGACGTGTGCAAACTAAATCATCCTGAAATACTTCACATTGAACAAAAGAACAAAGTGAAGCCAGAACATACAGAACAGAATGAGAAGCCAATTGTGTTACGCTGTTCTCTCACCTCATAAGTGTGGGCATATTGGGGCCGATGAAGAAACCTACATCTTCTCCATTGTACCAGTACAGGTAAAGAGCCACAAGGGGGATACAGTGTTGCACACATATGCATTTTTGGATCATGGAAGTTCATCTACCTTTTGCACAGTAAGCTTGATGAGAAGGCTGAACATTCATCATCATCGGCGATCACTCGAAACGAGTATGACTGTCCTCTCCTCTCCTCTCCATAGGGTCGTCTACTTGTGGGTCTGCAGAGGCCGATCCGCGATCCGCACACCTTGGTGCAACGGGGGCAGTGGAGACTGGTGGTGGTTGGTAGTCGTTGAGCCACCTTCTCTCTCTCCTTACGGTGCTGTCGTTTTGTCTCTTCGACACGGCGTAGTTCCATTTCGTGACGTGCAGCTCCTTCCTGCATGGATTTCCTCCAGGAACGCCTGTCCAGTGCAATGTGTTCCTAGTTGCTCGATGTGATGTGGAATTTCTTCAGACTGTTCTTGATGTTGTCCTTGAAGCGTTTCTTTGGCCCGCCGGGGCCTTGCCGACCTTCCTTCAATTGAGAGTACAGGATTTGTTTAGGGAGACGTGTGTTGGACATGCAGATGACATGGCCAGTTCATCGACGTTGGTGCTGAATTATTCTGGTGGTGATGTTGGTCATGTTGGCTGCCCCAAAACGCTGATGTTGGTGTGTTTGTCCTCCCAGCTGATCCTCAGAATCTTTCACAAGGATCTTTGATGGTATTGTCCCAGGGCTCTCAGGTGCCCACTGTAGGTGGTCCATGACTCGGCTCCATACAACAGGGTGGAGCATTACAGGAAAATGGACTAGTATTCTCTTGCGTACCATGAACCAAATGAAGCCTGTGATCAGTCATCATATCTCAGGTTTGGAAATATCTCGTCTGGACAAAGACGATTTTATTCAACTATCTGATGTGTTCACACATAAGACCATGCCTGTTTCTCAGCTAAACATTCCCAGACAGGAAGACAAAGATTCAAAGAAATATCAGTACAAGAAGCTGGTAAAAATGTTGTCAAAAGAAGCAGTCATTTGTACAAGCTAGATCCGGTGCTGGATGATGGACTTCTGAGAGTAGGTGGTCGCCTGAATAGACTAGCGATGCCGGAAGAGGCCAAACATCCTATTATACTCTCGAAGGACCTTTACATATCAACACTACTGTTACGACATATCCATGAACATCTCAGACATGGAGAAAGAAATCATATGCTGTTTCACCTCTGTAAAAGATACTGGATTATCAAAACTAACTCCGCTGCAAGAAAGGTCTTAACAGACTGGGTTGTGTATAAAGGACAGCGGGGAAAAATTGGAGAATAAAAAATTGCAGTCCTGCCCCTGGAGAGGTTTCTACTAGTCAAGCCTCCATTAGGAGAAGACTACTTCGGTCCTATAGAGATCAAGAGAGGACGAAGTCTTGTTAAAAGGTATGGTGTAATCTTCACCTGCATGGCAAGCAGGGCAGTACATCTTGAAGTTGCATCTACACTTGATACAGACTCCTGCATCCATGCATTACGAAGATACATCTGTCGACGAGGTCAAGTTTCATCTTTAAGATCAGACAATGGCACAAATTTTATCAGAGCGGAAAGAGAATTGAGAGAAGCACTCAATGGCTTCAATCAGGATAAGATCCAGACTGCTATGCTTCAGCGAGGGATAAGGTGGTACTTTAACCTCTCAGCAGGATCCCATCATGGCGGTGTTTGGGAACAATTGATCCGCATGGTTCGAAATCTGCTGCGTTCTGTTCTTAATCAACAAGTTCCGGACGATGAAGGATTGTAAACTTTAATTTGTAAAGTTGAAGCAATTTTATATGACCGGCCCATTACCAAGAGTTCTGATGATCCAATGGACCTGGAAGCATTCGCACCAAACCATCTTCTTCTGTTGAAAACCAAGCCAATACAACCACCTTGTACATCAAACGCAGATGGAGGCAGGTGTAAAATATGGCAGATCTCTTTTGGAAACGGTGGACACAAGAATACTTGCCTCTAATCCAAGAACAACAACGATGGTCAAGGGTAAGGAGAAGCTTTGTTCCAGGTAACATTGCACCACGAAGCTCCTGGCTAATGGGCAGAATATTGCAGACCATACCAGATGCACAAGGTCTTGTGCACACAGTTCGACTTCAGACTAAGAGCAACATCTTGGAAAGACTGATAACTAAGATATGCCTATTCCAAGAAGCTGAGACCTAGCTACAGCAAGGTACAGGTCTGGTGGCCCTAAAGATAAGGATATGGAGAAGGAAGAGAAGATGATTGAAGAATCACTAAGGAAGAGTAAATGCCATCACATAGTACATATCTTTTTTTTGAAAATGTGTAAAGTTTTAATAGCTCCTTTTAATGTTTATTGGTAATTGTTTTGTTATATACGTAGAACAATTAGGAGCCATTTATGTTTAGGCTCGCTACTGTTGGCATATTATATTATTTTGGCTAGATATATCTTGCAGTATTATTTTGGACACGTGGGCGGTCATTGCAGGCACAGGGTGGTGTATATATAGGGGAGAGGAAGCGACAGACATGGGGAGGAAGATCATACAGTTTTCACCAGACCAGGAACAGAACAACCAACTATAACTTGTCTGCAGAATAAGGAAAGACTGGTACGTTCATCTCTTTGTTTGTACAACTACTTCAATAAACAACCAATTGTTGGAAATAATGATTGCAAGATCTGTTTTATTTGGCCTGCGTAAGATCACCCCTACTTACCTGTGTAGTAATGGCAACGGAAAAGAGGAAACTGGAAGAGTCGGAAATTTGCCATTAAAGAAAGCACTGTACATTTAGCTCTTGGGGCTAAAGGAATCAATGGATATGGGGATAAAGCAGGAACGGGGTACTGATTTTAGATGGCCAGCCAGGATCATATTGAATGGCAGTGCTGGCTCGAAGGGCTGAATGGCCTACACCGGCACCTATTTTTCTGTGTTTCTATTTCCCTGGTCTCATCCTTTTCAGCTGTGAAATTGAGTTACTTCCCAGTTCTGTGCATCAGTCCAGTCCAACACAATGCACACCGGCGGCCAAGGTAGTTGCAATATTGCATGATTCCGGTTTCGCTCAGATGGAGGTGAATCCCAAGGTTTCCTGCATTCCTTAATCCACCAATCTGATCGGCCTCTCGTTGTTATTTCCAGGAACCAGTGCGACGCGGTCAAGGCTAGAACTACTGTAAAGCCAGTAGACTTTTTGCTGGTCTTCGATTGAATGCAACGGTGCATTTGGAGGGACATGGCAGTCATCTTCTGGCATGCCACGGGAAGGTTTTCAACAGTATTGGTGCAATTGATCTACAATTCCATTAAGTTAAACTGATCTCGGAATCAACATAAAGACACAATACATCGCTGGTTTCTATCAAAGGCTTGGACAGAACCGCTAAACTCCCCTCAAGCTCCTTCTCCTCTTCCCCGTGAAGGAAAAAATCCTCAATTCCATCTACAAACTGCAATCCGACATCAGATGAAGGATGCAAGTCTTTCCATGACACAATCTGGGTTTCAAATCGTGTGGAGTCCATCAGGAGATGCGACGCTTTTGCACCTCGGGGCACTATTGCGCCAAGGTCGGGGAAATAGCGTCACAGTCTTTATCTTGTTAGACACACCCTTAAGCAGAGGCAGGGGCAATATCACGATAACGCGTAGATAGACACAAAACTATGGAGTGACTCAGCGGGACAGGCAACATCTCTGGAGAGAAGGAATGAGTGACGTTTCGGGTCGAGATCCTTCTTCAGACTAATCCCAAAACGATGCCCCCAACATCCTATGTGGATTCCACCTGCCTGGCTTCCAACCAACCGTCAAACCACAGCCTAAGCTTCCGACTCATGTAAGGTGGTGCGGCAATCTTCTCACCACCACCACCGACCAAATCCCAGAGACATGTTAAATTCCCAGCCCGACGCGCGCTCCACTGTTGCATTTCCATCCCATATGTCAAGCAGCGATATTTCCATTGCGTTGTTCGGGACAAGAGATCACACCTTCTCTGCCCTCCGTCGCTATCTCACGAGTCGCAAACTCTTTCATAAAAAAGGCGGAGACGTTTGGAGATGTTTCAACGACAGTGAAGCCCAATCGCCCCGTCGCCACCCAGCCTTGGTCATCCACGCATTGGAGATGCCATTATTACCACTTGTAACATTATTCGGGATGTAGCATTATTTTATATGCGAAGTAGGTGGTCAATGGGACAAAAATAGACTCAACCACCATCCACGCCAACCCCAAGAAACACACCCTGGAACCATCAATTCATATTTTTGGATAAATGTATGGCCAACTGTATGTGTTACACCGCGCTGGTATCACTTATGACCACTATTTTAACGGTACTTTCGGATCCGATTGCCTCAAAAATCATACCACTCATCCAAGCATGTGGGTTAAGCTACCTTACAGCACGCTGCTCAGATCATATGCAATCTTCCATCCAATATAATGCAAGTTATAAATTATGTATCATGGATTACAAATAAAGTGCATCTTCCGCGGCCAAAAACAATGCAAAATAAGGAGTGATAGTGGGATTTGAAACTCCATCCAGTGCTTCCTGCACATTCATGCTCACAGAAAAGTCGTCAGCAGTTCTGTCAATAAATTAGTGCGTACACACTTCAGCAATGTACCGCTGTTCGCGACACCTTCTCCCCAAACACCACTTCGCCAACCTCCTCCCCTCGCTTTTCCTTCAGGCAGTGGTGATCGCAAGTGCTGTACCTATCTGCCTCTTCAGATGCAACCGCTAAACCACTCTCTTTTTAAGGCCTATCACCATGCAATGCATTTCACAAGAAAGAGAAAGCAAGCGACAGCGCTCCCATCCCAAGCTTCGCAGTGTTTCTCCCCGTGTGCAAGAGAGGGCGAGAGAGAGAGAAAGAGAAAGAAGGCAAAATGCAAGCAGCCCCTCGGAAGAGCTTCGGCTACTTTCTAGACCTTGCCCCCCTCACTCCCCATTCTGACCGAGAAGGGAGGGAGGAGAGGGGGGCTGATAGGCACACACACAGTCATGATTATATTAAAACAGTACCTCGTATAGATCTCCTGAAGCCATACCCGCTTCCAGAGGCGGTCGCTGCTTGCTTGCTGGTGTTACCGCTGTTGTTTCGGCGGCCGTGTTGCCCGAGTGCTCCTTTGCAGACTGATATGTACACACACACATACACATACACACACATACACACACACACACACACACACACACACTCACTCAATATACAGGGGGGGCTCGGTCAATGCGCAGAATCAGCCGCCAGCGTCTCACTCTCGATACACTGTAACAGGAGGAAGTAGCGAAACGCTCCATCCAATCCACCAGCGCCTGACACTTACACGCCCGGCCCCACGTGCGAGAACAAGTAGCGAAATTAAAAAAAAGATACATTTCCCCCCGCAGTGACTTACCTGGAGAACCTCCCCTCCCCTTCCTCGTCCCCTTCCCATCGCAGTTAGCACCAGAGCCAATTGGGGATTTAATATATAGAAATAAAAAGACACCTTCTGTCAACTCCCCCCCCCCCCCTCTTTCAACCTCTAGCCTTTTAAGGGACGCCCTGGCAAAAAAAAGTACTTTATATACTCACTAACATGGGTTGGAACTGGTGTCTTTTAATTAGATTTTTTCAAATAATTCTTTAATCGTGTCTTACATTGAACTTCACCCTGTGAGTGTCAGGACTGTGATATATATTGTGTTTTTTGTGATATTAGTATTTTTTATTATTTGCCTCTTCCCCCTTATAAACAAGGTTCTAGTTTGGCGTGAGATTTGCAAGGAACTTGGAGTCAGAGGCTGGATTGTGTTGAGTGCTGGGGGAGGTGTAGGAGAGGGAGATAGAGGATGTCCTTGTGGGCAAAGCCGCTGGGCTGGCAAAGAAATGCGAACCGTTTCTTTCACACACAAAACGCTGGGATGGTCGCGGGTGGGAGGCGGGAAAGCGGGGCCGTTTCCAGATGGTTTTTTTTTTGAAGGTGGAAAATTTCGGCCCTCAGCAGAAAATATTACTTTGATGTCCACGTGACCAACAACTTCGTCAAACATGTGGCGAGTGTCGCGGGTCGCTGTGTTGTGCAATTTGCCGAGCATGTAAGACAATCACTGTTGCATCCACAAAAAGCGGAAATCACGATGGTTATCTGAGCCGGTGCTACAAGCTGAGCCGGCAGATTATTGCATAAATGGTAATCGATCCTGAAATCTTAACTCTGTTTTCTCTCCTCTGTTGCTACCTGACCTGCTGCGTGTTTCCAGCACCTTACTGGTGTAGGCTCCTCTCTGGATATCTGGAAACCTCAATCCTTTGAGATAGGTTTAGTACCATCTGTCGCCAAGTGTGGAAAATAAGGTTCTCCAGAGATCCTGACGCCTCCCCTGAGTATTGTCTGAGTGGTGGGCAGATCCAAAGATTTCACAATGCAATGGAAAGCTTCATTAAGCATCATGGATTTGATATCTGAGTATAGTTTACACGTTATATTGCAATGTGTTGACCAGACTTACAATGGAATGCACCCTATTTTTCTCCAGTCTTTTCCTATATATTTTAGAGTCAAGGTGTCTTGATAACACAGGAGACCATACTGGCTGAGTCCATATTGCTCACTGCAAAACAATCCAGTTTCTCCCATTCACCTGCTCTCTCTCAGTAGGCTCCAAGTTTGGAATGTAGAAACCAAGAAATGCAGGTGCTGGTTGATACTCAAAAAAATACACAAAGTACTGCCGTAACTCAGCAGGTCAGGCAGCATCTCCGGAGAACACGGATAGATGATGTTTCGGGTCCAGATCCTTCTTCATTCTGAATGGAGGCGGGGGTGGGGGTGGGGGGGGGGTGGAGGTGGGGAGGCTGGGGGGGGGGGGGGAGAGAAGAAAGCTGGATAAAGGGAGAGCCAGGACTAAGCTTGGCAGGTAATAGGTCGACACAGGCAAGGGGAATACGTTGACATGCAGATGGTTGGAACAATGGTCAGAGTTAACAACAATAGGTGTGAGACAGGTTTGACGAGTTGCAAGTTTATTTCTCTGATGTAACCATTCAATTGTCTTTTGAAATCATCAATTGTTTTCACTTCCATCAACCTCACAGGCAGTGTCGTTGTCCCTCGTTACATAGAAATCTTGGATTCCACCCTTATTTCTGGCCTAGACATTAACATCTGTGTCCCCTAGTCTTTGCGCTGTCAGCTCATGGGAATAGCTTTTCTTTGATTACCTTATATGATCTTTAATAATCTTATACACCTCAAACATACCTCCTCTTAATCTCTGATGTTCTGTGGAGAACATTTCATATCCTCAACATAACTTTGGAGCTGAAATCCTTTATTCTTGCAACAATCTGGTAAATCTCTTCTGCACTCTCTCTAGGACTTTCACGTCCATAAGTGGCCAGAAATGACATAATGCTCAACTGCTTTGCTGGCAACTCTCAAAATATTTTCTACCATCTTCAAACATCCATGTACATAAACTGTCAGGACCCTCTGTTTGGAACGTAGCCCATGATGTCTGTGCCGAACATGATGCCATGTTAATCGAATTTCTTCTGCCTGCATATGATTCATATCCCTTCATTGCTAGCCTATCTAAAAGTCTCTTGAACACCACTATTGTATCTGCTTTCATCACTCTCCATAATAGTGTGTTCCAGGCACCTTTTATGCTTTGTGTAATAAAACCTTGCCCTGCATATTTCTTTCAACCGTTGCCTCTCTCACCTTAAAGCTATGTCCTCTAGTCTTTGACATTTCCACCTTGTGGAGAAAGGCTCTGACTATCCACCCTATTTATGCCTCTCATAATTTAATAAATTCTATCGTTTCCCCTCAGCTTCCAATGCTCCAGAGAAATCAATCCAAATGTATCCACCGTCTCCTTACATCTAAAATACTTTAGTCCAGGCACCGTCCTGGTAAACCTCTTCTGCACCTTCTCAAAGCCTTTCCATCCTTCCTGTAATGGGGCAACCAGAACTGCACATAATAGTCCAGATGAGGCCTGACCAAAATGTTATAAAAGGTTTATAATTCTGTATACACTTTAGAACTGTGCCATTTTCTATCCTGCCTCTCCTCGTCTTTTCTAAAAAATGCATCACTACCCCTCCATGTAACAAATCCCATCTGCCTCTTGTTTGACTGTTATGCTAGCCTGCCTGGGTATTGCTATGGTGGATGGAACGACCCCCATTGCTTGCCACCTTTGGTAATCCAGAACACAAATGCGGTTGGGTAGGGATAGGGATGTCGGCTCGCAGGTCAAGTTGATTGAGGGCATGAAGGAAGCCCTGCAGCTTATCTGGGCTTACCTGGATCGGGGGCACTCCAGTACATCCAGCATGTGGACCAAACTTAGGACTAAGGACTTTTTCTTTTGTAAATGGTGCCAAAATATGACGACACGTGCATTTGTGAGCTATGCAAAAATAATTTCACTGTGCAGTGAATACGTGACAATAAAGAACCATTGAACCATTAATACTTGGTATCGCATTTTACTCTTTTTTTACATTTGTACATTTCCTCCACCATTCATGAACATTATCAAATGTAATTATAGAACCATGGAATCCTGGCAAATGTACAATACAGAAAGAAGCCATTCAGCCCATTATATTCGCACTGGTTTTAATAAAAGAGCGACAACAACTGATTCTACCTTTAAGCATTAGATCCATTGTTCTGCAGGACACAATTTTAAAAGTACACACCCAGTTATGTTTCAAATATAAGGTGAGTTTATGCCTTGATCACCAATGGGTCCTATTTGCTGTATCTAAATCCCTCATAATTTCTTGCGTCTTATTTAAATTCTTGCTCCAACCTCTCTCTTCCAAAGGGAACAAACCTAAGCTATCCTTTCGCTTGGGCAGCTTACACCACAGCGGTATGAACATTGACCATGGCCGTCCGAAGGGGGGTTGCGATGGGTGCGGTCGCACCCCCCTTTTTTACCCAGAGTAAACAAAAAATCCAGAGTAAAAAAAAATTGGGGCGCAATATTCTTTTATTCCAGGACAGAGGGAGCCTTACCTTTGGGGTCCTTGGCCCTCTTGCAACCATGCAGCCACTGGATGACCCTGGCATTGTGCTCGATGACCGAGAGGGCAGAGGGCGGGGGCTTGTACTTCCCCCGGGGCAGCTCATTGCCGCTATCGCTGTTGCTCTTCCGGGACGGCTCGCTCTCCGAGTCTGGGCAGCTCACGCTGCGAAACTTTAGGGAAAGACTTTCGAAGGCGGCGTCGGCGGCAAACTTCTCCCTGACCAGGTTCTCAATCACCTCGGGCTCGAGTCCACAGTGTTCGAAGAGACTGTGCAAGCCCAAGCAGGCTCGGGAAAAGCAGCAGCTGAGGTCGGAGTGCGAGCGCCGCAATCCGCCTTCACCAACCCGCCGCTTAAGCGGCTCCTTGGGGCGACCTGCTGCTGCTTCTCAGGGCGTTGCTGGCATGGTCATAAGGGTTAGGGTTAGAGTTAGGTACCACAGATGGGCTGTAAAAAAAATTCCTTCAATGCATGGATTTTAAACATTACTATATTAAAATTAATACAATAAAAGCAATTGTGCAAATGAAAAGATGTCTTGAGTCGTTCAGTTTTATTTAAAGATGTATTGGTCCGCTTCCAGATCCAATCACCGTCTATAACTCTTCACAGGGATGGATTCACTGAGTGGAGACTGATGTTCCCTCTCCCCTCCACCCCCACCCTTCTCTTCCCCCTCTTCACTCCCTTCTTTCCTTCCTCTATCTTCCTCCCTTCTCCTCGCTCCACTCTTCTCCCCCTTCTCAACTCCCCCCCTCCCCTCACATCCCCTTCTCCCCCTCTCCCTCCCTTCTCCCATTCTCCAACCCCTCCCCCCCCCACTTTATCCGACGCCCCCCATTTGTGGACCCAGCCTGCGACCAGCGATCCCCGCACACTATCCCACACACGTTAAGGCCAATTTATACAAACCTGTGCGCCTTTGGACCTTAACCCTAACCCTAACCCTAGCCCTAGCCCTAACCCTAGCCCTATTCCTAACCCTAGCCCTAGCCCTAACCCTAACCCTAACTCGGACACTAGGCTGATTGGCTTGGTATAAGTATAAATTGTCCCCAGCATGTGTGGGATAGTGTGCAGGGGATCGCTGGTTGGTGCGGACTCAGTGGGCCGAAGGGCACTGTATCTCTGAACTAAACGTGACACAGGGGCCCCAGGGATTGGACTGGAACCCCCAATGTTCTGCCTGCTCCTCATGGGAACTAAACTGTTGGCCACAAGTTATCCCAGAGGCAGATCTCTCTTCCAATGGTCTCTCCAAACTCCCAGAGGCAGCTGGCTTTTCAACTGGGTACAGGCAATGTTGTCAATGTACCAGTGCCACCCACCTGCTCCGACCACTGAGTCTAAATACCCACCACCCATTTTGAAGCAAGGCGAGGGGCTGGAGGGTGGGGGGGTGGGAGGAGGGGTGGGGGGTGTTGTTCCCAAAGTCTGCATTTATTCCATAGTCAATGTTACTAAAACAGATGATGTGGCCTTTGTGCAGCACTATTAGTGGGATCTAGCTGTCGCAGGCTGGGTCCACAAATGGGGGCCATCGGGAAAAGTGGGGGGGGGGAGGGATTGGAGAATGGGAGAAGGGAGGGAGAGGGGGAGAAGGTGATGTGAGGGGAGGGGGGAGTGGAGAAGGGGGAGAAGAGTGGAGCGGGGAGAAGGGAGGAAGAGGGGGGAAGGGAAGAAGGGGGTAGGGTAGTGGAGAAGGGTAGGGTGGAGTGGAGAAGGAGAAATGGGGCGGGGGAAGAAGAGGGGGGTGGAGGGGAGAGGGGAGTTCAGTCTACACTCACTGAATCCATCCCTGTGAAAAGTTAGAGATGGTGATTGGATCTGGAAGCAGACCAATACATCTATATAACTAAAAGTCTCATCTTGACCAATTCCTGTCTGTGCTGTATATTGATTTTAGAAAAACACACTACCCTATATCACTATGATTTTTGGCCATGTCACTCCTCCGCTGAGGCAGCCCTGAGGATTTTTCCGATCGATGAAAAATAAAAAAGTTATGAGTGTTTAAAAAATCTTGAGATCAGCTGATTGGTCCTCTCGCCTATCAATCACCATGAATGAAGGTAACGCCCCTTCTGGGGGGGGGCAGGACTATAAAATCCCGGATGCCTGGACGTGAGCCAGTCACTGTGATTTTAAGCTGTGAATCAACTGAACTGTGAGTCTGCAATGTACTTGCAATAAATGATTTGTTAGCCCTTAATGAAAATGCAATGTTGTTTGGCCTGCCCTGTGCTTGAAACTGCAATGGAAATGAAATGAAAATGCAATGAGTTGTTTGGCCTGCCCTGTGCTTGAAACTGCAATGGAAATGGAAATGAATTGAAAAATGCAATGAGTTGTTTGGCCTGCCCTGTGCTTGAAACTGCAATGGAAATGGAAATGAATTGAAAATGCAATTTGTTTGGCCTACCCTGTGCTTGAAACTGTAATGGAAATAGAAATGAAATGAAAATGCAATGAGCTGTATAGCCTGCCCTGTGCTTGAAACTGCAATAGAAATGGAAATTAATTGAAAATGCAATGAGTTGTTTGGCCTGCCTTGTGCTTGAAACTGCAATGGAAATGGAAATGAAATGAAAATGCAATGAGTTGTTTGGCCTGCCCTGTGCTTGAAACTGCAATGGAAATGGAAATGAAATGAAATGAAAATGAAATGAGTTGTTTGGCCTGCCCTGTGCTTGAAACTGCAATGGAAATTGAAATGAAATGAAAATACAAAGAGTTGTTTGGCCTGCCCTGTGCTTGAAACTGCAATAGAAATGGAAATGGAAATGAAATGAAATGAGTTGTTTGGCCTGCCCTGTGCTTGAAATTGAAATGGAAATGAAATGAAATGAGTTGTTTGGCCTGCCTGAAACCACTAATTTAGGCCCACAAGGTCTCTATTAGCCGAGAAACCAGTCGCTTTTGCCCAAAATGCCTGTATTTGCCCAGGGGGGACATTTTGGCCCAAAAGGCCCGTGCCAGGCCAGGAAAAGTCCAGAAAAAGAGCCCCTTTGGCCCATCAGGCCTGTACTAGCCCAGGAGGAGTCCCTTCGGCCCATCAGTAAGTATTCCCCCTGCAAGTATTATACCTCACCCCAATATTTTTCTCCCTCCCGTCATTGGCTCCAAGTGAGATCCAGGCCAGGATAGACTTTCCTCCTTCATTGCTGTGATCTACAGAAAAAGATGAAAAATGTCTAAAATTTATTCTCCATCCTCTCCCCCTCTCTCACAGTCTCTCATCTGTTTTGGGCAGAATTTCTGGCAGTTTCCGAGCTGCCAGCCCACCAACCCTGAGTGACTGAGCTGCCAGCCCACCAGGCCTGAGTGACTGAGCTGCCAGCCCCCCAGCCCGGAGTGACTAAGCTGCCAGCCCACCAGGCCTGAGTGACTTCACCTGCGCGCCACCGCTCATCACTACATGTGTCACGACCCGACCACAACGCAACAACCTCTTTTCAGGCTGTTGCCGAAAATGTCACCCAAGTGGGACAGGCCCTTGACTTGTGCACTCTGCGATGCTGCTGGTGTGGCGACTGGTGCTTCCCGGGGCGCTGCTGTAGTGGTTACTTGTGCACCCTTGGGTGCTGCTGGTGTAGTTCCTTGTGAACCCTGGAGTGCTGCTGGTGTGGTTACTTGTGCACCCTGGGGTGCTGCTAATCCTCTGCTAATTCTCCCCCTTCCAACGTTGCTGCTCCCGTTGCCGGCCCCTGCTGCTTGTCGCCCCGGCTGCTAGAGCCGGGCAGCAGCCGCCGGACCAGGCTGCCACCGCCCTTGAAACTGTGGGCGCTGCTGGTGGTGGCCGCCGCTCCCCGCACAAACTCGCACTTCTGCCGGTACATGAGCAGCGAGTCGGGCCTGAACTGCCTCTTGGAGCTGGAGCGATGCACGATGTCAGGCGGGAGCCCCAGCTGCCCGTTCTGCTGGGGGCTGCAGGAGGCCAGGTAAGTCTTCGTGTTGCTGCTGGCCCCGCTGCTGCTGCTGCTGCCTTCCTCAGAGGCAGAGCTGCCCAAACCATTGGGCTCCACTTTGCACCCCCTCGCCATCTGGCTCTTCAAGTGCTTGGCCTTGTCAGCAGCCAGTCTCTCCACGGCGCTCTGCCGACTCCGCCTGTCCCCCTCCATTTGACTGTGGAGGTAGCCGGGACCTTTGGTCAGGAGCCTGAGCGGCAGAGAGACGCTTGCCTCGGGCGGCATGCTTGCAGTGGGCGCGATCTCGCTCGGCATCTTACTTTGATCCAGCCAACGAAGACAAACACGTTTTCACATCTGCAAAGAAGCAAAGACGAGGACTTCCATGAGCAATGACAGGCTTTCTGCACTCGCCTTAATCCACATTCACTATGACTTTGCCCATGACCTGGACAAAGTGCTGACTAGGTTTGTGCAGTTACCTTCTCGGAAAATTGAACTGGCAAACGTGATTTATGGCTAAATGGCAATATATGCCGGCCTGCCACGAGTGTTGTCAAAGTCTGTGAGAGGAACCCTAAACTGTCTGCTAATCCCCTCACACTTTGGGAGCCCAAACAGGGCACTGCAAGAAGAGGTAGAAGTTGGGCCACCTACATCGGATGAAGTGCGTAGTTACCAGTCGGAATTATGCTCAATGAAGCATTCACATATTATTTCTGCTTCAAATAAAGTCACAAACAAAACATATTCACCAATCAAGACATGATATATACCACAATGACATGCAGTAAAATTATAATACAGTATCTCAACTCTTTTTACACATTGCAATGAATGCAATTTCTATTATTTCTTTCCACTTCCAAACAAAAATGTGGTTGGATTATTCAGCGTATGATCAACCTCGGTGAGACCAAGCGCAGACTTGGCGATCACTTCGTACAACACCTCTACTCAGTTCGCAATAACCAACCTGATCTCCCGGTGGCTCAACACTTCAACTCCCCTTCCCATTCCGAATCTGACCTTTCTGTCCTGGGCCTCCTCCATGGCCAGAGTGAGGCCCACCGCATATTGGAGGCGCAGCACCTCATATTTGATTGGGTAGTTTACACCCCAGCGGTATGAACATTGGCTTCTCTAATTTCAGGTGGTCCTTGCTTTCTCCCTCCTTCCCCTCCCACTCCTAGTTCTCCCACAGCCTACTGTCTCCGCCTCTTCCTTTCTTTTTCATGTCCCCCCCCCCCAACATCAATCTGAAGAAGGGTCTCGACCCAAAATGTTGTCTATTCCTTCGCTCCACAGATGCTGCCTTACCCGCTGATTTTCTCCAGCTTTTTTGTCTACCAATGGGATCCCTCCACTGGCCACATCTTCCCATCTCATCCCCTGTTGGCTTTCCGCAGAGACCGCACCCTCCGTAACTCCCTGGTCAATTCGTCCCTTCCCATTTTGGACCAATCTTACATTTTTCAAGTGTATTGAATAAGTATTCCAATTCTACTCTATCAAACGCCTTCTCGGCATCAAGTGAAATGACACATTCTGAAGTTTTATTTGACGCTGTATATACGATATTCATTAATCTCCTAACGTTAAAGTATGAGTAACGATTTTTAATAAAACCTGTCTGATCTTCAGAAATAATTTGCGGTAAAATATTTTCCAATCTCATAGCTAATATTTTGGAAAGAATTTTGTAATCTACATTTAACAGTGATCTAGGTCTATATGATGTCACTTCTATAGGATCTTTGTCTTTTTTAAGAATTAAAGAAATAGATGCAACTCCCTGGTCAATTCGTCCCTTCCCACCCAAACCACCCCCTCTCCGGGCACTTTCCCTTGCAACTGCAGGAAATGCTACACTTGTCACTTTACCTCCCCCCTTGACTCCATTCAAGGACCCAAGCAGTCTTTCCAGGTGCAGCAGAGGTTCACCTGCACCCCCTCCAACCTCATCTATTGCATCCACTGCTCTAGTTGTCAGCTGCTCTACATCGGTGAGACCAAGCGTAGGCTTGGCGATCGCTTCGCCCAACACCTCCGATCGGTCCGCAATAACCAACCTGATCTCTCGGTGGCTCAGCACTTCAACTCCCCCTCCCATTCCGAATCCAACCTTTCTGTCCTGCGCCTCTTCCATGGCCAGAGTGAGGCCCACTGTAAATTGGAGGAGCAGCACCTCATATTTTGCTTGGGCAGTATACACCACAGCGATATGAACATTGACTTCTTCAATTTCAGGTAATCCCTGCTTTCTCCACCCCTTCCCAGTTCTCCCTCAGCCCACTGTCTCCGCCTCTTCCTTTCTTCTTCCAGTCCCCCCCACCCTCACATCAGTCTGAAGAAGGGTCTCGACTCGAAACGTCGCCTATTTCCTTCGCGCCATAGATGCTGCCTCACCCGCTGAGTTTCTCCAGCATTTTTGTCTACCCAATCACACAAGTTCTGTTATCCCACTTTCCTCACCCAATACCTACACATTAGGGGCAATTTTACAGAGACAAGTTAACCTACAAAGCCAATGCGCGTTTGAGATGTGGGAGGAAACCCACACACTTGCAGGGAGAATGTGCAAATTTAACACAGACAGTGCCCGAGGACAGGATCGAACACAGATCTCTGGCGTGTGAGGCAGCAAGTCTACCAGCTGTGCCACTATATTTTGTTTTCCAACACACACAAAATTATACGTTGATAACTTTGGTTACTAAAAAAATTAAGTTCAAGACTATGGGGCAGTACATTGGCCATAACGTTGCTGCCTAAAAGTGCCAGAGACCCGGAATTGATCCTGAATATGGGTGTTGTCTATATAGAGTTATTCCCTTTCCCTTTGATCGCATGGGTTTCCTCCGGGTGCTCTTGTTTCCTTCCACATTCCAAAGGTGTGCAGGAACCTATTTCAGACCCAACCCAAAACGTAATATTTTCCTTTTGTCTAGAGATTCTGGCTGACCTGTTGAGTTACTACAGCTTTTTGTGTCTATCTTCAGTTTAAACCAGCATCTGCAGTTCCTTCCTACACACACGATACTATACGATAGAACTTTATTAATCCCAGGAGGGAAATTGTGTGTGTGTGGGTATATATGGCACACGCGCACGCACGCACACGCACACACGCACACACGCACACACGCACACACGCACACACGCACACACGCACACACGCACACACGCACACACGCACACACATGCACACACACGCACACACACGCACACACACGCACACACACACACACACACACACACACACACACACACACACACACACACACATATATATATTTATATAGTTATATATTCATACCTGCTAAGTGGAACCTGTTGGGTTCCAGCATCACACGGGAGGGCTGGTCCCCCAATGCAATATTCCACCTCTCCACCGATTCCAATATTGGTGGCCATTGTTGGGCGGGGGGTGGTCGGGCTTTCTGGAGCGCTAGTATGGGTGTTGTGGGCTGAAGGGACTGGTTTCCAGAGGGCTAGTATGGACATTGTGGGCCAAATGGTTTCTTGGGATGGCAGCTCAGTCACTCACGGCTGGTGGGCTGGCAGTTGACTCACAGATATTCCTTGAAATTCCATTACAAGCAGGGTGCAAGGCCACCAAATTCAAGTGCAGTTTCATACCATTTCAAGCCGGGTGCAAAGCCACTAAAGACAGCGAGTTGTGACCTCTTCCTCCTCCATCTTGCAGAGACTGAGCCATGCCCACACTTCTGGGTTTTATAGTCCCTCCCCGCCTCCCACCAGAAGGGGCGAGGCCTTCATGGCATGATTGACAGGAGAGAGAATCTCAACATTTTTAAAACACTAACTCTTTTATTTTTCATCGATGGGAAAAATCTTTGGCACCTGATGAGCGGAGGTGGGCTGAGTAAGATGGCCAAAAATCACAGCTGTACGCAGTAGCGTTTTTTCTAAAATCAATAAAAAGCACAAACAGGAAGTGGTCAAGATTAGACTTATAATTATATAGAAGGCAAGGCAACTTTAATTAGGCAAGGCAACTTTAATTATGCAAGGCAACTTTAATTATGCAAGGCAACTTTATGTAGGCAAGGCAACTTTAATTATGCAAGGCAACTTTAATTAGGCAAGGCAACTTTAATTAGGCAACACAGCTTTAGCATTTCCAAACCAAAGGCAACACAGCTTTAGCATTTCCAAACCAAAGGCAGCACAGCTTTAGCATTTTCAAACCAAAGGCAACACAGCTTTAGCATTTCCAAACCAAAGGCAACACAGCTTTAGCATTTCCAAACCAAAGGCAACACAGCTTGAGCATTTCCAAACCAAAGGCAACACAGCTTTAGCATTTCCAAACTATATTTTCAAACCGTCATTAAGGGCACTGACAGGTCAGTAAAACCACTCACAGTTTAGTAGACATGTGTTCAGTGTTATTCACAGCTCAGACTGAGAGACGTGACCCTCTCGCTCTCCCATCTTGCAGAGACTGACTGAGGCACTCAACACTTCTGGGTTTTATAGTCCCTCCGGAAGGGGTGTGGCCTTAGGAGAGAAAATCTCAACATTTTTTAAACACTAATAACTCTTTTATTTTTCATCGATGGGAAAAACCCTCTTGTCCTGCGCAGCAGAGGGGGGCTCTGAGTAAGATGGTCAAAAATCACAGCTGTAAGTGGCAGCATTTTTTCTAAAATCAATATACAGAACAACAGGAAGTGGTCAAGATCAGACTTTTAGTCATAAAGATATAAATATACACCATTTTGTTTTCTCGTTTATAACATTGTTTATAGAGTACTATGTTTACATATTCTGTTGTGTCACTGCAAGTAAGGATTTAATTGTTCTAACTGGGACGTGAGAGAATAAAACACTCTTGACTTGACTTACTCCGCTAATGTGTGGGATAGAACTAGTGTACGGGTGATCGGTGGTTGGCGTGGACTCGGTGGGCCAAAGGGCCTGTTTCCACACTGTATCTTTAAATTAAATTAAAAACACTAAAACGAGAGGGAGTCTAAAGAAGGGTCTCTACCCGAAACGTCACCCAATTTCTATCCAGAGTTACTGGCTGCTCCATGGAGTTCCCCCGCACAATTAAAGCATGGAATAGTCTTCACCCTACCATAGTTACCCAACCAGACGCAACTAAATTTAAGGTACCTCTTTTTTCCCCCAAGAACCGTTTTTTGCTTATGTCCAAGTCAAGAGTCAAGAGAGTTTTATTGTCATGTGTCCCAGATAGGACAATGAAATTCTTGCTTGCTGCAGCACAACAGAATATGTAAACATAATACAGAACAGGAGATAAAAGTTCAGTGTGTTTATATACCATAGACCATATATATACACAATAAATAAACAGATAAAATGCAATAGGCTGTTATTGCTCAGCCCTCCACCACCTCCAGTTTAAATTCCATTTAGAATATTTATGGAGGACCAGGAAACCAGAAACAAGAGTTACTCCAGAGAGTTACTCCAGATCCAGGGTCAGGAGTGATTCTGCGTTGGTTTACAGCGGTCGCGGCGAGGCGCCGACCGGACAGCAATGGCGGCCAGATCTCCCACAATTCAAAGTGAGGGAGAAAGTGCCCAGCGCCGACCAGTTACCGTGGCAGTGCGCATGTGTAGGGCGGCTGATGATGTGCTGGCTGTGGTTGTGTGCATATGCAGGGAGGAGGGTGAGCTGGCCATAGCAGTGCGCATGTGGAAGGCGGCCTGCTGTGCCGGCGGATGAGGAGCGGGCGGAGAGCGGAGACCCGGCGGCCCGGACATGGATACGGAGATTGACAGACAGAGAGAGAGAGAGATAGAGAGAGGGGGGCCCGCCCAGGGTTGAACGGCAGGTGTCCTGCCTTGGCCGGAGGCCTCCTAGATTTCGAGGCCCTTGGCTTCAGGCTATGAAGCCTAATGGTAAATCCGGCTCTGCGAGGCCCCCCTAGATCTCGAGGCCCTAAGCTTAAGCTTGTCAAGCTTATACGTCTATCCAGCCCTGCATTAAAGGTAAAGTCACACTTTGGGAGACCAAACGGGGCACTGCAAGAAGAGGTAGAAGTAGGGCCACCTACATCAGTGTACTGCGGAACGACACATGCTTTGACAGCATTAACAAACTGAGGACTGCCATGCTAGATAAATTGGTCTGAGGTGCTATATTCGTCGAACCAGGGATGGCATATAGGCTAAGGCCAACGAATGCTCTTGCATTAGCTAAAGTAGTGGTAAATGGCAATATACATTCAGGAGCACCTGAACAATTTTGCAGCATCATGCCAGCATGCTGAGTGCTGAGTGACAGTGAACTAAGAACTCATTCCAGTCATGCTAGTCCGCATGGCTCAACAATAGTAACACTGAGTGATTTTTTTTAATTGTACTTATGCTACTCACCTTTATGTGACATTTACCAGGAGCACCTGAATGCAGCATCATGCCAGCATGTTTGATTGTTTGGTAAGCTATATGATGAATTGTAAATTTTATATGTTATGTTATTATATATTTTTATATGTTGTTGAATCAAAATCAAGAAGGCTGTGGAGGCAAAAATGGTTTCACAATTCAGTAGTACTGATTTTCACTATGCCATACTGTAGGTATGTTACAATACTTGCCTTCAGCGGCGCTGTAATTCTGTCACTGGCCGTGTGCGCGATTTTGGCGCCTTTAAGGGGGGGGCGGGGTTAAAACGCGGTTTCTCCTCCCTTGTCCTGAATTATATTTTGTTGGAGTACAAGCTTTTGCGGAAGAATCGTTCCGAGGGGCGTTTTGAGTATTTTGTTTTAAAAATCTCCCGACTAGTTCAGCGTTGGAATCATTTTAAAATCATCTTCTGAACCCGTCAACGCCAACAACGGGGACGGATTTCACACACGGGACAGGTAAACGAAAGTGCTTTATTTTTATGTATAAACGTTCTCCTTAAGAGGCCTTTAATTCACATTTTTACATGCGAGACGGTGATTTTTTCCCCCGAACTAACGGCAATAATTTTCATGCCAATATGGGGTTAAATTCACCGCAAATGAACGTTCCAAATGATCGCGTTCCAGAAATCCCCACTCGCAAGATGATATAAATTCCCATTAATTTACAGGTATTAAACATTCAATTTCTTCCATTTGGCCTGTAAATCCATGACAATGAGATAAAAAAATTATGTTATATTGTGAATTCTTGTGTGAATGTTATTTGGACACTTAGGCTATTTAAAAATGTTAATCTATTCTTAAGAAATTGATAGATGTTTAGATCTAGTAATTGAATTTTGTAATTAGCTACAATTAGGTAACTAACTAATTATATGCTTTACTTTCATGTCTTCGAAGTAAGATTGTTTCATATTTGTTTCAGAATGCTTCAATCTATAATACCTGAAAATTTCTTTCAGTTACCATAATTTTTAACTGTCCTCGATCACAGCTTTTGTGTTAAGTCAATGGAAAAGCAATAGGGAACAAGATGCTAATTTCTGAGTATGATAATGGCCATAACTTTTTTAATACTGAAGATATGAAAGTGAATTAAGTGTCAAATTAAACTTATTTTTATGCTTTATCTGATGGGATAAATTGCAGACTTTATTTTTTAAATCTCAAAATTTTGTAACATTGCTAGATCTAGTAATTGAATTTTGTAATTAGCTACAATTAGGTAACTAACTAATTATATGCTTTAATTTCATGTCATCTAAGTAAGATTGTTTCATATTTGTTTCAGAATGCTTCAATCTATAATAACTGAAAATTTCTTTCAGTTCTCTTAATTTTTAAGAAAGTTATGGGCTTTTGACTGTCCACGATCACAGCTTTTGTGTTAAGTCAATGGAAAAGCAATAGGGAACAAGATGCTACTTTCCGAGTATGAAAATGGCCATAACTTTTTTAATACTGAAGATATGAATGTGAATTAGGTGTCAAATTAAACTTCTATTTATGCTTTATCTGATGGGATAAATTACAGACTTGATTTTTAAAATCTCAAAATTTTGTAACATTGCTACATACTGATATTTTAGAATACATGAGGTTGCATGCAAAATACTGATTTTCAAAAATCCAGTTTCTGTGTAGTACGTTCTATTGCATTTATGTGAGATACTGATTTCCCCAACAAAATACTGATTTTCAGCCATCAAAATACGGAAATGCTCGATGAAACTTGGCAGCTCTGCAATTATTCACAATCACATTGTGTTTGAGAATTCAAAATGTGATTTGTGATCTTGTTTATGAGTCATCATGAAACTAGAATTTGTTATAATAGTATGACAGTAAAATAGGTTAGTTTGAAAGCGATCATATTAAATGCACCATTTAGTTTGACTCAGTTTTCATGATGGAAATTGAAGGAGAACTAAATGTTGTATTCACATCCCTATTCCATGTTGAATTTGATGTGATGTGAAGTTGTTAGGTCAGGATGACCATCAAAGGTGCACTGCACACAATAACACAGTCTAACAGTAACAGAAATCAAATCAACATAAGAAATATTTTCCAATAAAAGGTTTTCTTTACTGCAAAAACTTACAGTATTTTATTTTCAGTTTTTGCATGCTCCTTTATAACATTTTACATAACATTTTACAGCAGTACAACTTGATTATTAAAACAAGGACAACTTCAATTCTTGATTTTTTTTTAAAGTATACAACAATGACCCCAATCATCCCATTCCACCCACTCATTACTCTTGACTCAACAAAAGTTATTTCTGAAATATTAGTCATAAATTTGGTGCAAAAATGCTCCAAAAAAGGCTCAGAATGCACCAGAGAGCATCTAAAACCCCAGACCCCATCCGCGAGTCACTTTGCACTTTGCGCTCGTGATGTGCGCTGCGCGCTCATTATTTCACATAAAATTTTTGTAATCCTGTCATGACACCCGCCTTTTTGAAAAGCTTCGTACAGGCCTGTTGACCTCTAACTTCAAGTAACCCTTGCTTTCCCACTCTCTCCATCCCTCTCCCTTCCCAGTTCTCCGACCAGTCTGAACGTCTCCGACTACATTTTATCTGTTCGCTTTGCTGTTAACTTCTCCCAGCTAACAATGATATATTCTACATGTTCCTTGATCTCCATCCCCTTTGTCCTGTTTTCACACCTTACACTTCCTTATCTATGTATATCCCTCTCCCCTGACATCAGTCTGAAGAAGGGTCGCAACCCAAAATGCCACCCATTCCTTCTCTCCAGAGATGCTGCCTGTCCTGCTAAGTTACTCCAGCATTTTATGTCTATCTTTGGTTTAAACCAGCATCTGCAGTTCCTTCCTACTCATATCCATCATAGTTACTATTTTTCAGTCCTGGCAACACCGATGTAAATCTCCCTTCCACTGTCTTCAGTGCAATCACATCCTTTCAGGAAATATGTTGACCGGAGCTAAATGTACAACCGAATGGTCATGTGCAATAGTGTATAGACTGCAGAGGCATTTTGACTGTTAACTACACCTATAGATTGCATCCTATTCTGGTCATCCTCAGGGAAAGGCAGTTCACATGTTGAAAAGGAATAGGAGAAAAACAAAATGCAAGAAAGGAAGATAGTCTGCAGACGTATCTCTCAGCCAACACTACCACTGGTGTCATTCAGTTGCTCTTGACCTCCATCCTTTCGCAAGGTAGATAGTTATGCATAATCACTCTGTCACATAAATGTCACCTTTCAAGACAGCCAAAAAACACTTCATAGCCAATGACATACACTGGAATGAAGAATGAAGGAAACACAATGGCAATATGATAGTGAACAGACAGATATCTTTCTCTCAGAGATACAAGAGATTGCAGATGCGGTAATATGTACCAGAAATCAAACTGCTGGGGGAACTCACGGTCAGACAGCATCTGTTGAGGCAGAGGGATGGTCAATGTTTTGGATCGAGACCAAGTCCTGATGCACTCTGCCTCTGCTTCCACAGATGCTGCCTGACACATTGAATCCCTCCAGCAGTTTGTTATTTTGCTGCAGACTTTTCTCTCAGCCAACACCAGTACCACCAGTGTCATTCAAATCCTCTCGACCTCCATCCTATTGCAGGCATTCTCTTTGTCATCTTCACTCCTCCTCCTCTGCATTGATTTATCTAATTTCCAGTAACTCCTCAATTCCCTCCCCTCTCCTCTCTTTCCCCCTTCCGCACCTTGGTTGTCTTACCAGTCCCACTGGTCGCATCCTTGTATCCCTCTTGTTATCACACATTCCCCAGCCAACAATGAGCCATTATGTAGGTATGTTACAAAACTTACCTTCAGTCGCGCTGTAATTCTGCCACTGGCCGTGTGCGCGATTTTGGCGCCTTTAAGGGGGGGCGGGGTTAAAACGCGGGTTTCACCTCCCTTGTCCTGGTTAATATTTCGTTGGAGTACAAGCGTTGGCTGACAAATCGTTCCTAGTGGCGATTTGTGTATTTTTTATTTTTATTAAATCGTCAATGTCAGCGATAGAGTAATTTTAAAAGCAGCTCCTGAAGCGTCAACGCCGATAACGGGGACGGATTTCACACACGGGACAGGTAAACGAAAGTGGTTTCTTTAAATGTATAAAAGTGCTTCTTAAGAAGCCTTTAATTCACATTTTTTCATGCGACACTGTGATTTTATTCCCCGAATTAACGGCAGTATTTTTCATGCCAATACGGGGTTAAATTCACCGCAAATGAACGTTCCAAAAGATCGCGTTCCAGAAATCCTCACTCGCAAGATGAATTAAATGCCCATTAATTTACAGGTATTAAACATTCAATTCCTTCCATTTGGCCTGTAAATTCATGAAAATGAGATTTAAAAATTATGTTATATTGTGAATTATATTGTGAATTATTGTGTGAATGTTATTTGGACACTTAGGCTATTTAAAAATGTTAATCTATTCTTAAGAAATTGATAGATGTTTAGATCTAGTAATTGAATTTTGTAATTAGCTACAATTAGGTAACTAACTAATTATATGCTTTACTTTCATGTCTTCTAAGTAAGATTGTTTCATATTTGTTTCAGAATGCTTCAATCTATAATAACTGAAAATTTCTTTCAGTTATCTTAATTTTTAAGAAAGTTATGGGCTTTTGTCCACGATCACAGCTTTTGTGTTAAGTCAATGGAAAAGCAATAGGGAACAAGATGCTAATTTCTGAGTATGAAAATGGCCATAACTTCTTTAATACTGAAGATATGAAAGTGAATTATGTGTCAAATTAAACTTCTTTTTATGCTTTATCTGATGGGATAAATTGCAGACTTTATTTTTTAAATCTCAAAATTTTGTAACATTGCTACATTATGGGCATCTGTTGTCAGCTCTGATTTGTCCTGATCTTTTCTCGCCTCCAGTTTAAACCACCCCCCACCACCTCTACTTTCAAACTGAAGAAGGGTTCGGACCCAAAACATCACCTATGCCTGATGCCCAGAGATGCTGCCTGACCCACTGAGTTACTCCAGCATTTTGTGTCTATCTTTGGTATACAGCAGTATCTGCAGTTCCTTCCTACACAATTAAAATACGTGTCTGACTTCAAACTTTTTATACTTCTGATGACTTAACATGTTTATCTCTTCACAGATGCTGCCTTGCCCACAGAGAGCTTTGCGCATGTTTTTGCTTATTTACTTCAGAGTTTCAGCATCTGCATTTCTTTTGCTTTGCATTTTTTAGTGATGTTTATAGAGAGAGAAACTTTGGTAGGCCACTTGTTCTTCAAAGTAGCATCTTGGAATCTTTTCTACCCTGCTTAAAAGCCTGGGCAGGCTTTCATAAGGTCATAAGTGATAGAAGCCATTTGACCCATCAAGTCTACTCCACCATTAATTCATGGCTGATCTATCTCTCCCTTTTAACACAATTCTCCTGCCTTCTCCCCATAACCCCTGACACCTGTGCTAATTAAGAATCTATCCCTGTTTAAAAAATATCCATTGACGGCCTCCACAGCCTTCTATGGCAAATAATTCTACAGATTTACCACCCTCTGATGAAAGAAATTTCTCCTCATCTTCCTAAGGAACGTCCTTTAATTCTGAGGCTATGACCTCCGGCCCTAGATTCACCCATTAGTGGAAACATCCACTCTATCCAAGCCTTTCACTATTCGGTAAGTTTCAATGTGGTCTCCCCTCATCCTTCTAAACTCCAGCGAGTAGAGGCTCAGTGCCGTCAAATGGTCATCATATGTTAACCGACTCATTCCTCGGATCATTCTTGTAAACCTCCTCTGGACCTTCTCGAGAGCCAGCACTATCTTCCACAGATGTGGTGCCCAAAATTGCTCGCTGTACTCCAAACGCAGACTGACAAGTGCATTCTAGAGCCTCAGCATTACATACCTGTTTTTGCATTCTAGTCCTCTTGAAATAAATGCTAGCATTGTGTTTGCCTTCCATACTACCAATTTTCCTTTCACGTTTCATCAAAAGACTGCAAAGGAACAGCACTCCAAAGAGTATCAGATTAGATTTTTATGTATTAGACTCCGATACAGAATTTAAATACAAAACGTGATTCCGAGGCAAGTACACTACAAACTGAGCCACAGCTGACAGACAGGTCATAAAGCAAAATATAATAGTTAAGATTCAGAAAAGTTTACATTTTTAATGACAAATGCAGTGAAAAGGAATATTTCGCAAACTCAGGATGCCATTAGACAGTTTACATGAGCTGGATGTCAGAAAGGAACAGAAGCATGCAGGTACAGCAGGCAATGAAGAAAGCGAATGGCATGTTGGCCTTCATAACAATAGTTGAGTACAGGAGCAAAGAATCCCTTCTGCAGTTCTACAGGGCCCTAATGAGACCGCACCTGGAGTATTGTGTGCAGTTTTGGTTTCCAAATTTGAGGAAGGACATTCTTGCTATTGAGGGAGTGCAGCGTAGGTTCACAAGGTTAATTCCTGGGATGGCGGGACTGTCATATGCTGAGAGAATTGAGCAGCTGGGCTTGTACACTCTGGAGTTTAGAAGGATGAGAGGATATCTTATTGAAACATATAAGATTATTAAGGTTTTGGACACGCTAGAGGCAGAAAACATGTTCCCGATGTTGGGGGTCCAGAACCAGGGGCCACAGTTTAAGAATAAGGAGTAAGCCATTTAGAACGGAGATGATGAAATACTTTTTCACACAGAGAGTTGTGAGTCTGTGGAATTCTCTGCCTCAGAGGGCGGTGGAGGCCGGTTCTCTGCATGCTTTCAAGAGAGAGTTAGATAGAGCTCTTAAAGATAGCGGAGTCAAAGGATATGGGGAGAAGGCAGGAACAGGTTACTGATTGTGGATGATCAGCCATGATCACATTGAATGGTGGTGCTGGCTCGAAGGGCCGAATGGCCTACTCCTGCATCTATTGTCTATTGTTGAAAATGTTGGACAAACTCAACAGCATTTGTGTAAAGAGAAAAAAGAGTGTCAACGTTATGGATGACGGAATCTTTATTAAGATTGGGACAGAAAGAAAATAAATTTGTGTTAAGTTACACCGAGTACGAAGGAGTGATGGATAGGACAAGGGGAATGAATTTGTACACTTGTACACTTGAATACACTTTTTGTGTTTTCATCTCTGGCCTTTGACCAACCACTTGCCTATCAACCTCCCCCCCCTCCCCTCACCTGTATCCACCCACCACTTGCCATGCTTTGTCCTGCTCCACCACTCTTCCAGGTTCTCCCCTGCCTCCCCTACCCCACCACCACAATCAGTGGAGAGAAGGATCATCTCTCCATGAACTCCTGTCCTGACTCATTGTTACTCCAGAACTTGGTGTATTTTTTGTAAACCAGCATCTGTAGTCCTTGTGTCTCCATAGTTCAGCGATAACGCACGTTTCCCCAATGCGAAGATAGACATAAAAAGCTGCAGTAACTCAGCGGGATAGGCAGCATCTCTGGAGAGAGGGAATGGGTGACGTTTCAGGTCGAGACCCTTCTTCAGACTGAAGTCAGGGGAGAGGGAGATACATAGATAAGGAAGAGTAAGGTGTGAAAACAGGACCAAAGGGGATTGAGATCAAGGAAAATGTAGAATAGATCATTATTAGCTGGGAGAAGGTAAGAACAAAGCAAACAGAGATAACATGTAGTCAGAGACAGTCAAACTGGTCAGTGAACTGGGAAGGGGGAAGAGATGGAGAGCGAGGGAAAGCAAGGATTACTTGAAGTTAGAGAATGCAATGTTCATCATTGTTAGCTGGAGAAGGTAACAATCATCCTACACATTTCCCCAATGAGAATTGGACATAACACAAGATATTAGACACAAGGAACTGCAAATGCTGGATTCTTACACAGAACACAAAATGCTGGAGTAATGCAGTAGGTCAGTCGGTATCTCTGGAGGACATGGACAGCATCTCTGAACAACATTGACAGGTAATGTTTTGGGTCGGGACCCTTCTTTGATTCAACCCAATGTGTTGCCTGTCCATGGATTGCGCTGAAACGAGTCATCATTGAGATTATAAACTTACATTACCATATACTAAAATTCCAGCCTGCTAAGCTAATTGTATCCCTCTTCTACAGTATATAGAATCCATTAAAATTCTAACATAATTATAATGGAATAAATATTAAATGAGGTTATATCTTTCCCAGGATAATGTGTTTTACTAGGATTACAGGGATATAAATTAGAATAGCACCAGCATTCTTTACAAGGCTTAATATCTTCCAATCACCCATTTGAAAGTTTTGCAGTGAAAATATTTGAATAGTTGCCAAAGAGGTATTTTTTTGCATAATTAATTTAGCCCAATTGTCAAATTTTGACTGAAATCGATTATCCAACCATAGATATATGAATGAGTTTAGTTTATTGTCAGGTGTACCGAGGTACAGTGAAAAGCTTTTGTTGCATGCTGACCAGTCAGCGGAAAGACAATACATGATTACTATCAAGCCGTCCACTGTGTGCGAATAATGTCCTGTTGATGGTGGATTATGGCACTTTTACTACACGCTATTGCAAAATGTTATTCACCTTCCCATTGGAGATTCTATTTTTACTTAACTTCATATCAACCAACTTCCTAAAGAGCACTAAAAAGGCGATTCTACAATCTGGTCTGGATGTGCATAATCTTTCTGAATATATTCAAGAGGGTATCTAAACTAAGCTTGTGTGGCAAGGTAGATTGGAGGAATCTCGTAAAGCTGTGTGATACCATATTTATTGGTTGTACAAGGTGTCTTTGAACTACAGTTTATCAGTTACTTGCAGCAAAGCCTTTGGTAGTACAAGCTTCAATAATGTTTGAAATATATTTCATAAATCCTTATTCTTCTGCGGTAGAGGCCATAGGATGCAATATATAAAAAGGTAATCTGTGCTGCTTTCAACATGCACAGGGGTTGGATTTTATCAGCACTGACACCATTGTGCTTTTCACCTCTGTGTCAGAAGTTCCGGGTTCAATTATCATTACTGATACTTGAATTTCAAGAGCTCAAAGCCGGCACTCTGGTGCAGCACTGAGAGAGAGAGAGTTGCTTTATAGATGAAATGTTTAAAAAAAAGTCCTACTATTTCTACTCATAATGGATCTCATGACAGTACTTAGATAAATGACAGAAAAGGCTGGTTCTCTCCAGTGTCCTAGCCAAAGATTGGTAGTTTTTCCGATTTGTTTCTTAAAGTGTGGAGAATTTTGGTACATTTGGGTATTGAGTAAAGCAAGTGTCTTCTGATTGAAAAAAAATAGAACAGAACACTTAGGCACAGGAGCAGGCCATTCGGCCCACAAAATCATTGCTGAACATGATGTCAAGTGAATATAATCGCCTATGCCTGTAGGTGATCCATAACCCTCCATTCTCTGTATATCCATGTGCCTATCTAAAAGCCTCTTAAACACCACTAGCGTATCTACCTCCACCACCACCTCAGGTTGTGAATTCCATGCACCCACCACTCTGTGTGTAAAAAAACTTGCTCCACACATTTCTACTAAATTTTGCCCCTCTCACCTGAAAGCTATGCCCTTAGTCTTTCCACCCTGGGAAGAAGGTTCTTACTGTCTACCCTATTGCTTCTCATAATTTTACATACTTCTATCAGGTCTCCCCTTAGCCTCCGATACTCCACAGAAAACAATCCAAGTCCATCCAAAAACTCCTTATAGGTAATACCCTCTTTCAGCTACGTACACGGATTTCTTTATTTCAGAGTTATTCTCTTTCAGTCTCCACGACGAGGTTATGTCCAGCAGCCATGTCATGTTTTTATTAGAGATACAGCATGGAAGCAGGCCCTTTGGCCCACCGAGTCCATGCCGACGGCCTATCACCCATTCACACTGGTTCTATGCTATCCCACTTTTGCATCCACTCCCTAAACACCAGGGCAATTTAGAGACCAATTAATCTACAAACCCTAACGTCTTTGGGATGTGGGAGGAAACCGGAGCACCCAGAGGAAACCCACCTGGCCACAATGAGAACATGCAAACTCCGCACAGACGGTATACAAGGTCGGGAAGGAAGCCGCATGTCTGGCGCTATGAGGCAGCCGCTCTACCAGCTGCGCCACTGTGATGCCCAGAATGTTGGAGTTGGCTGTGCACAAGCGATCAGCGGTCATGTAGCTGAAAGCAGAAGGAACGAGAAAGTTGAGCAAAAGTAGAAGTGCGTAAGTCAAATGCTGAGCCATCTCAGCAATAACCATTGAGACTCATTGGAGCCAAGACAATCTACCATAAATCTCCTACTGAGGAGTTTAGGTTTATTATTGTCATGTGTACCGAGGTACAGTGAAAAGTTTTGTTTTGCATGCTATCCAGATCAGATAATAATGTACATGAAATCAATCGTCAAACTCAAGTACAATAGGTAGAGAAAAGGAGAGGATACAGAGTGCAGAATATAGTTCTCAGCATCGTATCGCATCAGTTCCATAGACAAAGTCCAAATTCCTCAGTGGGGTTGAGGTGAATCAGAAAGTCACTTTGGATAACAATTAGAAGATGGACACAAGACATAACCATGGAACAGACTGACATTTACTGATATGCTACTGACATTGCTAATACATGGATTAGAATTCACCACAAATATTTTTCTGTAAGATAAGGTACTTAATTTATACAATCATATTTGCAACTTCCTAAAGGGTTTTACATTTCATGATTTCTTTTTGGTGTGGTCACCTTGTGATTTGGAAAAAAACAGCAGCCAAATGACACTCATCAAGCTCTATAAAAAAAAAACAGCCAGGAAATTAAGAGCAGACAATAATAATAATAATAATAATAATAATAATAACAACTTTATTTGTATAGTACTTTTCATACAATTGAATGCAACCCAAAGTGCTTTCCACATAAACACAGGTCTAAACAAAAAATACAATTTAAAACAGTGAGAACATAGGCAGTTAATAGCATAAAAAGCAGAGATTTATATAAAAATATGAAATATAAAATTGAGAGTGTAAAAGGACAAAGGGAGTCAGTTAAAAGCTTGATTAAAAAGATATGTTTTTAGTTGCCGTTTCAAATTTTCAACAGAGTGGGCGTCTCTCATAGCCCTGGGTTGGATATTCCACAGCTTGGGGACGTAATTGAAAAAGGCTGCTTCACCAATCTGTTCTTGTATGGTTGAGTGAGGAATAAATATTGGTCAAGACTCTGGGGAAAACACACTGCTTTTCAAAATGGTGCCTGAAACCCTTTGTATCATCTCAAGAGGGAAGATACAAAGTTTACGCAATCCTTGCAAAAGGATCCATCATTGAACAAAACACAAACCGCCAGAAGAACTCAGCAGGTTAGGCAGCATCTGTGGAGGGAAATTGGACAGACGATGTTTTGGATTTTGGACCTGCTTACTTCGTCCAGCAGAAGATAGATATAAAAAGCTGGATCAGGTAATTCAGTGGGTCAAGCAGCGTCACAGAAGAAAAAGAATAGGTAACGTTTCAGCTCGAAACCCTTCTTCAGACCAGAAACGTCACCTATTCCTTTTCTCCCGATATGCTACCTGACCCGCTGAGTTACTCCAGCTTTTTGTGTCTATACTCGGTTAAACCAGCATCTGCAGTTCCTTCCTACATATGTCCACCAGCAGTTTGTTTTTACTCAAGATTGCAGCGTCTGCATCTCTGATCTTGCAGCAGTTGCTTATAGTTTTGCCATATCAATAATGGTACACTCAAACCTCTGGTGTGGGATGCGAAATGACAACATACTGACTGAGGCAAGAAAGGCTTGTACCAGCTGAGCCATAGCTGAGAGCTGAGAAGAAACAGCAACAGCAGGAAATGAGCATCAATAGTAGCTGAAGATAAGTATCTATCAGTGCTATTAGGATCAGGAAAAGGACCTTCTGATGAGCAGCTGTAATTATCCTATGCACCCACTTTCATGTTCCTCTGCAACTGCACTGACAGTTCTTTGGCCTGTGTTGTGCTTGTTCTTGCATTGATTGAGGTTGGGCACCTCATTCATAGGCAGGTTACTTTGTTTGGCAAAGTTGTGAAGCATTCAGCAGGCACTAATAATCTTGTACACCCTCGCACACTGGTTAGTGGGATTGAATATAAACCTAGCTTTACCTTAGATTTTAGACTTTAGAGATGTAGCGTAGAAACAGGCCCTTCGGCCCACCGAGTCCATACGCTAGCACTATAGTACACACTAGAGACAAATTACATTTTTGTAACCAAAGTCGATTAAAATACAAACCTGCACGTCTTTGCAGTGTGGGAGGAAACCGGAGCACCCGGAGAAAACCCACGTGGTTACAGGGAGAAGGTACAAACTACAACAGGACATGTACATATGGTACACATTGTAATCAAAAAACAAAAATGACAGAACCTCTCGGGCCAACCCGGTAGTTGATGATTGTTGTCAATGAAAATGAGGAGTAGGCGGTGAGGACATTGGTGGGGGTCACCCCAGACTGACTATTGAAGCACTTTTGTATACAGCAACTACCAGCTAAGATGGAGACCTAGTTGATAGTAGAGTCACAGAGCACAGAAAGAGGCAAATTGCTCAAGATGCTCTATCTATGTTAGTTCCACCTGCCCACCTTTGGGCCATATCACTCTAATCCTTTCCTATCCACGCACCTGTGCAAATGCCCTTTAAATGCTGTTACAGCACCTGCCTCATCTACCTCCTCTGGCTGCTTGTTCCATGAACCCACCACTCTCTGTATGAGAAAGTTGTCCATCAGGTTCCTATTAAATCTTTCGTCTCTCGTCTTAAACTTATTGCCTCTGCTTCTTGATTATTCTACTCTGGGTGATAGACTCTGTGCATTCACCCTATCAATTCCCCTCGTGATCTTATGCACCTCTTTAATATCACACCTCAGCCCCCTGTGCTCCAAAGGATAAAGTCCTAGTATGCCCAACGTCTCCCTATAACTCTCAGGACCTGGCAAGAAACTCGTAATTCCTCTCTGCACTCTTTCCAGCTTAACAACATCCTTCCTGTAGCAGGGTGACCAAAATTGAACATAATACTTCAAGTAGCTCAGTGATTTGAAGTAGAATTGTGTAAGTGATTTGGAAGCAATTTAAGTGATTTGCAATAATGGGCAAGAGCATTGATTGCATCTGTAGAACGTAATGCAAGTGATCTCCAGAAAGCCATAAAGTTAAAGCTCCTCATATTTGTCTTATTATTAACTGCGGCACGGTGGCGCATTGATAGAGTTACTGCCTTACAGTGCTTACAGCGCCAGAGACCCGGGTTTGATCCTGGCTACGAGTGCTTGTCTGTATGGAGTCTGTACGTTCTCCCCGTGACCTGCGTGGGTTTTCTCCGAGAACTTTGGTTTCCTCCCACACTCCAAAGACGTACAGGTTTGTAGGTGAATTGGCTTGGTGTATCTGTAAAAATGGTCCCTAGGGTAGGATAGTGTTAATGTGCAGGGATTGCTGGTTGGTGTGGACTCAGTGGGCCGAAGGGGCCTGTTTACGCGCTGTATCTCTAAACCGAGAAACGTAAACTAAAACCGCAAGTTTAGGATCCAGATGGGTTGGGAGAAAAAAGATGGGTACCATACAATCACCTTTTGCCAGGAATAGGCTGAGACTGGCAACAATAGTCACTATGGGATTTTTATTTTCTCCCTGTGACCTGTGTAGGTTTTCTCCAGGTGCTCCGGTTTCCTCCCACACTCCAAAAGACGTACAGATTTCTAGGTTAATTGGCTTGGTAAAATTGTAAATTGTGTCGAATGTACAGATACTGTTAGTGTTGGAGAATCGCTTGCTGGCGCTGACTCGGTGGGCTGAAGGGCCTGTTTCCACGATGTATCTCTAAACTAAAGATGCTTCTGCCAACAAAGAAGTATGCCCTCCGCAACTAGCGTCATGTTACTCACTGCTTAAAAGAAGTCTTCACACAAGGTATAATGCTCATTTGGTTCCCTACGTGGCAGAATTCCAGTTTTACAATACTTCTTGTATTCAGATCTCTCATGGCTTCACCCTATCCGTAATATTGTAGGCACCTCTGACCACACAACCCTCCCATTACCCTGTATTCCTCCAGTGCTGCCCACTCTCAACCCAGTCTGAAGAAGGGCCCTGATCCAAAGTGTTGCCTATTCAATTCCCTCCAGAGATGCTGCCTGACCAGCTGAGTTACTCCAGTACTTTGTGTTTTGCTCAAGATCCCGGCATCTGCAGTTTCTTGTGTCTCCACTCTTAATTTGCATCTTTGCACCACTGGTGGCGTTGACTTCAGCTGGACAGACCCAGACCTCTAGAAACCTTTCTATAAACTTCTCAACATCCCTTTTCTCCTAGGAGACTAGGAGACTAGGTCTATCTTAAAACCTCCCTCTTTGTCCAAGCATTTGATCAACTATTCAAATATCTATTTAGATAGCTCAGAGCCATGAAGCCCCTTGGAGGATTACATCAAAGGACACTAAATAAAAAATGTTCTATTATTCACTTATTTTTCAGGATATGGGCAGTGCCAGCAGGTCTTCTGTACTTTATCCATCCCCAATTGCTTTTGTAAATTGCAATTGGTAGTGATGAGCCACATTCCGCTAGTAAATGTACTTCTGCAGTGTGGTTGCCTAGGGGACTCCCAGGATTCAGACTTAAGACAATGATTAATGTACATCAGGAAATGTGCACCTTCTTGGGGTGGGAGAGGCAGGGAGGGGGGGGGGGGAGGGGTGGTTGTGGAAACTGCCGGAAATAATATAATCATATTCCAAAGTGCTTAAATTGGAAATGGAAGGGAACCTCTGACTATTCCAAGACCGACAATAACAACATTTAAGGGACATTTGGACAGTTGCATGAAAGATCTAGTGGAATATGGGTGAAACATGGACAAATGGGGACTTGTGTAGATGGACATCTTGGTGGCATGGATGAGTTGGGCCAAGGGTCCTGTTTCCGTGCCTTATGACTATGACTGATCAGTCACTACCAACAGTGCCACTGCCCAATATGTTTATTTTACGTGAACAGCATACAATATATCAGTCTACTTTCATAGCCAATAGTCAAATGCAGTGATGGAGCAAGAGCAGTGTACATTTTCTTGCAGAATTTTCTTGAGGGCCCTGGACCCTCACGACTCCATTGTCAGGCAAGTTGTAGCACTCTACCATGTAAGGAAAAATATCGGGCAGCCATGGCTGGGTGGAAAACAGGAAGTAATGGGCTTGTATCATACCCCACTCAATTGAGTTTGACACAAAATGTGGGAGTAACTCAGCGGGACAGGCAGCATCTCTGGGTTGACGTTTCGGGTAACCGAAACATCACCCATTCCTTCTCTCCAGAGATGCTATCTGTCCTGCTGAATTACTCCAGCATTTTGTGTCTATCTTCGGTTTAAACCAGCATCTGCAGTTCCTTCCTACTCAATTGAGTTTGAGTTTGATTTTAGTTTATTGTCACGTGTATCAAGGTACAGTGAAAAGCTTTTGTTGCATGTTAATCAGTCATGGAAAGACAATACATGATTACAATCGAGCCATCCACAGTGAATAAACACGTGATAAAGAGAATAACATGAACAACATTTAGTGCAAGATAAAGACCAGTAAAGTCCGATCTAAGATAGTCCAAGGGTCTCCAATGAGGTACTGTACATAACAGCTCAGGCCAGCTCTCTAGTTGTTGGTAGGATTAATGCTGTGAGTGGCTGATCTTCCATTACCCACTTACGTCCAGAGGTAAAAGTGAGTATCAACCCATTGTAACAAAGTAATGGAGTAACATGCAAGTTGCAACCAAATTTAGCTGCTGAATCTAGGTCAATTCAGACTAAGGAAAGGCTTTCCTCTGCATGTCCAGTCTCAAATAGAAGAATGATACAGCCAAGCGAAAAATGGACGCATCTTTGATCCCTGCCCTCATCCATCCACACTGGACTTATCTCAATGGCCCTCTATAGGCTCAAGGGCTCTATAGTGAGTGGGCAATGGGGAAGCGTGTTGCAAAGGCTCTGCCCACGGAATGTCCAAGACAGGTTTCGACAGATGGCAAATCTGTGGTTGGATTTATCACAGTATCATGGATTTAACATTAGTTGTCATTGGCAACCACTTTACATGATTAAACAGCATAAAATATAGAACAGTACAGCACAGAAACAGGCGTTTCTGCCTCGAATGTCTGAAGTAAAATCATTTATAAAATACTTCCCATTTGGCTCCAAATCCATAAATCTGCAATCCCCATTGAATTCACTGGAGTCTCAGACTGTACTCTGGTTTATCTGGTGCAGGACCCAGGAGATGTAGGGGTATCTCAACCTGATTGGTCTCCCTGGAGCACAGTAGCATATTCGGCCCATCAATTTGTGACGTGTGTTAAAATCCAGGACTCACCTGTTCAATTGGCTAAATACAGGTGGTTTTCTTCCAAATCCAATGTGGACCTCTTTCCTACTCCATGTCACTCAACCACAATCTGAACCGCAATCTGAACCCCCTCTCCCCATCCCTCCACTCTCTCCCCCCTTCCCACTGCCCATTGCATCCCAACCCAAATACCATGCTCCACAACAAAACTACCTGAAGCTTGCATGGACAAACTCAATAGCAAAATCTGGAGCCAATTATTTAACTGTTATTAACTAATGCAATTTATTAATGTGAAGTGAAACTGGTAGAATCATTTGTGGCTCCATTTAATTAATTCCAAGAAAAACTAAGGTAGCATACGTACCTGTAGGATTATTGGCTGTGATAACTTTATCTGTTGTTGGGCATTTCCTACATGAAGTCTTGTGTTGGCAAGAAATACAAGTGCAAGTAACTTGGTCCAAAGGTAGGTTTAAACAAGCAATAGAGAAGACAAGAAAAAAGTAAATAGGCTGAGATGTTTCCAGATTGCTCAAGGCAAATCTACCAATGGTGTCAGGAAGAAAATTAGGGAGATGCATCAGTGTGTTGGCAGGTTCACTAAATCTCAGGCACAATGGCCACAGATTATTATTCCTTATTCTCTGCTGGTTAAACCTTTACCCACATCTTCACAGAATCATGGAAATTAGCAGCACAGAAGGGAGGTGAACACACAGCCCATTATGCCCATGCTAACTAGCAAAGAAAATTAAATTAATCGCACCTACCAAGTCTTTAGACTTTAGAGAAACATCACGGAAACAGGTCCTTTGGCCCACCGAGTCCACTCGACCAGCGATCGATCAACTCATACACTAACACTATCCTACGCACTAGGGACAGTTTATAATTTTACCAAAGCCAATTAGCCTACAAACCTATACGTGTTTGGAGTGTGGGAGGGAACTGTAGATCCCAGGGAAAACCCACGCAGTCACGTGGAGAATGTACAAACCTCCAAACAGACGGCACCTGTTGTCAGGATTGAACCCAGCTCTCTCTACAACAATTCTACTACTGCGCCACTGTGCTGCCTTGGTCTGCAGCCCTACAGGTTATTCCTCTTCAAGTGCTTATCTTGATACTAATTAAATATAGTGAATGTTTCTGCCTCCATCATCCTTTCAGGCAGATCCACACCACAAAACAAATCAGAGCTGGCACCGATGACCAAGCAATGGTAGAGCCCACCATGGTCTATTGTTGACTGTGGAAGAGGTGACAATGAAGGGATACAAACAGTGAAACTAGCAGGATGACTAGGGTGGGAGAGCGACGGAGAGAGAGAGAGGGATTGCCAGAGTTACTTGAAATTGGAGAAATCAATTTTCATACTGCTGCCCAAGTGAAATATGAGGTGCTGCTCCTCATATTTCTGATGCTCTGATTTGTTCTGAAACATTTCATACCTCGAGCTTCCCTCTCCCCTGACTCTCAGTCTGAACAAGCATCTCGACCCAAAACGCCACCTATTCCTTTTCTCCAGAGGTGCTGGTTGAGCCGCTGACTTACTGCAGCATTTTGTGCCTATCTTCACTCCACTTCCTTTCCTCCACTTCCTTTTCTAATCTCACCATGACCCTTGATTTTTAAGCAAGTAAATCCTACCAGACTGGATCATTCAGTTGTCCTAGTACAGATTACTATATACCCACACCATCCTTGCAGACCCCACTGTGCCCTTCCTCTTTAGCATCAGTGAATTGTCCTTCAGTTTTCCTAGTCGAGAAGGTCTGAAGAAAGATCTCAACCCGAAACGTTCGTTCTCTCCAGAGTTGCTGCCTGTCCCACTGAGTTACTCCAGCTTTTTGCGTCTATCTTCAGTTTTCCTATCCTGGCTCCTGCAACCTTTCTCCGAATCACTTCAACATCCCAAACGCCAATCCCCCCCATTCCACCTCTTTCATAAGGCTGACAAAGACCTGCTTCTTTAAATCTTTCGTCCGAACATCCTCTTTCTTTGAGGCCTTGAGGATTTTTTAGATGTTCTTTTTCATGATGGACCCTCCACAGATGCGTGGCTCGTGTTGATCTTACTTCAGTGCCTAGATATGTATTTTACGCTGTACTCCCTTAATGCCTCTGCTGTTTGAAGCATAGAACATGCAAAACACCACTCATTATTTTGCATCAATCAAGGACTGCTACCGTTTTCATGCTGCATTTTCCTAAGCTTAAATACATGCAGGAATATACTTCTAGTGATCTGTCATTTGGTGTATAGTCTGCTGTAATTTAGACTAAACTATTTTTGTGAAGGACCATCTATTATTAGTGCATTGAAGAGGTTGTGACTTGTAGACTTTACTTCATCTTACAATGTACTACTTTAGTGGGGAAAAATAAGTCAAATAAAACATCAAGTGTAAATCTGCACCACTGTATCAATGAAGGTGTGAAAACACCAGTGCCATTGGTGAAGGCAATAAAATCCCGATGGTAACAATGTGTTGCCAATACCTAACACTATCTCCACTTCCCTGCCTATTCACCATGTGGTCATTCAGACTGACCATTTCCTCTGCAATGCCCATCTCATTCTTTCATCGCCTCTGAAAAAGCACAGTCCTTCTCACAATAGAACTGCAGGAGATGTGGCTCCTGTCCTTTTACCTCTTCCCTCTTGGTGTTTAGAGCCCCAAATACTCCTTCAGGGTGAATTCAGTGCCTTGCAGTCAGTCTCTCAGTATGGTATTCTCACATTGGGGAAACCAAATGTAGATTAAATGATCATTTGCAGAAGACCTCTGTACACTCTACTCAGAGTGCCCTAAGTGTCAGTTGGTTTTCACTTTAATTCTCAGCCCTTTACTTTAGACTTTAGTGAAACAGCACGGAAACAGGTCCTTCGGCCCATTGCATCCACGCCGACCAGCGATCACCCCATACACTACCACAATCCTACACACTAGAGAAAATTTACAATTTTACCAAATTAACCTACAGACCTGTCTGTATGTCTTTGGATTGTGGGCGGAAACTAGAGCACCCGGAGAAAACCCACACGGTCACAGGGAGAACATACAAACTTCGAAGCCGGTCCCTGCCGCTGTATGGCAGCAACTTTACCGATGCGCCATTGTGCTGCCTCTCCAAGACCTCTTTGCCACTGGACTCCCACACAGTTCCAATAAAGCCCAACCAAAGAGTAAGTACAGCAACTTATCTTTGGAATTAACAAATTTGGAATATTTTGGGCACCACATCTGAGGAAGGATGTGCTGCCATTTGAGAGGGCCCAGTGGAGGTTTACAAGAATGATCCCAGGAAAGATTGGGTTCACATATGATGAGAGTTTGATGGCACTGGGCCTGCACTCACTGGAGTTTAGAAGGTTGAGGGGGACCTCATTGAAAGTTACCGAATAGTTAAAGCCCTGGATAGAGTGGATAAGGAAAGGACGTTTCCACTAGTGGGAGAGTCCAGAGGCCATAGCCTCAGAATAAAAGGACATACCTTTAGAATACTTTGTCACAGAAGGCTGTGACAAAGGTCAAGTCAATGAATATTTTCAAGGGAGAGATTGATAGATTCTTGGTTAGTATGGGTGTCAGGGGTTATGGGGAGAAGGCAGGAGAATGGGGTTGAGAGGGAAAGATAGATCAGCCATGATTGAATGGCGGAGTAGACTTGATGGAGCAAATGGCCTAATTCTGCTCCTATAACTTATGAACTTATGAATTTATTACAACATTATGACAGCTATTTCAGATGATCAATCTTGCAACTCATATTTTCAGCATTCGGGTTCTGTTTCTCTCTCTCGTTTTTTTTTGGAAATTCATCATTAATGTACTGCAGGTCCATCTTGACCTCCATTCCTCAGCAGACAACACCTCTGCTTATGCCGTTCAATCTCTCTTAGTCTCCACCCTAAAGCAGACTTCCCTTTTTGTTCCGTCTACCTGACTGCAACTCAAAAATTACTTCACTTCTAATTTTTTCCAGTTCTGAAGAGCGATCAGAACTTAGGGAGGCACAGCAGCGCAGCTGGTAGAGCAGTTGCCTCATCACGCCAGAAATGGCGATGCTGACCTCGGGTGCTTTCTGTGTGAAGTGTGCACGTTCTCCCTGTGACTGCGTGGGTTTCCTCCGGGTGCTCCGGTTTCCTCCCACATCCCAAAGACATGCAGGCTTGTAGGTTAATTGGCTTCTGTAAATTGACCCGAGTGTGTCAGGAGTGGATGGGAAATGTGGATAACATAGAAAATGTGTGGACGGTTGATCAATGGTGGTGGACATGGACTCGGTGGGTTAAAGGGCCTGTTTCTCTGCTGTATTTCAAAAGGTCATTAACCTGAAGCTTTCTTTCTTTCTCTCTCTCTTTTTATTTTTATTTTTTTATTTTCCAAAAACTTTATTCGACACTATCATGATACAACACATCAATACATAATCAAAAAAAATATCAAAACAAATCATTATATTACAACAGTACATTCCTTATTTACGATACTCTCAACCCCACGCGGTGACCAGCGCCTACGGAAGGCCTCCAGAGTCCACGTGGACACCGCGTGTTCCCTCTCCAGGGACACCCGTGCACGGATGTACGCCCGGAAAAGGGGCAGACAGCCGACTCTAGCCTCACCATCGACCTCCCGCTGCCTGGACCCGCGAATGGCCATCTTGGCCAGGCCCAGGAGCAAACCGGCAGGGAGGTCACACCCCCCCCCCCCCGATCGGCTCTCCCCACTCCCTGCCTTGTGTCCAAACACCAGGATCGTAGGACTAAAATGTTACCAAAACTTGCGGAACAACCCCTTCAGATATTGGTACAGGGGCAGCAACCTCACACACTCCATATAAGCGTGGAACACGGTCTCTTCCTCGCCGCAGAAAATACAGGCGGCTGGCGAGCCCGTGAACCGACTCAAAAGTTTATTACACACCACCGCTCTGTGCAACACTCTCCACCCCAGGTCCCCAATGTAAAGGGGGACAACTCCCTTGTAGAGAGACCTCCACTGGGGATCTCCCCCGCCTCCAGGTGGTAAATGGACCGCCAAGGCGTGTCCGGACGGAAGACGAAGGCAAGGAGGTGCAGAATGTGCCAGAGCATCCTGTACAGTATGCGTCTCTTTGCATCACAAAACGGCACGTTGGGCATCTGGGAAAGGCGGCTCAAGTTATGTGGAGCCGGTGCCCGAGAAATATCCCGGAGCCTGGGCCCTATGAGTAAATCCGACGGAGCGGGGGTAAGCACAGTCAGAACCACTCTAGGCGCACGCCTCTCCTCGACACCCGCCATGACAGGGTGAGGACCGGCCACTCCTGCAGCCACAACATCCTCCTCCCCCTGTGGAGCAACACGCTGGCTGAAAACAACCAAATTCCTCACGTGTAGCACATCACGATAGAAACTAGGCAAATCCCGTAAGGTGGGTCGACTGATGCCCGCCACCGGGAGCCGCGAAACCCCCTTAGGCAACGACCCTGGCGGAAAAAATACGTGGCCAGAGCGTGCCATCTGGGGGGGTTGTCTGCATACATGTACCTCCGCAGAGTCCTGAGACGGAGAGCCACCACCTGGGTACGCACGCATACCAAGGACTGGCCGCCCTCCTCTAACGGGAGACTCAGGACCACTGCGGAAACCTAGTGCTTCCTATTTCCCCAAAAGAAATCCACCAGCTTGTTCTGTACTACAGTTACAAAGATAGAGGGCGGGACAAGAGTAGCCAGCCGGTACCACAACATGGAGGCCACCAGCTGGTTTATTACCAGCACCCTACCCTGGAAAGAAAGAACTCGAAGCAGGCCTGACCAGCGCCCCAGCAGGGCGGCGGCTTTTGTCCCCAGCTCCAGCCAGTTCTCCGGCCAAGCATCCTCAGTGGGACTCAGGTAGACCCCCAGTTAGAGGAGGTGCGTGGTGCTGCACACATACAATTGCATCTCCTCTGGCAGGGAGTCTACCTGCCACTGACCCACTAAAAGTCCAGAACACTTACTCCAGTTAATCCTGGCGGACGATGCAGCCGAGAAAACCTGCTGGCAATCACACATCCTTCGCAGGTCACCAGGGTCAGTGAACATGAGGAGTACATCACCAGCATAAGCCTAAAGAACCACCTCCACCCCCGGTCCTCGTAGAGCCAGGCCTGTCAACCGCCTCCGAAGAAGACAAAGGAACGGATCCACACAGACTGAGTACAACTGACCAGACATGGGTCACCCCTGACGAACCCCCCTCCCAAAGTGAATGGGAGCCAACAGCACACCATTAACCTTCACGAGACATTCCACTGCAGCGTACAAAAGCCGGACCCGGGCCACAAAATGTGGTCCAAATCCAGACGCTTGCAGCGTCCCGAAGAGGTATTCATGCTTTACCCTATCAAAAGCCTTCTCCTGATCAAGGGACAGAAAAGCAGCTGACTGACCAGTACCCTGGGCTAGATGAATCAGGTCCCTAACCAGGTGGATGTTATCCTGAATGGACCGGCCATGGACTGTATAGGACCGGGTGGATCAGTTGAGACAGCACGGAGCCCAGGTGATTTGCCATCGCCCGTGCAAAAAGTTTATAATAATAATAATAATAATAGATTTTATTTAAGGGCGCCTTTCACAAAGTCTCAAGGACACCTTACAAAGTTTAACAAATAGTGTAGAAACATGTAAGCGGAATGAAATAAATAGCAAAGACATCACCAGTACACAAATTAAAGATAGAATTAAATCCCAAAACAAAAATCAAAAACACAATATGGAAGAGAGAGCAGCGGCTGCTAAAGCGCGCCAGCGTCCACTCTCCCTTTCGACCGCCATCTTGGACAAAGACTAACATAGACACTACACATTACACACAAAATCATCCCCCCACAATGATTGCCACTGTGGGGGAAGGCACAATGTCCAGTCCCCAACCCCAGTTCACCCAAAGTCAGGCCTATTGAGGCCTCCACAGTTGCCTCTACGGAGGCCCGATGTTCCTGGCCGTTCTCGCCGGGTGCAGTTGTCCCGGCGTCGGGAGAGTCCTCGCAGCGGCTGGGACGGCTGGAACGGCCGATCTCCTACCGGAGTCCGTGACACCTGAAGCCGACAAGGCCGCGCCGATTTGGAGCTCCGAGGCTCCCGATGTTAGGGTCGGTGCCGCCGCCCGCGGCTGGTAGCTCCGCAGTCCCGCAGCCCGGAGGTGTTGAGCTCGGCGGTCCAGATCACCGGAGCTCCAGCGCGTCGATCCAGGCAAGGCATCGCCCGCTCCGCTCCGCTCGGCGATAGCGCTCCAGCGCTGTGCCGCCACCGAAGCTGAAGATGCTGGGCAGTCCCCGCCAGGAAAACGCCGCTCCACGCCCGCTGGTAGGCCGCAAGGACGGGTCGACGGGGCAGCCCGGAGAAAAGGCTGCCTCACCGACCAGGTAGGGACCTAGAGATAGTTTCCCCCTTACCCCCCTACATTAAAAGTCAAAATTCCCCTAGACATAGACAGGAAAAAAAAATAAAAACTAAATAAAAAGTGAATTGAACGGACGGCTGCTGGTTAACAGCCGTTCCCCAAGATAGCTCCTCCTCCTCCTCCGTACAGAGGAGAGAGACCGGGCGCCAGTTCTTCAACAGGCGGAGTTCGCCCCCTTCTTGGGCAGCAAGACAACGACTGCCCTACGCCATGAGACGGGCATCTCCCCGGTCGCCAGGCTCTCCCCCAGGACCTTCATGTAATCACCCCCCAGGATATCCCAGAAGGCTCTAACAAATTCTACCCATCTAGCCCAGGGGACTTGCCCCTCCTGAGCTGGTGCAGGGCACGAGTTAATTCCTCCAATGATAAGGAGTCATCAAGCAGTTCAAACACCTCCCTGTCTACAGTCGGTAGACCCTCCCACAGGACCCGCTGAGCCTCCCCACTGAATCCATCTGCGGAGAACAGGGACCCATAAAAGGACCGGACTAAAGCACTGTTCCTCTCTGGATCTGTGACAGAGAAGCCATCATCTAAGAGCAGCTCAACGAGCTGTTTGCGGGCTCCCCGCCCTTTCTCCAGTAAGAAAAAGAAAGGCGAAGCTCGGTCCAGATCGTGCAACATCTGGACCCGCGCCCTCACGTAAGCGCCTCGGGACCGCTCAAGCAGCAGGTTCCTCAAAGTTTCCTTCCTCTCCTGAAACTGTCCCCACTCAAAGGAGTCCTCGCCAATCCGACCCGGGCGAGACTCTGCGTCGAGTAACTCCCTCTCGAGCCTCTCGCCCGCCGAGTCCCACCTTCCCACGTGTATTCCTGACAAAAGAGACGGATGTAAGCCTTTCCCACATCCCACCACTGCCTAAGGGAAGGGAAGTTCCTCTCTCCACTTCACCAATAACCGACTGAATGACTCCTGGAAACACCGATCCTCCAGCAGCCGGTTATTAAAGTGCCATTAAGCAGACCCAGCACTGGATTAAAGTCCACATGCACCAGACAGTGGTCCGAGCATGGCACCAGCCGCATTGAGGCCGCTGAGACACGGGAGACATACGCACCGGAGATGTACATGCGATCGATCCAGTAACCACCTCCCTCAGACCTCCGCGAAAAAGTGCTGGAATCAGGGTGGAGGTTCCGCCATGCATCAACCAACTCAAAGAAATCAATCAAACCCCTCAACTTCTTCGCTACAGCAGGGGCACACTGAGTACCAGAGCGATCTCGCACCTCAAGTGTGCAATTGAAATTCCCCCCCAAGGAAGACACACTCTCCGCTATCAATAGTGCTCAACAGAGCAGTCACCTCCTGAAGTAGGCAGGCCTACATCGTGCCGGTGCTGGGGGCATACACGTTAACGAAATGTAATGGCATGCCATCCAGGCTCATGGCCAGATAGAGCAAACGGCCTGGCACAACTTCCTGCACCTTCAGGATCTCTGGCTGGAAAGTCAGGGCCAACAGGAAAGCCACCCCTCTCGAATTTGTGCTGAGGCGGCTCATGTAGACCCCCCCCCCCTTCCCAATCTAGTCGCCAGATGGGTTCATCGCTGACAACAGTATGCGTCTCCTGCAGAAAACTCACTGCATATTTCCCCTCTCTGACGACTGATTGATGTACAAGCACACGAGAGTTGTTTCCTCACACTCCTCATGGGAGCGGGGACATTCTCTCTTAGGAACTTAAAAAAGTCCCCAAACTGATGCTTCTCAGACCACTGTCTTTGCTGCCAAGGATAATATCAAGTGTCTTAATAAATCCCAGCAGATCTGTCCAGCATCTCCCCGCCACTTCAATTTTTGTTTTAGAGCACTTGTTTATTTTCAGAAAGTCCCGAATGTCACAGATAACGACCCCTCGAGACACAGCACTGGAATCTGGGCAGTTCGCCAACCCACTGACACCTGGAGCACCATCCTCCCCTATACTGCGCTCAAGGTCATTGTCAGAGTTCGAAGGACTACAGCTAGCTGTCAGCTCACCCACCCCACTACACAAGCTGGCTGCATCACACTCCCCCTCCTCCGGCATGACACCACCCCCAGGATCAATGTCGAGGGAGGGTCCCGATAGCCCTGACAGTAATGATCTGTCCGGTGAGAGGCCAGGCTCCTCCACTCTCCCATCACCCCCTACGTCTGGGCCTGGGGAAGAAAAAACAAGAGGCATCCCCAGGGCCAGTGGAACGCAGGCACCCCCGGAATCCAAATGAGGTCCACGACGTGAAACAGCCCCGACCCCCACAGTACCCAGGATACCCGCTCCACCGGCAACACCCAGAGAGTCTCTACCCTCCACGACCAGGGGAGTAACCTTACTAAGGCCCACTGAAAGAGCTGGTGTTTCTGGAGTCTCCCCTACTACCTCAGTCCAGTGGGGCAGCACACCCCACAGCAACTCTCGTGGTTCTAATAAGGAGCACAGACTGGAAAACTGACTCTACTCCCGAGACTCCCCCTTCGGGTTGTCTCTGCTCATCTCCCATCCCAAGGGGACACATTTCCAGGGGAGCCAACCCCCAAAGGCCCCTGAGACGAGGGGACATCCACTGGCCCAGAGGACACATTTCCAGGGGAGTCAACCCCAGTAACTGGTATGGTAACACCCACAGAAGGTCCCTGAAACAAAGGCCCAATCTCCGGCCCAGAGGACACTAGTTCTTGGCCACCATCCTCAACAGGGGTGGAAGGTCTCAAAGTAGTCTGCCCCCTTACTTTGGGCCCACAACCTTGCTATCCCTCTCCGGGCCCATGCCTTCTTTTAGTCCCACTTGCATGCGGCGGTACGGCGACCTCCATAGAGGAAGGGTCCTCCGCCTCCACACTACCAGCTACCTCTTTTCCACCCCACGTTCAACCTCCTCTGCCCCCTTCTGAACCTCCTCAGCTCCCTGCTGAGTGACACCAGGTGCGTCTTGGACCTCACTGGGGCCAACAGGCACCCCTCGGGTGGGCTCAGGTCTGGGCAAGGGCCCATCCACTTGCGATTGGCTTGCTTGGAGGTGGTTATTCTTCTTTTGGACTTTTTCTTCTTCTGCACCACCCATTCCCCTTTCCCCCCTCGCTCTTCCCCTGCGCCTCGTCGTCAACCACCACCACCACAGGTTCAGGATGTAGGGGGTGGGGGGAAGCACAGCCCTGGGCCGCCGAGGTGGAGCTGGCCTCCCCAGAAGGTTCAGTAGTGCCGCCCCGGGTCACCGAGGCATAACAGGCCTCCCCGGATGGGCCAGCAGTATCATCCCACACTTCCCTCTTGCAACCTCGGCAGAGGCAAATACATCCTTCTGGAAAAGGTCATGCATGCCCTTCGTTATTGCATCCCAGCTCCACAGGAACCTGGTTTGGACCGAGATCCCGTATTTTCTACCACCCAAGTCAACATTAGGCTCATCCTCGATTGGCCCCGAAGCTGCAGCCGAAGCCACAGCTGCGTAACTCTGAGCCCGAGACCGAGCCCCCGCCATCTTGACAGTGGCGCAAACCAGCACCAGGGACACCAGCAGTCTCAGCTCAAGAGCGATCTCAGAGTCAGTCACAGTCCGAAAAAGCAACTGAAACAGTTCTCTCCAGCCGAGTAAGGAACATCCCCATGCTCAACTCCACAGCCGAGAGCAGCTCTTGGGAGGCTTTTCACAGCCCTTCCGAGTTTCTAGAAACTGCCGGAAGTGAAAAAGTACCTTCTCCTCATTAAGCCCAGGCAGCCTGCTCTGGGCAAAATGGTATATGGCCAGAGATCCGGTGTTAGAAACAGTCTTTTCTACCCCCCGATCTCTGGGCACTCTTAGCAATCCGCCAGCCACAACTGCTCCCACGGCACTCCAGAAGAACGCAGGAATTCATCACTAAATGGAGAAGTCCTTTAACAAAGGAAAGTTTCAGCAGTCCAACGCTGTCAAACTTTGAAATCTCTCTCTCTCTCTCTCTCTCTCTCTCTCTCTCTCTCTCTCTCTCTCTCTCTCTTCTCTCTCTCTCTCTTTTTAATTTTTTTTAATTTTTTATTTTCCAAAAACTTTATTCGACACTATCATGATAGAACACATCAATACATAATCAAAAAAAAAACATTATATCAAAACAAATCATTATAGTACAACAGTACATTCCTTATTTACGATACTCTCAACCCCACGCGGTGACCAGCGCCCACGGAAGGCCCCCAGAGTCCCCGTGGACACCGCGTGTTCCCTCTCCAGGGACACCCGTGCACGGACGTACGCCCGGAAGAGAGGCAGGCAGCCAACTCTAGCCTCACCATCGACCGCCCGCCGCCTGGACCATCTTGGCCAGGCCCAGGAGCAAACCGACAGGGAGGTCCCACCCCCCCACTTGGCTCTCCCCACACCCTTCCTTGTGCCCAAACACCAGAATCGTGGGACTAAAAATGCAACCAGAACTTGAGGAACAA